>OY757141.1:21297573-22024468 GCA_963583835.1 Drosophila immigrans
AACATAATCCAGCAGCAAGTAGATTATCCAAAAATTTAAATCTTCAGAAGCTTGGCGGGTTTTTCAAATTTGAATTTGAATAAAATACGTTAATATTAACGACGAAATTCCTTCCCAAAACCAACGTCGATCTGCTGAAGTACCAGGCGAACATAATCCAGTAGCAAGTAGATTATCCAAAAATTTAAATGTTCAGAAGCGGGTTCAGGCGGGTTTTTCAAATTTGAATTTGAATAAAATACGTTAATATTAACGACGAAATTCCTTCCCAAAACCAACGTCGATCTGCTGAAGTACCAGGCGAACATAATCGAATAGCAAGTAGATTATCCAAAAATTTTAATTTTCAGAAGCTGGGCGGGTTTTTCAAATTTGAATTTGAATAAAATACGTTAATATTAACGACGAAATTCCTTCCCAAAACCAACGTCGATCTGCTGAAGTACCAGGCGAACATAATCGAGTAGCAAGTGGTTAGCCAAAAATTTAAATTTTCAGAAGCTTGGCGGGTTTTTCAAATTTGAATTTGAATAAAATACGTTAATGCTAATAATTAATTAATATTATTCAAATTCAAATATAATAATATTATTCAAATTCGTCGTTATTATTAACGAATATTATTCAAATTCAAATTTTAAAAAACCGCCAAGGTTCTGAAAATTTAAATTTTTGGATAATCTACTTGCTACTCGATTATGTTCGCCTGGTACTTCAGCCGGTCGACGTTGGTTTTGGGAAGGAATTTTGTCGTTAATTTTAACGTATTTTATTCAAATTCAAATTTGAAAAACCCGCCAAGCTTCTGAAAATTTAAATTTTTGGCTAATCTACTTGCTTCTCGATTATGTTCGCCTGGTACTTCAGCAGCTGCAAGTGGGTTTTGGGAAGGAATTTCGTCGTTAATATTAACGTATTTGATTCAAATTCAAATTTGAAAAACCCGCCAAGCTTCTGAAAATTTTAATTTTTGGATAATCTACTTGCTACTCGATTTTGTTCGCCTGGTACTTCAGCCGGTCGACGTTGGTTTTGGGAAGGAATTTTGTCGTTAATTTTAACGTATTTTATTCAAATTCAAATTTGAAAAACCCGCCAAGCTTCTGAAAATTTAAATTTTTGGCTAATCTACTTGCTTCTCGATTATGTTCGCCTGGTACTTCAGCAGCTCCAAGTGGGTTTTGGGAAGGAATTTCGTCGTTATTATTAACGTATTTTATTCAAATTCAAAATTGAAAAACCCGCCCAGCTTCTGAAAATTTAAATTTTTGGCAAATCTACTTGCTACTCGATTATGTTCGCCTGGTACTTCAGCAGCTGCAAGTGGGTTTTGGGAAGGAATTTCGTCGTTAATATTAACGTATTTTATTCAAATTCAAATTTGAAAAACCCGCCAAGCATCTGAAAATTTCAATTTTTGGATAATCTACTTGCTACTCGATTATGTTCGCCTGGTAATTCAGCAGATCGACTTTGGTTTTGGGAAGGAATTTCGTCGTTAATATTAACGTATTTTATTCAAATTAAAATTTGAAAAACCCGCCAAGCTTCTGAAAATTTTAATTTTTGGATAATCTACTTGCTACTCGATTATGTTCGCCTGGTACTTCAGCCGGTCGACGTTGGTTTTGGGAAGGAATTTTGTCGTTAATTTTAACGTATTTTATTCAAATTCAAATTTGAAAAACCCGCCTGAACCCGCTTCTGAACATTTAAATTTTTGGATAATCTACCTGCTACTGGATTATGTTCGCCTGGTACTTCAGCAGCTCCAAGTGGGTTTTGGGAAGGAATTTCGTCGTTAATATTAACGTATTTTATTCAAATTCAAATTTGAAAAACCCGCCCAGCTTCTGAACATTTAAATTTTTGGATAATCTACTTGCTACTGGATTATGTTCGCCTGGTACTTCAGCAGATCGACGTTGGTTTTGGGAAGGAATTTCGTCGTTAATATTAACGTATTTTATTCAAATTCAAATTTGAAAAACCCGCCAAGCTTCTGAAAATTTAAATTTTTGGCTAACCACTTGCTACTCGATTATGTTCGCCTGGTACTTCAGCAGATCGACGTTGGTTTTGGGAAGGAATTTCGTCGTTAATATTAACGTATTTTATTCAAATTCAAATTTGAAAAACCCGCCCAGCTTCTGAAAATTAAAATTTTTGGATAATCTACTTGCTATTCGATTATGTTCGCCTGGTACTTCAGCAGCTCCAAGTGCGTTTTGGGAAGGAATTTCGTCGTTAATATTAACGTATTTTATTCAAATTCAAATTTGAAAAACCCGCCCAGCTTCTGAAAATTAAAATTTTTGGATAATCTACTTGCTATTCGATTATGTTCGCCTGGTACTTCAGCAGATCGATGTTGGTTTTGGGAAGGAATTTCGTCGTTAATATTAACGTATTTTATTCAAATTCAAATTTGAAATACCCGCCAAGCTTTTGAAAATTATCTCACAGTCGAGCACTCTCGACTGTCGGTTTCTTCCTTGTTTTGTATAAGTTTTCTGTACTTGGACTTAATACTATACAAGATAATTTAAAAATTTATAAAATATACTGGGGACTCCCTAAAATATAAAATTTTGATTTTATAAACATTTACTGACTGATTTTTTGTAAACAGATGTTTAATATAGATCTGTAAGAGAATATATTTTGCAAGCACACGTTCTCCAATCGCCTTTTAGTCTCTTTTACTAATTTGATATTCTGTTGTTGGTTACTTACCTGACTTATTATTAATCAAGGCCTCAATATCGTCTATATCATCCGGATAACTGGCATCGTATTCATCTTCAGGCACGTGGGCGACATCACGTTTCTCAATTTGTGCGTTTTGTTGCTGTTGCTGCTGCTGTGATTGGCTTAAGACTAGAGGTGTTGTGAGATTGGACATGGCGAGCGTGTTGGCTGTGGCAGCAACGCCAGCTGCCGCTGAGGCATGCAGCATTAGGTAGCCATAGATGAGCACGGCCAGCGTCAGATAGTGTCCATTGCCTTGGCACAATTGCAGCCATCCCAAAAAAGCCATGCGAGTTCTGTTGTTGTTGTTGCTGTCGGGATGCTGCTGTTGATGCCGCAGTTGTTGTTGCAGTTGCAGTTGCTTGCGAGAAGTGGGCGTGTCAATGGCCAGCTGCAGCGCCGTCAGCTGCAAACGCTGCAGTAGACGGTGCAACGTTAACTTCGCCATTTTGTCATTTTGCGGCAGCTGCCTCAACACGTTACCAACTTTTTGACAACTTTTGCCATTTGCTCTCGCTGCAATGATATGTTCTTCGCCTGCCGCTTCCACGTTCACGTTCACGTCCACTTCTTCCTTTTTCGTTTCCACTTCTTCGTCGTCTACTATGTATGTGTGCGATTTTCTATGTTCTACTATGTGTTCTATTTGCTTTGCTCTCTGTCGAGTTGTTTGTTTGCTTGCTTGCTTTTGGGTTTGTTTTCGCTTTTTCCGCTTCGTCTGCTTGGCAAATGGCCACAAACTAGCGCATATTACGTATACGTAATACGTATATTACGTATACGTCATGCAGTCCGCACGCAGTGCCGTTGCTCTTGCTCTTGCTGTTTAGCCTCGCTTTGCTTGTTGTTGTTGCTGTTGTGGTTGCTGCTGTTGCCTTTGAGTGGCAAACTTGGCCGCTGCCTGCGCTGCATGATAATTTTATGTAATTTGCTCTCACGGCAAAATTGTTCGTGATGCGGTCGTCATCATCATTACGGTTTTTCGCTTGAGCCTACGAATTTTGTGGCATGCCACCCGCTTAGTGTTGCAACAATGCGCTGCAACGCGATGCGTTTGCCTTGTGTTGCATGCGCCGCTCGTCTTGTTATTTGTGTTTTAATTTGATGCAAGCTAAGGATTTATTGCACGAAACGTTCGCCTTTTGTTCAACGCGTCCACATCCAACTGCAAATTATAACAGGAAAAAAGGTCAACTTTATCAATGTGCCAAATGCATAAAAATAGCTCTAAGTAAAAGCTTAATAAAAGCGCCTAAAATTCGAGTTAACACGTAAAACTAAATTATTTAAAAAATAGGTCATTTGAAATATTTTAATCTTAAACAAATATTTAACTCAACTTTACTTGGCAATTTAAATAATTGCATACATTCATGATTAATAATAATAAATATAGAAAATGGGGTTTGCACGTTAGCCAGTGCAAAATTAAGTTAGTTATCGTGGTATTAGCTTTGTGTGGATTCGTTTTAAAGGAGAAATTTGTTGTTGATGACTTCGCACTTTAACGTAGAGTACGCGAAGAGCAATAACAACGATAGAGTGAAAATAATTGACAAGCTCATGGCGAAGCACGTTTGAGAGACTATCAGATTAACAAGAGTTCAATCGGTGTTCGCATTAAATGCACGTTTCAGGTTGCAAGTGGTTACAATGATACAGTTTGTGGGATAATTGATGCCCCCAATTTGCGACGTTATAAAGGCGGAGTCTACAACGATTTGAATTGTGACCAAAATCCGCATCATGCAATTAATGCTGTGGGCTATGACCATGGCAAAAGTGGAGGCGATTAGAGGATTGTCCGCAATAAATTGAATGTATGCTGGAACAATATCGGGCATAAATATAGTAAAGTTTAATAATATAAAATATTGATGAGATAAACGAAAATACAAATTAGAATTTTAAATCCCTATTAAACCTTATCTCTAAAATTATTTAAGTGAGGTAAGTAGATAATTGATTGTTTGTTTCTCTCATTTTCATACGTCCAATTAGATTTCATATGTACATATATTTAAATCAAATCAAAATCAATTCTATTAGTGTTTGCAATATATTTGCTAAGAGACATAGTTAAACAATTATTCTTTAAGCTATAGCATTTTTCTATTTATGACTGCAAATTCATTTTCATTGTAAAGAGACTGTTTTTATTGAAATTCAGTAAAATTACATATTTTGTGCAGTATAAATTTTGCATCTTGCACAGTCGACTTTCTCTTCGATTAAATAAATAGAAATATGCAGAGCTTTATAGCTCTCTGTGAAAACTAAGCAATTATGAATGCGGGATGATAAGGAAATTAAAGGAACAGAAAAAATGGCAATTTCAGAGTATAAATAGAGTGCAATGCCACAAATTAGCTAACATTTCTAGTATTGCACATTAAATATGAATGCATTTATTGTGATTTGCGCTTTAATTGCCGTCGGTCAGTCAGCCTGCATCGATGTGTTTGAAACGGAGTGGAAATCCTTCAAATTGGAGTACAAGAAGATTTACCAGGACAACAGCGAAGAATTGTTGCGCAAGCTAATTTTTAAGGACAACATGAAGCTGATCCTTGAGCACAATCAACAGTATGAGAATGGTCAGGAAACTTTCAAGATGGGAGTGAACGAATTCACGGACTTGCTGCAGGAAGAGTTCACACTCTTAATGATGGGCAGTCAAAACTCGACAGCTTTCCAAAGCGACTTCACCTACTCCCCAGATGTGGCAAATATTGAGCTGCCGGAGAGCGTGGATTGGCGGACTAAGGGCGCCGTGAGCGGCGTGAAGCATCAGGGAACTTGCGGCTGTTGCTGGGCATTTGCTGCAGTTGCCACACTGGAGGGTCAGCACTATCTGAAGGCAAGGAAGCTGCTTGAGTTCTCGGAACAGAATCTGCTCGACTGCTCCACAGTAAAGCCGTTCAGGAATCTGGGCTGCAAGGGCGGCAGTCCCCAGGAAGCTTTGCGCTACGTGAAGGAGAATCACGGCATCAGCATACGCAGCTCGTATGCCTACGAGGGGCATGCGGGTAAATGCCGCTTCAAGAAGGAGCACATCGGTGTGGTCATCACAGGAAGTGTTGGCGTCAAGTCGGGTGACGAGGCAGCTCTAGAGGCTGCGGTGGCCGAGAAGGGTCCGATTTCAGTCACCATTGATGCCACACATCTGCAGCATTATCAATCCGGTGTCTACAACACGCTCTGCACTGGCACGCCACAATATTACCACTCGATTCTGCTCGTGGGCTACGGCAAAGATGCCCGAGGTGGCAACTTCTGGCTGCTGAAGAACTCCTGGGGCAACTGGGGCGAAGGCGGATACTTTCGCATGGCTCGCAGGAGCAAAAACCTGTGCAGTATTGCCTCATTCGCAGTGTATCCGCAGCTTTAACAAAGCCAATTATTGGCAGAGCAACGAGGCTATAAATCATACAATATTTTCGCATATATATTTTTAATAAATAATTTTCGTTTCAACAACTGCAAAGCCTACATATTCGTATTTATATTACAAATAGAAACCCATGCGTATACGTTATATAAAGATTACCCTTATAATAATCATGCTGACCCGCTTAAAAGTTAAGCTTAACAATTTCAAACTTACTAAACAATTTAATGAAACTGTAATTATTTGATGACTATGAAGATTTAGTTTAAACTAAACTATGTTTATTGGTTTTTTGATGGCTATGAAGATAGTACATAGTGTAAACAAAACAGTTTCTATTACATTGTTTACAAGACAGAGAGCAATCGTGGCTTCCACATATTGTTATTATTTAGATTTTCATTTAAAAGCCAGTGTCATATTATAACTCACATAGCAAATTTGAAATCCCTACGTCTAGTTAGTAGTCGCTAAGATCGATGTGGATTAATTTTCCACAAAGTAAGTAGAAATAATGACTGCGGCTTTAAGAATCTGACGCAATACAAGAAATCGGTGCGGTGACGTCTATGTGTGGTCAGTGTGGTGAGTGTACGAGGTTTAGATACTAAGCCTTAGCTAATTAATAAAGCAAACCAAAATGAAGGATAAGAGATAGAGACGGAAAGGTATTAAGAGATAAATCTAAATGTGAAATGAATAAATGCGTAGGAAGACTCACAACAATGCGAATGAAATCCAGTGAAAATCCAGCAAAGGGAAAAAGAAAATAGCGAAAAATAAATACACAACTAACTGAGAGAAAAGCAAAGCAAACAGACAAAAAATAAACTGTCAAATAGATAGGGAAATTGTAGAAGAGAAATGAATGAATAAAATTTCGCAGATAATACATGTAATAAATTAAGTTATGCAAATGATGTGCGAAATAATAAAAATTAATTGGAATGCCAGAAAAAGTAACGAAACAATAATGAAATGCATAAATGTTCTTATCACACTTGCAGTTGGCTTCCATAAATAGCAACTGGGAGACTGCAACAACAACAACAACAACTGGTAATTATAACGCTGCATGGCGAGCAACAACGTCAGCAAACAATTGTTTAATAGCAGCAACAGCAACAGCAACAACATCAGTTGCCACAATAGTTCCATTGTTTTCCATTCAAAGCCAACATCCTGACATTGCCAATGCCAACTAGAAATCCACTGCGCTGCGGCAAACATAAAAGCCACTTCGTACCCAAGTGTTTGTATGACATGTAGTGTTGCACCATCCCATCCATCCCATCAGCCACCCACTCAGAAGCCAGGAGCAGCCGCCAGTGACTGTAGTCCCCCCTCCAGGTCCCCTCTGGGCCGCCTCTGGGCACACAGACACCCAGACAATTGCATAGACACTTCCACCAACTGCCACCCGACGCTGAATCAGCTTAGCATGGCAGAAGTGTGGCAACAATCTGAATCATCGTTTTAGTTGCCTCTTCATCCTCGCCGGCTGTTGCCTCTGTCTCTGCCACTGCCTCTGCTGCGGCTCTGTCAATTTTAATATCTCTAGCTGATGCCTTAAGAGGAAAATGTGATAATGTGCTTGCTCTAAACAATGCATAAATGGCATAAAAATAGCCTACTCTCGGATATGTGAAGTGCCCTGTGTGTGTTGTATCGTGTAACACTCTGTTTTCCATAGATAACGAAAATCATGCTCACAAACGATTTTCATTAAGTATCATCCCATATGCATGCACATACACTGTGTCTATTTCTACGAAAATCCTTGTAATACTAATTGCTATAAGCTTTTTTTTTAAGAAAAGAGTCTCAGTACCAGAAAATAATAATAATACAATTTTCAGTGGAAATAAATAAAATATTTATAGAATGCCAGCTTTAATCAAATAACTTCAAATGCTCGTTAGATGGTATAACGAACATTTCAATACTATTTCGATAACAACACAAAACCAGAACTTGTTTAGGTCGAATTCATTCAGCACTCAAATTATTCGAGTCAAATTCCTAGAAATTATTCATATTACATGTTTGAACAATTTGAAACTATTTGTATAACTATGAAATTTGCGTAAAAACAAATTCATGCTAACATATTTTATGAGTTAGGAGCAATGGAAGAACTTTAAAAATATAATAATAACAATGATTGGAATGCTTTCAGAATAAACGCAAAACTTTGTTGAACCTTGGGACGTAGGAAAATATTTGACTTGCTACATGAAATAACTCGTAAATACAAAAACTTTGTGAAAATCTCTCATCATTGTTATTCAGCGTAAAATTATAATTTAAGCACTTGAGTTTGAATATTTCCCTAGATATTAAACCCATTGAGGACTAACTTTTTTGCCAACAACTTTTCATAAATAAAATGCAGTAGTTAATGTGCTATAAATGTTAAGCCCTTTGCAAATATAAATATTTGATGAAAGCACACTTATAGGTCATTTAATTAAAGCGGGCTAGAAGCTGTTTATATAATTACACCCACAAGAAATTGCAAGTGAGAGGACAATTATTATAAGTGCAAGAGATATTTTAGCGCCTCGACAAGCCATTAAATAGTGCATAACCCGTGAAGCTCTTTGGGTGGAAATTCTAATGGCGTAGGAAAAGCGGAAAAAGGAAATTCAATGCAGCACGCACAACAATAAACAGCTTGGGCAAAGCAGGTGGGCAGGTTGCCTTTTGCTTCTTGCTTCTCGCTGCTGGACACGTCGCTGGTACGAAACAACACGAAACAAAAGTTAAAGAGAGTAAGGATGAGAGTGAGAGTGAGAGAGCGCGCTTAATATTTGGTAACGCAACGAACTCGACGCTCGTCTCTCCTCGTCGCGTCTCGTCTCGTCTCGTCTTGTCTCGTGAGAGTGCGCGTCGTGCCCACGAGAGCAGCGACTGCTAATATGTGTGATGTATATGTATTGTAGTATATACGAATTTTCGAAGCATGCATTTCTGCGAGTGTGCTCGTGTGTGCGGTGTGTGTGTGTGTGTGTTTTTGGGCACTGATAAAAGTAAATTTACATTTGAAGCCGACGCTGCTGCAGCCGCCCCTCCCAGCCCCGCCGCCTGCTACTTACTTCAGCAGACGCAGAGCAGCGACTTCGGTCACGGATTTGACTTGTTATGTGTGTGTGTGTGTGTATGTAAGTCGGACGTGTGTATGCCTTGTATTTGTCGTTTAAAATGTAGGTTACACACAGCGAAACGTCTACTCACACACACACACACACACACACACATGTGCACATTAAAGTTGCATACACTTTGCGCTGTTGTCACTGTGTGAGTGCACTTCACCAACATGGCTTTCAGTGGAGTTACAAAGTGCACTCCAAGATAGCAGTCCATCTATCTTTAGACTAGATATTTTTGTCAAACGGAAGCACGTATCTTGAGAGTGCACTAATCTTTTCAATTTGCGAAGGACCATTGCATAATTAGATTAATTAATTTGCCTTTACGTCTGCAAGCATTCTGTGATGATGTATGACAAATATTTAAATTCGCCTCCTTATCACATAATTTAATTAGGCATAGGGAATTCGTGTGCTCAGCGCCATCCATCAATCAGCCATTGATAGCTTCAATCAAACTGAAAATGTTCGCTCGCAAAAAAACGTAACAATAACTTTGCCAACTTGACGTATACTCAACATAACGCTAGAGAACAGGTCAGTTTATGTGGCAATGTCTGTAAAATATGTATTCGCTTGCTATACATATGTAAATTGGCTGAACACCAACAACAACAACAACGAAAACAACTGTGACTACGACTTCTAGGCACGCGCTTACCATAGAAAATTCGGATTTAATTTTCGTTCAAATTTCCGGTCTGCCACTTGGCATAATGATGATAAGATGCGCAACACTCACACACACACTTACAACATTTCTAGTATTCTTCTATTACACACACTACACGACTACTCCGCAGCAGGATTTTACACAGTTGAGCGCAAAAACAAAATGCAATTAAAGCGTAATGCAATTTTGATTCAATTCGAAAATGTCGCGCACTTGTACGGTCACAATAGTCGTCGTCGTAGTCGTAGTCGTAGTCGTATTCGTACTTTAATCCACAATGCACAGTGCAATCGCACTAAATCATTTATAGCACACTTTTTGGGGCTACAATACACACATTGTGCGTGTGTGTGTGTGTTTGTGTGTGTGTGTATGTACTTTGTATATAGTTGTGCACTTTTCACTCGTGTTGTATGTCGCTTGGTACACTGACACTGCACGTTTGGTCACGACGCGACGATAACAACGACGCTGCTGCTCGCTTGGTGGTTGCTTGGCGTCTGTTCGGCTCCTCGCACAGCCAGTGGCCCCAAAGGCTCGCTCGCTCGCTTGGTCAAATGAGAGTGCGCCATCAACGAAGAGAGAGAGAGAGAGAAAGTAACATAACTCAGTTATGTTCTCGGCACACACTTTACTTTATGTATATACATTTTAAAACGACATTATGTTACTTTGCCGTAGTTGGCTTTATTTTACTAAGCCAGCCGTTCACAATATTTTGCGCCGTTTGCACATTTAACGTTTGAAAATTAAGGCAATTTGGTCACACGGCCAATCGGTTAACAGCGCTGTTAAAAAGATCATGTTAACCACTGACAGCTGTTAGCGGCAACAGCTGGCGCGCGCTCTCTCGCTCAGACAAGCTTTCGTCGTCCGATTTGCACTGGAAGCGTTCCAATTAGTATTTGACTGTCGACACAAACGCATTTAATACAAAGAAATCGAAGTGCAATTGCAGAATAGAACAAAATGCAATTGTGGTTAAACTTGGCGCTGCTGGCCGGCCTTATGCTAGCAGGTGAGTAAGCTACTGGTAATATTATATTAGCAATAAGCGTTAAAAAAAGAACGAAAACAATTACCGCTTGTCTGATTGTGTGCGTGTCTAAGCGGCTTTTAAGCTGCGCATATGTATGTGCGTGTGTTTGTGTGTATAGAAATTGTGGCGTGAGTTGAATATTTATTATTGCAATGGCCGCCGGTTACCGCTTTTACAATTGGTTAAACTTGCCGCGTTTTTCAATGTCTCGTTCAAGTTACGGGCACAAAGCCGCCTCGCTGGGATCCCAACTATATAGTGAAGGGTACACTGTACATTCCGTATGCCGAGATTGCCGAACCCTTCTACGCCTGGTACGACAAGAACACGAAGCGTTCCCGCATCGACTACTATGGCGGCATGGTGAAGACGTATCAGCTGGCGGGGGAGGGTCAATATGGCACTTCGCTGAAGCTGGCACCGATTACCACACGCGATGCCCTGAACAAGCTGAGCTGTCTGCAGCTTAATGGCACCGCCGATCAGGCTGTGGAGATCCAAAGCATTTTGCCCGATGCCAAGCCCTTCCAGCTGGTGGGCACCGAGACTTTCCTGGGCTTTACGTGCGACAAGTTCCGGCTAGAGCAAACGATTGGCCAGAAGAAGAACGTCTATACGCTGTGGGTGCGCTACAAGAAGTCGCCACATTATCCGGCCAGTCGGATGCCCATTCCGGTGCGCTACGAGATGCGTGGCTATAACACGCTGTTGGGCTCGCATTACGATCACTATTATCTGGATTACGACAGCTATGAGCACGACGATATACCCAACGAAGTGTTTGAGATCGATGAGACTTTGACTTGCACTGGCTTCCCTGGTCCGGGCACTGGACACTTTGCCACCTTCAATCCCATGCAGGAGTTTATCGGGGGCACCGATGAGCATGTGGACAACGCGTTCCATCACTTTAAGCGCAAGCATGGCGTAGACTATCAGGACGACAAGGAGCACGAGCATCGCAAGAACATTTTCCGCCAGAACTTGCGCTACATTCACTCCAAGAATCGCGCCAAGCTGAGCTACACGCTGGCCGTCAATCATCTGGCCGACAAGAGCGACGAGGAGCTGAAGGCGCGTCGTGGCTACAAGCCATCAGGTGTCTACAACTCGGGCAAACCCTTCCCCTACAACGTGGAAAAGCTCAAGGATGACATTCCCTCGCAATACGATTGGCGTCTCTATGGCGCCGTCAGCCCCGTGAAAGGTGTGCTCTCTCTATTTATGCTCTTCTGCTTCTACTAATCTTGTTTAACCCACAGATCAGTCGGTGTGTGGCTCTTGCTGGTCCTTTGGCACCATCGGACACATTGAGGGCGCATTCTTCCTTAAGAATGGCGGCAATTTGGTGCGTCTTTCGCAGCAGGCGTTGATCGACTGCTCCTGGGGCTATGGCAACAATGGTTGCGATGGCGGCGAGGATTTCCGTGTCTACCAGTGGATGATGCAAGTCGGAGGCGTGCCCACCGAGGAGGAATATGGTCCCTATCTGGGTCAGGATGGCTACTGTCATGTCGCCAATGCCACGCTTGTCGCTCCCATCACCGGCTTTGTCAATGTCACTTCGAACGATCCCGATGCCTTCAAGTTGGCGCTGCTCAAGCACGGTCCCCTCTCAGTGGCCATCGATGCCTCGCCCAAGACCTTTAGCTTCTACTCGCACGGCGTGTACTATGAGCCCGAATGCAAGAACGATGTCGATGGTCTCGATCATGCCGTGCTGGCCGTGGGCTATGGCAACATAAATGGCGAGGATTACTGGCTGGTGAAGAACTCTTGGTCCACCTACTGGGGCAACGATGGTTACATTCTAATGTCGGCCCGCAAGAACAACTGCGGCGTCATGACGATGCCCACCTATGTGGAAATGTAGAGACATTCACACGATATTTACAAATACGATTTCAATTGCCCCAAGGGCCATAAATAAGCAATAAAAACAACATATTTGTACTCTTTTTTAATATAATCCGATTCTTTTGCTTCTTATCGCTGTCTTTATTCTATCTATGTGACCCCAACTATTGCCAACTGCAGCGATAAGCTTAGGCGACAATGACCAGACGTGCACTGCACTTTGCTCGCAGCTGCATTCCCTATCTAGCTGGCCAACAGTTCTCTCACAGCCAATATCACGTACTGCGTGCAGTTGCAACAGCTATTCTACGATTGCAACATGAGATTGCCCAACTAATATTGCATATATCCCAATACTGGTTGATTAACTACACCCTATCAATTATACACTGTTAATATTTCATTATTTAAAACTTGGTTAGCTAACCAAAGTATAGACTATTTAGATTACTGTTTAGTAATAATTAAACTACAGCATTGATTGAATTACTTACCAAGTAGCACATGATTTGTACCACCAGCCCCCCTGACATTCCAGTCGACAATTACCGTAGTTATAGGAATCATTATCACGATCGTATGTGGCGACTGGGAACGCATCAAAGTCGGGCAACTTCAGTTGATGTTCGCCCGGAGAATCTCCAAAGGAAATGCAGCTAACGGGCGGCGTCTTTAAATAAGTTTACAAATATAAATTGTATCTATCCAGTTTTATCTCTTTAAGTTCGTTCACCTCATTATCATTGGGCAAAGTTCCACACACAAATAACAGGCAAGTAGAAAACAGAAGACCACAGAACTCGTCTTCATTTTGTTCGAAAAATAAAAACAGTGAATATGTCTAATTTAAAACCAGAAAAACATTAACAAAAAATAATCATAGCTAATACGCTTGTGAATACGTCATGAAGGCAAAGAATTAGCGGTATTCTCGTAGGTCAAGTTTTTCCCATTTATTGTAATCAGTTTTTGCAGCAGTTTTTTCAACAGTGCGATACAATTCGAAAGGGGGGCAGAAATCAGAGCACTATATAAATAAGAAATTAAAGTACAACTTAACTCACTCACTTTTTAAATAAAAACAACTTCTTATTAAAATGTTATCATTTTATTTTCGTTTTATTTGTGTTTTTCGATTTTTTGTTTATTTGTAAAGAATCTTACGAATCCAATTTTTAATGTATTTTACAGACGGAAGTGTTATAAACATTCGCGCATGTTTTCTTTTGTTTGTTTGTGTGTGTGTTTTTGTATTTCTTTTAGTAAATAATTAACATATTTAATGTACATCAGTTAAACCAAAGTTTAAGGCTAAAAACTCTACTCTTATTATTCAAAATTCGCACTTACAAATAAGGTAAAAATGATTATATTGAATTTCCCTCAAATAAGTTATACGTAATTTATCTACAACTATATTTTTCTTTTCTCTTTCATCAATTTTCATTACGAACTTGTTACAAATTTTCTGTATAGTAAATGTGTGTATATCTAATATTTATATAACTAGTATTATACAAATCTTAAATAAATTAACAGTAATCTTTTATATAAAATCGACTTTTTCTGGTTATGTACAAAATGATATAAAAAAAACCCATGAAGAAGAAAAACAACAAATTCTTAAAGGTACAAGATCTAAAATGTATACTTTTTAACTTTTTTGCGATTCTAAAGATTAACAAGAGTTTTCTTTTTAATATAATATTTCTTGTATATAAGAATAATAATTATTCTGGTTGTTTTTGTGAAAATTATCTTACTTCGGGATGAACTTTAAATCTCTGAAATTCTAGCGATTGGTTTGGACTGATGCAAAAACCATCAATTATATGATTGACATAATATAGCAATCAATAAAATAACAACTTAAATTTCTCTGATTATGCCAAAATCTCAAACTTGTATGGAAAATTTGTAGACTAATATTTAGGGAGAATTAAGTCAGTTGATTTACTGATTGATCAATCACGCAGCCACCAACATTTAAAATAAAATTGGTACAAAGACCCGATTAATCTACTGATTAATCAATAATAATTATAAACAGATAATTGAGTTTGCATCAGTGAAAACCATAATTTCATGATCATCATTAAGAACTTTTGGGATTTGAATATTTGTTTAATCTTAGTTTAATTATATTTAAGTTAAAATTCACTTCGCTTACAAAATATTGTATGCAGTTAATTGCTAAATGTAAAAGTTGTTGATATATACAAAAAGTTTTAATTTCAGTGAAATAAAGTGGGAGAAAATTAAAAATAGAATTGTATAGTTTCACGTGTTTTCTCATTCCTTAATCCTAAATATTGAATTAGATGTACATATTCACAGGGTCAAAAATGGTAGTGGTTTTTGTATATTTTTTGTTTGTTTTTGTTTGCTGCACTTTCCCATTAGAGTGTAGAAAATGTTAATAAAAGAAATGTAAAAAAAAAATAAATAGATGTTATGTCGAACCCATTATGTATTTTTAAGGTGGTGGGTTGAAGAGGGGGATGTTAAGGGTAAGGAGCAGCGTGTTAGTTAATAAACTTAGAGCTAAATACGCGACGGCCTCATTACGAAACTTGTTTATATACATTTTTTGTTAATTTTCCTTTGTTTTTCTTTTTTTTCATTTTTTCTTTTAATTATAAATTTGTTTGTTGTTTTAAGGTTATTCGCTTAAAGTTAGATTACGTTCAATTAACTCGCGTTTTGTACTCTTTTTTCAATGTTTCCAAACTTACAGACTAAATATAGCGTTTTGCATTTATTGTTTTTGTTTTTTTTTTTTAACAATAAACCGCGCTTGTTTATGTACAATTATTTAACAATATGCACTTCTCGTATTTTTTTACAAATTAATATTTACATGTTTTATGTATTGTTTTTCTGGTTTTCATTTTGGTTTTTAGTATTGCTTGCGTTTTAAGCCTGGTTATGCTGTTGTTGCAGTTGCTGTGTTGTTTTTGTTATTATTGTTATTTAAATTAATTAGTTTAGTTAATGCTTTGATTGTTGCCTTTAAGCATATGTAAATATACTTGCAGCGGCGTTACTCTTTTATTACAACTATTACAGAAAATGTATAAAAAATCATCATAAACTTATCAGATTAATTGAAGAATTTCTCTTGCATATTTCAGTTAAGTGAATTGTATTGAATGAACTGTACTTAATTTTAGAGTTATGACAAAGAAACTGTAGTAAACTCTACTACGTTTAAATTAGGAATTTAAACTAACTGTTTCGCTAACCAACATGTAAAATTTTAAATTTGTTTGTTTATGTAGTTCTTCGATCTTTTTTCGTACATCTAAGCATATATATATATATCATTATAGCGCTATGTATAGTTTATATATTTTTATAGAGTAGGTCTACAAGTTGCTCGACTGGTTACGAAAAAAAGCGACTATTAAATAACGTAAATCATTTAGCAGAAGGCTCCTTTGAAATATATTGTTATTGTTACTGCTTGTTTTCATTGTTGTGGTTTTTTATGTTTTATCTGCTCAATCTCATATCGTTAATGCATGTATAAAGCATATATACATATCTAAATTCTAGTTGTATGTGTAAGTAGTATTAGTTATAGCGAGTAAATAGCGTTTACAACACAAATAATAAGGATTTCATTTTCTGGCTGCGATTGAGCGCGTTTCATTTTCTCTTTCGATTTTCTGCACTACATTTTCTTTTGTTTTATGTTAAATTTGAAAAGCGCCTTCGATTACAATAGTTTAAGGTAAGGGTTTTCTTTGCATTCCATTTGCTGGTTCTGGTTTGTTGCGCCAGGTAGATCGGTCGAGTTGTTTAGTCTTGAACTCAGTTACATTCTAGTTTTCGACTCGACTGTGGTTAATTATTGAAGCAGCTGCTGAAAGAGTTGGCGGCGAATTAAATTAAATTGTACTATATACTTATATTAGTTTATTTTACTTACTTTAGGCACCATCTCGCCGGGCGGTCGCCGAAGTTGTCTTCTCGCCGGCTGTTGCTCCAACGCCCAAGCGTTCAATCACACGCGAATCGCAGGATATGGTGCGCTGCATGAAGCGCGATCTTTCGCTCATCTTCTCCTGCTGCTGCTCCAGCAACGTGGGCGCCGCATTGAAGTGGCCAGCTGGAAAATGATGAATATGCTTTAGTAACTTCAAATCAAGTTGGCAAGGTGTGACGTCTTACTCTTGGGCTTGTCGTCGAACATGTGCAGCTTGTGGGCTGTGCTTAGGATGCTGTTAACGGTGCTCAACGTGGCTGCCGCCGAGTTTGTAGCGGTTGCATTAACGGACTTACTCTTAAGCGACGATGCTGACGGCACATGATGTTGCGATTGCTGCTGCTGCTGTTGTTGCTGCGCATAGTGATGATTGCTGCCGCTGCTGTTGCTACTGCTGTTGTTGTTGTTGTTCACGATATTGTTCTGATGCACGCTGATGGAATTGCGTCGCTCACGCATCGCTGCCTGAAAGCGTTCCGGCGACTGCAGCGAACACTTGTTGATCGTCTGCGGCTTGGCAAAGCCACGTTCCATCGGCTTTGGCGGCGTCGTTGGCGTTGTCGGCGCTGTATCCACGGACGGACGATGCCGCATGCGGTACTCGCTAATGGACAACTTGCGCTTGGGCATCGGCGCCGGCTCTGGAACCGTGAGCATGGGATTCAGACGCGGATCATGGCTGGCGGTGCGCGTATAGAGCTTGAGTGGCGTTGTCGCTGGTGGCGGCATGCTGTCCGCTGCGGCTGGAGTGGGCGTGGTTGGCACTGCAGCAGCAGCTGCAGCTGCAGTGGCGGCGGCTGCCGCTGCAGCGGCAACAACCGTTGCTGCAGCAGCTTTGGCCTTGGTGGCCTCCAAGTACTCGGCCAAGCTGGGCATGCTGTTGCTCTGCAGCTTGGCAATTGGCGAGGACAAAGCAGCGCTGCTTGGCGGATCCTGCAGCTTGCCGTAGATCGTATTGTAGTACGGCAATTGCTTGGCAGCGGCGGCGAGACTGTTGCTGCCGGGTGGTACAACCATTGGCGAGGGCACAACTGCAGCAGCAGCTGCTGCTGTGCCTGCCATTGCTGGCGTCGGCTGTGTTATGAGCACAGGTATGGGCGCCGCTGATATTGGCGGCGTGGGCATGACAGTGGGCATGACGGGTTTGGTCAGCACTTTGGGCAAGGCAGCTGCTGCCAATGGCTGTTGTTGCTGCTGCTGCTGCTGTTGCTTCTGTTGATTGTTGATTTTCGTCTTGCTCTCCTTGTCCTTGTCCTTTTCCTTGTCTTTGTCCTTTTGCTTCTTCTCGCGATCCTTTTTCTTGCTCTTTTTCTTCTCCTTCTTTTCCTTTTTGAGCGCTGCTGCTATTAATGCCGCCTGCTGTCGACTGCCGCACATGGATTCCCTGCGTCGACTAATCGCCGTCAACTTGCCACTCGCAATTGCTGCCGCCAGACTCATCGAACCCGGCAACTCTTGCTGCTGGTGGTGATGATTGTTCTCCTTGCGATGTTGCTGCTGTTGGGCTGTGGCCGCAACAACGCCTGCTGCTACTGCAGCTGTTGCCGCTGCAATTGGTTGCTGCGGCGCCTTGCTGCTGTTGAGCAGCAGACTGCTGCTGAGAATTTGACTGTTGGGCTTTGTCAGCTCCTGCTCAAAGTTTGTCTGACGCTTCTTTGCTGTTGCGATTGGCGTGCTGGGCGTCGTGCCTGGCGTAGGCGTCGTTGCTGGCGTCACGCACATGGACATGGTGCGACGACGCAGCGCCGACTGTTGCTGCTGCTGCTGTTCAAGTGGATGATTGCTGCTGCTGTGCTTGGTCTTGCCATTGGCTGTTGCGGTCGGAGTTGCTGCCGCTGCTGCTGTAATTGCTGCTGTTGGTGTTGCTGGCAACAATTGTGGCTGATGCTGCTTACTCTCCTTGGTCTTCTTTTTCAGCTCAGGGGCTGGCATCGCTGCCATCGTTGCGACTGTTGCAGCTGCAGCCTTCTGTTTGTCCTTATCCTTGGACTTCTTTTTCTCCTTTTTCGATTTCTTTAGCTGCTTGTCGCGTTCACGCTTCTCATCCTTGTCCTTGCTGGACTTCTTCACTGCTGTCAGCTCAGGCGTTGTGTTGGCGGTGCTGTTGTTGCTGCTGCTGTTGTTGTTGCTGTTGCTCTGGCTGGAGCTGGTGCTGCTGTTGTTGCTGGTGGCCTTCTTGTTGCGCGACTGCAGATACGAAATGTTGGCCGCATGGAAGGACAACAAGCGCTGCTGAATGTCCCGCTCGGTTAGATTCTTGCTGCTGGCCGCTGGAGTGGCTGCAGCTGTTGCAACTGCTGCTGCTGGTGTTGTCGCAGTTACTGCATTAGTTGTTGCTTTCGTTGATGCTGCAGTCGTTAATGTTACTGCTGCTTTTGTTACAGCAGCAGTTGTTATTGTTGCATTAGAAGCCGCAGCAGTCGTCGTAGCTACAGCTGCAGGCTTGGTTGTCGGCGGCAATTCCAGCTTGAGCTTCTTCTTCAACGGCTCCTCCAGCTCGTCCTTGGCGGCAGGCGCACGTGTCTTAATGGCCGCCTTCACCGAGTCCACCAGCAATGTGCTGGTTGTTGCTGTTGTGGTTGTGCTGCCGGCTGCTGTCACTGATGCTGTTGCTGCAGCAGTTGCTGCTGTGCGCAGCAACGATTCACCCGGCTTCGGCTCAGGCATTGACTCCGTTTTGGCTGGCATCATTTCGACGTCTGGCTTTATCTCCGCCTTGGGCTCCAGCTTCGCCAACTCCACAGAGTTTTCTAACTTGGGCTGCTCCACTTGCTCTTCCTGCTTCTGCAGCTGTTGTTGCAGCTGCTGTTCCTCCTGTTCGCGCTTCACCTTCAGCAGCTCCTCGAACTTGTCGCACGCCTGACTCTCCTCACGCTCCACATCAATCTTGACATCCTCAGCCGCTGCACTGGTGTCCTCTGGCTCGATTTTGACCAAGTTATCTTCGGCCACAATCTGCTGAGCACCGGGACTTGGTGAACGCAAGATGTCCACATCGTCGTCCTGCTCGAACTGCAGCTGCTGTGTCTCCACTTTCAGCACCTCCGTCTTGGGCTCCACCTTGTGGTCCTCCTCGCCAGCGCTGCCAATGACATCGATGTGAGGTTCGTCGGATGCTGCTGACGTCTCGAGTCCTCCATTGCTCATGACTACCAGACGTCGCTTCTTTAGCGGCGTGCTAAAGCCATTCGACAGCTGTTGCTGTTGCTGCTGTTGCACTGGCGGCGTTGCTACGCTGCTTGGCGTCGGCGTCACCGGCGTCTGTGGCTGACTTTCGTCCGTGGTTTCCTCGCTAATGGCCTGACGCAGCCAACGCTTCTTCACCGACGAATTGTTCTGCACTGATGGCATCTGCGAACGCTCTGAGCCCTCCACTTGATGTATGAAATGCTCCACTTTGAGTAATGCTGGTGCCGGCGGCTCCTGCAGCTGCAACTGTTGCTGTTGTTGTTGCAGTTGCTCGCGGGAACCATTTATTTCGCACATTGCTGCCTGCACAAGACTGTCGAGTCCAGAGGTTTGTTGCTGTTCCTGCTCAGATTGCTGGAACCAGCTGGACATGAGTGTTTTCTTGGTCTTGGCGCCGCTGGGTGGATATTTGAATTCGCCCATCGACGGCGATGGCAGTTGCTGCACAACAACTTGTTGCTGTTGCTGTTGTTGAGGCTGCTGTTCCAGTGGGCCCATGGCGGCCTCAATCAGCAGACAAGCGCTGCTCACTGGCCCAGTTGCGGCTGCTACTGGTGGCTTGAAGGCGTCGCAATTATTATGCGCCAAGGCGAGCAACAAGCCAGCTGCCTGATCTTCAGATGGCTGCTGCTGTTGCTGCAGCATTATGTTGTTGTTATGTTGCTGCTGCTGTGATGTTGGCGCTGGCGCTGGCGACGCCAATTCCGATTCTGTATGGGACTCGTTGTCCGACTCGTTGATGCTCTTGCGACGCTTGCTGTTGTTATTGTTGTTGTTGTAGCTGCGACTGACTTTACGCTTCTTTTTGTTGCGACGTGAAGTACTGTTGTTGTTGTTGCTGCTTGTGGGCGTGGGACAACCGCTGGCATTGGCATCTGTTGACTCGCTCATTGAATTGCTGCTGGCGTTGCGTTTGCGAGGCGACGCTGGGGAGTTGCTAGCACGCTTGTTGCCCGTCTGTCGACTCTCGCCGCCAGCAACTGTTGCTCCCGCTGCGCCAGCCTTCTTGCCACGCGCCTCCTGCTTCTCCATTTTGTCAATGGCACGCAGTATGGCCTCCAACTTGCGCTCCTCGCGTGACTTTGGCTTGTCCTTTTTCGCTGCAGGTGTTGATGTTGCTGGCGTCGCAGTTGCTGCTGTTGTTGGTGTAGCTGATGTTGGCGTTGCTGCGGCAGCCTCATCCTGTTTAACTTCGAGTGTTGTAGGTGTGCTGGCAGTTGGAGTTGTGGCTGCTGCTTTTGCCGGCGTTTTGCGAGTTGTCGGTGTTGCATTAACATTGCTACCGCTGTTGTTGCTGCAGTTGCTTAGATTGTTGATGGACAACGCTACTGTCGCTTTAATGGGCGTCTTGGTAGGTGAAACTACAACAGGCTGATAGGTCTTATGTTGTTGATTTTGCAGTTGTTGCTGCGCCTGTTGTTGTTGTTGCTGCTGCTGCTGCATTTGCTGTTGTAGCTGCTGTTGAAGTTGGTGCTGCTGCTGTTGTTGCTGCTGATGCTGCTGCTGTTGTTGCTTCTGCTGTTGTTGTTGCTGCTGTTGTTGAAGCTGCTGTTGTTGTTGTTGCTGCTGCTGTTGTTGTTGTTGCTGCTGCTGTTGATGCTGCTGTTGATGCTGTTGTTGCTGCTGTTGTTGTTGCTGCTGTAACTGCTTCTGTTGTTGTTGCGCTTGCTGCTGTTGTTGCAATTGTTGCTGTTGCTGCGTCTGCTGCTGCAGCTTCATTTGTTGCGTTGTAATTTTAATGGGCGTCACTATATGGGACGTGGGCGTGGCATGCAACGTCTGTAGCGCACTTACTGCCATGCGTGCCTCATCTGCCAACTGTTGTTGTTGTTGTTGCTGCTGCAGAACATGTTGCGACTGCTGTTGCTGTTGTTGTTGCTGCTGTGGCTGCAAATAAAACGTTGCCATGGGCCGCTGTGTTGCCGCTGCAGCTGCAATGACAGCCAGAGGCTCCTGTGATTGCTGCTGCTGTTGTTGTTGTTGCTGCTGCTGCAGCAGTGATGGTTGCTGCTGTGCTGGCTTCGGCAACAGCTGAGGCGACAGCAACATAGGCGTGGGCAGCGCCGCAAG
Organism: Drosophila immigrans; assembly: GCA_963583835.1. Lineage (NCBI taxonomy): Eukaryota > Metazoa > Arthropoda > Insecta > Diptera > Drosophilidae > Drosophila > Drosophila immigrans. The sequence continues at coordinate 21,319,690 of OY757141.1, forward strand.
TATTTGCTGCTGCTGCTGCGTTGGACTGCGCTGCAACAGCGACGTCTGCGGCGGATGTTGTTGCTGTTGCTGCAACGTGGGCGACTGCAGTTGTGTAGGCGTGGGCGACGGAATGGACACTGACGGCGACGATGAGGATGTGCAAATACCCGAATCGTGCAGCACACTTGACATGGAAACGGAGCACGAGTTATTGCTGTTGCCGCCATTGCTGTTGCTGTTGCAGAGCATTGCGGCAGCCGCAGTGGCAACTGTTGCTGGCACCAGAGAAGCCGTTGCGCTGGGCTTAAAGCCCAAATTCAGCTGACTGAGCTGGGGACTATTTAGACCCATGTGGCTGCTGCTCTCGCCGCTCGATGACGTTGAACGATTGCGCGCTGTTGCTGCGGCGGCTGCCGCCGCAGCGGCTGCTGCTGCCGTCATGCTGTTGCCCAGTCCCATGGTCAGCTGTATGGCGGCGGCGCTGTTCACAGAAGCTGCTGCAGCGGCCGCTGCTGCTGCCGCCTTGTTGCGATGGCTGCTGCGCGGTTGCGTGGGCGGCGCCTGCAACTGTTGCTGCACCGCCAGTGGCAGGGCAAACAAACAATCGCTGCCCAGATCGCAGGCACAACGTGTGCTCGTCGGCTGGATGACGGCCGAATGCGATTTCTTGTGCTCGACGGCTGTCAGGTCGTGCGGCTCGTGTCGCACTGTGATCTCCGTCTGTGCCCGAATGTGCGTCAGTGCCACAATATACAGATGCAGCGTGCCCTTCTCGAAGTAGTGCTGCAGCTCGGCGTTGGGGCGACACGAGCGTCGCACGAAGCGTGCATCGTTGCCGTAGGTGCGCGTATCGACGCACACTTCTGGTCCCTTCAAATAAGAGGGCAGCGGCTGCGGCGCCTGCTGTTGATTGGCCGTCGTCTGCATGGGCGCCTCCACGCCCGGCAGCTGATAGAAGAAGACAAACTGGCCGGGCGTCTTGTGCACCTTGAAGCTGTTCAGATAGTTGCTCGGCGGCGGCGTGTTCATGTTCACGGTGGGATTCTGGGTGCGAAACTGTGTGGTCAGCATGTACTTGCCGCGCAGCTCGTGGATGGGCGCATGCGGCGCCAGATCAATGCTGCTGATCAACACCTTGGCACCCGCATACGGAATCAACTGAGCGCGCTTCTCCAACTCACTGGCACAACCGCCGGCAATCAGACGCAACGCCTTGTTCTCCGTATTCTGAATGCTCTGTAGCAGACTCGGCTGCTTCTGTATGGCATGCAGGCGGGCACGCAGCTCGGGCGAGTAATGATTGGTGACGGCGTACTCGTAGTGCTCGATCCATTGCCGCAGATTGGCGGCATGCTTCTCGGCGGCTGTCAAGGCCGGACTGCTGCCACCGTTGCCGTCGCCACTGGATTTAGTTTTGCGTTTGCTGCTCTTCTTGGTGCCCTTAGCGCTGGTTGAGCCACCAGCGGCGGCTCCAGCTGCAGCTCCAGCAGCACCACCAGGCGCCAGCTTATCGCCACTCTTCTTGCTCTTCTTCAGCGTTGCGGCGCTGCCATCTTTGGTTTTCTTCGTTTTCTTGCCCATGCCGGTGGCGGCAACGACGTTGCCAGTGCCAGTTGCAAAGCCACCATTAAGGCCACTACCCAGTCGTTGTTGCTGGTGCTGCTGCTGTTGTTGTTGCAACTGCAACTCCTGGCTGCCATACAGTGCTCCACCTGGCACAGCGCCACCTGCTGCGCCCAAAGGATTCGCAGCTCCAGCGGCATTTGCTGCGGCTGCAGCTGCAACAGCGGCAACACCACTCGCCGCCTGACTGGCAACCAGCAGCATGTGCTCCTTGCGCTTCTGACGTTGCAGCGCACGCGCTCTGGCCTTGTCCACGGGTCGCGGCTGGCACAGCTCGCACTGATACTCCTCCGGTATGTTGAGGCGATCGATGCCCATGCAGTCTACATGCTGCCAGGCGCTGCAGAAAGAGATTGTAATTATGATTAGTATTCATTTGATATAATTAACATATATCCCAATTATATGCAACAGTGAACAAATTTTGGACAAGGTCATCACATTTTTAATCAGCTAATTGTCGACTATTTGAATGTAATTATTAAGAGGCAACAGCCAAATAATTCCTTTTAAGCGATCAAAAATAAATGTCAGATATCGTAACGTTATTTTCTACTTTTTTTTGGTGGTTGCATATAACCGATATACACTGTACTTACGAGCACTTGTCACAGCAAATCATATAGCCATCATCGTGGGTTAGTTCGCAAATACAACGCGTCACAGAATCATCCTCGGCCTCGGCTTCGGGCGCCGTTTCCGTCTCCTCGCCGGGATCAATGTCGGCGCTGGCCAAACGCGAGCTGCCGCTGATGGCCGAGTGCGCATCATCATCAGGCACATGGCGACCAACTATAAGCAAAATTAATTTAATTTAAGCACTGAATTATCTATGAAATTTTCGAGTTTCGACTTACTTTGCTGGCCATAGTAGCTGGTGTAACTGCCTCCTGGTGTGGTCGCTGCACCTGCCACAGTGACGCCAATACCGCCTAGAGACCATTGCTGTGCTTGCTGCGTTACAGCGCCACTTGCTGCAGTCGGCTGCTGTTGTTGCTGCTGCTGCTGCTGCTGTTGTTGTTGCTGCTGCTGTTGCTGCTGTGAGGCGTAGGTGTGATCCTGCATTATGGCGTGCAGCTGCTGCAATCGCAGGTCTTGTGTATGCACTGGCACTGGACGCACTTCCTCAATGTACAACTCCTCCTCGTTTGCACTGAGCTGCTGTGGTTGCGTTGTCGCCTGCTGTTGAGACTGTTGCGACTGCTGTGACTGCTGTTGCTGCAGCTGTAATTGTGGCTGCTGCTGCTGCTGTGTTGCCTGCGTCTGCTGTGGCTGATGTTGCGGCTTTAGCATCAACGTCGTTGCATCCACGTGTACTGGCGTCAAGTGCGGCGTCGTCGTTGTCGTATTGATGTTGTTGGTGGTTGTTGTACCACGAAGGCTGCTCAAATTGCTTGTGCTATTGCTGTGGTTCAGGCTGCAATATAAATTCCCGAAGTTAGTTTTTTGCTTGATATTATTTGTACTTGATTTGTAAACAATTTCTTTACGTTATGTTGTTTTGAACTATTTACAGACCAAGCTGCATGAAGCCCAGAATCTCAGGCCAACTTTTCACATCGAAACAAACAATGTTTTTATTTAATATTCCCATTAATAATTGTCGAGTGAATTAAATGAATTTATCAGATAGAAATTTACAAAAGGCTACTTCGATGATGTTTTGAATTGCCCTGAATTGATTAATTTCTAAGACTCACGACTATCGATAGTAGTTTTACTTGTCCATAATCATCGCAATCGATCGATAGTAATGTCTAATGTTTGCGATCGATTTATTATTTATTATATTTAAAAATGGCTAACAATGAAAATAATGAATACAAATAAACATTACTCAATGCTGTTACTATCGACTTTACCTTGTAATATAAAAATATATTGTTTGTTGGCATAAATATCAAAGATCTTACCTGTGCTTATAATACTCGACCACATTGGATGGCTGCTTGCGATTGGCAGCAGCCACCACAGCCTCATGTTGCTGCTTGCGCTCCAGCGACGCTGATCGACTGCTCGGCGCACTGACCGATTGCCGGCGTGCTGCCGTCGCCGACATGTACGAGGACATCGCTGCGCTACCGCTGGAAAATCCATGCGATGAGATGCTCACCGAGGGTGCGCTCGAGGTGCTCACAGTAAGAAATGATGATGACGCTGTTACCGATGATGAGGCTGCAATTGCTGCTGTTGTAGCTGAGGAACTCGGCGATATTGCAGCTGCACCTTGAAAGTGTGTCAGCAGCAGATTACCCGACGTTGCTGCAGTAACATTGTTGCTGCTGCTGTTGCCATAAACAATTTGCGTGGGTGTTGCTGCTGTTGGTTGCGGTGGCGGCATATTGGTTGTGGTTGCTCCTGTTGGTGTTGTCGTTGTTGTCTGTTGCTGGTAGCGCTGTTGCTGCTGACTGAACGACTTTTGGGCCATGCTCTGCAGTATGCGAGCCGAAAACTCATCCGTCATCTGTGTGCCATTCACAATCATCACATCGTCGGTGATCATCGACGATTGCTGTTGTTGCTGCTGGTGATGATCGCTGCTGCTGTCACTGCTGCTGGTACTGTTGTAGTGAATACGTTTGGCTTGCGCTCCCTGCATTTGGGGCTGATGCTGCTGTATGACGGTGCCGTGCGAGTTGACGAACTTTATGGCGCCCGGCGTCGATTGCTGCAGCATGTAGCCACCGCCAGCTGTTGCCGTCGTCTTTTGCTGCAGCTGTGTGCCCTGCGGCAAGTTGGCGGCTAGCTGCTGCAACGGTTGCTGCTGCACCACATACTTGCTGTTGCTGCCTGCCGTCAGTTTGCTAACCTTGCTGGCCGTCAGCTGTTGTTGCTGCTTGGCGTAAACGTGCTGTTGCTGCTGCTGCGGAACGGCAGCAATCGACAGCGCTGTTGTTGCATTATATTGCTTGACAAACTTCGTTTTGACGCCCGCTTTATGCGTCGGCTGCTGTGCGGAGATGAATGCTTTTAGGTGCTGCTGCTGCTGTTGCTGCTGTTGGTGCTGCTGCAGCATGTTGCCGACACTTTTGACCGTTATCTTTTGATTGGTCTTCTTGAGCAGCGCTGCAGCTGCGCCGCCTGTTGCCGTCGTTATCGCCGGACGATTGATGGCAGCCGCATTCACATATTTCTGTTGCGCCGCCGTTGCAGGTTGCACAATTATCTGCGGCGTCGGCTGCTGTTGTTGCTGCTGGGGCGGCACATACGATTGCAGACGCGTCACAACTCGCGAGCCAAGCGTCACCTTCTGCATTAGCGGCGTCGTCGCTCCAGCTGTTGCTGCCGCCGGCTGCGTAGCTTGCGCATAGCCTTGCAGTTGCTTTGGTGTCGCAATTCCTGCCGCTTTGTATGCGCTTATGTTGCCAAACTTTTGTTGTTGCTGCTGTTGTTTGATTGCAGGCGTTGCCGTCACATACGGCAAATTCTTGGCGCTGAGATAGTTGAGCTGCTGCTGCTGCTGTTGTGACTGGGAGGAGGACATTGGCGGCGCCTGTTTGGAGAGCACCGTGAGATTGCTGAGCAGCAGCTTGGAGTTGTGCGGCGGTGCCGACGAGGAGGCGTCGATGATGACGTTGCTCGTGCTGCCATCTGTGGTGACAATCTTGTAGATTTGCGGATTGAGCAACTCGTGCTGCTGCTGCGGCGTCTGCTGTTGCGCTGCTGCTGTGGCACGCACCGCATACTTTGGCGCTGGTTGCGCTTGAATGGACATGCGCCGCTGCATGATCCGCTTCAGCTGGGCCTGCGTCGACAAGCTGCTACTATCGATAACAATATGAGGTTGCTGCTGTTGCGACTGAGGACCACCGATGGCAATGCGGCTGTTGGCAGCATTGTTGTTGCTGCTGCTGCCGCTGCTGGCGACAGGCTCTACAAAGACCGCGTCGTGCGTGGACATGGGCATTGTTGTTGTTGTTGTTTGTTTTTTGTTGCTGTTCTTCTTTTAAATGGCTCACAAAAATAATAGTAATATTATTATGTTTGTATATCGCTTTCGAAATGAAATTGTTATGTTTTAGTTTCAGTTGTAGTTGTAGTTTTAGAGGGGGAGGGGGGGCTCTGCATTTAACTGGTGCTAAGTTTTGTTGCTCTGCGTCTGCTGCTGCGTTTCGCTTTTTGACATTTCACAACACTACGACTACTTCACTAGACATCTCATTCAGAGGAAGCTTTTGCCTCTGCTGTTGCTGTTGTTGCTGCTGCCGCCGTTGGTGCTGCTGCTGCTGCTGCGATTTCTTGAAATATGTTTGTGACTTTTGCCGCGTTAAGAAGCGATTGCTGCTGCTGTTGCAAGTGCGTTGCTTACTACTGCCTCTGTTCGTGATGGTGCCCCCAAACCTTTGGGGGCCTAATGCATAACCAGAAATGCTTTTCTCGTCGATGGCGTTTGCCTGACCGCTGCTGGCGGCGGCGGCTTCTGCTAATTGTGGGCGGCGCGCATTCAAATTGCAAATACGATTTCCAACACTGTGCCACATTACATTGTTAGCCATCACAAACATAACGCTGCGTATTCTTTTTTTATTCAGCTTCCCACTCCTCTCTCTCTCGGTGTTGAGTCGGCGCTTCCGTTTTGGCGCGCCTACTTTTGTTGCTTCTTTCTTTCGGTCTTCGAAATCTCTCGTTGTTATAGTTTTGTGTAGTCAACGTCTCGTTGTTTTGATGCTAATTTTGATCTTGTTCTTATCGTTGTTGTTATCCAGCAACAACGGAACTCCATCAATTTAATGTTTTTTTTAGCTAACCGAACGATGTTTCGTTGTATGTTCCATTTGGCTGCAAGAGAAAAAGACAAAATACATTAGTTATTTTTTAAATTTAAAATAAAGTTTCAAATAGGTTGATATCAACAATAAGAATTAGTTGTTTTATTTTTGAAGGTTGGGCTTTTGTTCTTTTTTTTCCTCAAAATATAAATCAATCAAATACTCTTTTTTTGTAATACTTAATCACTTGCACAATTTCCAAATTTTTTAAAATAAAATGTGTTTGTTTCGTTAAATGTAAGCTACAATCGTTTATCGATTATTGCCCGCTTATGTATCGCACAGCGTTGCCAACTGTCAGTTTAGTTGGCGCTTATGTAATCCAAAGCAAATGGACAAAACGAAACGCATGCGCATCAAAATTGTTGTTGCTCTGTGTGCGCGTTTGTGTGTATTTTTCGAGTGTTCTTTTGGTATGCCGTTCGCAGCTGCACTTGCAGCAGCGAGTGCAAACTTGAAGTAAGTAGCTGCTAACTCGTTAACAGAGAGACAACAGCAACCACAGGAACAACAACAACGATAGATACGTTATGAACTTGCATTGTTTACATTTGTATTTGTATGCGTTTCGCGTTTGTTTGCATGTGTATGTCTCAGTTTTGCCTTAAGACATAACAAAACCTGTTCTCTACTCCTGTGTTTGCGCTTTGGCCACTCATCATTTTGATGAGCAAAGCTAATCATGTCAAGCAACAAACTGAATTCCAAAGCATCTTTTAGTGCAATACAATATCGCAATACTATAAAATTAGTCACTCATACTGAACTCGGGATCATACGGCATTATTTGCGTCTTTTGTTTTTCTAATTTATTTCTTACACATCATTCGCATTTACAAGATACAAATACATGTGTGTATGTGAGTGTGTATCTTTTGGCCGTTGCCAAAGCTAAAGCCAAAGCAAAAAGTGAATGCACTAATTTTGCCTTGGCATCCGACGCGGCATTCAAAGCAGTCGACGACATCGCATTGTTGTTGTCTTGTTGCTGTTTTTAGTGTCTATTACCAGTTGTTGTTGTTGCACTTGGCTCTCTCATTGGTTCTAAGTACATTCGCTTTTGCTTTGCGCCTATGCAAAATATCATTTCTAATTGAAATAGGGCAACAACAGCAGCCACAGTCGAGTCGTTGCTATTGCATTTACATTCAATTGAGTGCTTTATTCGTGTGTTTGCTATTCGCTTTTACTTAGCAATCAATTTGAATTGCAAAGGCAAGACAGAAACAGCAACAATTTCACAGAATTGCGAATTGCTAATTGCACAGTCAATGGGCTTATGTAATCCCCCCACCGCATTATCCCCCTCCCCATTATCATCAAGTATTACTGCATGTCGATACACATACATACATACATACACATACATATGCATATGTTAATGTGCGTGTAAAATACCTTGTCAAATTAGCTGCTCACCATGTACATAATTATAACAGCTAATTTGTATAACAGAAGCTGGTCACATATCCAACGATGTTATGTAACGCAATCCATTGCACTCTTACACATACCAGCGTACGTATATAAGCAATGCATGCGTGTGTGTGCAAATCCAATAAGAACTTGTGTGTAACATCAGTAACATCAGAGCCCAACAAGATGCACAAAAATGACTTATGCATGTCGTATTTTTATATGCTTTATATTCCTATTTATATATACAACACGATGGGAGAAGAGAATTGTGTAATTTTTGTGTGGCCTGACTGCACACACACATACGCACATAGGCATGGGTGTGAGTATAATTTATTTCCGTTTGATGTTGTTTCTCAATAGAAGCGCGACAAGCACAAAGCACAAACAAAGCAAAGATAACAGCGAAGCAACAACAATTTAGGTGCTGCAGATTGATTTAATTCGTGTGTGTGTGTGTGTTTGTATTTACTAGCTTGACGTCGGCGACATACTTAAAAATATAAACAAGCATCTACTAAAAAGCACAAGATGCAGATAAATATAAGCACATTGCAGTTGTTGTGTCGCACACAAACACACACGTCTGTTGGTATAAATGCCAGAAAGGTGAAATACACAACAATGTGTAAATATACAACAAACTACAAAAGCTTTAAAGTTTAAACCCTACCCCAACCACGACCGTCTAAAATGCGCGCCATAAACAAATTTACACACACACACAGCGCAAATGTGCGTGTGTGTGCAAAGTAAGCAAACTTGCAAGAGAGAAAGAGTGAGAGAGCATGTTTGACTGCACTGAACACATTAAAACTTACCGCAAACAACACACAACATGGCCGCGCTTTCGTTGCTGGATTCGCAATATTGTTGAATTGTTGTCAGGTCAACAAACAAATCTGTAATCGGTGCCAACGATCGATATCAATGCCGGACAATCGACTATTCGCATTCGTTACACATTCAATGGCTTTTACAACAACTATACACGTAAAACAGTTAATGCAATTGCCATTGCCCTGTCTCTCTCTCACACACACACACCAGATCAGGGACAGCCCCACACCCACACACACACATACATTGACATACCCAAACCTACATTTCAATGCTGTACTCTATCTGTGTTTGTGTTTTACATATGGTTTTTGGTTTGCTTTGCTGTTTGCTGATGATGCCAGCCAGAGCTTTAGTGTTGTTGTTGTTGTTGTTGCTAGTGTCAACTAATTGCGTCTTATTTTGTTGTTATTAGCCTTTCTGTTTTCATAGTTTCCCCCCTTATTGGATAAACTTTGAACAGACTGACATTTTCAAATCTCTTTTCGACTGTCTTTCTGTTGCTGGAATGCATATTAATAAGAGTATTGCAACAATTTCTAGCTGTCTAAATAGTTGGGTACATATTCATTTATAGATGTATCTTAAAAGCTATAGAAATTTTTCGCCCTATTACACATACACATATGCACACCAATGCATCCATGTGTAGTTGCAAGTTCGTGTGTATGTGTGAGCAGAGATCCAAGCTTATTTTTGGCGGGGGTGACAACCCTTGAATTATCGAATGTCTTTTTGCATCTGCAATTTTGGAGTGTACATAGATTATGTATGGGTGCAGGGAATATGTATATATGCATGGACATGGGCATGGGTATATAGTAAAAACTTGTTCATCAACTTTTGCTTTCATTTTTGCCCATGCCACAGAAAGTGGCGAAAAATCGTAGAGGGCAGCAGGCGAGGCGAAAATCACGTATGCGTAAAGAGCACAGCACAGGCCCACAATTGCAATGGGAGATGTGTGGGAAAGAGATGAATAGACGAACACACACACATACCAACCTACAGCAGCAGCCAACTTCACGGCGTACACGCGTGTAAACACCGAGACTGGGTAATAAAGCGTTTGACGAAAACATAACACATGATTGGAGAGTACAGCAGAATTCGGGAAAAAGCAAAGAAAAATATAGAAAAAAATCTAAGCGACAGCAAATATATGAAACGCAATTCCAACATGGCGACTAGAAACTAAAAAAAATATTTAGAAACAAACAGTGCACAACAATTAATGATTTAATTTACAAAATTCTTTTGGTTAATTCAATTTATTTTGCGGTTATTGCGCATGTCAAAACAAAAAGCCACAATACACACACACACACACATCCAGTGGTTGTATATTTTTAATTAATTATATATAAACAAAAACGTGAGCACATTAAAATAAATTGATATTTGTTAATCACAAATAAGAATTCAACACTAAAATACACATTTTAAGTATATTTTAAGGATAGGTGGCAACCCTAGGCAGCTCAATTACGCACAACTAACTTCACGTTGCACAAAAGAAAATCGCAAGCAAAACAAACGAACGCGCAAGACATATGCCACGGCTATTGGTGCGAGCGAGCACAGCATATAACACACAGGGAAAAGTACGAAATTAAATATGGCGACCCACTGTGCGAAAAAAGTCACAAAACTAACAATAGCAATTCAATTAAAATCATAAAATTTAACAAAATCTGCGTCCAATGACAATAAAACAATTTTAGCCACACTAAATAGAATTTGTTCTCGTTGCAATGCGGCCAAAAAGTCTTTTAATTGCTCTGCCAAATTCTCTCGACACTCGAAACACGATTTGCGCGCGCGTCGAGTTTGTTTTGTTTAGTTTATAATTTGTACTCACCGCGTATAATTTATATTTTTACTGCATGATGCACAACACGTATTCAAATGGCAAGCTGTTGTTTTAAGTTTAGCGCACAAAATTATGTTTTAAATATATATGCATATATATATTTTTTTTTTTTTGTTTTGTTTTTTTTTCACATAATCACAAATTTGATTCGCACACACTATAATTAGGGGATTGTAGGATTTGTGGTTGTTTTAATGTTTAGTGCCTGCTTAAATAAACGTTTGCACTTTGATTAATCAATTTTATTATTAATACGTATGGCATAAGAAACCACGAAACGACAAAAAATGCGCACAACACCTACTGCAAAGTGTGTGTAAGAGCGAGACAACCATGCAGTGCTTTTCTGCGCGCGCGCACTTGTCTCACACAGTGAGCGAGCCACAATATATAGTGTGCCCGTTTTAGCTAACGGCCATAGGCATGCCAACTAGCACAAATCCTACCTACCTATTATCGGCTATTTTATTTTGTTCACTGCTGCTCTGCTTCTTCTACTTTCGTGTCTTTCTTTAGACTATTTTCTATTACTACTGCGCCTGCCATCATTCCGCTGTGTACTTTATAGTGCTGTACGTACAATCGTTTTGTCTCTCTGTCTATTCGTTCGTCGATACATACAGACATGCACAGATATATGCATACTGATGTATGTACCTATGTACAAACATACATATAAAATCTATACACGGATATTGCCGCTCATATACACAAAATTTAATACATTTTCAATACGAAATAAAATACACGTTTCTAATATACATATATGGAGATGCAAGCTGCCTAATTGCATACACACATTTGTGCATATATTTTTGGAGAGGACATCGAGTCAATAATGCAATCAAAACTTGCACACGACAAAAATATAACTACAATTTTGTTCAATTCTTCATTACATTTTGTGGCTCGCTTCGTGCTCAACACACAAACACACGCTTTCAAATATACAATGTATGTATGTATGTGGACCGCTGCTGCTACAACACTTTAATGGCATCTCGCTTACACTTACGCTTTGCACGCATTTTACCTTTCACGTCCTATGTGTTTTTCCTCTTTACTAACACACGCTAATAAGACAAATTTTACAACTACATTTTCCGCAATAACTAACACGTTTCACCATTACATTTTATTGTGATGTGATAGCTGCACTTGAGCACAGTGCCCGGAACAATTTTTTTCTAATTTATTTGTTGACTTTACACTGATAAACGCGTTTCACACTCCGCGTTACTCCGATTCTTCTTCTTGTAAGTGCAGAATCAGCGTGACCACGAGTGACATTTCAAAACCCACCATTTAATCATTGAAAAATATACCGACACATTTCGCTTGCATAATTACAAGCTGGTCGCACTTTTTAAGGCAAATAAGTTTTTTACAAGACGAAAAAACTTTGCTTTTTACCACCATTAGAAAACACACTTATTTAAAAAAAAAAGTACAGACATTTGCATTATATTTATACGAATATGTTCGCAAGTGCAGTATTTTTATGTTAATGCAAACTCGATGCTGTGCTCAAAATGGCGCTGTTAAGTTAACTCCCCAATGCAACCTTGCGCGAATATTATCGATAACGTTGTCGTTGCCCCACCGATTGATACAGCTGTTGGCCACAGAGAAAATAAATAAATAATGCTGCAATGGAGGTAAACCCACTGGCCGTGATACTTGTCTATTTTGACAGCAAAGGCGATCGTCTGCTGTATCGCTATCCATACCAGACACTTGGCCAAACGCTCAAACTGGAGGAGCCGCATGAAGAGCAGACGAACAAAAAGCGCAATCCCTTCGCCGTCGCCAACACCGACGATCTGTTGCAGACGCCCACGCACCAGCATTCCACTCAAGGCCAAGGTCAGGGGACGGGCCAGGGGCAGTTGCAGGGCTTCGCCGACGATGTGCTGTCCGCATTGTTTGCGGTCAAGCCGCAGCTGTGCAATCAGAAGTTCGAGCTGAAGCTGAACGATGTGCGCTTCGTTAGTCATCCCACATTGATCAGCGCCGTCACGCCAAATACCGTCGCCAGTCAGGCCACAGCAGCTGGTCAGGGCAATGCTGCCACAGCGACCAGCTCAACAGCCGTCAGCGTGGCCAAGAAGCAGCAGATGCTGATCAACATTGTGTTTGCGCTGCATGCTCAGGCCAGTTACTCCATCGTCAAGTGCTACCACGAGCTGAGCAAGCGTCTGGGGCTGGCGCTGAAGTTTGAGGAGCAGCGCAGCGGCTACCTGACGGAGCAGACGGCGTATATGGCGCGCACCCACGACGAGCAGCAGCAGCAGCCGCTGGAGCGCACCTTCGAGCTGATCGCGGAGCGTTGCAGCCTGGCGCAGGCGCTGAAGTCCATCTGCAATGATCTGTGCACCACGGGTCTGCTGAGCACCACGCTCAATTCGAACCTGACGCTGACATTCTGTCTGCCCGCCAAGGCGCATCAGCTGCACAAGAAGGGTAGCATGGTGGATCCCGAGACGATCGATCGCTGTCTGCGCGCCCTCAAACCGTATCATGGCATGCTGCTGCTCGTGGACTTTGCCGAGCTGCTCGACTGCGTGCCGCCAACGGGGGCACGCATGCTGTGGCAACTGGTCGACGCCTACAATCCGCTGATCAGCCTGCAGAGCATGGCCTCCAATGCGGATCTGAGCATTGAGCATGTCTACAAGCTGGTGTCGCATCTGGTGTATTGGGCCAAGGCCACCATCATCTATCCGCTGTGCGAGACGAATGTGTATGTGATTGCCCCGGATGCACCGCTGCACACCAAGTCGCATCTGGTGGAGAAGTTCTCCACGCGCTTTGCGGGCATGTCGCTGTTCGAGGTCATCTCAGACTTCTCGCTGCCCACCTCGATTGGACACCTGACGACGCCGCTGCAGCAGCCGGCCCGCCAGGGCATACTGGCCCAAATGGTGCTGTGGATGCTGCAGCATCATCTGCTCATGCAGCTGCACACCTATGTCCAGTTTATGCCCAGCGACGATGACGAGTTCGGCGACTCGGCCTCGTGCAATCAGACGCACATGCCCGGTAGCTGTGACAATCTGACGGAGGAGGAGCGCGACGATGATCCGTTGCATGGCGGTTCCATGCTGAGCATGTCGAGTCAACCACTCCCAATGCCCGTCAATGCCAACAGGCGTCCGCTGGTTGAGGATCACGACTCGCTGGCCTCGGATAACATTGCTGTGCAGCCGTCGAGCAGCCACAAGTCCAACTTTAGCATGACGGCATCGCTGAGCACTGACAACTGCGACAGCTTGGACTCCATGGAGGATGAGCAGAAGTTGAAGGAGCTGCTGCTGGTCTTCAACGATGCCGATCGTGCTGCCATACGCCGCATTCCCGCCTCCCAGAATGTGGACGATCTGGCGCTGCTGGTGAAGCTCTATCAGATGGGCTACTTCAAGAGCGAGCATCATCTCGAGGAGATCATGTACTTTGAGAATCTGCGCCGTTCACAACTGCTGCAGCTGCTCGACAAGTTTCGGGACGTGCTCATCATTTACGAGACCGAAGATCCCGCCATAGCCTCTATGTACAATAACAAATAGTTCTTAAGTTTGCTGTAAACTGTTATCATAATCTGTGTTTATAATAAAGCGCATTCCAAATGCAATCTTAGTTAAATATATGATGTGCTTTTGGCTGGAAAAGGAGAAGCTTAAGAGAAACATTAAGTTATAAACAAAAAGGGAGCCAAATAATAATACTAGCAGAGTAGTAATTCAAATACTAATAAAATAGTTTAAATCTATAAAAGTTAATAATACTTGAAGTCTACTAATTACACTACGTTCCATTCATTATAAAGATATAGCCATGTCTTACTTAACGTCCTCAAACGTGAGAGCAAAAATGGACAGCTAAATGAACAGACGAAATGTTTTTGCGGCTGTTAAGCAAGCAAGGAGAGGTTGTAATATTTGAAGACGTTATGCTAGTAAATGTTTTAGTAGTACTTTTAGTAGAATAATGTCATCAACATTCCCAAACCAGTTCTATTAATCAAAGTCTGCCCAAAAATATTGCTTAAATGAATACGAATGCACACATTATTAACATAAATTTTATTGCTATAATTATGACAAAACCCTAGCTAATTATGTTGGGAGGGGAAGGGGGAGGAGGTGAAAACATGGGACGTGGAGTTGCGTGAGGTACAGGCCTAGATCGAGATCTAGATCCAGATTGACTAAATCGAAAGTTGAAAAATTGCTTACACATCTAATAGCCAGCAAATTGAAATTGAAATTTCTGTGAAACGTTTCGTATACTCTCTAATGCAATATATACTAAGCTATATATTTAGTATATAACTATAGATCTGGGCGATAAGGGGCTTACAAAAATATATATATATGTCTAGGTAAAGATAAACTACTCTACTCTGTACATACTATGTGGGTGTATGTGTGTGTGTATAAAATGTGCTTATTAAATAGTTGTAATATGTGGTGATTGATCCGCTTTCTCATCCGCATTCTTCTGCCATGACTGTGGACTAGAGTTGCATTCACAGCGCACAGTAGTTGCCTTCCGATCGTGATCCTGATCCGTCTACTGCTCCTCCTTCTTAACAATAACAATTGCATTAATTCTTAGACTCTCAGCGCCGTGGAGCTGGCTTGTCGCTAGGATTTATTGTTGATGCTGTTCATGTTGCTGCTGCTGCTGCTGTTGATGATGCTGCTGATGTTGTTGCTGCCAACGCCGCCGCCGCTGCTGTTGGAAATGTTGTTGTTGTAGAGATAGGGTATCAGATTGGGTTCGATTTCCAGCTGCTGTCGCAGTATGGAGCTCATCACAAACTCCGTGGACACAATATGACACTTGGGATTGCCATGTCGCGTGAGATCCGCACACAGATGCATGTCCGTCGGGCAGGTGACAATGATGTAAGAGTCGGGCGCCTGAACATGCGCCTCGGCCACAGCGGCACCGCTGCGTCGCTTCAGTTCCACCTTGCCGCCGGACGATTCAATCATGCGTATGATTTCCTCGCGCGCCGGAAACACATCCGGCGTCACAAAGAAACATTTGCCGGCGAACAATGTGGAACGCGTTGGCGCGCACAGCACTGTGTCCAAATCGAACTGCAGATTCTCATCCACCGGTATGTGCTGGATGCGATAGTCGTCGGGTGGCACAAACTTGCCCGCCTTGGCGCTGTCCACCAGCCAGCTGGACTTGAGCACGTAGTCGACGTGGCAGCAGGCTTGGATTAACTTGCAAGTGCGACTCTCGCGTGTCATCACCAGATGCGTCGCGTCCGTCGGGCTGTCCACTACAATGCCGCCCAGCAGCCTGCAACAACAATGAGAAAGACAAATTAATTTACAACTAAGCAAGAAACTGTATCCAACCTCCTTTATACGATATTAACAACATTTCATTATTATCGTAGTATTGAATACACTGAAAAATAATAGACTACACAAAATTCTGTTTTCTCGTAATACAGCGAATAGTAATAATTGCAAAACTATATATTCTTAGTTAGATTTAACTAATCTATATCTGTATAATATAATCTGTAAGTTTAACAGATTAAATAAATGAATTTTATTGTAATAACTATCAATCGATGCAAGTTTCTTTTTTATATCTTTCAGTCTTTAAGATCGAGCTGTTGGTGAAGAAATAGACAGAAATAGACTTGGCTATATTGGCTCGACTATTGGAGCTGAATAAACGTTGGGCTATCGTAGTTCCCTCTTTCTACCTACACTGATTTAAAAATACCGTAATACTCGATGTTGTTACACTTCTGATCGATTTGTGCTTACATGACGGCCTTTTTAAGGGACTCTGCATCGGCAACCTGCGAGAAGATGACTTTGGGCGGCTTCGTGCTCTGCGGATACTCGATGCACACGATTTGCTCCGGTAGCTGCTCCTGATAGACGCTCAATTTCTGTCGCTTCAGCTTCTGCTCGTTGGCATAGGGATCGCTGAGATGCCGCTTGACGCGCTCATGCGCCTCCTGTGTGAGATTGATGGGCGCCTTCCAGGCAGCTAAAAGAAATGAGCAACTGGATAAGTTAAGCTGTCAAGAGCACAATTTATTTGGTTACTCACTCAGCAGATGGGCGACCAGATTGCATTCGATGCGGAAAGGTGCGCCCAGATTGTACTGTTGGTACTTGGGACTGTCGTACTGCGTCAGTCCACTCAGATTGCCGATGCAGACATCGCTCAGCCAGAGCGCATTCACCATGGGAATGCTCCATTCTTTGGCCGCATTGAACTTGTTGCCCTCGAGCTGTTTGCACACCACCAACGTGTTCACCTTGGACAGATACGAGGTGTAAATGGCGCCGCATTCCTCGGCCATCTGCTGCAGACGCACCACTTCCTCGCCCTCAAAGCCCTCCGAGGTGATGATGTAGCGTTCGAGCGGCTTGCGATAGCCAAACTGACTGGGGAAGGGCAGATGCAACGGTTGCCACGGCGGCATCAGTTGACGCTTCAGGCAAATGTCGCTCAGCCAATAGGCGGTCACACAGCGCTTGGCATCGCGCAGCGCCTGCATCACCATGCCATGGCGTTGGGTGCGACAGATGACGTGCGTCACGCGGGGGCAATAGACGGGCTCAATGTCGCCGCCAAATTGCCGTATCGTGTCCAGCCAAATGGGCAGCTCGTCACTGTCCGTTTCGTCGTACTCCACAATGAAGAAGGTGCAGCCGACCAGGAACAAGTCCGACGGCAGCTTGAGGTTCGGATTGTGGCCATAGAATTGTGGACGCGGTGGCATGGGAATCGGCGGCTGGCCGGGACGCGCCATGTAGGCGTGCGGCGGGCCCGCAACTTGCACCGGCATGCCGCCCACTTGCAACTGCTGTTGCTGCTGCTGTTGTTGCACGTTGGGCGGCGGCGCCACCACAATCTGCTGTTGCACCAGGTGCTGCTGTGGCATTTGCTGTTGCTGCTGCTGAGCCACGCCAACAACGCGTCGCATTTGCTGTGACTGCAGCATTTGTTGCTGCTGTTGTTGTTGTTGCTGCTGCTGTTGTTGTTGTTGCTGCTGTTGTTGTTGCTGCAACAATAGCAGTTCTTGTTGTGTGCGCGGTGGTCCTGCCACGCCCACTGCCGCATTGTGTTGCTGTCCCATCATACGCAGCGCACCGGCTGCTGAAGGCGGCTCCACATGTTGCTGCGGTGCGTTGGGCAGCTGTTGTTGCTGCGCCACCAGTTGTTGCTGCTGCTGTTGTAGCAACAACTGCTGCTGTTGCTGCTGTGGTCCCGTCACAACCACCTGTTGCACAATTTGCTGCTGCTGCTGCTGTTGTTGCTGCTGCTGCTGTACGTCGCCCATGGCAATCAGTTGCTGCTGCTGCTGTGGTGTTGCTTGTGCGCCATTGTTGCCTAGCCGATTGCTCAGCATGTTGGCCAGCGCCGTCTTGGTCTTCAGGTTCATCTGTTGCGGCGTCTGCTGCTGTCCATCGGGCGCTGTAAGTTGAACAGAATTTAGTTATTTATAAGGACAGTAAGTACAGTGGATTGTCATTGTTCAATTCAATGTTTCTTGAGTTAAAAAATAAACTCTTACTTTATGTAAGTACAAAAATTATGATGTAATTATGAAATTGATATAATTATATCTAAAATCTAGACGGATGAGTGGCTAAGTCTTCAGCGCTTTATATTGGTTGCTTACCTGCTGTCGACATGACCAGCGTTTGGGTCATAATGTTGCCGCCGTTGGCGCCACCCACAACGACCGCTGTGCCCGGCGTGGTAGGCGTTCCCGGTGTGGGCGGCTGCTGTTGTTGTTGCTGTGGTTGCTGCACAATCGTCTGCTGCTCGATGAGCTGCCCATTGGGCCCCGTGATCAACTGCACCGTCTGCTTGCCCAGCTGTCCAGGCTGCACCGCCTGCTGCATGGGAATCTGCTGCACACGCAGCTGCTGTCGCTGCAGCAACATCTGTTGATTGGGATCAAACTGTTGCTGTTGTTGCTGTGCCAATTGCTGCGGTGCCGCACCAGGCTGCTGTTGCTGCTGCGTAATTGGACTCAGTCCAGGTGCGCCGCCAGCACGCACAACAACCTGACGCGTCCCCTGCTGCTGCAGCCAGATCATCTGCTCGTGCTGCGTCAGTCCCGCGGGCATCTGACTCTGCACAATGATGTGCGGCGTGCCTGGACCCGGCACAGGCCCAGGGACAGGGGCGCGTGTGGCGACGACGCTGCCTGGCGCACCAGGACGTGGCTGGTAGGCGACCTGTTGGCGCAGCATTACTCGCGGCTTGCTCTGGTTCAGTTTGGTGATGTACTCGGCCCGTTTGAGCGCGTCCAGCGACATGAAGTGAGCGTGCGTCTTCTCGTCGAGATGGATGAGTTGTCGCTGCTGTTGCTGCTGCTGTTGTTGCTGCGGTGGCGGCAACACCAACTGCTGTGTTTGCTGCTGCTGTTGTTGTTGCGGCTGCTGCGCTTGCGGCGACTGTTGCTGCTGCTGAGCGGGCCAAGGCGTCTGTGGTCGCAGGCCACGCGGCGCAAATTGCGGCGGCGCCTGCTGCTGTTGCTGCGGTGTTGTTGGCGTGCCCGGCAGCGGCGACGGCATGCCCATGCTGGTGGTGGGCGTGCCTGGTGTAGCGGGCGCCAATTGATTGGTCACGGGACTTTGAGGCGACCAGTGTGGTTGCTGCTGCAGCTGTGTGTGATGCTGTGGCGACTGTTGCTGCAGCATCAACTGCTGTTGCTGCGGGGATTGCGGTGGCGGTGTGCGCTGCGTCAGTTGCTGTTGTTTGATCAGCACTTGTTGCATTATTTGCTGCGGCGGCTGCTGCTGTTGTTGTTGTACCTGCTGCTGCTGCTGCTGTGGCACCGCCTGTTGCTGCTGTATGAGTATCTGCTGCTGTTGTGGCGGTCCTACAAGTTGTTGCTGCTGCTGCTGCTGTTGTTGTTGCTGCTTCTGCTGTAGCAGTTGCTGCTGCTGCAAATATTGCAGTCGCTGTGGATCGCTAATCACTTGCTGATTTATCACAATTTGCTGCTGCTGCGGTTGTTGTTGTTGCTGCTGTTGCTGCATTTGCAGACGTTGCTGTTGCTGCTGCGGCGTGAGCAGCTGAGGTTGCATTTGCTGTGGCACCTGCTGCGCTTGCGGTGATTGTTGCTGCGGCTGCAGCATCATTTGATTAGGCGGCAATTGTTGTTGCTGCTGCTGTTGTTGTTGCTGCAGCATTTGTCGCTGCTGCACCAGCTGTTGCTGTTGTTGCTGCTGCTGCTGTGATATATTTGTCGAGTTGACAATAAATACATTCTGATTTTGCTGATTTTGAGCGAGAATTTGCTGCTGTTGCTGCACACTGAGCTGATTGAATTGCTGCTGGCTGATGATGAACTTCTTGGTCTGCATGGCAGGCGCTTGTTGCTGCTGTGGTTGTTGAAGCTGTGGTTGTTGTTGCTGCTGTAGCGGCTAAAATGCGCAACAATTAGGCTATTGTTTTGGATTATTAAATATATTTCGCTTACATGTTGCTGCGGCTGCTGCGCCAACACTTGTTGCTGCTGCTGTTGCTGTGGTTGTTGCTGATGTGTAAACTGCTGTGCCATCAACTGTTGCTGCTGTGGCTGCTGCGGTGGCTGTATCGTCTGCTGTATTATGCGCACTTGCCCGCCTGCGCCCAGAGCAATGTTCTGCTGCTGCGTAAACTGCACCTGTTGCTGCTGCTGCTGTTGTTGCTGCAGCTGCTGCGGTGGCAATTGCTGCGCCAACTGTTGCTGTTGTTGTTGCTGCTGTTGTTGTGGCTGCTGCTGTTGCGGTATTATCTGTTGCTGCTGCTGCTGCAATTGCAGCATTTGCTGCTGCTTCTGCTGCTGGATGTTCATCATGTGACTCTGGATGATTTGTTGTCCTTGTGCCGTCGACGTGTTGATCACGTGTCGCTGTGTGATCACCTGTTGCTGCTGTTGTTGCACTTGCTGTTGCTGCTGCGGCCCAACCACCAGTTGCTGCTGTATAGTTGCAGGCTGTGGTTGCTGCTGCTGCTGTTGCTGCAGTGGCTGCAATTATTGAAATGTTTAGATGCGACTTTTGATTGAACTTTATTACTTACTCTTTCCTGTTGTTGCTGCGTTGGAGTTGTAGGCTGTTGTTGATGCAGTGGCGATTGTCGCGGCGATGGCGTGTGTTGCTGAGGTGGCATTTGTTGCTGCTGCTGCTGCTGTTGTTGCTGCTGCAACTGCTGTTGCTTCAGCTGCTGCTGACGCATAATCAACGAGTCCTGATTGCTGCTGAGCGTGGATCGACTCAAAACTTGCGCCACTTGCACAGGATCTGTGGGATCAATAGGTTGCACAAAGGATTGCTGCTGCTGTTGTTGCGCCTGCTGTTGCTGAAGCTGCGCTTGTTGCTGTTGCTGAGGCTTGTTGGCCATGGGCGGCGTCTGTGAAATTTGCGGCGATTGCGGTGCCGAAATGTGCTGCGGACTTTGTTGCTGCTGCTGTTGTGCCAATTGTTGTTGCTGCTGCTGCAATTGCATGCGTTGCTGCTGATGCACAGGCTGCTGGAATGGCTGTTGCTGCGGCGACATCATTGCAGCCGTCGGTGCCTGTTGTTGCGGCGAGCCCATCATGTGCTGCTGTTGCTGCTGGCGACTCTGCTGCAATTGTTGCTGCTGCTGCTGGCGCAACAGTTGCTGCGCGCTTTGCGGGGAGGGCGGCGGTGGCGGCGTCATTTGCGGCGCCGGCGATTGCAATTGTCGCGGCGATTGTGGCGGCAACATGTTGCTGCTGCCGGGCATATGTTGCTGCTGTTGCAGCGATGGCGACGGCGTTCCTGGCGGCATCACAGGCGAACGATTCTGCACGAGACGCGGTGATTGCTGCTGTTGCTGCAGTGGCTGTTGTTGTGGTTGCTGCTGCTGCGGCACTTGCTGTTGCTGCTGTTGCATTTGTTGAATTTGCTGTTGCAGCTGCTGTTGTTGCTGCAGCAGTTGCTGCTGCTGCTGTTGTATTTGACGTTGCAGCGCCTGTTGCTGCGGTGTCAAGCTCTGGCCGTTTTGTATGTGCTGCTGCAGTTGTAGCTGCTGTTGTTGCAACATGTGTTGCTGCCGCAGAATGTGCTGATGCAGCATTTGCGGTGACACGGGCACCTGTTGTTGTTGTTGTTGCTGCTGTTGTTGTTGTTGCTGTGGGGGTAATTGCTGTTGTGGGAGCTGTTGCTGCTGTGGTGATTGTATAGGCTGCGGTGTTGTGGCAGGCTGCGGCGTGCGTGGTGTCTGGCGTCCACTCGGCATGGGCGGCTGCGACATGGTGGGCGTGGTCGGCAACCGCGGTTGCTGAAGAATTAATTGCTGCTGCTGCTGTTGTTGTTGCTGCTGTTGCGGATCCTGCTGC
Organism: Drosophila immigrans; assembly: GCA_963583835.1. Taxonomy (NCBI): domain Eukaryota; kingdom Metazoa; phylum Arthropoda; class Insecta; order Diptera; family Drosophilidae; genus Drosophila; species Drosophila immigrans. The sequence goes on from OY757141.1 coordinate 21,341,552, forward strand.
TGCATTAGCTGCATCTGTTGCTGCGGCTGTTGAGTGTTCTTCATTTGCCGCTGCTGCTGCAATATGTTCTTGATCTGCTGCTGCTGCTGCACCTGTTGCTGCTGCTGCAGCTGATTGGCAGGTATAATTTTCTGTTGCTGTATTATGATCTGCTGCTGCTGTTGTTGTTGTTGCTGTGGCGGCGGCGGTGGCGCTTGTGGAGCACCCTGCACATGCTGTTGCTGCTGCTGCAATTGCTGTTGTTGTTGCTGCTGCTGTTGCAGGTTGCGCGGTCGCACAAAGACAACTTGCTGCTGTGCAGGCTGTGGCAATTGTTGTTGTTGTTGCTGCTGTTGCATTTGTTGTTGCTGTTGCTGCTGCACGGCAGCAGCACGCTCTGCGGATGCCTGCAGATGCGACTTGATGTCGGCAATCTTGGCTGCGCTGTCGTCAGCAAAGCCCAGAATATCCGACAGCTGACCGGTCGGTGGTTGTGGTTGCTGCTGCTGCTGTTGTTGCGGTGGTAATTGCTGCACCAACTGTTGCTGCTGCACCTGCTGCTGCTGCTGTGCCAATTGCTGCTGCAACTGATGTTGTTGCTGCTGCTGCTGTTGTTGCAGATTCTGTTGCTGCTGCTGTTGTTGCTTCTGGGCGCGCTGCTTCTCGATGGGCTTCAGCAGGCGGGGATGATATGGTTCGCAGGGCAGCGACGCCTTGCACTTGAGGCAATCCGTCACCCAGTCGGGCGTCACAATCTGTATGGCATTCTTGGGCAGCGCCAGCGCTTTGTTGTAGATCCCCCCGGTTGCCGCACCGCATACCAGATGCGTGTTCGTTGCCCCAAAACTATGCGTCACAATCGCACCGTGAAACGTGAGCATCGCATAGAGGCGCCGTCGATCGCTGGCCACCACATTGGTGATGGCCACGCGAATGCCGCGCAAGAAACGCTGCAGGCTGGGATGGAAGGCGCGGGTGGCGGCCATGCGACCCAGCTTGGCGCTGTGCGAGATCCATTGCTCGCTCACGGGTATCACATTGTAGAGATCCAGGTTCATGGACAGCTCCTCCTCCGAGTAGTTGCTGGCACATATTAGATGCGTGATTTGGTCCGATAGATAGAGTTTCGATTGGGCGCCGCCGTTCTTCAGCAATCTTTCGCCCTGCCAAAACAAAGAATCGTTTTTAGAGCTGATTAAAAACAACAGCACCATGCACACATATGCACGCGTCTATGTGTGTGTAAGCAGCACATTAGAGATGAGTGGCGATATACAATTCGATTTATGCCGTCACAACTATAATATATACTGCTCATCTCTACATACACACACACACACACACATACACGCGCGCGCATAGATTTGCCAACTTGCCGGCAACATTTATGGCGCGCTTTTTTACTCAGTCAACACGTAACACCCTGTGCTGCCAAATAAACACACACATGCACATCGAAAGCAACCAATTGCGGATATTAACAATTTATTCGACATTTTATTGTATGCCATTTAAATGCATAAGGTTTGCAGTACAGCTGCACACACACACACACGCGCGTACTTCACACGCGTGCACACACACAGGCACGCACACTTGCAGCGAACGCACAATGCAAATCATACAGGGCATTTCAAGCACGTACTGCGCTGCGTACAGCAAGCAGGGAAAGGGACAGGGCGACCCTGTCTTTGATTATTTACCTCATCATCCAAGCTGCCGAGCACATAATAGATCACATCTTCGAATAGCTTTTCGCTGATTTTTAAATTTTCCATTATTTGGATTGGATTGGATGTGTTGTTGACTAGCTTTGCTCAAATTTCACTTTTCTTTCTCTTCGCTTTTGTTGTTGCTGCTGCCTCCGCGGACACGGACATGGAAATGGATGCAGCTTCACTTTCACTGGGTCACGACAAACACACGCGCTTGCCGTCGAAAACTCAAAACAAATGCATAGTAGAACACAAAAAGCACTTGAATTGCTTATACTCATCGAAGTGATGCCTTTTTTTCTTGTATTTTCTTAGATTTTTACGGCTCGGTCCTCCGTCCGCCTTTTTTGTATGCAACAAAAAGCAACGCCAGTACAGTGTAAAGCAGTGTGACCGCGCCTATCAATTTCGAAATGCACTATTTTATATCGACAATATGGTATTACTGAAACAGCTAACATTCGATTATAAGAGAACATTATATCGATAACGGGAAAAAGCAACAGCTGTTTAGTTGCACTGCTTACCGATTACCGATGAAGGCGCGCATTTAAATCACCTGATATTGACTTCGTTTTGCAATACAAAAATGTTGCGTAATTTCTCTAATTTAAAAAGTTTAAATATATTGATTTGTTTTTTGTTTATACAATTACACATTGGCTTATACATATGAGCTTATCTTTCATAATTTGTTTCCTAACACATTTAAGACATCGATCTTGAAAGTGATTTTTACATGTGGTATTTTTCTGTTTCGCTTAATTTTACATTTTTTATTATTTTTCTGTATTGCCTTGTTTTCGATTTTTTGTTTTTTTTAAAGTGCGGGGTTTTTTAAATTATTGTAAAACAACAGCTACTGTAGAAATTCTCATGAAAAGCGTAGAAAATCGGTGTATTGTATATATTAAATTGTGTGTATTGCGATAGCTAAGTAAGGTATACGTTTGTTGTGTGTGTTCCTTGTTGTTGTTGTATTGCCTGTTCATGTCGGTGCTGGTGGTATAGAGGCAGCCGATGCAGCAGCTCCAGCAACTTGTTCGAATTTCTTGTCATGCACAACGGCGTTCTTCATCAGGATGAATCATGAGGCGCTATTCGCCTCACCATTACTCTCATGGAAGTTGGTACCATTTACAATGAACGAAGTGCCGAGACCATATAAATGGCCAGAGTACTTGGCATGATCGATATTATCCTCGAAGAACATCTGTAAGCAGGCCAAAATTAATATTTTTGTAACATTAAATATGATGCAATTCCTTTTGTTCGTTTGTTTTGTTTTTACCATCGAGTTAGCGAAGCAACTGCGGAAAGACGCATTTGCGAGGGATTAGGTTTATGTTTGTGAAAGCATGCTGTTAGCAACATGCATATATATGTAGATGCAACAAGAACAACAAAAAGGAACAACTACAATACAATGTTAATAATGATTTGGGTGGTGGGTAACATGTGAATGCTTTTGTTAGTTTCGGTAAATAATTAATTCAATTACATACATAAATAATTAATTCAATTACATACATAAATTATTAATTCAATTACATACCATGAACCAATTTTGTATTATCTTACGATTCACTTAAATAAAAATGTAAATATTTCACTTCGTTTTTTTGATAGATCTCTTTGATGTTTAGACTATCGGGTTAAATACTTGCTATACTCAAGATTCACAATGCAATAGTATTTGCAATGATGTATATATCCCAATCGCTTAAAATTACAAAAATTAAAGTACACTTAGGTATTAGATAAAAGATGTGAAGACTTCTTTCAGAAAAAAAAAAAGTTAAACAAACAACTAGTTTAAAGCAACGAAATGTTAGTAACAGTCATTTAGGTATAAATTAACTACACTGTATTGTTAATATTAATTTGAACATTACGATTATGCAAATGATTAGTAGTTGGTAAATTGAGTAATTGGTAATTTCAATATAAAATAATGAAAATAGTAAATTAATTAATGGAGCATACAAAGAGATCATAATGCTAATGAGCGTTTTAATAGATTAATAGGCCCAGTAACCACAAATAATAATAATGAAAAAGAAAACTGAATTTCAATTCATTTAATTTTCTATACAAAATTCACTGTATCTTATTTCTTCAGTGTTATTTTTTTTTTGTTTTTTTTTTTTTTTTAAATTAACAAAATACATGTTTTAACATGATTAAAGCAATTCCAACTAAAAGTTGTTTATGGTATTCCATGGTGTGTGTATATGTGTGTATGTACATGATTTTCATTTATCATGATTACAAAAAAAAGTGTGAGTTCAATGTAATTTCGCCAATAAAAGTGCGGTGCATGCGACACAACAAACAAAATGCATATCGAATGTGTGCAGTGGCGTTTTAAACTAATAATGATTACGATGATAATATATAAAGGTGCGCAGCAAAATGATTAGGTAAATGTACTTCAAAATGCAAAGCGATGATCAAGTGATAAATATATGTAAGTTAGGACAAAAGCGCGCTAATTAAATAAGCACAAGTACAGCACAGCAACAGCAACAGTTGCAACAGCAGCACCAATCACTTATTGTGCTTGCTTGGCAACCTGAATGGAGGGCACATTTTGAGTGGTTGCCATTGTGCTTGGCGCCACAGGACGTGCACAGACTGTTATGGTCAAACCAATTGATTGGGAATTTGAGTACACTTGGTCAGTGTCTGTGGTATCAGCGCTGCTTGTTGTTGTCGTTGTTGTTGCTGTGCTGAGATTGCTGCTGGTGCTGCGACTGCTGTTTATGTTGCAGGTGTCATCGTTGGTGCTGCTGCTGCTGGCAACGGATTGAGTGTTGTTGCTACGTAGGCAGACCGTGACGACAGCCTTAAGGTTCATGCCGTGCTCGAGCACATACGGAAAGAAGACGATTGGCTTTTCAATGTGAATGTCTATACCAAATGTGTGCTGTACCTCACGCATTTTGAAGAATGCCATGCCCGTGAGCAGCGCATCAGATCCGGCCTGATGCTGTGGTCCCACACGGCGCAACTCCAGCTGATCGGCAACTTCTTGCAGCCCTCCCTTGAGGTTTTTGCACGATTTCATCAGATACTTGATGTCAAATATGTTGGGGAAATACATGTGCAACAGCTCAAAGAATTCACTCTCGTCGGCGGGCAGATTCTGATCGGTGAGCAGTTTCAGCAGATAACCAAAATCATAGCCAGAGTGAAAGCAAAGCCACTTAATGTTGTCCATCAGCACAATGCCGGAGCTCATGAGCAGTTCGGCGAACTCAATTGGATCGATGCCGTCCTCTTCGTGCTTCTTGAATTGTATGCCAGAGTTTTGCAGCAAATCAATTGAATCCTGTGCGTACATATCCTCGCTGCAATCCATATATAAATGTTGCAAATGCCAATTAACACCTGGCGTGTGCTCGACGATCCGCCTGCGATCACTTACCTGAGATTGAATTTGAAATTGAACTGCCATGTGGAGTAGCCGGGCGGTGTTTTGCCCTCATCATCCATGAATGTGAGGCCCAGCTGTATGATTCTCAGCAAATCGACGTTGCAGCGCAACAATTGGTAATGATAATCGGCGGTTGAACGAAATTCACCAACGGGTCGCGCCACAACTCCTGGAAATTCCGTGTCCATGGCAACGAAATGATATTTTTGTACAATCTTTCGTATGGTGCGAAATTCCTCCTCCAAATTGTGCTTCCAAACGTCTCGTATGCCACATTCCTCATTGCTGGGTATGTGCACCTGGCCATGTGCACCGCCACTGATGGCCGAGGGCATTGTCTGTGAACGGGGCACCAAGAACTTGATTAGCTTTAAGTAACAACAATGAAACATTGCAAGTTTTCAATATGTTTTGATATTGATTCTCTTTGGTGGAGCCCAGCTTTAAGTTAAATTGAATCAAGGTTAACGGTTGGTTGGTTGGTCGGTTGTTTGCTGTGCTTTCAGATTGAATCAAATGCATTGATGGTTAAATTATTTAATTTAGTTCAATTTATCAATTGAGTTGTATGTTTGAAATCTATTCAAAATGTGTGTGTGTTGTAAAATTCTATTTTTTTTTTCTAGTTAAAGTACAGTGTCAATATTCTCCAAACTCTATGAACAAAATATTTGTAACAGACTTTGATATTTTTTCACCTTTTTTTAAAATTTTCAAACATTTCGATTAAAGATTCAAATTTACAATTTTCAATTTACAAAATATGTATAAACAATTTTATCTTCTTTCTCTTATTCAATTGAAGATTTAAGTTTTATTGAAATAAGTTTATTTGAATATTAGATTTAACTGGACAACTGGGCTCCGCATACAAATGATTATCTTTTGGTTTATATACTGGTACAATATGGGGGGATTAGAAACATAAATTGATACGAAGAAGGCGGGCCAATTGGTGAAAATATTAGCCAGATTAAAATTAAATTTGTTTTTGAGGGGTGCGAACACAGTTGATGAAATATTTGCCAATTCTGTTCAGTTAAGAGAGGTGCCAAAATTTTGCTTGTTGCGACTACATAAACAATAAAATCGAAATACACGTAAAAACAAAATGGTATAAATTGAATTATTTTTTGTTTTATTTATTTGGATTTGATTACTTTGTGATTGGAGTTGGAACTGGCGTCGTACTTACATCGTCGCCGGTCGTCGCCTGTTGCTGCCGCTGCAGAGATGCTTCAGCCACCTTCTCACCAAAGCTAACCTTAAGCTATGTACAAGTTAATTTATTTTTTGATCGTATTTTTTTTTGTTTTTGTTTACTTTATATTATAATTTGTTTTCAACACTCTGATCTGCTCAGTGATCTGACAACAGCATTGCCTGTAAGAGAACGTTGAGTAACGTTGACTTCAAGGCTTTCAATGTAACATAAATGTAATAATCAACAATCAGTTGAAGACATTGCAAAAGTATAGAAAGCACAAAACAAAATGCGAGAAGGGCCAAAAAAGAACATACATTTATTGCCTGCACTTGCATCATATTAATATGTTTCACAAGCAAAAGCAAAATCGAGCTATCGTGGGAAACTGATTTCTTAGTCATTTACTACAGTAAATTCAGTTATTCCCGAAAACAAAATAAAAACTTCATAAAGAACGTATTCATGACTTAACTTTCATTTATCAAGTGATCAAAAAAGACTTCATGAAATTATTTATTTTTAAGGCAGTTTAAAAGCCGACATCAATAATTCATCAGAATATAATGTAGGTTATTTCCAATACTCTTTTGATTGCAGACCAACTTAATTTAGTTTTCATTTATTAAGTGATCCAAGACTACTTAAAGAATTTATTTATTATTAGAGTTAAGCTGATATCAACATTTGATCAGAATTGTAGAATATTGCACATTTTATTGCAATCCAAAATAAATGGAAACTAAAAAAATTAGCTCGTGTCACTGCAGCATAAAAAAAAAAAAAATAAACAGACAGTGTCATTCGACTATAAAGAGAAGGATTTGCACACCTTGGTATTGCACTTGGAATACTTCCAGTGCATAACCTCTTTAGCAGCTGGGTCCTTATTGGAAGGGGTGTGGCGCAAAAGCAGTACAAACAGAAAAACGAATAACAGTTCGCCATAAATTGGGTCACAGCTCAATGCGGCAACTAATTTTGCCGCGCTTTGAAGCAACAAAGTTCTGTTAAAAATTGCAACCGCTTTATTCACTCACACACGCACACGCTTACAAATACATATGAGACGCGCACACATAGAACGCACACTCATATTCGATAAGTGTGCAGTTTTTTTAATAAAAATCGAAGGCCGACAAAAAGAATTCTTGGTTCTTTTGGCTGCCATTTGTGTCGGAAGGGGGGAGTGTAATGAATAATGATAATGATAATGCATTTTTATGTTGCCTTTGCAGTTTGTTGGAAACTTACCCATTTCATATTATGTTTGTTGGGAAAAATGCTGTATTGGCTCCTGCTGCCGATTTCAGTTTCACTTTGGTGTTTTTGCGGGTTTTCAGCTGCAGTTGGCGCTTATATCGGTGGCTTCGATAATGGCAAACACAATGATGATCGATGTTTTAGCTATGCCTATGGCGTTAAATAAATTAGTTGGCTTTAATATTGTTTATGTTAAAAAAGTGCCATAACGAAGAAGACATGAAGACGGCACAAGAGTTTTGTGTACTGTGTGACCGAACGTTTAACTTAAATATGTACTAATTGATGCCGCCAAAAATATGCCAAGACTGGTTTGACTTGGGTACACTTTATTTATTCCAAAAATGCATCTAAAAAGGGGCAATTTTTTTAAAAGCAATTTTTTTTTTTTTATAAATTTACGATTGTCAGCAAATTTTAATAACGGAATCTAGTGTCCTCTTTAGCAATGCAGAAAGAAATATTTTAAGGAGCCACTATAAAAATGAAAGTGTTTTTTTATATACCAAAAGTGCACTTTTCGGTATAATCAGTATTTTGCAACTAAAAATATACCATAAGTGGCAACGCTATTGCAGAATGCAGAACAAGCTGTGGCTCTCTTTTGAATTTTGTACTGTAATGTGTATAAATGTTTGTGTATTAAATATATAAATAATCGATGACTTACTGAGTTTAATATTTCAATATTACACAATTCGTTTGGGAATTTACTTTGCGTAAAGAATTGATGCCAGACAAGCAGCTCCATTGGTATTTACTAATATTCACATCTTCATTCATTTGAACAATGCCGTTCACCAAGTACGTATAATTTTTTTCAATTATAAATCATTTACAATTCAGCGCTAAAAACGTCGATGTTCGACAACTAAGAAATATATCGAAATCGATAGTGCTATCGATGTATCTCCACCTCTAATGAAGTGTGTTGATATTCAGAATTTAACAGAACTTCACATCAACTTCAACTTTGAGGAGCATTTTAGATAAAATGAGCTGACAACATTTTAAATTGTTGATCTTCGATGGTTTCAATAAAAAAATAATTAACATATGCGACTGTCAACAACGTATTGTGCGTAAAAAAAGCAGTAGGAATTCGGAATTTGGTGTGAGCACTTTGCCGGCAATTTGCATACGGACTCTTCATTTGTTTACAAATATCTTTAAGGTGAAAAAGTGAATTTAAACTGCATACATATTTATGGTTAAGCGTTTAAAAATAATTGTTTATGCTTGTTTATTAGTGTAGTGGTGTGTGTACTCACTCTGCCAGCGTCAGCATCTGCACTGTGATTTATTTCCTCAGCGACTTTCTTAACGCTTCGGTTTGACCCATTTAGTGTTTTTAGCAGTTGCTTTTAATGTACTGCGAGCGGTGGACAGTGTAACACTGTCGTACATAAGCGTTGTGGCAATTGTGGCACATTGATTTGTTATTGTTGTTGTCGTTGACGTCGCTAACCAAAACTAGTTTTCTCTTATCTTGCCAATTTCAGGCAATCAATTGGCCATTGACATGAGAGTGAGAGCTTTTAACTCGAACTCCAAAACGACGGACATTCCACGTTGTTTACATACAAACATACTAATTTACATAAATACTTTGCTCAATTGACTTCTTGCAAAGCTCCCAATACCCTGTAAAAGAGTCTCACCATCTTATAATTTCGAGCTTACCATGTTTACCTTTATAATGGAATTTCTTATGTCTGTCGTTAAATAGCTGTGTTATTGTCTGCAAACAATTGGATTGTTTTTTTCCCGCTAGCTAACAAATTCTTTAACTGACTATTGAAATTAATAATTTAAATAGGAAATATTTCAGAGAATAGGAGATTTTTGGAAAGTTTTTATATTATTTTTTAAATTTATGGTAATTTCAATTGCAATGAATTGTACCAGGATACAGGCTATTTTTACTTAAAATATTTATTTAATAACCTATAACTATAAAAATGAAATCTTTACAAGATACGATCAGGCTTTGAAATATTATCTACATCCACTTTCATTAAACATCTGCTCACAAATACTTTGTACCTCAATCAATAAAATCACTTCCACTCTTCAATTTAATTGTCCAAAAAGAGCATTTATAATGGTCATGCGAACTGTGATAATCATGTGCTTCCCGGGTATGCTACTAATTTAAATAGCATTCCTGTTATGATACTGGGAATTAAATGGATGCGATGCGCGCAATTTGATCACGTTTTGTGTCACTCTCTCATTGAACTAATTGAATCGATCGTGTGATTGGCACAACTTCGGCACGCGATCGATGATAGCATTTTTTATTCTCTTCGGTCTTTAGCCGCTCGATCAGTATGAGTTTCAGTTTCAGTCTGTGGCCAGCTACCGACGCGTTCTGATCGAAGTGAAGGTGACGCGAGACATTTCCGAAAAAATTCTGGATGAAATCCACTTGCATAAAATATTCAAAAATTCTTTAAAGTCTCCATGTCGCAAAGGTACATAAATTATTTGTGACATTAGCATAAACAATTGTGCAAACAATTTTATGAGTGAACTGAAAGGCCATAATCTTTAATGGCCTAATTTAGAATTTTTTAAGTTATAATATAGAATTTTTTTAAATAGTAGAGAGGAATGAACTTGAAACTAGTTAATATCATTAATACAGCATGGTCATAGACGGTTCTCTTATCTAAAAGTTAAGTGATTGTTTAAACCGGAATCGTTTAGGCGATGGCGATTTTCACTAAACAAGTGTTCTTTGTTTATTTCGTTTCGATGGTTTTTATAAACAAGTTGATAAGCTGAAATGGTATTGTTAACTGAAGAGTTTTGTTGCAACTTGTTGTTGATTGTAGTGTTTATTGTTTACAGTTTTTTGAAACCTGGTAAATACTATTGTCAGGTTTTGTTCGTAGTTCTTTTTCAAATTTATGGATGAGAGATTAATTATTCAATATGAACTTCATATTCTTATAGGCTCTATGCAGAGGCATTGTTTTTATGATGTGCTTATGGATTGAATATCTACGAATTTCTTGACTTTACTAAAACTTGGCAAAGATCTCGAGTGTTGTTACCATAAGTCGTTAATTTATTTACTTTATTTTTATACTATAAACAAGTCTTTTTAAATTGTAATATTTACCAAACATTCTGACATATTTCTTTTTAGAAGAGGTCGCGCAATGCCGCTGAAGAGCTTGAGTGTTTTGGTGCCGGGAATTAAGTGGCTGCACGGTTATACGGCGCAGGATGCGGTGGCCGATCTGATAGCAGGGATTACGGTGGGTCTGACAGTGCTGCCCCAAGGATTGGCCTATGCGACGCTGGCGGGCTTGGAGCCACAGTATGGATTGTACTCGTCCTTTGTGGGTGGCATTGTCTATGCGATGCTGGGCAGCTGTCGCCAGGTGACGATTGGACCGACAGCGTTGCTGGCGTTGATGACCAGTCGGCATACAGGATTTGGCCTTGATTCAGGACCGGCTTATGGCATACTTCTGTGCCTCATCTCGGGCGTGGTTGAACTGGCGATGGCTGTGTTGAAGCTGGGAGCGCTGGTGGATCTCATCTCGTTGCCGGTCACCGTTGGTTTTACGTCTGCAACGGCTGTCATCATTGGCACCTCGCAGCTGAAGGGTTTGCTCGGTCTGCGCGGTGGCTCTGGTTCCGATTTCATCAACACGATGCGCTCGGTGTTTGGCAATCTGCAGCAAGTGCGTCGCGGTGATCTCACACTAGGACTGGTGTCCATAAGCGTGCTGCTGCTGCTAAGGGTGCGTAGAAATGTACATTGAAAATTTGAAATTGCATTTAACAAAAATTTACGCTTTGCAGAAGCTTAAGACCGTAAATGTGGCGCAGCGCGTGAGAAATCTTCGTGCCCAGCAGTTGCTCAGTGGTAGCATCTGGGTCGTCTCCACCGGTCGCAATGCTCTTGTTGTGCTCGTGTCCAGCGTGCTCGCCTACAGCCAATGCAAGTCCGTGGACAGCTGTCCGTTCATCTTGACGGGCAAAGTGAAGAGTGGTTTGCCTAGCCTGGCGCTGCCCAAGTTTGAGACCACAATTCTCGGCAAGAACGGCACTGAAGTGCCGCAGAACTTTGAACAAATGGCAAGTGGATTAATACTAAATGATTATTCCCTTATGTCCGACTGCCTATCCATAATTTATAGTTGAGCTTTTAAACTTATTACATTGATCTTCTCTTGCAGATTTCAGAGCTCGGACCTTCTATGCTGATATTGCCCATCATTGCAGTGCTGGGAAATGTGGCCATTTCGAAGGCCTTCGGCGGTGCTGGATTGAGCCCAACGAGGGAATTGGTAGCGCTCTCATTGAGCAACATTTGTGGTGCCTTCTGCAGCTCAATGCCCGTTACCGGCTCCTTTTCCCGCAGCGCTGTCAATCATGCAAGTGGAGTGCGCACTCCAATTGGCGGCTGCTATACAAGTGTTCTGGTGCTGCTAGCATTGAGTCTACTTGCTCCTTATTTTCAATACATTCCCAAGGCTGCGCTCAGTGCTGTCATCATATCGGCTGTGATCTTCATGATCGAATTCGAGGTCATTCGTCCGCTGTGGCGTTGCAGTCGCCGCGAACTGTTGCCGGGCGCGATTACGTTTGTGATGAGCCTTGCGGTTGGCGTTGAGATCGGTCTGTTGCTCGGTGTGGGCGCCGATGTTGCGTTCCTTGTCTATCGTGCCGCACGTCCCGTGTTGAGTGTGTCCAAGTTGCAGACCATCAATGGCATGAGCTATATTTTGATACGTCCCAAGCACAGTTCCCTCTACTTTCCGGCTATTGAGTGGGTGAGGTCGGGCATATCCAAAGCGCTCTCTACACACGGTACAGCTCCTGTTGTCCTCGACTGTGCCCATGTGCATGGTAAGACCATTTAATTTTTATTGTTGCATCTTTGTTTAAATTAATATTTCTTTAATAGATTTTGATTTTACGGCTGCCCGCGGCATGGGATCACTGTACAAGGAGCTAGCCAAAGCGAATGTGCCGATGTTCCTCATGAGCGCTCACAAGGATATCAGTGTCATCCTTAAAGAATCCACGAACATTGATTTTCCTACGATAGATTGCCCTAACGACTTGGAGACCTTGCTGGAACAAAGTGAGTATTTATTTGGCTTAATTAAGCTCCAATTTTAGTTTTATATTTATTAATGTAGAGATTCGGATCCCAGAATATATACAATAATGAATTGTTATACTACTTACTTATTGAATGCACAGATCCGACCTCTTATTAAAATAAATGGTCCTCTATCCATGAAAGGTAGAACTAATTCATTAAGTTTTTCAATATGATTTTTTATTTGTGATTACAGTTTAGTCGACAGTTATATATTTATTATTAATTTATATATTTTGTTGTCTTTATTATTAAAATATTAATATATATACTCAAATATATAATCTCTAATTCGCATTTGAAAGTTTTTCTATATATTTATAGCTTTTATGAAATAAATGTTATTTTATTTATTATTTATAATTTTCCTCCCAATTCATATTTAATTCGCGTTTCTCACTGTTTAACCACAGTTTATATTTTCATTATTCATTCATTCCATCTCTATCTATCTAGAAGAAGATGTTGTATCCCAGGGCAACACTTCCTTTATCCAGAAAAATTAGCAATATCATTCATCAGCAAACGGGACAATTGGATGCGGCTTAGAAAGTGTTCAGAAGAGGGTACAATAAATCTTTTAGTTTTGCAGTACCCAACCACAATTAAATAAATGTTGATCTATTTCATTACAAACCCATAAAATTGATTACATATTTTTTGTTTTTTCTTTTAAGTATTTTCTTGTTAATTCTCAAAATAATTCCCTTATTTACTACCTATTAACATTAATTTGCACCACAAATTTGACTTTTTAAATTATTGAACTATTTTTGTGCTTTCAGTACCCGACTACGTGCTGCACTTGCAGGTGACGGCACCTTTGGTGGGGTCCAGGATGCTGCAAAACGTTGAGGCCAATGCCACGGAGCTCTCAAAACTGACCACAAGCAGCGCATAAACATATCGCAGCATTTCTTATAGATAAAGCACAAAAATACGTTAATTGTACATTATATCGTTGTATCCTTAATTATGCTAATTGTGTTCTATATTTCTGCCAAATCAATTATTTCCATTCCTATGCAAATGTTTTCCCTAAAATAGTGATGTATTTTAATTGTATATCCAAGACTAATTCCAATGTATGTATTTTTATTTATTATTAATTATTATTGTTCTTTAACATATTTCCTGCTTAATATTCCAATGTATTTAATTCTTTCCGTAACATTTATTTTACTTCATTTCTATCAAAACTAACCTTACCTATCCAAATATTAATTGAGTTCTTTCTATTAATTTATTTTGCATAACTGAAGTCTATATTTATGAATTGATTTGAGATACGTTTAAGTTGGATAATTTTATTCTGAAACTATGATTTTTTATAATTTTTATGTTACTGTACAATGATTCTTATAATTTATGATGCAAGTTTTATTATAGTACTTAAAAATCATTCACTTTACATGATTTCATTCCTATTTATACCTTGGCACTCGAATAACTTAAGCCTGATTGTATATAGTAGTTAAGTTTTCTATACAATGTTTTATATGTTCAATCTTAAGTTATAAAATAAAGTTGATTCATAAAAAGTTACTTGATTGTTAATGGGTTAAACTCATAAAGTGTGAGGCATTTGATGACTTTGATTTACATAAAAAACTTTCAACTTAAAAATATGATGAACTTTGATATAGTTTAAACAGTAGGAAAGACGCCATATGAGGCCACGTGACACAGATTGTTGTGATTACGGGCGAGACGCATGTAGCCGCGTTCTCCCCATCCGCCCCAGGAGTTCTTGATTAGCCAGTGATCGTGGCCATAGCCAACGACAATGACGGCATGATTCACTTGCTTCCTGCAGTTGCCATCGTTAAAAACACCACCACGATAATGCTGGAAATTGCTGGCATCGACAGCAACAGCGACTGGACCCTTCTCGGCAACGGCATGGGCCAAGGCATCCTCATTGGGTGGCACTTGCACCACAGAAGAGACTTTGGCGCCAATGCTATTGCGTCGGAAACGACAATTGCCGTCGCGTCCCTCATAAGGATACGCCTTGTCCACATCGATGCCACCGTTGTCGTGGATGTATTTAAGAGCAGCCGCTGGCCAGCCGCCATTGCAGCCATGGTTGTTATAGCGTCTGGAGCAATCAACGAGATTCTGCTCGGAAAGCGGAACCAATTGCCTTGTTCTTAAGAACACTTGACTCTCCAGAGCGCCGGCAGCGGCAAATGCCCAACAAGAGCCACATCGCCCTTGGTTCTTCACAGCGGTCACAGCCCCCTTGGCACGCCAATCAACGCTGCCCGGGAGCTCAACCTCGGACGGCACATACATATAGTCGATTTGGGTACTCATGTTGAGTTGGGTGAGCACCAGTTGCTCGAATTCCCAAGACAACATGTCCGTAAATTGATTCACACCCATCTCGTAAGTTTCGTCGCCGGCGGCATAGCGTTCATTGTGCTTATCGATCAGTTCTTTGTTGTCCTTGAAGATCTGCAGGCGCAGCGCTTCCTCGTTTTCGTCATTGTAGCTTTTCTCGTGCTCCACTTTAAACATATCGAATTCCGCGTTGAGTACATCCTCGTAAGTGATGCTCGCCTGAATAGATGCCACGAGAGCGAATAACAAAACACCAATTGCTGCTTTCATGTTGAAGTTGCTCAATTCAAACTGGTGCTAGCTCGGTCTAATGTCAGGCATTATATACCCAAGTTATCCATGGATTAATTCGTCACACCTAACCACAGGAACCCGCAGAATGTGTCATAAGAGATAGCAGAAATAACGAGAGAAAAATGTACTGTGTGATTTAATCTGCGGTTCAGGGTTAGACGAATTGGTTTGTGTCCCTATTAAATAAATTACCCTTAGTTGCGCTTTCGGTAACAAATGTCCCACAATGGTGAATTACTGGAGTTGAGTTTATTTATTTCGCCAGCCTTGTTATTGGGGTGAGTGTGTTTGCACAAACAGTAGCGTGCATGACACAAACTGGAGAATGGCGATCGGTGCACGTGAATAGTTTCAAAATGCTAATCGGCAGTTATAAATGTAAAATTCAATACGGGCGACGCGGTCTTTATCATTGGAATATGTATGATATTCTCCGTATGTAACATTTATTGAAAAACTAAAATGTGTAATATGAATTAACTTTGCTGAAGCAAACCTTCGTTGGCCGTTTATATGTGTTTGCATGTGTGCGTGAGACTCGCGTAACCATGTGATTTTCAAGTTAATGAAAAAATAAAATGTGCAATATGAATTAATTTTGCTGAAGCAAACCTTAGTTAGCCGGTTATATGTGTTTTGTATGTATGTGGTAAGTGTAAATTCCTTATTAGCATGACCTTTACATCTGACTTTTGTCGCTACTTATATGTACATTCATTGAAATACTGTATTGTTATTTAAATTCTAATTATTAACCTAATTAAACAGCTTAAGTTTTCTTAACGTTTGCAAACAAAATAAGACGACAGAAAAACATTGCAAATTTAACAGCCCTTTTTCTTTTTCCTCATCTCTTTATTAAATTTAACAAAAAACAATGTGTAATCGATCAAGATGAACTAATGAAAGGGAATATGCAAAAAAACATAATAAATCTTTGCCTCTATTGCACTGCTATTTCAAATAACACAGCTGCATACATATACATATATGTACTAACGTTAAAGATTGGAAACATTACATATACAAATCAAAGTTTTAATTTAACGTGATTTAGTATTGTGTTTATGCACAAACAAATGCATTTATTTTTCCACAAATTTCCCAGTTCATTATTTAATCAGGGACCTGCCAATAAGAAATATGCCATAGAAAAATATAATAAGAGAGTTATGTAATTTGCATAATTGATCTTATAAAATCAAGTATACGAAATCAAAGAAACATATAACCAAAGGTACATAGTATGTACATAGGCAAGGAATAAAGCACTTCAACTACGAAAATCTATTTAACAATATTTTTAAAAGGAATTTAAGCAAATGCTTCAATTTGCTAAAATATGAATGTTGTTTAAAAAACGTAAACCAAATTTTTGTTTTAATTTATCTGCAAAATAAAAAATTAGAAAACAAAAGAAAATTTGAATTAAAGGATTCAAATTGGAAAGCAATTTTCTTAATATTATCCAAGGTCGACTTCGTCGTAATAAAAGATTTATTATTGTACAAAATGTATTTTCTTATCATAATTTAAAGTAGTTGATTAATTGATTAAGCAACAAAGTCATTTAGACCAATGGATAAACGCCATACTTGGCAATACTGCATTGATTATCCCTGTTGCGCGCCATGCGAATGTAACCCTCTTCACCCCAAGAATCTCCCCAGGAGTTCTTCACCAGCCAATAGTCGCCGCCAATGTCATCACGACCATAGCCAACCACAACTACACCGTGGTTTACTTCGTCCTGGCACGATGGTTCATCTAATACACCACCTTCGTAGTGCTGAAAGAAGGTTGCATCAATGGCCACAGATATGGGACCCTTCTTTGCAACGGCTGCTGCCAGCGCGGACTCATCATCACGGGCCACTTGAACTGTGCCTGTCACCTTGGCTCCAACGTTCGCAGGATTGAAACGACATTCACCATCTACGCCTTCATAGGGATATGAGTCATCAGTGTTTACGCCTCCATTATTCTTGATGTAGATGAGAGCCTTTTCGGTCCATCCACGACTGCAGCCGCCATTCGTTGAGTCGCAGTCTACGAGATTCTGTTCGGACAGCGAGACAAGGTGCTGGTGTTTGATGAAGTGTTGTCCTTCTAATGTTCCAATGGCAGCAAAGGCCCAACAGGACTCGCAGTCTCCTTGACTCTTAACTCCCGTAACTGCACCTTTCTTGCGCCAATCTATGCTCTTTGGCAACTCAATGGATGGCGATGGAGAATAAATTTGACTGATACCAACCGTCAAGTCATTGGGATTGACGCTTGAGAGCACAAGCTCCTGGAATTCCTTCGCTTTTAAGTCTGAGAATTTATTAACACCCATCTTGTAAGACTCCTCTCCAGCGGCATATCTCCTGTTGTGACTCTCGATCAGTTTCTTGTTTTCCACGAAGATCTGCAGGCGCTTCAACTCCTCACTAACATCCTTGTAGACTTTGTGGTGCTTCAATTTAAAGGCATTAAACTCAGCCTTGAGAATATCTTTTAAGCTAGTTGCTTGCACAACTGCCACTAGGACTAGAACTATAACGATTGCTTTCATTATGATTTTGCTTGAAACCCACTGAGGAACTATGGCAAACTGAATTGTGTTGACCAAGTTGCGCCTTTTATACACCTTTCATGTGTCAAATGGTATTAAGATTTATTATTTACAATCCGTCCATATAGATAAAGTTCAGTTACATATTTATAACTATTTTAAGTGGATGGGGATTAAAATAGCATTTGCTTTTGGCGTAACGGTCACTCTTAGGTAAGTCAGCAGAAAACAATGATAAGTGAAAAAGTTCGTTATATTCGAATTGGATTTAATGTTCTAAATGATAGATGATATCATTGTCAAATAAAACAAAACCTGAGCTTTCAAAAACTTAAAGAACCCGAAACTGGATTGAAGATTCTATTAGAGCAGTAATATGATAGTTATGTTTTTAAATATATAAATAATATAAAATGGAGTTTTACGTGTACTTTCTCTAATAAGCCTTCGCCTGTCAATTAATATAATCGAACAATTTAGTGTATAGGATAGTCCTTTGTCTTGCGAGATACACACGGAGGGTACATTTATTTTGTGTTACGTGATAATTTTGCGAAATAATAGTTACGTCGATGGTAAAATTGCAATACGATCATAAAAAAACAATTGTTTTTATTACTATTAGCTTTATATAGGTCAGTGATAGTAGACGTAGATAACAATAGAAATTGATAATGAACTAAAGAAATATACAAAATAAACATTGTTGTTGCGCAATTATTAGGAATTACGGAACCAAAAACCAATTAAATAAATCGGAGATATCTGTAAAGTATGTACATAAGGTTTAAGCTGCCACAGCCAGCATCAATGGTAACTTAGTTCTGTGGTGAGCTGTCAAAAAAACCGCGTCTTTTGTGTTTGATCGGAAGGATATTGGTTAAATGTCCGGCATTGTACATAATGTCATAATGTCCTGACAAAAATTGGGGATTCTATAGAAAACGTCGATAAGAACCCCTTGATAAGTGTAAGACAAAGAAAGGGTTCGCAATATTAAAACAAGAATTTTAATCGAAGTGTCTTAAGTAGCAGACAATAATTTTACATCGATAATCTAAGATTCAGAGATTATTGAAGAATTTACAACGTATTTCTTTCATGAAAGTAGCTTTATATAATCAGCATGTAATATTAAATGTTATATCGTTGGTGAAATGGCAACGTGATGGGTTACTTAAACCGATCATAAAATACTATCTTATTTATTCATTATAATACCTTTTAAGTATGGTCAATAGAAATTGCAAAGATTAGTTATTTAATTTAATTTTGTAGTTATTTTCTTCTATTGAGAGTCTCATTTAAGCTAACGTCTAGTGATGTCGCGGTTTGATCAGTAAGTAGAGCTCGGAGGTGGGAGGTCCTGGGATCGAACGTTACTCGTTTCGGATATAAAACGCTTACTTTGAAAATAATCAGTAGTAACAATGAAAAAGAGCAATTAAATATAAATAATTATTAATTAATTAAAATATAAAATGATAAAAAAAATATTTTTAAATGTTCTTTTTTATAAGGAATTTAAGTTCAAAAATTAGATTACACAAGGATTTGCGAGAGCACAAGCTCCTGGAAAACTTTGATATCAAATTATGGAAATCGTACCTCTACCAATTTTGTTATAGATCAATTAACGTTTTAAAGAATATTAGAAAGTTTAGCTTTTTATTGGCATCATCGTAATAGGTATTTAGTTAAAGCTTTTAAGGGGCTATTCGGGGAAATAGTTGAAAGTTTAGATACGCCACTGACTGAAGCTCCGTTGAATAGCAGTTTTACATCAGATCAGATCAACATAAAAAGTGTTCCAGACTTGAAGCCGCATTTAAGAATAATACAAAATTTTAGTTCATAACAACGGGAGTCTGAGAACGATTTGGGAGTATATTGAATAGAGTTGTGAACCTCTTAGGAGCTTAAAGTTTGGGAAATCTTAATCAAAAGTAAGACTAAGTATGGCAAGATAAGAGACGACAAGAAAGTTACGCAAAATGTTTCACGAAATAACAAAATAGTTTGTAGTTCTATTACTCAACAAATATGATCGTGTTGTAAAAGACAATATTATATGTACAAATATTGAGTTTAATATTCTACAAATATTTTTTTCCACCCTATTTTTATCTAACGTTGTAAAAATAGATTTAAGATTTGTTAACCAATTTTAGTCATTTATTGTACAAAATGTTTTTTCTTAACATAATTAAAAGTAGTTGATTAATTGATTAAGCAACAAAGTCATTTAGACCAATGGATAAACGCCATACTTGGCAATACTGCATTGATTATCCCTGTTGCGCGCCATGCGAATGTAACCCTCTTCACCCCAAGAATCTCCCCAGGAGTTCTTCACCAGCCAATAGTCGCCGCCAATGTCATCACGACCATAGCCAACCACAACTACACCGTGGTTTACTTCGTCCTGGCACGATGGTTCATCTAATACACCACCTTCGTAGTGCTGAAAGAAGGTTGCATCAATGGCCACAGATATGGGACCCTTCTTTGCAACGGCTGCTGCCAGCGCGGACTCATCATCACGGGCCACTTGAACTGTGCCTGTCACCTTGGCTCCAACGTTCGCAGGATTGAAACGACATTCACCATCTACGCCTTCATAGGGATATGAGTCATCAGTGTTTACGCCTCCATTGTTCTTGATGTAGATGAGAGCCTTTTCGGTCCATCCACGACTGCAGCCGCCATTCGTTGAGTCGCAGTCTACGAGATTCTGTTCGGACAGCGAGACAAGCTGCTGGTGTTTGATGAAGTGTTGTCCTTCTAATGTTCCAATGGCAGCAAAGGCCCAACAGGACTCGCAGTCTCCTTGACTCTTAACTCCCGTAACTGCTCCTTTCTTGCGCCAATCTATGCTCTTTGGCAACTCAATGGATGGCGATGGAGAATAAATTTGACTGATACCAACCGTCAAGTCATTGGGATTGACGCTTGAGAGCACAAGCTCCTGGAATTCCTTCGCTTTTAAGTCTGAGAATTTATTAACACCCATCTTGTAAGACTCCTCTCCAGCGGCATATCTCCTGTTGTGACTCTCGATCAGTTTCTTGTTTTCCACGAAGATCTGCAGGCGCTTCAACTCCTCACTAACATCCTTGTAGACTTTGTGGTGCTTCAATTTAAAGGCATTAAACTCAGCCTTGAGAATATCTTTTAAGCTAGTTGCTTGCACAACTGCCACTAGGACTAGAACTATAACGATTGCTTTCATTATGATTTTGCTTGAAACCCACTGAGGAACTATGGCAAACTGAATTGTGTTGACCAAGTTGCGCCTTTTATACACCTTTCATGTGTCAATTGGTATTAAGATTTATTATTTACAATCCGTCCATATAGATAAAGTTCAGTTACATATTTATAACTATTTTAAGTGGATGGGGATTAAAAGAGCATTTGCTTTTGGCGTAACGGTCACTCTTAGGTAAGTCAGCAGAAAACATTGATAAGTGAAAAAGTTCGTTATATTCGAATTGGATTTAATGTTCTAAATGATAGATGATATCATTGTCAAATAAAACAAAACCTGAGCTTTCAAAAACTTAAAGAACCCGAAACTGGATTGAAGATTCTATTAGAGCAGTAATATGATAGTTATGTTTTTAAATATATAAATAATATAAAATGGAGTTTTACGTGTACTTTCTTTAATAAGCCTTCGCCTGTAAATTAATATAATCGAACAATTTAGTGTATAGGATAGTCCTTTGTCTTGCAAGATACACACGGAGGGTACATTTATTTTGTGTTACGTGATAATTTGGAGAAATAATAGTTACGTCGTTGGTAAAATTGCAACACGATCATAAAAAAACCATTGTTTTCATTACTATTAGCTTTAAATAGGTCAGTGATAGTAGACGTAGATAACAATAGAAATTGATAATGAACTAAAGAAATATACAAAATAAACATTGTTGTTGCGCAATTATTAGGAATTACGGAACAAAAAACCAATTAAATAAATCGGAGATATCTGTAAAGTATGTACATAAGGTTTAAGCTGCCACAGCCAGCATCAATGGTAACTTAGTTCTGTGGTGAGCTGTCAAAAAAACCGCGTCTTTTGTGTTTGATCGGAAGGATATTGGTTAAATGTCCGGCATTGTACACCCAGGAGATTGTCATAATGTCCTGACAAAAATTGGGGATTCTATAGAAAACGTCGATAAGAACCCCTTGATAAGTGTGCGACAAAGAAAGGGTTCGCAATATTAAAACAAGAATTTTAATCGAAGTGTCTTAAGTAGCAGACAATAATTTTACATCGATAATCTAAGATTCAGAGATTATTGAAGAATTTACAACGTATTTCTTTCATGAAAGTAGCTTTGTATAATCAGCATGTAATATTAAATGTAATATAGTTGGTGAAATGGCAACGTGATGAGTTACTTAAACCGATCATAAAATACTATCTTATTTAATCATTATAATACCTTTTAAGTATGGTCAATAGAAATTATAAAGATTAGTTATATACGATGCATCGCGATGGGGGAAAAAATACGTAGTTTTTGCGCATTTATTAAATATATACTCTTAGGTAAAAATGATCCGAACTTAAATGTTTAATGGTCCTATTTGGTAAAATAGAACCCTTTTCAAACATTTCAAATAAGATAATTATTCATTCAACTTTAAATTTTTATAACTTTCACAGAGCAAAAAAAAGTCGTTTTAAAAACAAGAATGAAAGTGTTGGATTTAGGAATGTTTTAATCTTAAAAAAATTCTTGAAACAAATATTTATTCTTCAAACGAGATTTCACTCCTTACTTGTTTCAAGATTGAGATCTTCTCTCGAGAATTTCTTAAATTCGAAAAATTCTCAAATTCAAGAATTGATTTTCTTCTTGAAGTTATGCATAGAAAATTTTGTAGTTATTTTCTTCTATTGAGAGTCTCATTTAAGCTAACGTCTAGTGTTGTCGCGGTTTGATCAGTAAGTAGAGCTCGGAGGTGGGAGGTCCTGGGATCGAACGTTACTCGTTTCGGATATAAAACGCTTACTTTGAAAATAATCAGTAGTAACAATGAAAAAGAGCAATTAAATATAAATAATTATTAATTAATTAAAATATAAAATGATAAAAAAAATATTTTTAAATGTTCTTTTTTATAAGGAATTTAAGTTCAAAAATTAGATTACACAAGGATTTGCGAGAGCACAAGCTCCTGGAAAACTTTGATATCAAATTATGGAAATCGTACCTCTACCAATTTTGTTATAGATCAATTAACGTTTTAAAGAATATTAGAAAGTTTAGCTTTTTATTGGCATCATCGTAATAGGTATTTAGTTAAAGCTTTTAAGGGGCTATTCGGGGAAATAGTTGAAAGTTTAGATACGCCACTGACTGAAGCTCCGTTGAATAGCAGTTTTACATCAGATCAGATCAACATAAAAAGTGTTCCAGACTTGAAGCCGCATTTAAGAATAATACAAAATTTTAGTTCATAACAACGGGAGTCTGAGAACGATTTGGGAGTATATTGAATAGAGTTGTGAACCTCTTAGGAGCTTAAAGTTTGGGAAATCTTAATCAAAAGTAAGACTAAGTATGGCAAGATAAGAGACGACAAGAAAGTTACGCAAAATGTTTCACGAAATAACAAAATAGTTTGTAGTTCTATTACTCAACAAATATGATCGTGTTGTAAAAGACAATATTATATGTACAAATTTTGAGTTTAATATTCTACAAATATTTTTTTCCACCCTATTTTTATCTAACGTTGTAAAAATAGATTTAAGATTTGTTAACCAATTTTAGTCATTTATTGTACAAAATGTTTTTTCTTAACATAATTAAAAGTAGTTGATTAATTGATTAAGCAACAAAGTCATTTAGACCAATGGATAAACGCCATACTTGGCAATACTGCATTGATTATCCCTGTTGCGCGCCATGCGAATGTAACCCTCTTCACCCCAAGAATCTCCCCAGGAGTTCTTCACCAGCCAATAGTCGCCGCCAATGTCATCACGACCATAGCCAACCACAACTACACCGTGGTTTACTTCGTCCTGGCACGATGGTTCATCTAATACACCACCTTCGTAGTGCTGAAAGAAGGTTGCATCAATGGCCACAGATATGGGACCCTTCTTTGCAACGGCTGCTGCCAGCGCGGACTCATCATCACGGGCCACTTGAACTGTGCCTGTCACCTTGGCTCCAACGTTCGCAGGATTGAAACGACATTCACCATCTACGCCTTCATAGGGATATGAGTCATCAGTGTTTACGCCTCCATTGTTCTTGATGTAGATGAGAGCCTTTTCGGTCCATCCACGACTGCAGCCGCCATTCGTTGAGTCGCAGTCTACGAGATTCTGTTCGGACAGCGAGACAAGCTGCTGGTGTTTGATGAAGTGTTGTCCTTCTAATGTTCCAATGGCAGCAAAGGCCCAACAGGACTCGCAGTCTCCTTGACTCTTAACTCCCGTAACTGCTCCTTTCTTGCGCCAATCTATGCTCTTTGGCAACTCAATGGATGGCGATGGAGAATAAATTTGACTGATACCAACCGTCAAGTCATTGGGATTGACGCTTGAGAGCACAAGCTCCTGGAATTCCTTCGCTTTTAAGTCTGAGAATTTATTAACACCCATCTTGTAAGACTCCTCTCCAGCGGCATATCTCCTGTTGTGACTCTCGATCAGTTTCTTGTTTTCCACGAAGATCTGCAGGCGCTTCAACTCCTCACTAACATCCTTGTAGACTTTGTGGTGCTTCAATTTAAAGGCATTAAACTCAGCCTTAAGAATATCTTTTAAGCTAGTTGCTTGCACTACTGCCACTAGGACCAGAACTATAACGATTGCTTTCATTATGATTTTGCTTGAAACCCACTGAGGAACTATGGCAAACTGAATTGTGTTGACCAAGTTGCGCCTTTTATACACCTTTCATGTGTCAATTGGTATTAAGATTTATTATTTACAATCCATCCACATAGATAAAGCAGAATTACATTTTTACAACTATTTGAAGTACATAGAAATTAAAACGGCATTTGCACAAGGCGTGTCGATAAGAGACCTTGAAAAGTATAAGACAAAGGAAGAGTTCATTGTAATAAAACTAGAGTTTTTAATCGACGCTTCTTAAGTTTTCATCGAAACGAAGGATAATAAATAAATGTAATAATTTTACATTGATATTATGGGATTACTGGATAATCTTCAAGATATATCTTCCCTGATAGTAGCGTTACAATCAATATTAAATGTTACATCGATGGTGATGTGGTAACGTGAGGTTTATAATGATCATAAAAGTCTTTCTTTTTTATTACTTAAAATACGTTGTAAGTATGGTCATAAGAAATTGTCAAGATTAGTTGTTTATGATGCATCGCGAAAGTAAAACAACAAGGAGCTCAGTTTTTGTGTATTTATTAAATGTAGGCTAAAAATAACGTAGACTTTTTCTAGCCATAACATTAGATTATTGAATAAGCGCAATTCTTGGACGTGTATTTTATTTTTGTTATACCACAATCCCTGCGACTGTAAATAAGACACATATAATAGACCTAGATAGCATTCTAAATGTTGTCAGTGAAAATTTCCTTGAATTTAAATTGGAAAATTATTATTTCCCGGGAAATGAAGTATGGGAGTTTGGGCAAAGAATACGCAACAACATTGCGTACGCAACAATTATTGGCATTGGGCAATTATTTAATATTGAGTCAGGGTATAAAAGCAAAAAAAAAATAATGGGAGCTGAAAAAAGTTGTTAATTTATAGTATGGAGGAATAACTTATACAAAAATACATCATGAGGACAGTTATTAGTATTAGCTTAAAACCAATAAAGTGATATAACAAAATTTACACTTTAAAGATAATAACTATCCCAACACTTACAATAAGAACTGCATGCGGAGTGAAATAAACATAATATAGCGTACATTACAATGATTAAATTTATTAAAGACAAGAACATTTTTCAAACCCCTTTAGCCTCTATACTTTGTTAGGCAAAGTGTCGGGACTTGAGGCTAAAAGCACAATCGCTTCCAACATTTTTCAGCCTTCTGACGTATAATGTCTGAAATCCTTGGACCGTTGCATAATTTTCATAAGATTTTGCACTAGGCTAACCCATAAGGTATTCGTTGTAGGTTTTACGTATATCAAGTTTGTATTCGAATTTCTTAAATCGAAAAACGAGACTTTTATTAAACTTCCCTAAAATTAAAATGATTTCTTGTCTATAGTCAAATATCTAGTACAAAATAGAAAAACACAATGTTTGTATATATTTGGACAAATTTGTATTTATTTATTAATTGCAAAAAAAGGAAAATGAGAAAAATTACTTGTATTGTATAGGTACACATTTTTTTGGTTAAGAAACAAAGTTCTTTAGACCAGGGGATAAATGCCAAAGTTGGCAATTCTGCATTGATTATCCCTGTTGCGCGCCATGCGAATATAACCCTTTTCACCCCAAGAATCTCCCCAGGAGTTCTTCACCAGCCAATAGTCGCCGCCAATGTCATCACGGCCATAGCCAACCACAACTACACCGTGGCTTACTTCGTCGTTGCACGATGGTTCATCTAGTACGCCGCTTGCATAGTGCTGAAGGAAGGAGCCATCGACGGCCACGGAAATGGGACCCTTCTCTGCAACGGCTGCTGCCAATGCGGACTCATCCCCACTGTCCACTAGGACTGTGCCTGTCACGTTGGCTCCAACGTTCGCAGGATTGAAACGACATTTACCCACCCTGTCCTCATAGGGATATGAGACTTCAGTGTTTACGCCTCCATTGTCCTTGATAAAGTTCAAGGCAGTTTCTGGCCAGCCACCGTCACAGCCATTATTATCTTGGGAGCAGTCCACCAGATTCTGTTCGGATAGCGCGACGAGCTGTCGGTTCTTGATGAAGTGTTGTCCCTCTATAGTTGCAATGGTGGAAAATGCCCAGCAGGATCCACAATCGCCTTGATTCTTGACTCTCGTAACTGCTCCCTTTTCACGCCAATCGATGCTTGCTGGTATATTCACATTTGGTGAAGGAGTGTAGATTTCAGTGATACAAACGGTCATGTTATTGACATCGATGCTTGAGAGGACTATCTCTTGGAATTCCTTGGATCGCAAGTCTGTGAACTGATTGACACCCATCTTGTAAGACACTTTTCCTGTGGCATATCTCATGTTGTGACTCTCGATCAGTTTCCTGTTTTCCAAAAAGACTTGAAGGCGCTTCAACTCTTCGCTAACATCCTTGTAGACTTTGTGGTGCTTCAATTTAAAGGCATTGAACTCAGCCTTAAGAACATCCTTTAAACTAGTTACTTGCCCAACTGCCACAAGGACTAGAACTAGAACGATTGCTTTCATTATGATTTAGCTTGAGACCCACTGAGGAACTAAGGCAAACTGAATTGTGTTGACCAAGTTGTACCTTTTATACGTTTTGAATGTATTCATTGGTATTATAATCGCTCGCTTTGCATTTCTTTGCATTCTTTGCTAACATTTTTAACTTGTGTTACCTTTTATAAATTTCATTTACACAAGTAATCGCTATTAGCTGTGTTTTCAGTGGTTTACTTTTGTTAATATCAATAGTATACCTTGTGAATTATCATTTGATTTGCATAAAATCGCAAAAACAATTTGTAAGGCATACATTGTTTACATATTGTATTGTCACTGCGTTCAATTTGTTTTTGCTTTTCATACTCCTGCACTCTTGCACTCACTTACTTACATTAGTTTGTGTTGTTGCTCTCATTTATTCCGTTTGCGGTTTCTTGTTTCCGATCGTGCCAAATCAGACTTGAAGTGGACTTGTGAATCATGCAGGGATGTGGAGAAGGACATTATGGGCTTCATGCAACAGAGCAAGAAAGGCTTTGGAGATATCTTTGGACGGTTTAAAAAACTGTTTGAAGGTTTCTCAGCGCTGGATGATGAATTCAAAAGTATGAAGCTTTTAAATGAGTCACCTAAGCGTAAAAAGGCCAATCCGAGGTTGTCCATAAGCGCTAATGAACTTTCCCCACACCCAAATCATTTGTCTGCTCCGTCTGTTCCTGCTTTAATTAATCTTTCTTCTCCTGCTGTTAGTAGTGACCAGAATAATGTTCTACCCATGGATATTGTTCCTACTAACACCGGCGACGGTCATGTCTCAGTCGTTGTATGCACTGAAGCCTTAACCACCCCAGCAGTTTCTGTTGGTCAGCCATCCAAGGATGCGGCACTCACTATTACTACATAAGCTTCATCTCTTGGGATTTCCAGATAACTTAATTATCTGGATATCTTTTCCAGGAGTTCTTGATAAGACAATGGTCGCTGCTAGAGCCAATCATATTGTCAATATGGTTCGGTGGTGATCTGCATATCGAATTGTAAAAAAAACGCATTTATGGGGTTGATCGAAAGAAGATAGGATCAAAGTGATCCAGAGGATCGATCATTAAAAGATAATGTATTCTTAATAGGTCGATGCACGAAATGTTTTTTGTCTTGTTTGTTTTAATGAGCATCCACATCTCAGAAACTAACATTATAAGCCACTAATTTTATTGGCAACAGTTAAATGCAACAAATAAAAAGCTTGATTATAAATCTTCAGCTAATAATGCTGTACACATGACAATGATATGTAATCTAAATTATTCAGTTGCCATCGAAGAAATCTCATTTAAGAAACAATTATTTAATTATAATAAAAGAGAAACACGATCATTTATTTAAAAAAAAAATCAAATACAATACAATGATCTAAAGCAAAGGATAAATTGCATAGCTGGCAATTGCGCATTGATTGTCCCGATTGCGAGCCATGCGAATGTATCCGCTCTCTCCCCAGTTCTCGCCCCAAGAGTTCCTTGCCAGCCAATAGTCTCCTCCGTCTGAGTCGGTGCCGTAGCCATCTACAACTATACAATGGTTTGAAGATTGAGAGCACGACGGTTCGTTGAAGACGCCACTTTGGTAATATTGGAACAGGGAGGCATCGATGCACACAGAAATGGGTCCCTTGTTGGCGACTGCGGATGCCAACGCGCTTTCGTTTCCTTTTTCAATTTGGATAATAGCCGACACCTTTGATCCGATGTAGTTCTTATTGTAACGGCAACTCTTGTCTAGTCCTTCGTACGGGTAATAGCTGGCAGTATTTATCCCACCATTGTCCTTAACATAGTTCAATGCCGCAATCGGCCAGCCGCCGCCGCATCCGTGGTTGTTGTAGGGCGCACCTCTCGTGCAGTCCACCAAGTTTTGCTCGGACAGAGATACACTTTGTTGGGTGCTCAGAATATGATGACTTTCCAGTGCACCGACAGCAGAGAAAGCCCAACAGGAGCCACATGAGCCTTGATTTTTAACTGGGTTGACAGCTCCCGAAAGACGCCAATCAACAGCACTCGGAAGGCTAGCCTTGGCAGAAGGATTGTATATGTAGTCGATGCCGTCCTGAGAGTCAGCGGGATTGAGGCTGGTGAGCACAAGCCTTTGGAATTCCTCGGGACTCATATCAGAGAATTTATTAACACCCATCTTGTAAGACTCTTCTCCTGCGGCATATCTCCTGTTGTGACTCTCGATCAGTTTCTTGTTTTCCACGAAGATCTGAAGGCGCTTCAACTCTTCCCTTACATCCTTGTAGACTTTGTGGTGCTTCAATTTAAAGGCATTGAACTCAGCCTTAAGAACATCCTTTAGACTAGTTGCTTGCACAACTGCCACAAGGACCAGAACTAGAACGATTACTTTCATTATGATTTAGCTCGAAACCCACTGAGGAACTATGGCAAACTGAATTGTGTTGACCAAGTTGCGCCTTATATACGCCTTTCATGTGTCAATGGGTATTAAGATTTATTATTTACAATCCATATAGATTAAGCGGAATTAAATTTTTACAACTATTTGAAGTAGATAGGAATTAAAAGGGCATTTGCAATTGGTGTATCTCTTCGGGGGTCCGAGAGAAGACGTCGACAAGAGACCTTGAAAAGTATAAGACAAAGGAAGAGTTCAATGTAATAAAACTAGACTTTTCAATCGAAGTTTCTTAAGTTTACTGCGAATCGAAGGATTTGTTATAAATCTAATAATTTTACATTGATATCATGAGATTTCTAGAGAATCTGCAAGATATTTCTTCCCAGAGAGTAGCGTTACAATCAATATTAAATGTTACATCGAAGATGATGTGGCAACGTGAAGGTTCATAATGATCATAAAAGACTTTCTTTTTTATTACATATAATACGTTGTAAGTATGGTCATTAGAAATTGATAAGATTAGTTATTTATGATGCAACGCGATGGTAAAACAACAAATTACACAGTTTTTGCGCATTTATTGAAAGTAGGTTAAAAATACCGTAGGCCTTTTATAGCCATAACATTAGATTATTGAACGAGTGCAATTCTTAGACATGTATTTTATTTTTCTTATGTCAAAATCCCTTCGACTGGGAGTTAGTCCAAGTAATACGCAACACATTCGGTAGGCAATTATTTAATATTAACTCATGGTATGAATGAAGACTACAAATTAATGTCAACCGAAAAAATATTAATAAGTAAACAGAAGGTATCTAAAACTAATTGAAAATGTTGTAGTTTTTTTATAAAATAGAAATGTAATCACAGTTGTTGATTTTACTTATAGATCAATAACTTATAGAATAACTTAGTTTAGTTATTAATCAATAAAATCAATGAAAAAATACATATCTTGAAGTTAATACATGACTATCCAATCACTTAACAACTATAAGAACTACATATGGAGTGAATTTTATTTAACATATCGTACATTAAAATGAACTATGCACAATGCTTAAATTTATTTAAGACATGATTCTTTTCAAACCACTTTTGCTTCTATAATTTATAGGGCGAGGTGTGGGGCTTAAGGCTAAAGGGACAATCGGTCGCTATATTTTTTAGTCTACACGTTGCATATTTTTTTGAAGAATTTGCACTGAGCCAAGCAACAACTGTCGATTTTCAAATTAAGGCAGTTAATTCTACGAAAAAGTTGTGAATTTGTGGGCAATTGCATTTAAAATTAATACTACAAAATAAGTTCATAGAGTCTAGTGAAGAAGGCATATCCGATCTCATAAAATATAAATAAGCTTGATCATCGTTAGCCCATTCGATGTAGCCATATTAATTTGTGTGTGTGTTCATATGAACGGCTAGATCTCAGAGACTATAAGATCCATATAAAATTAAATTTGTTGACAGTATTCGTGTAGGTCCTACGTAGATCAAGTTTGTTATTAAATTTCTCAAATCGAGAAAAAAGAGACTATTAAACTTTGCAATAGTAAGAAACGGGTCTCGCCCAGCACTCTCGAATGCAAATTTCTTACTTGTCTATAGTCAAATATCTGGAGCAAAAAAAGGATAACACAATGATTGTATTTTTGGACAAATTTTAAATTTATTTATTGCAAAAAAAGGAAAAAGATTACTTTTATGTATAATTATTTTTTTTTGGTTGAGAAACGAAGTCCTTTAGACCAAGGGATAGACGCCATGGCTGGCAATACTGCATTGATTATCCCTGTTGCGCGCCATGCGAATGTAACCATTTTCACCCCACCAATCTCCCCAGGAGTTCTTCACCAGCCAATAGTCGCCTCCGTTGCTATCGTGGCCATAGCCAACCACAACTACACCGTGGTTTACTCCGCCCTGGCACGATGGTTCATTTAATACGCCGCCTTCGTAGTGCTGAAATAAGGAGGCATCGACGGCCACGGAAATGGGACCCTTTTCTGCAACGGCTGCTGCCAATGCGGACTCATCTTCACTGGCCACTCCCACTGTGCCTGTCACCTTGGCTCCAACGTTCGCAGGATTGAAACGACATTCACCGTCCTTTTCTTCATAGGGATATGAGTCCTCCGTGTCAACGCCACCATTGTCCTTGATAAAGTTCAAAGCAGTTTCTGGCCAGCCGCCGTTACACCCATTATTATTTTTGGAGCAGTCCACCAGATTCTGTTCGGAAAGCGAGATGAGCTCTCGGTTCTTGATGAAGTGTTGTCCCTCTAGAGTTCCAATACTGGCAAAT
This sequence comes from Drosophila immigrans, assembly GCA_963583835.1. Taxonomy (NCBI): domain Eukaryota; kingdom Metazoa; phylum Arthropoda; class Insecta; order Diptera; family Drosophilidae; genus Drosophila; species Drosophila immigrans. The sequence continues at coordinate 21,373,588 of OY757141.1, forward strand.
GCCCAGCAGGATCCACATCCTCCTTGATTCTTGACTCTCGTAACCGCTCCTTTTTCACGCCAATCGATGCTTCCTGGTATATTCACACTTGGCGAAGGCGTGTAGATTTCAGTGATACCAACGGTCAAGTCATTGGCATTTATCCTTGAGAGGACTACCTCTTGGAATTCCTTGGATCGCAAGTCTGAGAACTGGTTGACACCCATCTTGTAAGACTCTTCTCCAGCGGCATATCTCCTGTTGTGACTCTCGATCAGTTTCTTGTTTTCCACGAAGATCTGAAGGCGCTTCAACTCTTCCCTTACATCCTTGTAGACTTTGTGGTGCTTCAATTTAAAGGCATTGAACTCAGCCTTAAGAACATCCTTTAGACTAGTTGCTTGCACAACTGCCACAAGGACTAGAACTAGAACGATTACTTTCATTATGATTATGCTTCAAACCCACTGAGGAACTATGAGAAACTGAATTGTGTTGGGCAAGTTGCGCCTTTTATACGCCTTTAATATGTCCATTGGTATTAGGATTTATTATTTACAATCCATCTATATAGATTAAGTGGAATTACATCTTGATAACTATTTCAAGTGGACGAGGATTAAAAGAGTTCTTGCACTCTGCGTAATCGTCTTTTCCCGGGAGTCCGGGAAAAGTCTCAGATAAGATACCTTGAAGTATACGTATAAAACAAAGAAACTGTTGCCTAAATTGAACTTTAAGTTTGAATTTCGAAGTTTGCAAATAATTACTGTGCGATTAAATGGTTTAATTAGAGTTGCTCAGAGTTTGTTTTAAAGCTTTGAAGCTTTCTTGTTGAAGACTTATATGCATTTGATATATTTTCTCCAAGTAACGTTCCCTAGTGACTTGACCTGACTTCTGACAATTACAATTAAATTGTTATTTTTAAGCTGCAACTATTATTAACTATCATAAACTATGAAAATATTATTATTATGTATTTGTAAAATAGAAAAGAAGAAGAATGGTATCAGTGATACCAATTGATACCATAAGAGTATATCCAAGCATTTTTCCCTCTATCAACGATTTTTACCAAAAAGCCTTGCATAATTTTCGGCGGCTGAAACAAAGTGTTGTTTTATCTTTGTTTTATTTTATTTAACCCCGTGTAACATAACATAACATTTATAAGTTTTAATTAAAATATTCTAACTAACTTCTTAAAGGAAGATTGGTCAAAGAAAATTATGTAATATTGACCCATTGTTTAAATGAATAATATAAATTACTGTCAATCAAAAACGTATTAAGTAGAAAACCGAAGGCATCTAAAAAATAATAAAAATTGTGTAATTACAATAAAAAATGCATCTTATAGGCAAAAGGAGACATTTCCTACCTTCTGACTGACCAAGTTGGGCGATTTATACGCCCTTCATTTGTCCATTGGTATTAAGATTTATTATTTACAATCTATCTGTATAGATAAAGTTCATAAAGTTACATATTTATAACTATTCCAAGTGCATGCGGATTAAAAAGGTTTTGCACTTGGCGTAACGGTCTTTATTTGGCAACCCGGCAGAAAACGTTGATTAGTAAAATATAGAGAAAACGCTAGTCAAACGAATGTTCCAAATGATAGAAGATATACACTATTGCCAAAGGTCATATAGCAAAACCTTTGTGCCCTCGGTATCGATTGATACTGAAACTGGATTTCACAAACTGTAAGAGCTTGAATATTAAGGTTGGTTAGATAAATAGTATTTATTATTTTACATGCCATATTCCGTTCCACCGTAATTATTGAACTAAGGAAATATGGAGAAATAATATGTAACACAGTTGTTGCGCAATTATTATAAAATTACCCCTAGATCGAAAAACAGAAGGGTAATGAATGCCTTAGGAAAAAGAACCTTTACAGAAAATATACATATTCGTATAATCTTGATAGTGCTGCACTAATGCCCCGTACAGAATCAAATACTATTATTCAGTAATTCTAACAGTTATTATAATCTGAAGACATGGACAAGTAGCTCCGAAAATTGGATTCAAACTATGATTGTTTTACAAAATGTATAACGTTGAAATATGACTTTTATTAATTTGGTTTCAAAATAGTGATGAAGCTATAGCTGAGCACAAATAGTTTGGTTACGGGCGTCTCGCATGTGCTCACATTTTAATGACCTTTCCCAGGAGCTCTTGGACATTGGCAACATGGTTCGGTGATCTGCATTTGGGATTGTAAAAAAAAACGCATCTGTTGGGTTGACCGGAACCATCGACACGAAAAATAATTTCAAAGTGATACCCAGAGGATTTTCTTAATGTCTTGACAAAAATAATAATGGTTTGGTTACTTAGATTGTGTCTCAATTAAATAAATTCCCCTCTGTTCTCAATTCAAAATGTCCTTAAACGGTAAATTACTTGGAGTATTAGTCCCCATAGGGTAATGTGCATAGAACATCCAAAAAGAGAAATCTTCGATCCTTTAAAGAATATATATTCGTAGTTAGTCGATGCACGAAACATTTCTTGTCTTTTTGAATGAATCTACATGTCAGAGCCTAAAACTATAAGCTGTAGCCACTACTTTTATTGGCAAAAATTTAATGCAGGGGGAACAATTAGGTTTCGCCAAAAAACAACAAAGAAACAACTTGATTATAAAGCTACAGCTATAGATGCTGTACACATGTTAATGACTATAATCTAAATTATTCGTTTTCGTAGAAATATCATTAAAGAAACAAATTTTTAATTATATTAAAAGTAAAACACAATCATTTATTTACAAAAAAAAATTTAAAACAATATAATGATAATGATGTCCTCTAAAGCAAAGGATAAATTGCATAGCTGGCAATTGCGCATTGATTGTCCCGATTGCGAGCCATGCGAATGTATCCGCTCTCTCCCCAGTTCTCGCCCCAAGAGTTCCTTGCCAGCCAATAGTCTCCTCCGTCTGAGTCGGTGCCGTAGCCATCTACAACTATACAATGGTTTGAAGATTGAGAGCACGACGGTTCGTTGAAGACGCCACTTTGGTAATATTGGAACAGGGAGGCATCGATGCACACAGAAATGGGTCCCTTGTTGGCGACTGCGGATGCCAACGCGCTTTCGTTTCCTTTTTCAATTTGGATAATAGCCGACACCTTTGATCCGATGTAGTTCTTATTGTAACGGCAACTCTTGTCTAGTCCTTCGTACGGGTAATAGCTGGCAGTATTTATCCCACCATTGTCCTTAACATAGTTCAATGCCGCAATCGGCCAGCCGCCGCCGCATCCGTGGTTGTTGTAGGGCGCACCTCTCGTGCAGTCCACCAAGTTTTGCTCGGACAGAGATACACTTTGTTGGGTGCTCAGAATATGATGACTTTCCAGTGCACCGACAGCAGAGAAAGCCCAACAGGAGCCACATGAGCCTTGATTTTTAACTGGGTTGACAGCTCCTGAAAGACGCCAATCAACAGCACTCGGAAGGCTAGCCTTGGCAGAAGGATTGTATATGTAGTCGATGCCGTCCTGAGAGTCAGCGGGATTGAGGCTGGTGAGCACAAGCCTTTGGAATTCCTCGGGACTCATATCAGAGAATTTATTAACACCCATCTTGTAAGACTCTTCTCCAGCGGCATATCTCCTGTTGTGACTCTCGATCAGTTTCTTGTTTTCCACGAAGATCTGAAGGCGCTTCAACTCCTCACTAACATCCTTGTAGACTTTGTGGTGCTTCAATTTAAAGGCATTGAACTCAGCCTTAAGAACATCCTTTAGACTAGTTGCTTGCACAACTGCCACAAGGACCAGAACTAGAACGATTACTTTCATTATGATTTAGCTTGAAACCCACTGAGGAACTATGAGAAACTGAATTGTGTTGGGCAAGTTGCGCCTTTTATACGCCTTTCATGTGTCAATGGGTATTAAGATTTATTATTTACAATCCATATAGATTAAGCGGAATTACATTTATACAACTATTTGAAGTACATAGGAATTAAATGGGCATTTGCACCTGGCGTGTCTCTTCGGGGGTCAGAGGGAAGACGTCGATAAGAGACCTTGAAAAGTATAAGACAAAGGAAGAGTTCATTGAAATAAATATAGAGTTTGCAATCGAAGTCACTTAAGTTTCAAGCGATCCGTTGGCTATTTTATTTAATTTATAACAATTTAACATTAATTATCTGAGATTATTGAAGAATCTACAAGTTTATCTTGCCTGAAAGTAGCGTTATAAAATCATCTTGTTACGAATATTAAATGCTCCATCGATTGTGAAATGGCAACGTGATGGGTAATCATAAAAGACTATCTTTTTTAGTACTCATACTTTTAAAAACCTTTTAAATATGGTCAATAATAGTTTCAAGATTAGTTCTTTACGACGCATCGCGATGGCTTATGCGCATTTATTAAATATTTACCTATATGTTCGCAAAATGATCGGAACTTTGCAATTTTAAGGGACTATTTGAGGACGGAGACTTCTTTATAACGTCAGATCGCTGAATGAATCCAATTCTTCAAAGTGTATTTTTTTTTGTTATGTGATAATCCCTTCGACTGTAAATTTATAAAATCTACTTTCATAATGTAGATGTTATTCGATAATTATTTGTTGCTTTTTGAGATATGGGAAAAAATTCCTGTTTGTTAATTCTTTCCTGCCATGCTTGTCTCAATCTGATTGTTCGATATTTATTATTCTTCGGTATACGAAATAAGTTAGTTATATCAAAGAATTCGCATTTAATCAAAGAACGGGCATTTTGACTCATGGTATAAAAGAATAAAATAAATTAAAGTCAAACGGAAAACAGAAGCCATCTAAAAATGAATTAAAAATTGTTTAAATTTTTAATTTTATAAAATGTAATCGCAGCAGTTAATTTTTAGTATGGATGAATAATTTAAAGAATTAGTTAGCAAAATTAATATTTATGATGGATGAATAGAAGAATAATTTATAGAATAAGTTAGTTGAATTAATGTTAAAAAAATATATATCCAATGATTACATTTATTTTAGACAAGATTCTTTTAAAAAATAAATGCCTCTATACTTTGTAAGGCGAAGTTTGATGATTTTACGATCATATACAATCAATCCATATATTTTTTAGACTACTCGCTTAAAATGCCTCAAATCATTGGAACGGTACTTTGCATAATTATTGTAGGATCTTGCACTGAGCTAAACAATAACAGTCAATTTAAATTAAAGGCATACAAATGATTGTGTATTTGTGGCAGCGGCATTTAAAAATAACATGCTGGATCATCGTTAGCTGATACGATATAGCCATATTCATATGTGTTAGATCTTAGAAAATATAAGATCTACAGAAAATTTAATTTGTTGATAGTATTAGTGTGGGTCTTACTTAAATCTCAAATAGAAAAAAAAATAACGAACGCAATTTATTAACACTTTTATTAAATTATTAAACTTTCCAAAAGTAAGAAACGAGTATCGTTGCGTACTGTTAATTGAAAAATGTTTGCTTGTCTATAGACAAATTATAATCTAATACAAACAAAGTATAACAAGTTGTGGGTTTTTTTAGCCAAATATTTATTTATTTATTTATTTAAAAAAAGACAAAGATTATACTCGTATTGAATAATTCTATTTATGAAAGTGGTTAAGAAACAAAGTGCCTTAGACCAAGGGATAGACGCCATGGCTGGCAATCTTGCACTGATTTTTCCTGTTGCGCGCCATGCGAATGTAACCCTTTTCACCCCACCAATCTCCCCAGGAGTTCTTCACCAGCCAATAGTCGCCTCCGTTGCTATCGTGGCCATAACCAACCACAACTACACCGTGGTTTACTGTGCCCGTGCACGATGGTTTATTCAATACGCCGCTAGCATAGTGCTGAAAAAAGGAGGCATCGACGGCCACAGATATGGGACCCTTGTTTGCAACGGCTGCTGCCAATGCGGATTCATTTCCACTGGCCACTCCGACTGTGCCTTTCACCTTGGCTCCAACGTTCGCTGGATTGAAACGACATTTGCCTTTCTTGGCTTCATAGGGATATGAGACTTCGGTGTTTACGCCTCCATTGTTCTTGATATAGTTCAAAGCAGTTTCTGGCCAGCCGCCGTTACAGCCATTATTATTTTTGGAGCAGTCCACCAGATTCTGTTCGGATAGCGAGACGAGCTGTCGGTTCTTGATGAAGTGTTGACCCTCTAGAGTTCCAATGCTGGCAAATGCCCAGCAGGATCCACAGCTGCCTTGATTCTTAACTCTCGTAACTGCTCCCTTTGCACGCCAATCTATGCTTGCTGGTATATTCACACTTGGGGAAGGAGTGTAGATTTCATTGATACCAACGGTCAAGTCATTGGCATTTATCCTTGATAGGACTATCTCTTGGAATTCCTTGGATCGCAAGTCTGTAAACTGATTGACACCCATCTTGTAAGACTCTTCTCCTGCGGCATATCTCCTGTTGTGACTCTCGATCAGTTTCTTGTTTTCCACGAAGATCTGAAGGCGCTTCAACTCCTCACTAACATCCTTGTAGACTTTGTGGTGCTTCAATTTAAAGGCATTGAACTCAGCCTTAAGAACATCCTTTAAACTAGTTGCTTGCACAACTGCCACAAGGACCAGAACTACAACGATTACTTTCATTATGATTTAGCTTAAAACCCACTGAAGAACTATGGGAAACTGAATTGCGTTGACCAAGTTGCGCCTTTTATACGCCTTTCATGTTTTCATTGGTATTAGGATATAATAAATTTACAATCTATCCATATAGATTAAGCGGAATTACTTCTTGATAACTATATTAAGTGGACGAGGATTAAAAGAATATTTGCACTCGGCGTAATCGTCGCTTCCCGTGAGTCCGGAAAAAGAGTTTGATAAGATACCGTACAAAACAAAGAAACTGTTGCCTATATTAAACATTCAGTTTAAGTGAGTAATGATTTCTGTGTAATTAAATAGTTACAATAGAGTTCTTAAGCTCAGGAAAAGTTGTCACGATTCATGCAAATATATAATTTTCATCCGAAGTTTATTTTGTTTCGCTGATTTAGGAATAATGTTGAATAGATAGATTCATTAAATATATCAAATATTTGATATTCAACCTATGTATTTGTTCTCACCTTTGAGTAACGTAAGCTGCTAATTACGTCATTATTTATTTGTAAGTTATAAGTTCTGACACTCACAAATTACACCAATACTATCATTAAGTTTTACAAAAAGCTTAAGAAGCTCATTCAGGAAGATTGACTTCATCAACAATATTTTCAAATTAAAACTTGGCATAATTTCGGGCGGTGTTTTAATCTGAATCTTTTAATATATTGCATTATACATATTACATTTAATTTTTTAATAGTCTTGATTATAATATTTTAGCTAACTTTTTTTATATATTGTACATTTTGTTGAAATGTCTAATGGTAGAATCACTTCATAAAATGCGTGGCTGTGCGTAATTTTAAAAAGAAAAGTACAATTTTTAAATTTGTCAATTTTTCGATTTAAAAAATTCTTGAGACAAGATTTGAATTTTCGAACAAGATTTTTTTTATAAAAAATTATGATTAAAATATTGTAAGAATTAAATCTTATTTTACTAGTTGTTTTGGATCGAAATATTCTCAAATATAAGAATTTTACTCTTGTTTCTCCCCTGTATGATAATCACTCCTATTGCAGCCGACAACCCACTGCTGTAGCAATTGGTTAACCAATTTTAAATGAATACATTGTTTTATAAACTGTTTGACATTTAATAATGTGAATGGATATATTTGTATTAATTACATTTTGTTAAGAACAATAATAACTGATTGATTAATATTGATTGGATAAAGACTCCGCTTAGACCACGGGATAGACGCCATGACTGGCAATCTTGCACTGATTATTCTTGTTGCGCGCCATGCGCACATAACCATTCTCACCCCAAGCCTCTGACCAGGAGTTCTTCACCAGCCAATAGTCGCCGCCGTTGTCATCGTGGCCATAGCCAACCACAACTACTCCGTGGTTCACTCCACCCTGGCAGTCGGGCTCATCCAACACGCCACCTTGATAATGCTGGAAGAAGGAGGCATCGATGGCCACGGAGATGGGTCCCTTCTCAGCAACGGCTGCTGCCAGCGCGGACTCATCGTCACTGGCCACAACGACAATGTCAGCGACCTTGGCCCCAACGTTATCAGGATTGAAGCGACATTCGCTATCCTTGGCCTCGTAGGGATACGAGTCTTCAGTGTCCACGCCTCCGTTGTCCTTAATGTAGCTCAAAGCATTGTCTGGCCAGCCACCTTGACAGCCGCCATCCTTGGTAGAGCAGTCGACCAGATTCTGTTCGGACAGCGAGACGAGCTGCTGGTTCTTGATGAACCATTGGCCCTCTAGTGTGCCAATGGTAGCAAATGCCCAGCAGGATCCACAGCCGCCTTGATCCTTCACTCCAGTCACTGCGCCCATTTCACGCCAATCTATGCTGTCCGGTATCTTGACACTTGGCGATGGAGTGAAGATTTGGTTGCTTCCAGTTGTCGAGCCATTGGGTTTGATGCTGGAGAGCATTACCGCCTGGAATTCTTCGGAAAGCAAGTCTGAGAATTGATTGACTCCCATTTTGTAGGACTTTTCGCCTGCAGCATGACGTTGGTTGTGTTGCTTGATGAACTCCGCGTTGTCTTTGAAGATTTGCTTGCGCTGATCGTGCTCGCTGAAATCCTTATAGACCTTGTTGTAAATCTCTTTGAACGAGTTAAACTCTTCTTCTAGATTGGCGTGGGCAAGCCCAATGAGCAGCAAAATAGCAATTATTACTTTCATTTTGATTGATGTTGATCTTCACTATGGAACCTGAAGTCGCAAATTGTACTGAGCTAAGCGACCAACAGCTGTTTTATATGCTAACCTTATCGCAAATGGATAAATCGCAATAGATTGATTCCAAAGTTGATCGATAAAAGACGATTGATGCAACTGATTCAGTTGGTTCAATGAACGGATAAGGTTAGCAGTAAAACCATCTGTGGCCAGCTTTTCGACATCATTATGACTTTAAGTGGGTCACTGATAACAGACCTTGATAGCATTCAAGGGTACTACGATTTGCAATGATTAAAGTCATAAACATAAAAGTAAAGCGTATGAGTCAGCAAATCACAACGATTACTTAATGCAAAACGAGTTAAACAAAAATACAAAATAATAGTAAAGCTGACACTTTGAAATTTACTAAATTGTATTTAAATTCAGTATGATTTTCGGTACTTGTATGTTAACTTGAAGTTCGTCCTGGCGCAACAATTATTGCACCATAGCGATTGTAAAAAAGCTACAGCATACTTTTGGGGGTTGCAAAGAATATTCGCACTGCGAACTTTATGTTTTGACATATTTAAAGCATAGTTGCAGGCTGATTTTAAATTGCAAAATAATGTTGTAAACAAAAGTTCTTTAAACTCCCCAAACTATAATTTTGAAAGTCACATATCCGCACTCATTAATTATCGAGACGAAATGCGAGTTTCCCACCATAATTTATCACAAGCGTAAAGTGGCCATTGAAAGGGCAAATCCCCGATAAGTAGGTACAGCATCGTCACTTGAAAGATCTAAAGAAGAGACGTATGCAAAGGCGCAGGCGCAAAGTGAGATGAGGCGCGGCTATCTGAGAATGTGTCACAAATCATTCACCCCAGACACCCCAGTTTCCCGCACGCCACATCTACCTTGGGGAAAGTGGAAATGATATTAGTGCAGCCGAAGATAAATAGAAAGGAACAAAAATGTGAAATTGTAACAGTTGCTTGGAAAAATCAAATAGCAGCAACATCACTTCCAGCGAAGCATTGAGATCAACTCCCCAAAAACTTTGTGCGACTATCATGTAATACAATCCGTGCGTAACCGTGCCGTGTCGATGTTCTTCAGATACATCAGCAATGTATCTGACGGATGCACGGCACGAAAAGGTGAACAAACTCTGTTGCGCATGCGTTGTTGTTTTCTCCGATATTATCCTCGCTGTCGTTGTCATCCAATTTGAAAACATGAAATATATTTGTACACTTCCGTCGCCCCAAGTTGAATGAACTGACATGAACGATCCTGTAATCCAGCCAGCAGACAGCAGACTTGTTGCATGCCACCTAGCGCATGTGTGGAGTACAGTCGACAAGGTGGGACTCGAAGCACAAAGATCTTCAGTTGATATCCTTTCAAATGAGAGAAGTGAGAAATTTGTTGCAACCTCTGGTTCGTGGGGTGCAACACAGACACATCGTCTGCAGGAATCTAATGGAAGTGAATGGATCCGCAGCGAGATTGCACGTCCAACTTCGGAATGGTCGACTATTTATAGATCTGTTGTTGGCTGTCGCGAGACTTCGTCTAGTTAGAGAGCATCATGTTGCCGACGAGGGCTGATGTTAGGGGCTGTCTTCTTGCCGCAGACTCGCGCAGCGATTCAATTGCATTCCAACGCGCGTTCGGTACAGAGAGAAACAAGAGATACGGGTGCCGATCACAATACGGATACGGAGATCGAATTTAATTGGATTATCAGTGAATCAGCGAATCAATTAATTAGTTATAATCAACAAAATAAAAACAAAACGTGACAAGTTCCTAGCTACAAAACATACCATAATTAATATATTCAATATACAATTTGTAAATGTGTGTTCTTTAAACATTCTTTAAGTGCCTAAACTAATATTTCAAAATAATTTATAACAACTTTTTTTTTAAAGGTGTGTATAAAAATTGTTTAAACTGAAAAAACTAAAAAACCAGCAACATGAGCGACTTGAGTGACTAAATTAATTTGGAAATATGCTGAAAATTCCATAAAATATTTATTAAATATATTTATATTTATAAATAATTGAAATAAGTGTAAATCTAAAAAGAATCCATAGTGTTAAATATGTGCTTCAAATTGTTTCAGTTGCAAAGATATTCTCTATAAATGGGCACCAAAGTTTAGCTATAGATCAATGGAATACTTTGGGTGAATGAGTAATGCGAATGTAATTTGATGTCAGGCTAGTTGACAGAATTAGCATGCCTCTTCCATGTTGTTCGACAAAATGCTGGAGGAGACCAAATATAGCGACCATGAGTGTTCGAAGATAAAATGACCACATCCAAGGCAATGTCTGGAACGCAGCAGCGGCAGCAACAATAATAGCAGAGGCAAACGGCACATTAAATAAAGAATAAACTTCAATTTAAATTGGGAAGACTGTCGCAGGCTCCCTCGACTTTTCATTTCACTTTTCACCAACAACAAAAACAGACGAAAACCAGAGAGAGAAAAAAAAACAACACGACAACAAAAAGGAAAAATGTAAACAACGAAAAAGAGTGAACGTCGCACAAGTTCAAGATTCTCACAGATACATATGCAGATGCAGATACAGATTCAGATACAGATACAGATGCGAAAGTCGAGTCAGATATGGGAATACACGGATCCCTCCGTAATAGCTAAAAGTAGAAAGAACACACGAGACACGAGACGAAGCAATAAACTGCACCGAATGTAGTTTAATGCAGTTTGCTGGGGATCCTCCACTTCCACTCCACCTCCCGTTTTCCCCTCCCCTCCCTTCCTGACGCTGACGTTGCATTTTCCCGCTTTGGCGCACGACAACAACAACAACAAGATCTCGTCGCCTGCCTTTTCCCGATGCGATAGTTTGCTTGATCTATTTTTGGCCGAGCCAAGCCGGGCATTGTCTTGTCGCCTCAAGTAATTTGTTTGTTGCGTTTCTTTTGTACATAACAACATACACTGCGCGAAACAGGCTGTACATATGTATTTTAAGTCGAACTTTACAGAATTACAGATGGGTTTTCAAATGTAGCAATATTTTGAATATCTCTTAACATTTAAATATTTCGCAGACTTCGTTTAGACTTCAGACTTCGTTCAATTCATTTATCGCTGATTTCTTAATACAATTATTATTATTATTATTATTATTATTATTATTATTATTATTATTATTATTATTATTATTATTATTATTATTATTATTTTTATTATTATTATTATTATTATTATTATTATTATTATTATTATTATTATTATTATTATTATTATTATTATTGTTATTATTATTATTATTATTATTATTATATTTTTATTACTTTTCGATTCCTCACAATGGTGTTGCAATTCGAATCGATATTATTACATAAGCAGAGTAAAGTATCTTAAGTGTTTCAAGTGCCGCTCAGTGTATCTGAGGGATGTGAAAACAACGGTACATAACGGCAAACAAAGTGCAAAATCAACAGTGTCGCCATTGGCATCGATACTTTTGCAATCGACATCGATAACAAACAGTAAAAGCTTTGCACTAATGTCAACTCGACTTTTAAATATGCTGCAAATTTGTCCGCTGTATAGAAATGTTGTAAATTATATAAACCATCTCTTTGATTTATTAAACAAACATAATGCACATTTTTGAAGTGATATGTTGATACAAGAATACAAAGAATATACATTTAACAACTTTGATTGTTAACTAAATATTATGAAATAATCTCTAAGTTAGTTTTAGCTCAAATGAACGACAATTAATGAGAATCTTTATTATGTGTAGTTAATAATCAGCCCGTCAGCTTCAAAATACTTTCCTATTTTGTTACATACCTTTCTGCACAGTGATCGTGGCCCGTGCTTGAACATTTTCGCTGTCTTTAGGGTATAAAAAGTGCAAACAAATGTTTATTTAAAGCAAACAAACGTTGCAGATACTTTTCACCCCACAAACAACCACAATAGCAACAACAAACACACAAACACACACATATTTAAGCTTGCAGCTTCAGTTTCCAAGTGCAACAGCTACGGCAACTGCAACTGCAACTGCAACGTTGATGTCGTGTTTAGTTTTTCCCCAATGGCCCGCAAAATTAAAAATAGTGAGCATTAGACGAGCACCAGGGAAGGGGGATCGTGCAGCACCTACTTGAGCGACGGCTGGAAATGTCAAGAGTGCGTCGACATTGCATGTTGACAGTGGAAATGGAAACGGTGGCAGAACTATTACGACTTCCATGTAGCAGCCACAGCCACAGCCATAGCTGCAACATCAACATCAACAGCAACTGCGCGCGCGCGCCACACACATCTGGGCGGCTGCTCCCCTCTCTTCGGTCGTCGTCTGCCACTGTTGCTGCCCCTGCCACGGCTGCTGCCACTGCCACTGGGCTGCAGCCAAGAATCGTTGCAGGGGGCCAAATGGAGTTGCGTGTGCGCTGCGCTTCGCGTTGCTGCCCGTAAATGGGGGAAGTTGCATGCCACTTCCGTCTGCGCCACAGACTGACTGCCGATGAGTGTACCTCTCAGTGTGTGTGCTTGATAATACCCGGTACTCCCAAAGAACAAGGCTTTTCTGATCAATTGTTTCTAAAAAGATGATATAGAATCGTTCATCTAACTGAGAGACAGTTCATCGCAAGAGAGCTAACAAAAGTTAATGATACATTATTAATTTTTTGCACTCCTGTTTTTTTTAGAAATTAAAAAGTTGGAGATTACAATTTTAGTTTGCGTATAAGTAACTAAAAATATTCTGAACAGTTGCTGTTTCAATGGGACAATTATAAAACCTAAACATATTACTTTACTATATTGATAGTATATTTAAACCGTTGCTATTGAAATTGCAAAACTACAAGATATAAATACATTACTATATTGATAGTATACAATTACAAGATATAAATATGACAATACTATATTGATAATTTAAGAATAATATAAATTATTTACGAATTTAAATATTACTTAATTGAATTTTGAGAGCTCTTTCCGCTCTGAATTTGTCGCTCACTTTTGTGAAAATGCGTAGCGGGTATTTTAAGGCCGAACACTCCCGCTTTTCTCAGTTGTACTTTGTTTGCTGAGGCTGTCAGATTTATCTTGAAACAATTTCACATTTGGCGTCGCATTAAGCGGCATTAAAGCCAGCGGCTTATCATTTACAAGCTTGCACCTTCGAGATAGCAAAGAAAACTCAAGCGCGGCCAGCAGAGAGTGAGAGAGAGGAAGAGGGAGGCATTTCCGCTGGCCACGCCCCGCTCGTTTGCTGCTCCCAGCGTTTTATGACCTTTGCCGCTCCGATTTGATGGCATCGTTAAACGAACCTTCGATTTATGCTCCACTCTGCCGTACACTAATTACAAGCCATCTCCTCTTTGCAGCTGACCCCGCAGCACAAGCGAAATGTCAATGGCCACAATGCAGCTGGATGCGGATGAGTCGCGGGCGTTGCCAACGCCTCCGCTGCCCATGCAGCCGCCTCCCAACAATGGCATTGTCTATGGCTTTCGCACACGGCATTTGTCCTGCATCGAGGAGAACGATTCGGACTCGTTGCACGGCTCCTCGGTGCCGCGTGGCGCCTACGATCTCATGCAGCAGGCGGACGAAACCTTCAAGAAGTTGAATGCCGAACAGCAGCGGGACAGTGAAGGGGACGAGGAGCAGGACGACGATGACGACGACGACGACGACGAAGAGGATGAGGATGATGATGACGACGAGCAGCTGGAGAACATGGCCATGATTGATGAGTCGCGCTTGGGCGATGCCGACTATCTGGATGAGCTTGTGGCTGTGGAACAGCCGCACTTCTGGCCAGCGAACTTCAATCGCAATGACATCATGATGACCTCGTGCTACGGCACCCTAAACAGCTCCTTTGGCAGCGAGCTCTCGGCCAGCGTCCAAGCGACGCCCAAGAAGGCTGCAGAGCCCTTATATGCCACGCCTGAGAAGCGTCGCGAATGCAATCGCAGCTTCGACTCCACCTGCAACTCGCAGACCAGCTCCATTTATGGCGGCTCAATGAACTCCTCTCTCGATCTCAAGTACATGATGAGCGTCTCGGCTGGTGGCGCCACCAGCACATTGCGCGGCGCCTCCGTGCCGCCCCTGGATCTGTCGCTCGTCTCTAGCGACGGTGTCAGCGCCCTCGACTGGAGCGAGGCGAGTGTCACCTGTGTTCTCGACGCTGGCGGCGGCAATCCCGCCGAGGAACTCAACGAGCAAATGGCAGCCAAGTGCCTCAGTGCAGCAGAGAGCGGTGAGTAGCCAATTCTTTACGTTTTTCTAGGTTATGTGGAGAGTTAAGATCAGCTTCATTTACCACACATACTGAAACGATCAACAATATGTTGTTTGTTTCTTTATTATTATCTTGTTTACTAGCTATAAAATTGTAATTAGATACAACATTTTTATAGGTTGTATATTATTTATAACATTTTCATATCGAGCTCTTTTTTGCGAAAATATCCCATGTACTTTGATAATTTTCACAATTAAGATTTTAATGCACGATTTTTATGAAGTTGCTCAATTATCGTTTCCTGAAAGTATATATATAATATTGTATAGTATATTACGATGGATATTTTTATTCATGTGAAATTTGGAAAAATATCAATTCATAATGAACAAAAACAAGAAATACCGCAGACCTAAAAATTCGATTCTTGTAAAATACGATCACGAAAATTATTATTATTATTTTAATTCATCACAAATACAGTCTATTATTTTTTACATAAAATGTAATGTAGTTGTCCTTAAATGGAAAACTGCAGTTTTCTATGCATGGGCTGCAGTTTCCAGTTCGTTATCCCCATTGAAGCAAATCAGTGTGCTTCCTGTGGCGATGACTGGCTATGACCAAGGCAATTCATCAATGCGTCAAGCGCCATTAAACTCATTTACAATCCTTCATTATGAGCACAATATTTTTAATGACCCACTCGCAGCGAGGGGCAGACTATGCGATTATACGACTCTGAGATTTGCGACTCCTTTCAATGCCCGGCATTAGAAAGGTAGCCCGCAAGGCGGTGGCTGACCCCCAAACGAAGCCACAACAAATATAAAAAACTGCAGTTGAGAGTGCTCGACTGTTAAATACTCGCATTTTTACGGCGTAAAAATCAAGTACGAGATGATGAAATTATCAGGAATTATTTAGAATGTTGTGATTATTAATATATACGATCGAATGTTAAACTTTAAAGTTAGTGACAGTATCCGAGCGAAGAGAATGATCGTTGTATTTCAGAGTTGCAGTTCGATTGCGAATTGAGCAAACAAAGCCACTAATATATGGAGATGGTGAGAGTGAAAGAAGTAGACAGAGAGACAGGGCAGGCGAGCAGTGCAGTGCAGTGAAAGCCATCAGGTTGCCTGGCAGCAGCCCATTTCGCACAGATGTTCAGCAAGCTAGCAAGCCAGGGTCATAAATCATCCAAATAAATATATCGGTAGAAGTAAAGCTAACTCGTACGTATTCATATTCTTCATTTGGTCAACAAGTTGTCTAACCGCGGGTGAAATTCGCTGACATTGACAGTTTCTAATAAGAAAATTGGCAAAGATTTATGCACTGGCTGCACTTCGATTTTCATTTAAAACTAATCAATAAAACACAACAACAACAACAGCAACAAATGCAAACAAATGCAAAAACTTCACCAACAAGAATACAACAAATTTATTCAACAAATTGCAAAATGATGTTACAAAGTGCAATGTCACAGTAATTTACGTGCCACTTCGTGCCCCAAGACTGCAACATTGCAGCAACCACGATGAGAGAAAAAATCTGATGAAAATTTATGCGAAGGGTTAAAGTGTCAGGCTCGTCAATGCAGCGCACAGTGGATGAAATTAATAAACGATTGCAAAAAAATTCAAAAAATAATAAAAGCCAATGTTAAATTCCTAATTCAACAAATGAAAATTATATAATACATTTTCCTGTTACAATTACATATTTTTTCTGATAGGCATGAATATTAAAATTGTAATTAAATAATGTTGCTCGTAGAATCACATTTTGTTCATTTTTGTTATCTCCATAAAAATAATTTTTTGTTAAATCAAAACGAGATGATTTCAGTAAATTATGAGTTAAGTGCTTTATTAACAAAAAAAAAAGTAATTCAAAACATTCAAAGCTCTAATTAATCATTTCGTGGAATTCTTCAACATTTAATAATCAACATTTATGATGATAATAGAAAATTTATAGTCGGCCTCACAATTTTCAAAGTTCAGCGCACAGTGGGGAAACCCCAAAAAATCGTTCTATATAATTACAAATTTGGAGGTGAATAAAGTTAAAAATAAATCACGAAATTCTTAAATTAGAAAATTAAACAGTTTAAAATGCATGATCTGAAATTTTCTTGTTTAGAAAAGCTGAGCTAATTGCATTTGAAATTCGGGTAAATAAACTTACTTGTTTTTCCCTAACCCATTTCATTTTTGGGATCATTTGGAACCCATTTTGTATCCACTGTGCCATCCTTAAGCTCAGTCTTCTAGCTTGCCCCATGTGCCTGTGTGCAAAAGTGAAAAGTCATGAATCATATATGTACATGCATCATGATCAAAACGCACCTTTGATTATGATAATCATGATGGCAATGTTGTAGTCTATGATGACGATGATGATGGTGGTCGGTCGTTGTGGTTAGCCAAGTTTGCGAAGCGTGGAATACGAGTAGTGTCTGGTTGTGGGCCATAAAGTTACATTGCTTATCGCTGGAAAACTTTTAAAAACCACTTGAGATAGCTTCGAGCTGAGAACGTGCCCCCAACAGTCAGGTAGAAATAAAAAGAGACCTATGTACACACAGGCCAAGAAGCGGAGCCGGAGCGAGATAGTGAGAGAATGAGTGCGAGTATGAGTGTGAGTGTGAGTGTGAGTGTGAGTGCGAGTGTGAATGTGAGTGTGGAGTCGGTGGCAGCAAGTTGCGAGTGTTCGCTTGTTAGGTTGCCGTGTCTCTACAAATAGACTCGGCGAGTCGCAGCTGATGGCCACAAGACAAAGTCAAACAAAAGACCAAACGGTAGTTGCCATCAATGGACGTACCCCAAAACCGGCTGCGGCTTCGGCTGCGGCTGCGGCTTTACCTGATGATGGCCAGAAGACCCCAAAAAAAACAACAACGTAGAGTCCGAGTCCCGTCCTCAGATACAGACGCCGACGCCGACGACGTTGCAACTTTGTTGCGGCAGCCAAGTGGCAAAACCACATCGATGCTGTGGCTGGACCTCAACAGCAGAATGCTGCAAACTATTTATTAGCTTGGATCGCTATGGGGCAGAGATATTGCCGACAGATCTCCGCCGCAGCAGTAGAAACAAACAGCAAACAGAACTTGCCACCCAATCAAAGCCCAAAGAGTCGAATGCATTTTGTGTGTTCGATAAGCGTGTCGGCAATTTCCCACAACTGATATATTGCTATTTGAATTCGCAATTGCTCTTTCCCTATTTATGACCCCAACATAGCGTTAATGCCCATTAAGCACGCAAACAGAGTATTTTTCTCTTTAAATCAAAAAATATTATGAAATATTTTAAAGTTATAACAAAGTTTGTTAAAACATTTCTTCTATATATTCTGAAAATTTAATTACGATTCATTCACATGCAATGAAGTTATACTAGTTATATATGATAGCTACAGAGTATCTGCTAGTCGTCTTCCTGCTTTCGAGCAGCCTCACCTTTGTTTACTTGCTGGGCGTTTTACCCATAGATAAGAGAAATGTGCAGTAATGCGAAGTGGGGTCGGTGAATCCCCAAAGGTAAAGTGCATCCCTTAAGTAGCAACCGAATTAATGGATTCACTTTTAATTATAGTACCTTATACACTTAACATAATATTTTACTAATTCTATAAGTGGAAACCGTACTACTCAACGTCAATTCAGATACATAATCATTTCGAGAAGCTGACAAATTGCAATTACAACGCCATAGAACTGATTTAGCAGGTTGTTGTTAGAGTGCCAGATACTCGTAATACTTGTGCCCATTGGCAGGCAGAACAATGGGCATATAATGGGGCATAATCAGTGGAGTGTTGGTGGTTGGAGTAGTTGCTAAGTAGAACAGCCACAGAGCGATCGGAACCCACACGTGGAGCACATGTAATGCTCAGCAATGAGGTATTTCCTTTGACACAATCTTGATTAATGGATTGCCTGCTCGTAATACGGTCGAACCACTCTATAATGAAAATGATTTGATGAAGATTGCGAAAGGGAAATCTGTGCTACGCTTAATTGCAAGATCAATAAAATCATAAATTATTCTAACCGATAAGATTCAATTCTATAAGTATATTGTATATCAGAACATAAATGGAGTGAACTCTTAATAAATAGGAAATTTACAGCTGCACGTAATTCAAGAATACTTTAAATTAAATTATTTATGTTTATCAAAATAAGCAGCTAAAAATGTTTTTTTTTTCTACATCAAATTTTTTGTAGTTTAAAATAATTCTATTACATATTCTCAGGATAATTCTATCTGTATTTTGTATTATTTAAATATTTTATTATTTATCGATAATTGTCGTCTCTCTTCCCCCCTGTTTGTCATAACTAAATTTAATTTCTTAAAGTCTGCTCCTTACGTCAATTAGGCACGTGCTTTAAGCTTGCTTTGCAGTTGCTTCCGCTTTATTGGAGACTTTCACGTCATCCTTTTTTGACATTCTGAGATCTTACGTCTTATCTCAACCTCCCGTAACCCTTTGACAAGTGTCTTCGCTGCTTATCGACATAGCATGTGTGTATGTGTGAGTGTATTTGGATCCTCACCCACTGAGCGTAGCAGAGGCTCGCATCATGCTTGCGTCATCAGCTCAGCGCCGGCTGCGTTGTGTGTCGTGCCGTTGCTATTTTCGTTTATGCGCGATAAGCGGGAGTCAGCACCTCAATCAGTCAGAAATCATCAACAGCAAATATAAATACACAAGCGAGCCAACAGCAACGAATACGGCAACAAAAACAACAACGAAGCGTGAATGAATTTTTCCACACAAATTGAAAATGAAAATGAAATGTGTGATAATGAACTGATAAGCCAGACACCGCGCTCTGAGCGAAGCGCCGCACATGAGATCGCCTATCAGCTACAGCGAACCAGAGAGAGAGTCAAAAAGTGGAAGAAAGAGAGAGAGAGCGAGAGTCATGCTAGTGAGCGAACGAGCCCACGCATTGGGTGAGCGCAATTTGGAAACCGGTAAAGCGCTTAGCGGAGACTTTTGTTGTAGAGTTGCGCTCTCAACTAACCATTTGTTGTTGCTGCCTGACACTTGTTTGCCTGCGCTCGTTCAATCGCACGCTCAGTCTGGAAACGCGTTTCAAAGCTTGCACGTCGTAAGCTCCGCGCTCAGTTGCGCCTTCGCATTCCGTTTTGCGCTCACCTTGCGATCGCGTGAATCGCGTCGCGACATCATTTGGATACGGTTTCATTTTCTCCATCGCGTGTGAAAATTGTTTAACTAAAAAGCGCAGCGTTGCCAAAACACAACCCAACACATTACAAATCAAAACATAACAAGTTAAAATGAATGTGTAATTAAGGAATGCATTCCAGAAATGTGATGATTTATCGATAACAACTAATCGATTGATAAATGTGAATTGTTTGCGGTTAAGAAATATAAAATCAATTTTGTTTTTTATGTACGAACTGTCCGACAAATTGTGTGTGTCACAGTGATAAAATTATAATTGAATCGAACTGTAATTATACCCTAAAAGCGAATACGTAATATGAAAGGCGAAGAATACCTGAAGATCTTGGCATTCAGAAGTCTTGGCTAAAATCGATTGGCAACGAGTTGAAAGGATTCGCAGCAGCTGCAACTGGAATGAATTACATACAAACATACACGCTATAAATAAATACATGAGGCAACGACGAACAACGAAAAGCAGCAAAGATTCATGCCATGTTCCCACTAACCAACCGCTCTTCGAGTGGCAAAAGCACCAACAAAATCAACAGCAGCGGCAACAACAACCAAAGCAGCGGCATCGACGGGAACGGCAACGGGAACGGCAAGGATAAAATAAATTTCCAAAATAATTGGAGCTGCAATAAAACAACCGGTCGACGCGCTGGAAGTGGGTATAGCTGCAGTTTCTTAGGTAAATCTCATGGGTGCCATAAGAATAAATAACCGTTAAGTGTTTTGGCCATTTCGGGTGTTCTTTCGCCATATACATACATACATCAACATCATAAATACTTTGAAATTTATATGAAAATAACTCCTCGAGAGCATAGGGGTTAAAGTAAAGGGAGAAAAGTTTTAATCTATTCATGTGGTTTTGGCCATTGTTAATTATTTATGGCTCATCGGTACACAAGCAATATTTATTGATTATTCGGCTATTCATTTGAACGTTAATTGTGAAAGGTGTTTCACGCAGCGTCGTCCCACTGTGCGCAATACATTTTCATTGTGAGCATAATCGTCATAGCATCTTTGCAGCAGCATCTTTCCATTAGTATTCCATAAACTGCACAACATTAAACTTTTTTTGTTGTTAAGTTATTTACAATGCAAATTATAATTACAAATGCAATTTTCTGCTTTCATTGTTGCCGTTTGTTGTTGCACGAATTTACATGTCTACCACAATTTTTTCATTCCTCTTTGCTCGCATTGCTTGTCGTTGTTGCTGTTGCTCCGCAGAGACAATGCAATGCTTTTGTCTCTGGAAGTGTTCTAAATGAGTAGGTGGGGGGAAGCGGAGTGGAAGTTGGAGAGTTGGGGGTACAGCAAGTGTATGGCATGTGAAATGCTATAAAAATTCCAACCGACGACGGCGGCGGCATCTTTGGCTGCGCTTGCGTAAAAGCTTCTTCCTTTCGCTGCGCATGCCAAAGCTCGCTGCACAGCCAAAGAACGTGCAAAACGTGAATGTGTGAGTGTGCAGCTTATGCTCGTGTTTGTATTTGTTTGCTGCTCTACCGAATTCCCAGAAATGTTTTATTTCGAAATTTGTTAACAAGCAGCTTCACACACGCACACACACAAGAGAACAGTGTAGTCTCCACACACGAGTGAGGAGCACTTCAATATGAGCATTATGAGAAGCAGTAGGTAGAGGGAGGCACAAAAGTGTATCAAGTGCTTCTACTACATTTTGTATTTGTTTTCTTGTGTGCTGCGCTTTCAAGTTGAAGGTTAAAGTTGAGTCGAGCTACCTATTTGTGTGCGTCTCTGTGCGTGTGTGTGTGTGTGTGTGTGCTTTGCCGAGTTTTGAATTCTATTCGAGTGCCAACAGACAGATCCTTTGTGTATTCACATCAAGTATTTAAACGTTTTGAGACAAAAGAAAAGAATTTGAAATTTTTTGATGGACCCTAGACAGTCTTCAATGAGCTGTAGACGGAGGTAGTCGTAGCTTCAACTTGAAAACTTGTAGAATTGATTGTTTATATAGAAATATGGCAAGAGGTCTACCTTTTTTGGCACAGTGGTTGAAATTTGTCATACAAAAAAATATTTATAGATTTTTGTTTTTTCAGTAAAATTATGGTAGGAAAAATATATATTTTTTAATTTAATATTGGTTGTAGTTCGTAAATGTTCTGCAAATTTTGTATCGAAATTTAATATTACAAAATTTGATTCTTAAATGCACATTTTAGTTGGATTCATTTAAATGATTTCAAAATAAATACATGTTTTCCAACATAATAATTATTTAATATTAAATCTTGTTAAGATAAAAAGTATAAAGACATGCTGTAAAGGAATTATTTTACATTCGACACTAAAAATAACTCTGGAATTTGCATCATTTAAAGTGACTCAAAAAGCTCAGTTTTATGTATGCTTTTAATACTTGTTTGGAAGTCGCACACGGTTTCAATGTGAAACCAATCGCAAACATGAGTATATTTTTAATTGCAAAAAAAAGAAGCACTGACCAGTCATAACATGTCTAATTAAGATGCTGGCAACATAAACATAAATAACTTGCATATTTTTAGTTTGAGAGATTTGCATGCAGCTGTTTCAATATCGAGGTCTCGACCCCGCATGCTCGCTTGCTCGCCTTTTTAGAAAGGGAGATCCATGCTGAAGATGTAGAACTGGCAAACTGGAAACTGGCGACTGCCGACTGGCAATGAGTTAATTTGCTGCCAAAACACACCCTCAGGCCTCATTAGGAAACATCTCTCTGTGTGTGAGTGCGATTTATAGGCAAACTGGCGTGGAATTAGTTGGAAGTGCATATGGCAAGGGGCGGGAGGGAGCTTTGTGGGTCTCTTAGCTGGTTAATTGCGCGGCAGCTCAGCGGGTCGTCTGGCCAAATGAGCGTTTAAGCTGTCTGTGCTATTAGATTGCAACACTCGGATGCGGATGCTAATGCGAATGCGAATGTGAATACAAAATGTCTGCAAGCAAGTTGGCAGCCCTGTTCGTATGAGTTGTCACCCCTTTTGGTGCGCCGACTTGCTGCCAAATGGCTTTCGATTTGTTGCAATGACATTTTGAATTATTTGACACTTTGCATGCCGCAAATCTTCATAATTCTTCAGCTCTTTCTCTTTCTGTCTGCCATGACAACTACGTATATGTATGTCTTTCTTCTTGCAAGTTTATTAACTCATTATTTTGAAATCAACGTCGCATCGTTTGGCCGCCAGGCAAAACGTGTTGCAAAAGAGTTTCTTCAGCCCCACAACTCTCTTCGGCTCTCCATCTTCTTTCTCTTGTGCCGACTTTGCAGTCGTTGATTAACAGCTCGGCACTCTTTTTGTCATTAGCCCATGCATATTATTCATTTTGTGTATACACACTCTCGCAATTTGAATATAAGGTTTCAACTCGCTTTCAATTGAGGCAATCAATAATTGTGGGAAATCTTTAATTGCCATGCATCTTAAAAATATAAATTGTGTAAAACATTTACTGAATTAATAAAAACGTATATTTGAAATTTGTTGAACTTCATTCATTTTTCACTTTCATTTCCCTTTTAACAAATTAAAAATATTTATAAAACGCAAGAGCTTAATACTTAGCATCGCATTACAGAATCTTTGTTTCCACCCACTTTCCAACTGAATCTTGTTTGTAACTGCTTTAAGCACTGCATAATATTTAAATATTTAACTAAGTCTTGACCTCCTCAAAGATTTGACTCATATGCCGACAAGCATTTTAAAAACAACAAAAAAATCTTTTTAATTATTTGCACACGTTGCTTTTTTTGTAGCTGTTGTTTTTATTGTTGATTGCCAAATAGCAAAGCCTCAGCTGCGTAACATTTTGTTGTAGTAGACGCGTCGGCCAAAGATAAAACAAAACAATAGCAATAACAACAACAACCACAACAACAAAACATCAACATTCATATCTCATCGCTGCCGAGTTGAAGAGTTGCCTGTTGTCAAGTTGTAGGCGTCAGTTGTCGTATTGTTGGTAGTCGCTGCGAGGTTGTCGACAAAGACATGAACAAGTAGCCGAGGACGAAACAGTCAACATCAAATTGCCAAATCAACGCCTTTACCGCGCTGACAGATACCCTTCAAAAATTAAAATAAATGCTAAATTGATCAAAAGGTCAAAGCCTGTTAACAAAAAAAAAGTACCATTCAAAAAGGAAGTTAACGAAGTCTAGCGTAATCACTTTTTAATTCTAATGTTTCTTGCATTGTGAAATTCTAGTTAAACATTTCGAAAGAATAGCACTTTGGTGACTGTCCAAGTTCTTGTGAAATTAATCAGCAAGTCCATTGTGACGAAGTTCGTGGTGATTTCGTGTTAAAGATATTAACAGCTCGTAAATTTAATAAATGACTGTAATTATATTTAATTTGAGTAGTTACTGAGGCGAAGAAGTGGAAGAAATGTGCTAAAAGTTGCCAGAATTTGCTCTGTAATTTTATTTATCCAACTACAGTGAAAGCTCCTTAAAGTGAACAAAGCTTTCACTGCACTCGCAGTGGCATTGCTCATTCATTTGGCATTTGGCACGCGAAATGTAAAACTCTTTTGATAAGATAAGACAATCTATAGGAATTTTATACCTTGGCGCACCTTTTGTCACCTGCCCCTATATTGGTCTATATATGTGTGTGTTCTGTAGACGCCGTCTGCGTTTCGTTTTCTCAATATTTGCAAATAATTAAAAACGGTAATTGGCTTTGCTTGTCCGCCTCGCCTCGCAGCTCGGTCTACAAACATATATATTTTTTTTTGCTATCTGCGCAGAGTTTGTTTTGTAAATTGTCGCGTCTTAGTTGAGGAAATGAATTATTTTTAGTTTTTTCTGACTTTGTTTTCTAGTGCAAATATGAATTTGCTAAATTTGCATAGTCGTCAAATGTTTGCCAAGCGATTTTGGAAATTTTCCACCCAACTTTTTGTGCATCTTTCACATGTCGCGATCTTAACTTAAGTGTGTTGGTGGAACAGTCTTAGAGCGTGACTATTGAGTTGATTAAGAAATGAAAACTGAATAACCTTTGTGTTTGAAGATGTTGACCGGGGTCAACACTGGGTCAGCTCTTAATGGGAGCAAGGTTGAAGAAACAAAAACAAAAAATAGCTGAAAATCACATAAATAAAATAGATAATATTGAATGCAATTAATTATCCCAGAAGAACAGGAAATATTCCTTATACTAACATACCTTAAGAACCTGCTCTCGAATGACTCAAGAAGTTATCAGAAGACGAATTGATGAATGGTTCCCCACTGCCTTGACCTTACTCAAAGCTTATCTAACTAATGTTCGAGATAATACAAATTTGGGGAGAGACCTATTTAGACTCTAAATATTGAATCATTTCAATGTTTCTCCACTTTCATTCGAAGTTCTCTCGCAAACAATTTGTCAATTTCTGCGCATTAATTTTCAATTTGGAAAAATTAAAAATCCATTTGAATTCATGCGACTTCCGTTCAATGATTCGCGAATATATAAATACATATGGTATTTGTATTCACACTCATTCATATATTCAATAAGATGTGCCTCTGACTTTAATTTGTGGGCGTCGCAGAAGATGTTAAATAATTTATGATTTAAGTGTTTTTTTTCATCTCTTTTTGTTAATTGTTGAAGATGATTTACAGTTGTTTCTCGTTTTTTGTTATTGTTTTTTGTAGTTTTGTTTTGTTTTTTTGCTTTGCTTCAACTTTCACCTGAGCGAATGTTGGTCGTTTAAGTGAAATTGCCGCCTAATGACTGAGCATTTCTTTTAATTAGAAGACTCATCAGCGGGGCCAGAGAATTCACAGCGAAAAAAAATCAAAATGAAACAAAACGAATTCCACGTTTTTTCCTCTCCCCAAACAATGGGCGGAACCGAAAGGTTTGTTGAACCCTCCTCGGGTTGACAAGGTGCGTGCCAAGGGGCAATGCTCAGTATAAATATTTTCCTGTATTTTTGTAGTATTATTTATATTCATTCATTACAAGCTGCCAAATCAAAAAAACTTTATCTGACATTAATCGCACCGAGACATGAAAGATTGAAGAGGAGAACAAGTTTTGTCGTCTTGTCAGGCCAAGAAGTGAGTCGATTCTTCAAGTGAGACGATTCTTCGTTGGCTGCGTATATTTTCCATACTAAATTGCAGATCGATTTATTGTCAGGTTTCTTAAGACGTACTATCGATAGTTCTCGTGTTAAGTTGCGACTTCGTTTTATGTGGGAACTTTAACAAGCGACTACGCATTTGGTGAGCGTGTTTGACTCACACAAAATTTGTGCCTCTTAAATACACGGAGAAAATGTTGTGAATGTGCATTTGATTATATTCATATATTTATTATATTATTTTTCAACAAATTAAATAATACATAATACAATTTCGGATTACGGAACTTGAATTTTAAAGCACATATCATTCTTAAAGAACATTTTTCCGGTAAAGATTGATTTTCTCTCTTCGAGTGTTGCAAATTCTGATAGATTAGTTCTTTTGTTTATTAACTTGTTTCTATTTTTATCACCTGAAATTGATTGTCTTTAATACAGGGTATAAAAATAGGCTTGGTGTAGAATCGCACCTATAGCCCGCAACCGGTTCGATTTGTACTCTGATCTATGGGTGTGACCCGTTTCTCCACTTGACAAGTGCTGTGTATTGTTTGTTGTTTGCCGCCAGCAACAACAATGTAAATCTCTTTTTGCTTTTTTGCATAAATTCAATCGAATTGTTTGCCGTTATATTTTGGCGTTTTGTGCAATGTCATTCGAAGCCATGAATCACGCTCAACGATGACGCAAAAGGGTCCAGTTGCGGTCAGCGTAGATCTTTCACTTGGCCACTTTGTTGTTGCCACATGGAACGTGCAACGTGCAACTGCAGCGAATTAATTTATCAACATATTTACCGTTGCAATGTCAACGCTGCCACAGCAAACACGAATGAGAAGTTCGCAGCATTAAAAGGCTATAAATTTATATATACGAGTATATTTCTCTTTCCTTTTTTTTTTTTTGGGGATAAACTTCCAAGAAGCTGGCGGAGTAAAACAGCCAGAAGTGGGGCGGAAGACGGGAGACGGGAGACGAGGGGCAATTTGATCGGGCCAAACGAATTTTGAAGAAAACTGCAGACCAAAGTTTGATTTATGCGTTGAGATGCTCAATGGGCGATATGAGACGGACAGCGACGATGCCCAAGAAGAAGGAGATGCAGATGGAGCTGAGGAAGAAGCACTGCGAGTAGTAGAGGAAGAAGGGGAGAAATGAGCATACTAAACGGCACGACTACCAAAACGCGCTGCCCGCCGGACAAACGTTGCATAGACATAAATTATAAGCCATGGCTAAGTAGGAAACTGTTAAGCAGCATCGCTTCGTCAGCAGCAGCAGCAGCAGCCGGGCACAGTGGTGCCATATGCAAATTAGCACTCAAAAATACACACTGAAATTAAACTGTAGAATAGTTTTGTTCTCGATTGAGTTTTCACAATTGTTTTAATTTTTTGTTTAGTTGTATTTATGTAACAGATTTAAATTGTTAAATGCATTTATGCAAATATTTAAATGTGGAATTCGATCAACATTGTCCACTGTACCTTATCTTTTACTATGGCTTCTGGCAGCTGCATTTAACTAAGTTTTAGTTTCTCTTGCCTTCATATTGTTTACAAATATTTAACGAAAGTTTACAGTTTATCCAGTGCCAGAAGTAAGCAACAAACACACACACACACAACACAACATAAATACTTTGTTGTTTCCTTCAGTTGGGGTTTGGTCATGTTGCCGGAGTCGGTTTTGTGTTTTTTTTCTGTTTGTTGGTTGGCTGGCAACATGTTGCAGTCACGTCAATGTTGCGCCTTTGTCTCGTAAATTTTAACATTTTTATTATAAAATCGCAATGCTGTTGCTGTTGTTGTTTTCACACAATGCGCGCGATTTATTTTGTATGCATTTTGAGACTGAAATTGATTAATTATAAAGCGGAAGAGGCGACCTCTGCTTCAGATGGCCAGTCTGCAAACCAATTCATTTTTCAAGCTTAACAATTATTATTATTTATATTTGTTGAACATTACACAAAGCAAAACTTGAGTTTTTCTGTAAGTCACGGCTCAATAGTCAGGTTTATATTTATTGTTCTATCGAAGGTCGTCTTGGAGTCCCGAATACAATCGAAATTATCGCGCTGACACTGAACTATTGAACTGCACTACTTGATACAGCCTGAATGAGTGCTTGAATGCTGTGAATACTATTCAAAAATGAATTTAATTAACTGATAATGAAATGAATAGGCGCTGTAAAATAATACATTGGTCCATAGAATCATTAACGAAAACATGAAAAACTATCCTTGATTTATTCTAATGCAGATGATGGAATATGATATTTTAAAAGGCATAATGATTTCTTTTTTTTTCCGATGCAGTAATATTTTTAGACTAGATTAATTTGTGTTTCTTGGCTCAACTATTTGTCAAGTTGTTGCTAAAACTTGTTTATGTCTTGCGAACAGGATAAGGTTAGTTCCGCCCATCCAAGCATTTCAATTTGCATTTACTATAAACTCTTCGCAACTCAAATATTGTGGGGAGTGTCGGAATTGTTGACTTCAAATGTTTGGCTTCTCGGTGTCTGGCGCCAATTGAGAAGGCATCCAATCCATTCGGAGTGAAGTTGGCGCCCGATCTTCAATTGAGCATGGAATGCAAAAGAACTGCACGACAGACTGGAGGGGGGGCAAGTTGCAGGGGGAGACGACAATTGCTGTCGAGGCGCTGCAATTTGCAAGTTGCAAAATGGGATTCGATCTCGAGGCAATCTCTCAGCTTCGCAGAGCTCTATTACTCGACTACCCGAGACGCAGAGCAATTAGTTGAAATCGAGTCGCTAGATGCAGATACATAATTGTTTTCGATGTCACATATGTCGCCGTCGTCGTTTTATGACTCTGAGCTACTTAAATACCATGCCATGTTATTTTTTGTGCTTTGTTTAATGAGCTATTAACATTTTTGTCGAGGGCTATAGAACCGAATACAAATTGTACAAATTGTTGTGGCGCTCGATGTGTGAAGAACGACAAGCACTAAAGGTTTAATGGGAACACGTTGTCGTGGCGTTATTTATGCTATCAACCTTTGAGCGGAAATCGCTTTTATATACAGCAAATAAATAATACGGGAATAATTAAAAAAATGTGTTTAACATAGGACAAAAATAAGTAATATTACTTTTAAGTATGTCAAGTATTGTGGGATTGTTATGAAATATGCAGAACATGTTCTTTTTGAGCATACACAAAATAAAGATGTTATCTATAATAATGTGCTTGCAATTTTAATCACTGAGATTCAGAAAAAGGGGAATTCATTGAATGCATTACTGAAATACATTTACCTAAGTTTATATTTAGAAATTCGTCATCATATTTCATTTCGTTTAAAATTTCTTGACTAATCTTTTTTATTTCTTCTTCTCTTCTAGGTAAGTTCAAAATACATTTTTTAAGATTTCCTGAAACTGAATTACGTGTAAGTAAGCAAATATTTAAAATATTTCGACTGTTGACAGTTTACATTTTGACTAAGTGGATTTAATTAACAACTTTTTAAATGTATTTGCCTAAATGAGTCATGGTTGCTGTCACCCATTGAATTTGTCGACTTTGAAGCTTGTCCATCTCCGCATGATTAGCAAAACAAATATTTATGATAAACAGAAAAAAAGTATAGATAAATAGAAAACTAAAAATGTTTATCTCACAGTTCTCTATTAAAAATTAAAAAAACTTATTGTATTTTTTGTCTATATTTCATTTTTAACTGAAAAGTTGCGAATATTAATACTGATTAGCTAAAAGATATAATGGGAATAATTTTCGGTAGCCAGCTTTATTTTGCAATCCTTTGATTAATTGGCAAACTTTTGCGCAGCAGCTGGAACAAAAAGCGGTCGCAAAACACTCGTTAAAATCATAATTCAAAATCAAATTTATGTGTGCACAGCTCAATTTTTATAAGTAGTAGACAGAAAAATGAGAGAGAAAGAGCCAGAAGAGGAACTACGAAATGTTCTTAGAATTGAGACAGACATAAAGAATATACAGCATATTTAATAATCGTCGGCAAAGCTACAAAGTCTGGCAAGTCGCAGACTTGCAAAAAGGAAAATAAATACGACAAAACAAAAACAAAACAGTCGATCGACAAAAAATGAGTTGAAAACTGAAAATTGAAGTGAGCTTTGAAATGTTCCTAACCCAAAAGAGGCAACAAAAACGCTTTTTATTTGTTTTATTTGCAATAGATACAAGTTGAACGATGTGAAGATACATTCAACCTTCGTGTTCGTGTTCGCTGGCTCGTTTCGACAATTTTCGTTGTTTTGGTTGCGCAAATAAGTATCTACAGCGACAATGACAACAACGACAAGCGACGACAGTAACTTTTGTATCTAAAATCAACAAGTTCACGACGAGCATGAAAAAGATAAAACCTTTAAGCGTCAGGTACACACGCTTACACACACACACACACACACACACACACCCCATTCATTACTGAGACAGCAAACAAAACCCAAAAAAAAAGTAAAACACAACAAAACTAAAACCCAGTTGACTGACAACGCAGCACAAACACGTAAATACTAGAATATAAGTACTACTTATATAGAGCGTAACTCGCACAGATAATTCCATTTCCTAACCAAGTGTTACTTTGCTGTTAAAAGATAGTGAGAGTGAATAAGAAGAATCAGTCACGAGACTGACAGTTCTACGACTTTATTAGCTGTTTGATCTCAATTTATAAATACATTTTGAATGGAGATTGATAGGAAATTAATACGCCGAAATCGAGAACTTTAAGTGGAAACAGTTGTCGCAACCTTGATTTCAAATTAATCTGCTGCTTTTCAGCTTGAGAAAAAGTAAAAGATATAGTTCACATTAGAATTTTAGAATTGTGCACATAATAATGATGTTATTACTATTTACTATTTTATATGCTACCCATTACTTATACTTATGTGGAGTTGTATGTTTTACAACTAAAACTGACAGATTAAATTGCAAAAACTTCTGAGAGCCTTCTTTATTTCTTCATTTAACACCTCTTTCCGTGCCATGGTTAAGAGCTCGTTAAGGGATCTAAGTGAAGAGCCGATCTTATACACTTTTCCAGTATTTGCCGGATTGTTCCACATAAATGCTATCAACTTGTACGATCGCCACAAATTTGATGACAATCTCACATGCAACTGTAAATCGCCTTTCACCCAAAAAGCACTTATGCGGCATCCCTGTAACATGTCCCATAAATAACGCCAGGCCAACACTATCGTAATTAAGTTAGTAAAGAAAAAAACACAGAGTGCGAGGGAGACAACAGGGAGTGTGCGAGGGAGAGCGAGCAGAGCGAAGACCTGCTCGAGTGATGGGGTAATTTGGTTACCACAAGTGAATTGCTGGCAGTGAGTAATGCAAATGGAACCTGCCATCCGAAATTGATAGCACTCTCTCTCTGTCTCTCTCTTTCGGAGTCGTCCTCTCTCTTTTCTACAGTTTGAACTGGAGTTCGAGTAGGTGAGGATTATGGCATTGTGGGTACACACATTTATTTTCGATGTGCAGTAATGGATATGTCTGTTATTTCAACTGCAATTGCAATTTCGAAGTGCGAACTTGAGCTCAAAAGGTTTCTTGAGGATACGCAGAAATTTGATTAGGTCATTTAATTGTAACATGATTTTCATAAAGAAGTTGAATAAAATTCGCTTCAATTGGTTTTATTCGAAATGTTTGTTGAAACCAAAAACTTATTTGGTGACCTTTGCTGAAATCTTATAAAATGTATTGGATTTCATGCAAATTGTATTCCAAATACAATTTTCTTAAAAATACAAAATTAAATATTATTTTAATTTAGGTTTATTGATTTCAAAACTAATAGGAAATAACTGTGGACAAGATTTAATTTATTGTAACGAAGTTAATTATATTGTAGTTCAAATCTTTTTAAAATCTAAGAGAAATGATTTGACTTTAGAAAATGATTGTCTTCAGTTGGGAAGTTCGTTTGGAACTTGCCTTTTCATGAGGAGAACTGTAGTGATGTAAATCTCACTTTTCCTTTTCACTCTCCTCTGGGTTTCTCCCATTTTTCTCTGCTTTCTTGGTCGCTTCGGTCAGCACCAGTTCGTCTATTTTCTTGAGGTTCTCTTTAATATTCTTCATGTACTGTTCCTCCTCATCCGGAGGCTGTGTCTTGTCCTCTCCTGGCTTCAGCTTCTCCTCGGCTAGACTGTCGCCTTTGGTGCGTCTGCCCATGGTGAGCTTGGTGATCAAGTGCCGTGGGATGCGCACCTCGGCGCCAATGCGATTCTCGCTCTTGTACTGCTCCACAACGCGTAGGAAGGGCTTGAGTGGGCAATCCTTGTCGCGTGCCTCCAGCATCAGCCTGCGGGCATAGTCCACAAAGAAGGCATCCTCGCGCAGACACTCGAGCTGCGCCAGGCGATTGTAGTTGGTGCCAGGACGCGTCTGCTCCTCGACCAGCTCTCGCTGTTGTTTGTCCAGCTGCGCGCGTAAATCGCGTTGGCGACGCAGCTGCTCCTGGCGCTCCTGCCGCTTGAACTGCACATGGAGGCGCTCATTCTGGAGGCGTCTCTCCACATCCTCGCGTCGCTTGTCGGCTGCACGCTCCTTGGCCAGTTTGGCGTCTTGCTGCTCCGCTTGCTGCACGGCCAGACGCTGTTGCTTCTTCTGCTCGAGTCGCTGGCGACGCGTCTGCTGCTCGACGCTGTGCGCTCGCCGCATCTCTTCTAGCTGGCGCTCGTGTCGCGCCAGATCCTCGCCAGCACTGTAGTGCAAACGAGGTGCCAGCTGCTTGGCCAGCTGCTCGTTGCGCTGCAGGCGACGCTGGACACGCTGCCGCGCCAGATCCGTCTTCAGGCTGTCCAGCTTGGACTTGGCCTCGTTGTGCACCTCGCACTGCAGTTGCTCCACCTCCTCGAGCATGCGCAGACGCTGCTGTCGCTGCTCGGCGGCCTCTAGAGCGGCCGAGGCGTGCTCTCGCCTCAGTCGCAACTTGTCCGCTTTGGCGGCATGCTGCTGCTCCTGCTGATCACGCAGTTGCTGCTGGTTGCGTTGACGCTCTTCGAGGGCCTGTTTGTGCTGCTCCTGCTTCTCGGCATCGCGTTGCTGCTGTCGCTGCTTGATGGACTCGAGCAGCTCCCGCTTGTGCTCGCCCAGCTGTCGACGGCGTTCGCTGTGCCGCTGCTGCGCCTCCTCCAGGCCATTGAGCACCTGCTCGCTATAGATGCGCTTGTCCAGCTCATGCTGCTGCTTCGTTGCCTCCGCGAACTGCGCTTGCAGCTGCCGTTGGGCGTTGACGCCACGCATCACCTCGCTCTGCAGCTTGGCGCCGAGCAGTTCTCGGGGTCCCGGACGCAGTTGCTCGAACAGTTGATGCGCCTGCTTGATACGTTCCTGCTGCTGTCGCTGCTCCTCCCGCTGCTCGGCGAGACTTGCCTCATGCGAGCGATGCTTGGCTTCCTGTTGCTCCGCCAGCTGTCGTCGCTGTGCACTCTGACACTCCTCCTGCTGGGTGCGGCACAATTTGCGGCCGGCAAAGCGACGCAGCAGCTCCTCGCCTCCCAGGCGCAGCTGCTCCTCGTACTGCAGTTGTTGCTGCTGCCTGCGCTGCTGCTGCTCCTTGGCCAGCTGATGGGCATGCCACTGGAGACGGTCATATCGCTGCTGGGAGATCACCAGTGGTGGCTTCTCTCTTATCGTCACCTGACGGCGCTGCTGCGGCAGCCAACTGTACTGCATGATGGTCAGAGAATCAATAGCAATGCTTGCCGGCTGTTTGTTCCTCCTCCTGTTAGTTGTAGCCATGACGCTGCTCGTCGTCAAGGGAGCAGAGAATGTGAGAACCAGTTCAATGAACCAACTAAACTGAAGAAAATAAAGCAAAACGGGGAACTAATGAGATAACTTATCATTTAAACAATCACAACTTAAATATATTTATCTAAGATTGCGTACAAAAAGCCAGTTCAGGGTCAGTGCGAATGAGAATTAATATGATATTTTTAGGACTAGTCATTCACATTTGTCTTGGCTTTATATCTAACAGATAATGAAATGTAGTCCATTTATTTGAAATCTTTAGTTTGAGATCTGAATTTTTTGATATGCGTATAAATTGGTAATTAACTTGAGATCATTATCTGAATCACAAAAGTTAAATTATCTCTTGATTGAACGGGCGAAACATAAAAAAATATGGGCACATTTATGATATTTTATATAATTATTTTGAATAGCTGCTTTATAGTATTATTTTCCGTATGTTATTCAATTAAATGGTGAGTTTATATAATTTTAATAAATTGCTGCTGATCATGCCTTTGATTAATATCTGTCAATTTGCATTTTGCCCCACTATTGCCCATTAGTTGTAATAGTTATTCGAAAATTCCAAATTAGTCAATGCACTTAAGCTAAAAATGTTGTCATTTTTCATAGATATAACATATATATATTTATTTTGATTAATTAGCCTCGTTGGTGCTCGTTGACAACTGTCAACGCAAATGGCAAACATTTTCCCCAAATGCCATTTGCGATGGCTTAATTATGTCCAAAACTTATGTCTTGGCCATTTTGCAAGCGTTGCAACTGCTGACGGGTTTTTCTGATAAAAAATGGTATTGAAATAATACCAACTGGTCTGCAGTGTTTTTCAGACATTTTTTAGAGTTACGTTTTTTTTTGTAGAGTCACAATTTCAAATTGTCAACTCATTTCCTGATGTCTCATTATATATTTGGATGGGTTGGGGATCCAAAAAAGGGCACAAAACAAATCTATTTGGGCACGCTTCATTTGATTCACATTCAAATCGAATTCAATCGCTTCTGTATCTATAAATTTAATTAACACTTGCTTGCGACTTGCCACTAAAAAGCCCACAATTGTCTCATTTTTTTACCAAAACCAAATAGAAGTCAAGTGGAACACACTCGACCCAACCGAATTGGGTCAGTGATTCGATGTTGTCTTCAAACTCTTGACTGACTTTTTGTATTAAAGGTCTACCAATAAATAAGGCCAATCAAATCCAAAAGCTCATGCTGAATGCGATAAAGGTAAACTAGTTACTTCATATCAATGGTCAGCCTGGTCAGTTTGTATTATAATCGTAGAGATAAAAGTAAATAGTATTGTCTAATGACACTTCAGCATTAGTTTTAAGTGCGCGGCATCAGCTTGTCCAATTATATTTGCCTCAAACGATATCTTAGAATGTTATTGTGTATTAAAATGGATAGAGACTGCTATAAGGTAGGAAAGACATTCAGCCAACAATTTAAATGTAGTTCAGAATTATGTGATATAATATTTATTATTTATTTACTTCGATTAGTATGGTTATTGTTAAACAGGAAAATAAAAAGCAGTTGGTGATATAATATATCTAAGGATATGTGTTTACATAAGTACTTTTGAATTAAATAAGTAATTGAATATATATTTCAATGACTTCAACTTCTTTGTGTTTTACATATTTCCACATCTGCCAACACATATAGTATAAGTATGCCAAATGCATTATTCAATCATCGATTTAAAGAAATGAGTTTCCCTATAAGTAAAGTTTAATGTTCGAATGCAATCTTATCTTATCTGAGGTAATTGATTCTCAATAAGCTGCAGCTGATAGAGTTATGGACGTGGAGTAGCACTTTTTCATATACATATGCTATGTACACGAGTGTTTGTAATTGTATAAATAAGTGAGTCTCGCCAGCAGTTGCAATTGCTGAACGTCAAGTGCAAATGACAGCTTTAAGCAACAACAAAACTCTTTTGCACGCCTTCCTCCCGTCTCCCGTCTTCGTGGTGTGGTCAACTGCTGTCTTCCAGTCTCCTCCTCCTCCTCCTGCCGCTCCCCTGCTGGCTGTCCCTTATGTCATGTAGCGTGTCCAGTGGCTCGGGGGCTGCTGTTGGTTGCCACTTGAATGACTTCATGTTGCCCCTCTGACGGATAACTTGAAAAACTTGTCTTTGTTCAGAACCAGCGAAAGAGTTAGCGTCAGCCTCAGCTTCAGCTTCAGAGACAAGCCCAGAGAGCTAGAGAACTCTCGAACGCCATAACCACACGTACTTTACTAGGTACTTGCACTCGAGAACACAGCGAGACAAAGAGACAGCGAGACAACGAGGTGGAAGCGACAGATAAACAACAAAGTAACAAGCACAACAATGATGGCGACTGGGACAACAAATGACTGCAACTGTTTTAAGGCCCAACTGCAGTCCAGTTCAGGCCAGTCCAGTTTACCAGAAGCGAACCAAAAACCAACAAAAAACCGAGAAACAGAACAAGAAATGTGAGACTTCCCAAAGAAGCTGAAGATTCTATACACTACCAGAAATCCAGATTATTATTTTAGGAAATTATCAGTAATCAATAAAATCTAATCAAATCGAATGGGTTCTATGAACATAGAAAAGTTGAAAGCTTTAAAATTAATCGACAATTTTCAGGAGATCATTTTAAACGTTTCTTTGACATGTTTCATGAAAGTAAAGAAACACCTTCAGTATATATAGAGTATAGTAGAAGTAGAACGATCACATCAAAAGAACAAACAATGTCCACGGACTTCTGCCAGCTCCAGCTTTGGCTCGAAGCGTTGTCCGCGTTGTCTGCGTTTGCGTTTGCGTTAACGTCTGACTTCAAATCGCTTGCAGATCTTAACTGCGTCTCTTAACAGCGCTCTGCTGCGGCTACCAACGTCAGCCAAGTTGGCCAAGTTGTCTGTCCCGGTGGTTAGGGCAATTAACATGCAATTAAAAGACGTTTCAATCTAAACAGCTTTGGAGCGAAGCCTACATATTACCACGTCTCACGGCATTCACACTCACACTCACTCGCACTCGCACTCGAACTCGAACTCGCACTCGAATTAGACACGAAATGTAATTTAAGCATCGTAAACTGTTTAGAGATCGACACTGACAAGCTTTGAAGCGCCGATTGTCCAGAGCCACAATGCCTTTCTCAATGCTAAATAGGTAGCGCTACTATAAAATGTCAAATATCAGTTCAAGCGATCAAAACTATTCGTGAATTTCAAATAAATACGCCCCAATTCAAAAAAATGCGCAGTTGCAGCCAACTTAATCAGATGAGAGGCGTTGCCAGATTGATGAAATTCGCACTAGAAAATATGTTTACCTTAACATTAATTGTATATCTCTTTAATAATTAAAGCCTTGGAAGTAGAAGGTTCGCCAATCTCGTATAATTACAATTAAAATGTACAAGAATGTCAACCATAAAACTATCAAATTTTTATATCTCTAATTTATGAATTGTGTAAATCATGAATTTTATGATATAAACGGTTTTAATAAAAGTTGACATTAGAGTTTTTACTATGGAAAAATAATAGGCAAAAACTTGAATTATTAGATGAATAGTAAAAAAAAATTAAATAGTTAAATTCCACATGTTCATTGAATGTCTGCAGAATATATATTTTAATAGATTTCAGCTTGCAAAAATTTCCATTTTTGTGGCGCGAATATGAGTACAACATGTGGTATGAGCAACATCATTTATCTTAGTTCACACTATGACAGTGCACGTAACTGCAAATTGATTTATTAAACTGTCGCTAAAATAATTTACAATTATAAACACTACTAGAAATTCACAACACTGCACGTTTGAAATACTTTTGCGTCTTATGTCATGTGTAACATTAGTTGTTCTATCATAATATTTTGGAATAAGCGACCAATCAAACTCTATAGAAATTAACTGAATCGCGTTCAATTTAAAGGCGTTTCCATTTTGTTGCTGGGTTCAAATCAGTTGAACTTTTAATTATATGTTTTCAT
The DNA here is from genome assembly GCA_963583835.1 of Drosophila immigrans. NCBI lineage: Eukaryota > Metazoa > Arthropoda > Insecta > Diptera > Drosophilidae > Drosophila > Drosophila immigrans. Next base: position 21,411,838 of record OY757141.1, read on the forward strand.
TATCAATTGAAATGTTCTGGGCACTCAACGTATTCCTCGTTTCGTCGATTTCATAAGTATTATTTTCGTCATCTTATGTCTGACAGTCGCTTTTTTATTTCAATGCCAACTTGCTCACGTTTTAGACCGCAATTTGTTGGCGTTTAGGTTCTTTATTTTTCGTATTTGGATTTTTTTACAAGCTCTAAAGAGCATAGCAAATTGTTTATATGTCTATTGAGTTCCACCATATCACTTACATGAGCTTTACATCTGTTTGCCCGACACACCTGAAGTCAACTTGAATCGTTGCTATTGTTATTGTTCTTGCCCGTTGTCGAGTCTTGATGTTATTGGTAGTTTCAGTGTCATATTGAAGTCTCTCAAGTTGTCGTTGCTTCATTATATTAAAATGGCTTTTAAATGTTAGCCAACTCATGTGTGCAATTATCATGGATATGCTAATGTGCGCCAACAAATAAATCTTACAGTGTGAATTTGTTACTATAAAACTTTTAGATATTAAACTTTAATTTGTTATGGAAGAGCAGTGTAATATTAATTCTCGCGTGAATAAAATGGAGCATTATTGCTTGGCATTATTTTAGTTCAGAATTAGACTTTTATTTGATTTGATTAACTGTTGCCAAAGGAAAAAGCCGCTGTCAATTGCCTAATAACTTTATTAATAGCAATTTGGTCTAACAAGCCAAAAACTCGAGTTGTCCATCAAAGAGCTTGAAAGCCAATTTGGGTGAAATATTTCATAATTTCGTATAAAAAAGTATTCTACACGTATCGCCAATTCTTTGTGAACAAACCCGAAATCAATCAATCAAAGCGCATTAAAGAGATACAAAAAAAACAACAGAGGAATCAGATATTGGAGAACGGAGAACACAATGTAGAGAGCCGCTGTCAATCACACGCTCTATTTACAGCAAATTAAAGGCAGAAACAACAAAAAGCCGGCGACCATGTAAAACGAAAAAAACTGGTACAAAATATTGGTCAAAATATTTACAACGACCCAAAAAACAAAAGTAAGACCACGCCCCAGAGAGAGAGAGAGATGGATGATTAATGAATCAACCGAGCGCAGACTGGAGGCTTAGAAAGCGTCTAAATGGGGCCCATTATGACAATTGGAAATTATCAACACATAGGCGCGAGTAGAAGAAAAAGAAGAAGTGTTGCATTATGTTTAATGTTGTTGCCCCAAGGCGCAACATGGCACATTCTACTTACCACAGTCAAGCCACACTCAAGTGGCGCCCACACGCGATTGCGCGAGGCAGGCAGCCAAACGAAAAGACTCATTTGTATGCAGCTCATCGCCTCATCGTCTGATCGTGGAACGATAGCAATCGATGGCGTCGCGTAACGCGCCAGCCAATGCTGAAAGCTTGTCAATCCACAAACTGGAATGGTCTGTGGCTGCATCTCTCTCCCTCTCGCTCTCGCTCTGGGTAGACGCGTGTTCCCACAATTCAATTTATGCAAATTTATGCACGAAACCAAAATGTAGATATTTTATAATTTGTTTTCAAGTTGTGCCTTCCGACCACTTCCACATTAAGCCGCTTTGGGACATACGCAGTCACATCTCCGATAGCCATTAGCATAATGGACCAAAACAGCAGCCAAAGACACGCTTAGATAAATGTAAACCAAAATATACGATAGGCAGAATCGACGGGAGGAAATCATAGGCAAAGATCTCTTAATGATGTGCTAATGCCGCTGAATAGAATATATATAAAGTATACGTAAAATTGACAAGCGAACCAAAAATATTGCCTAAACAAATATGCGAAAGATGATAATGCTGAAGGCTATGTTTTGCATAGATATATGTATAACGATGAGATAATGGAACTTAAAGTGAATTCTAATAGCAAACCTAGTTCCCAAATGATTTCAAATGTCTCGCCAAATCCATTTTTAATAGATCTCAAATAACATATTAAATGCCAATAATTAAAAGACTCTGTTATTAACCAAATTTTGGAAAACCTGTTTGAAATTTCTCTATTTCCTAACAATACGATATGAATATACTTAATTTTGTTATTAAAAAAACCTCATAAATAAGGCGAATTTGTAACCCTAGATCAGTCCATAAACAAGTCCTAATCATTTAAATTAGTTTCTTCAATCTGTAGTCATTTATTTAAATCAATATTGTTAAATTTTCCGTAAATATCCAAAAACCATAAACCATTTTTATCGCCTAATCATCGACACGAAAAGGCAGCCAAACCCAAAGAGATGTCGACCTTGGGGCGGGCCATAATTTGATCATAATTACGAGACCCAATGAAATGCATAGTTAAATCTATGAAATATAATCTCTTAAGCCGCATTTTTGAGCCTAACGAGTCGCCGCCGACTTGATCATATATTTTGGAGTATATTGGAAACAATTAGATTGAAATTAATTTCACGCAATTAAGTGTCTAATTTTAAATTTGAATTTCTTTCAAACCCAACAAAAGACGCACAAATTAAACGCTCATTTTCATAGAAAACAAATTAATTTTATCGACGACGAGACTACAGAAAAATCGGAACAACAGTTTTTTGTATACAAATTTCAAATGCTAATTCAGGCACAAATTAACAAAACATAAAAGTGTTTCGAAGTCTGTTGAGGAGGAGTTATAAAGATGTAATACTGTTCGGCTTGATTAAGCAAGCCAAAATCATTTGATTTGCAAATTCTGAGTGTCGAAATAAATTTAAAAACATATAGAAAGCTGTAAATTAGCGTGAGAAGCGAGTGTTTCAGCAAATCCATTTCAAATGTTTTTTTAATGACAACTTGCCAACTAGATTCTACGTTAATTTATTATAGATTATTTTTCAATTAATTCTATTTCTTAAATTCTTCTACTAAATATTAAAATATTTAATTATAAATACTTTCGTCAGATTTCCATAAATGAAGAATATTATTTCCTCTCCATTTTAAGTATTTTGCCACTATAGATGTATAGTATTTAATTCCAACTCATACTTTTATTGTTTATAATTTATGTTTACTTCCGCTCGAAAGTTCATTCATAGCTATTAATTTAATTAACCCAAATCGTAAAGTCATTATCGGCTGCATTACGCCTTCGCCTTTTACACCTGTTCACACCGCATTGGATTGCATTTCAGCTGTGACGCCCGCGCTGTAAAAGGCAATTAAACGCGAACAAATTGTCTGAGCTGCATAGCAAACTAACTGATCGAATGTGTGTGTATATAGTATGTGGATGCATTAAACACTAAATCATGATGCTAAAAGAAAAACCCACAAATCTGAAGTGCAGCCCGCATAAGTTAACCTCTCAAAACGTGGAACTGATCGATGGTCGATGCCAATTATGGTCGGCCGAGTCGACCCACTGATGCGAGAGAGAGAGAAGATTGTTTGTCAAAAATGTCGCTTGAATGGTCGGTTAGGTGAAACGTGAATGCAATGAATGAGTGAGTGAATGAATTGAATGAGTGAATGAATCAGCTGTGCGCCCAGTTGGGGCGTATTTGTAGTCGTATTTGTATTCGTATGAATGACGAGTGAGTGGCCGCGTTGTCTGCGTAGTCTGTGCGTGGGTTTTCCCAAAAAGTCACGAAAAAAGAGAAATACAACAATTTTGCACTAAAAAGGCAAAGAAAACAACGAGGCACATGCTAATTGCAAGGGCACGACAAAAAGATACCCTAACTTAATATCAAGTTAAGATTATGTTGTTTCTTATAGACACTTGAGAGCTTTTGAGTAATTAGTGAATTTAATCTTTCTTATGGATTGTGTATTATGTCGATACCCGCTTGCATCTTTTACAGGGTATGGAAAATAGTTTACAAGTACGCGTTTGCGTTGGCATTGGGGTCTGAAAGCTTGAGCCCAGGCAGAAATACACATAGGTGTCTCTCCGACTGTCTGCACAGCCGTTGTCTTCCAATAAAATTGTCACTTTTCATTTCGTTCTCTTTGAGGTCTCTCATAAAAAGCCCACGCTCAACGGAAGTGCCATTTGATTTATGCATATTCACATTTCAAATTGAATTGCGTTGCATTGCGTGTGCTTTTTGTTTTTTTTTTTCATTTTTGCGTGTTTTTTGCGAACTTCCGGCGAGAGCTCGCGTTTGACACATATTCAAATTGTGCATTTTAAATGACTACACAGAGGAATTCGTGCCAATATTTGCTATAGTTAATGTCGATCTTAATATGACGATTTTAATTAGGTAATCATTTTTTGACTAAGATCTCCATTGATCTTGAAATATGTAAGTAATCGTACTTTAGCTCTTGATTCAAATATTGAAATTAACGTTAATATGATTTTTCGCACTCGATTTCTCTGTTTATAAAAACGCAAATATCAATTTAAAATTAAGTTTGTCAGGCATTACTAATTGAGTCATATCGCATTTGCCCAAAGATGTGTCCAAAATGTGTCAACATCTTTATCGTTATCGATTATTGAAGTTGTCTGCCGTCTTGCCTTTCCAGGAACTGGGTCAATGCTAAGAGATAAATTAAAACAAGAGTTATTCGATACTTTAGTTTCTTGCATCGTTTCATTTGATTTGCATGTTCTTCGTTTTTGTTTTTTTTTGGAAAATGTGTTGGTTGCTGGTTTGATGTTTTGATGAGGGTTTTTGATATGATAAAAATATAACTAAAATAGTCGGGTGTGCTCGACTGTTAACTATCTGCTACCCATTTTTGGTAAGTCAGCAAAATGGCTTTTTGCGTTTTCTACTCTTGACATACGAATGATAAATTATACAAGACTCTCAAATGTAAAACGCGATGGACTAACAAATATTTACTAATATAAAATTTAGTGCATTGACAGATGACAGAAAAGAAAATTTATTAATTTGTTCCCAAAAAATATAATAGAACTTCACTGATTCACGTGATTAACAATAAAGTAGACACATTACATTTTCTATGGGTTTATTGACAGTACTTTATTAAATTGTTTATTATTATTATTTCTGAAAAATAAATTTTAAAACCCCATCAGTCCCAACCCCAACTGTCTTTTTTCTTAAGATCATGAGAATTATTTCCGTCTTATTACACATAGATTTTACACCGAAGTACAAACGTGTTGAAATGCTTTGGTGAACTGAGAGCCCTTCAACTGCAGAACTTGCTTTATTATGCTCTAAGCAACAATCTGTTAATTCTAGCGAAACGAGACATCATCAAAGTGAAACATTAGCTCATCAGCAAGTACATTTTAACTGAACCGGAACTGGAGTATTTCAGATAAGCAAAGTTGATTTCACTGAATGATTATTACAGCGCCATGAACAACGAACTGTTTGAGACTAATACCCCGGCAGTTTCTCGCTGTGTATTGCCGAGTCTGGGGACAGTTGGCAAAAAGCGTTACAAAAGTTATAAAGTTTCATGGATTTTCCATGAATAGGGAACACAACGAACTGTTGATAGGCTATGGCAACGCCTCGTTTTTCCCGCCTCGACTCTGGCTTTGGCTTTGTTACTTGAAGTGGCTTGGGTTTGGGGACCTGAGGCTATGCTTAGGTAACTCTTCTCGTTCACGTTTTCACGAACTCTTTGCTGGCGCATCAAAATGCAAAATCTCACGAAATTTGCCAATCGAGCGACCATTTGGGTTATTTATGAGCTGCGATTTGTTTGCGACTCATTTAACCGACTCAAAACTCCCAACTGTTAAGACTTTATGACACTTTTAACCATTTCGGTGGTTGAGCTCAGCTTCCAGCTTAAATGGCATCCAATTTCGCGCTTAATTTGATTTTTACAATGACTCTCACCTGCCTACCGTTTACCAAAACTTTATGTGGCCCTTTCCTTTCCTTTGACTTTGTCGCTGTCTTTGTTTCTGTTTCTCTTTTGTTTATTTTATTATTTTGACGCCACTTGACGCTTTCTACCTACCTACTTTCTTTCTCTCACATTTATTCTGGCAAAAGAATGGCTTTCATGCGATCATCTGAATGAGTTATGACCGTGTCCTGAGTCTCACGTGCGTTCTCTTGACATACTTAAGCAAAAATGGGTTAAAGTTTGGGTAGTTTTTCTTTAGAATTAACAAGATTTTGGAAATTGAAGACTTAGTTCTATCGAAAAAGTATGTTTCACAATACTTGATTTACATTATTATTATCAAATGATTTTTGATTTTTAATATACTTCGTATGTTCTTTTAATATAAGTTCATTCTTTTTTAATTTTTTGTAATAAAACGTTAAGAAGTATATTTTCTACATTTTTCACGAATTTATCTTTTTTTCAAATATTTACTTTATTACTCATTTTCCACCCTTTTCTATAAATATTTTTGCACTCATATTTTATGGCTTTGATCAGCAACCAAGCGCAACATTCGCTGATCTTGACTCATGTCAATTTCAGCCATGCTGAAAATTCAACAGAAAAATGCAAATCGATTGCATCTATGATGTGCGTATGAATCGCATGTAGGTATGTGATGTATGAAATTACAGAGTTTGGTCGATCGTCCCACTTCCGACGCGTTAGGATGCTGACTCATGCAAGCGACCTGGTCGACGGTCCACACACACACACACACACACATACAACAGACAATCCACACCATTAACTGCAACAACAATAGAGATAACCATGACCCACGCAAAAGCACTAAGCAACGGAGTGAAAGAGTAAAAGAGTGTGTGAACGGGAAAGAGAAGGGGGAAGTAAAGCAGACAAAATACATAAGTTGAATGTAAAATTTTTTGCTGCCCACGCATTGAACTTGAAAATGTTTTATCAAAAAAAAATTTAAAAAAACAATGAGGCTATTTATACGCTTTGGCTGTGCTTTTAAATAAATTAAATAAACAAACAAGCAAAAACTTAAAAAGCAATTATAAACGAACCACAGCGAAACCTGACCAAAGATCAAAAGCAATTTTGTAAATTCTATACAAAACAATGAAAAATCGCTGCACTGGAAAATGTTCCATACCACTGACAGTTGTTACTTGGTTGTATACCCTGTAAACCAAGTGTCGAAGAGTTGATCGGAACTGCAATCTACAGAATACACTCGGACAACGATTCTCGCTTGGTATCTTGCAGTCCACACAACTCGTTCGTTCTTTTGTGGATTTTTTTCGCGGTTCGTGTTTTAAAATTTAATTGAAGCTGCAAATCGTTGGCCACTGGTAAGTGGTAAATGGACCATGGTCCGTTGGGTGCGCACTTCAAGCCTGAATTGTTACGGTCGGGGTTTTGTGTCTGGTCTGTCAATCAATTGTAATGAATACGCATATTTGTGCGCCTCGGCATGGGGCCTGCCCTAGGTCTATCGACCGCTACCACTCTCTCACAATCTCTATAAATACATAATGACGACGTTTCTCCAATTAACCCTGAGCTGTCAGCCAATGTGCTGTTCAAATTGCCAGCCCTGACCTGACACATCCAATCCAGCTGTGACAGTTTTAACAATCGCTCCAAATTCTCAAATTCCCCCAGTTAACGATCTACCAATTCAAATTTCAGCTTATTTTAGTAGCTTCTAAGAGATATTAAAACCATGACTGTTATTTTGGTTATCAAAGTCGAAAAGTCTTTGGTTAATCATAATTCGTTTATAAGCCCATAAAAACAATGACAACTCGTGTCTTTTGTTTTACGATAAAATTTCTTAACGATCGTTTCATAAAATCTCAAACAAGTTTCGCAAGCTTTTTAAAACCCAAACTCAAATAGCTGACCATATAAAGGGCTTTTATATTATAAGTATTTTAGCTGGTTTCAGACTGACGAACTGTCTAAAAATAATCTAAGAGATGCCAATTCTTTTCAAGGTGTTTAAATTTAAGTAACAATGTGTATAGTTATACCTTTTCAAATGTTCTAATGATTTTTAGAGCTGTCAACTTGTTATTCAACAAAGTGCAAACAAAACGAGTTATTTTCCAACTTAAGTAAACTTAATTAAGGCCCCTCAACTTCTGCTTCAACATAGAATTATCTCGTTTTCCATTTTCATTGCTGCTTGGAATTTTCTCATGACATTCTTCTGTGGTAATTTGCGTGTTAAGCCAAACAACTTGGAGGCTGGAGTAATTTCAATTTGCAACTATCCCTAATCAGTGCTCTCACATTCCACACACACACACACACACTCAGATTCTCTGGGAAGTGTTCGTACAAAGTGCATGGATGGTAGTTAAATTCTCAATTTAAAGCCGCGAAGACCAACCGCAAATTGAATTAGGCCCCAAAGCCGCCGCAACCACTAAAAAAAAACTTGTGTATTCAAAGTAATTTGCAAAGAAATTACATAAAGGAAAACAAGTGCCGGTGCCAACAGGCACACACACACGCACACACAGTTATACACACGCACACGCACACTCACACATAGAGAGATAACGCCCACATGCGACCCACAGTGAGCACAGCTTGCGGTTTGCCAATTTATTTGAAATAAAACGCCCACATGAACTACATGCGGCTGTCTGCACCACTCTGCACCACTCACTGTGGGGGCAAACCGGCAAACCAAATGCAATTCATTCATTAAACCCCAAAACTAGGAAATACAAGAATTCGACTCACGACAATTCGATACTCTTAAACCTGTGCTGTGATAAACCGATCCTAATCGATGAGATTTAGCTTGGTTTTGAGTGTAAATAATAATAATTGGAAAATATAGCTTTCGTTGGCATCTAAAAAATTATAAAAAATGAAGTGATGGTTTTGCCTTAATTAAAGAAAATCTGTCTTAAGGATTCAACAAATTCACAAAAATCAATGGTCAAAAGGATCAAAAATGTAATTAAATAAACATAATTACTAGGAATACTACCAAATTTAGGTGGATTTCACGATAAATAAATAAATAAAATAAAATAAAAATATTACGTTTATTAAAAGGAATTTATCCTGAACATTAGTGAATTTCACGTCATGTGTCTTTAATCGCTAATTTGCTATAAATGTGCATATCTGGAAAATAAAAATGGCTTTCACTAATTGTGCAGAACGTCTTAAATGTTCTGGTAACGATTGTGCCATAAAATAACGCACAGAAAGCGGGTGTAAAAGTAAACAAACAAAAAATATTTACATTTATTGAATTGCGAGATTTAAACAAAATAATTAAGTAGGCTTTTGAATTTGTCAAATAAATTCAAGTATGCAATTATTGATATACGATTTTATGGGTATTCAAATAAGCAAACCGGCACAACGATAAGAAAACTCAATTTTTAGCTCATGAACAAAATCTGGCTAATCAAAAATATAAAGACATAGAATATATGCAATTGTATGTGCAGTATTATATAAAAAATATAACAAAATAAATAGAAGCAAGTAAACTATTATATGATAATATTTTTACTATTCACAATACAAATTGGCAACACTCAATACTAATGAAATAGATGTTCTTCAGATGTAAACAAATAAAAATATAAACAAATATAAGTCAAATAGCTATCAAAACTAATGAAATGAAATCTTGCCGTGTTTGCATGGGTAGCTCGGAGGTCGTGGTGAATATATTCGACGACCCGCCATTAAATTAATTTGAAATAACGCTGTCGGACATGATGAACGAGATCGTCGATTTTAGAGTAAAACGTGATAAACTCCCACGGAAGATTTGCATGTCGTGCAGCTGAACGCCCAAATCGCCTTCATATTTAAGCGCAGTTGCGAGCGCAGTCATTATCTGCCGAAAGCCAAGCTCAGGGACAAGGGCAACGCCACATGTGATGCAGACGGATCAGATGCAGATTCCATAGAGCCCTTTGATGGCTCAATGTCGGAGCAGATGTGCGCTGCAGCAAACAAAATTGCATCGAGGGGCTTAGAATTTAATAGCAGCAATTAACTGGATTCAGCCAAGTGCGAGATAGAGTACAGACAACAGATATTCTAAAACACAGAAGATAACTCTCAGAAGATCTCATATAACTTGGGTAACTCTAACAGCGAAGTGTGATCGTGATCAGTGCGTGGTCTTGATAAGCTAAATGCCCAGAAGCCTACTCACCTCAATGAGAGTAAATTCAAGTGTACCCTATGCTACAAATCTTTCGTGGTGAATTCTTTGCTGTAGAAGCACTTGGCCATTGACATCAGTGAACAGAGAGCAAAGCCAATGAGTATCAACTGCCATCTGCACTACAAGTGTCCCCATTGCCCCAGGTCCTTTTCTCAAAATTCGACGCTTCTCCGACATCTCGAGTTCCATAGCGAAGAGCATCCATATAAATGTGAAGAGTGCGCCATGTCACTGACTCGCTTTGGATACACAAGCAAATCCACACTGGCGAACGTCCATTCAAGTGTACGCACTGCCCGAAGGCTCGGTAAAACAGTACGGGCTTTAAACAACATTTGATCAAAATACATAACGAAATTATTTAATAAGAATAATTTATTTAGAATCAATTTTTCCATCGCCATAACTGTTTTTAATGGTCTGCGAGTGTCATCGATATTTCAGACTGTAAAATACAAATTTCATTACAAATATATTAATAATGAGTCACATGTCTGCTTTCTTTTTTATAGTACCTTCGCAAAGCGTGTAGATAAAAATGCAGCGGAAAATTCAAATCAAATTAAATCATAATATCATAACTGTTTCTTAAACTCTGCATATAAATTTAATTTATTTTTATAAATAAGTAACATATCTGCTAGCTTATTTACAACACCTTCGCAAAGAGTATAGATAAAAATGCAGCAGAAAATTCAAATCAAATTGCCGCAAACAAGTTCCTTACAATTCGCATACATCTAAAAAACAGTTTGAGGCACTCGATGGGATTTTTCCGCCCCCAGCTTCCCCCACAGTAGCTGCATAATTTACCAATTTAGTGGCATTTCCCACTGCATTGTTGCAGCTCAGAGGCAGCCACTAGAAAAACAAGCTCATTGACTCTTATTATGCCCTACAAGTGTTCTACAGTGCAGTTCAGCTATAGCGAATCTATGTAACTGATTTATTTCTTCTAGTTCCTCACAGACCACAATTACTGTAGCTGTAAAGCAATGCAATTAATGTGCTTAAAATCCATGAAATTAGCAGCCAGAGTTAATTATGACTAGAAATTCTCCAAGTTATTTACATTTAAGTAGAAGAAGCCAATTCACAAACAATTTGTGGACGAGCGTAATAACTAAGGAAAGAATTACAGTGAGAAGTGGTTACAAGAACTTTCAACGAAATTTTCACTTGTAGGATATTAAATACTATTTCAAGCATAAGCACAGCTTTATTTATAGTTTTTTAAATCGCTGTTATAAATACTTTTAAATGATTTGTTGGTATGTAAAATAATAGATACCTCAATTACTCAGGAACAGAAAAAGGAATAACACATTTAACATTTTTTAGGATCTATAAATTAGAAATGAATTCGAAACATTATCCCAAAAAACCGTGTACTTAATCAATAATTAAAGTAAAGGAATATAAGTCAACTTAACATATTAAAATTGTTTGTAACATTAGTTTGAAAAACTAAACTACTACAAAGATATGTATTTTTTTTATTAGCCACTATTTCATCTGAAATACTAAAACTGGTTTCATTGCCAGTTTGGTCTACCTTCATCCTCTTTTCGAGGGTATTGTGTGTCAATTGAAGAGCAGCAACTGCTAGACAAACTTACCCCAGTTGCAACCCCAATCTGCATTGTTGCACGTAGGGGGAGCTGCGGCTGTTTGTGGCATCTGCCGCGCATGCGCACGACAAGCGGCAGCCAATTGTTGCTGCTGGCATTTGGTAAATTGTTTTTTGTGGTGACCGGCACAGGGCAAGGAAATACCAAATGAAATCGGGAGCACTTGTTGCCTGTGTGGGCAAACAACAACACAACACAACGCAACAACTGTTCATAATTTGCGCCATGTGCCAAAGGGATCTCGATGCGAGGGTTGCAAATGTGTGTACACAATATTTGCATAGCAGCTGCAGCTGTCAGTTGCTGGGATGCCGCTTAAATTCCCATGACACTGGTCGAAAGTTCAAGCAGCGAAGAGTTCAAAGTTTGTGGCACACGATAAGGCGGCGGCAAAGGCAACTGCAACACAGCAACAGCAACGGCAACAGCAACACAGTCGACGTGGGCTGTGTGCCCCTGCACCTCCAGACAGTGCGTCGTTGCAGCTGGCGGCAGCCCACGCGGCAGACACAGAACTTGCAAACTGGAAGCAAAGCTTCGCAGAACGAATACTTTATACACTATAATGTAAAACCTTGTATACATTATTTGTCGTTCTTCTTGAAGTAGTCTTTGTTTTTTGCAAATAATCATTTTGGATGTCAATTCTGAAGTGGCAAAAATTTAAATCTTTATTGACAAATAAGAAGCAAGTCAATATAGTAATATCATAAAATATAATATAATTCCTTGAATTCTGAATATCCCTTCTGTAGAGTATAAGCATAAGTAATAATGCGCCAATGCTGCAGCAGCTTTTTGATTTGCAATAAATAAGCGCAGAGAGAAATAAGGAAAATAGCATGCAAACTTTTTAGTATGAGTATTGAGTGTTTGTCAAGTGGGTTTTCGAATGGAAGCCCAGACTCAGACTCAGGCCGAGACTCAGACCCACAGCCAGAGACAGACGCAGATCGAGCGGCTGTGCTTGTAATCCACTTTACGACGACCGGACGTGGTTCTTGTTGGCGTCGTCATCGTCGTCGTCGTCGTCGTCGTCGTTGTTCCCACTCACAGCTGAGCGACAGAGAAACAGGAATTGCGACTTCAAATAGGACGTCGAATGCCTTACCTGCTTTGCTATGGCTACAAATTGTGGGCATAGAATTATCGAATCCCCATAGATGAGCAATATGCTAATCGTGCCAGCTCTTGGCATTGATTCTTAGTTAAAGTGTTTTGCAGAGCAGCAGAAGACATCTAAATGGGAAACGAAAAAAGGAATGTTTCCTGCCTGAGTTAAACGTCAGAAAATGCTAAAGATTGTTATTGTCAGTGATTTTAGGCTTAAGTTTCTTATTTATTTCCTCTTTGCTTCAATGCTTTTTATTAACTATCAATTTATATGATGCTATTATGTAACTCTTAATATTTATGAATATATTTTATGTTAAGAATTCATATTTTTATCCAAGCTTTGTCTCGAGTTTTATTGCGAAACGACTCCCTTTGTATGTCAAGTCAAGATTGCTTCGTTAACTCGCTTTGAAAGACAATAAATGAATGAATTTTAAGACACTTCAAAAACAACGTTGATTTCTTATCGATCATTGAGTTGGCATTGACATCGCATCTCAAGTCTGCAGCTTGCAAGGCACTCCACACACTTTATTAGCAACAGATGTCTTGCAACTGCGTCAGCGGATTGTTGCACACATTTTTACATAAGATTGACACAGAATGACAAAGTGCTAATAGAAATAATAAAGCAAGCGGTCAAATTAAATCAATTAAGCAAAGTGCAGAACAAGAGAAGAATGCCTCTCAATGCATTGATCACATCGACACAGAAGGGAAAGGGGGGCGATGGGACGTTGGGTAGCAGGTGCAGCAGCTTTTTGATGGCAACAGATAAATGCCAGATATCGAGAGACAAGAGAGATACAGATACACACAGCCACAACTCAGCTCAGATTGGCAGTTTGCAGTTGCAGTTGCAATACGGGGGAACCGCAAACGACATTTAATTGACAATCACAATTTATGCAAACGGCCGCAAAAAGAAACCAAACAAAAAACGCAAAATAAATAAATGCTGCGCACTGCAAACTGCAAACTGTAAACTGTAAACTGTAATTGGGACTGTTAAGCGTGGAAATTGCTTTGACATGGAGCAAACAAATTTACGAAAAGAGCACAACTAATTTAAATAAATGTGCAAATTCTGTAAAATGCGATGCTCTGCAATTTGTTGACATTTGTTAAAGAAACATATTTCATGCTGATCAAGCTAATACATTAGTTGCCTTTTTTCCTGCCAATTTAAATAAAAAGCATACGTATTATTGACTGTAATCATAAATGGAAATGCAATTTCCTGTTCTTAATCAGGTGTCTTTGAAAGCAGTTCCTTTGCGCACTTATCCATTTATCTTAACTATGTATTAAGTTAAGTAGAAGCAATTATTTGTTGCATTAAATACCGCATTTATTACAAGAACTTTAACAAGTATTTCTTAGCAACCATTATCGCAATCTTATACTTATGTATCTGTTTTCATTTGTAACATTGCAGATCTTCAATCCATTCGACGGCTCTTGGAACACGATGCCAGCGGCTCTGTGTGCCCCTCGTGCCGCATCTCCTTCGATAAGGGCAAACGACGGAAACTGATCGACACCTGCGGACACGAACGTTGTTATTCCTGCATGTTCCGCAACGATCAGTGCCCCATGTGCATGAATAGCTCGCTGAAAGGTGAGTACAAGTCACTCCCCAGTCTCTGTCCCCTGTCTGCCTGTCTATCGTATCTTATGGATATGCCATATAAGGCATACAAATATTTCTGTACAAGCATCTGACTAAAGTTGGCAACCCTCAAAACTCGACTGCCAGACGGCAGGCAAGGTGTTGAGTTGAGTGTTTTTTGCAACATGTTTTCTTTGCACTTTTTTAGTTATCGCGGAATTTGCCATTTACGAATATCTTTTCTTTCAATTTGTACGCCAAATACTTTAAAGAGGGGAAAAATATCTCTAAAATTACTGCAAATTGCTGTCTTCTTTCTTTATGCTTTAACACAAATGATTTTTCATAAATATATGACGATATTGATTTAGTGTAACTATTGCCTACTGTTGTTTTTGGGATCTGAAAACTTCAGCTGATCACCTTCAGTTGCACTCAAAGTGACGATCGTCTAATTGATCGATACTTCACATAGAGGGCTCCATTAAGTTGCAAACTCATTGCCCTACAACTCGTTCAAAGCGTATCACTTAATTAGCTATGCTAATAAGCCTAGCCGAGCGATCGACCCTAACACTGCTAGAGCCCTCCGGTTATGGGCAGGTAGCAGCTGTAGCTGTAAGCTGTAAGTACACTATTCGTACTCACTGTGTTCGAATGCCATCATCATAAATAAAGCGAAGACAGAAACCACTTGCCAGCTCGTAAATTCACACAACACACGACCGACTGTTCGATGGGCAGCTAGTTAATAAATTCAGTCGGTAAGGCTGGGCGGCGTGCACAGTGGAACCACAACTACATATAGGAAATCATGTCAGCATTAACTGAAAAAAAACGGGCATTACTTTCAATTTTCATGGGCATTGGAGCAACGGTACATCGCATTATGGCTGCGGTTTGTCTGCCACTTCATGAAGTTACCCGAAACCAGAAAACCCCTTGCCCCATGCCACACACTCCCCACTCCTCACTCCCTTACCGCCCGCCCACCTGAGGGGTAAGCAGGCGAACGTAGCTTGCATGCCAAATGCCGAACAACACACAATTGGCATATAAATTGAACAACAAACGTTGCGACTTGGAATAACAAATGCAAATGGACTTCTGGTATACTCGCAGACAGACTACAATACTATACGTGCACATACATTAACGTATTCTTCTGGGTTTCAAATGGAATAACTGCCAACTCAACGATCATAGAGTCGAGCAGACAACATGCCGATGCCACGATCGATACGGTTGCATTTGCGAAATGCCAAAGGCATTATAATACAAATCCAGGAAAAACATATTAATTCACTAGGTCACATTGGCGAAGAAATAACGTCGCTATATTATAAGCAATATAATATCTAAAACGAATATCTTTTTTTATTTGAAATTAAAATTTCACAAAAACTGATATTACTTGAGCAAGAATAAAATTCTAATGAATTCCAGATAACTCCTTCTTGTGAGAAGATAATATTCAAAATTAAGTTTTGATTTCGAAATACTATTCTTACGTATTTGTTCGTTTTAGTTGATATGATTTGCCAATACTCAGATGCAGAAAAAGTGCAAGTGTCGTTTTAATATTTCGACCCTAAACCATTTACTATTTGCATTAGTCATAAATTATGTCTTATAATCTGAACACCTTTTACATACACTCAACCTTGATTGCATTCCTTTAATGTTGTAGCCCTGATTATAGACAACTTACATCTATTTATTGTGTCTTTTTCTCTCTCATTTTATCATAGATGTCGATGGCGCCAATGCTCAGGGCTATGACACCGGCATCGGGGGCTCCACATCGACAATTGTCAGTCCGCTGGGCTCTCCGCAGCCCCAGCTGAGATCGCATGCACAGCGGAACGCGGCTTTGGCGCGTTATATGCAGGTGAGTGCGTACTTTAAGATACAAAAAGACACAAAGATACTCGACTGGGGCGCAACAGTTACAAATGAGTGTGCGGAGGCGCATTCGTCTCTGTGCTTACCTTAATGACTACTTGATTATGCCTCCCCGACTCCGACACATCTGTAGAAAAGGTAAAAAGAAAAAAATGTAAGAATCGAAGCGTCAAAGAAAAGCGGCAACAAAGCGTCGATTCGATATTGTTGTTACCAACTCTCATTTCCGTTCATGGCGAGGCGCCTCTATTATGGCCATAATACTTTGACACATTTGTTCGCCGGCCAAATGTGGGCGAAGCGGCGTCCAACCACCGTTAATAGGCCATTGTCTGGTGTCTGGGGCTCTGGACTCTTGATCGTTGATCGTAAAGCGTTTGATTTGCTTTTAATCAAGCTATAAGCGAGTGTCAAACAATTTGTTTGACGATAATCCAATATGAACTCTACGATTTGCATATGTTAACAACTCCGCTGGGTGGTATTGTTGGCAAAGAAAGCAAAGCCATGACTGTATTATCTGGGCTTATATGCTGTTAAGTCTTATTTTATGACTGAATAGCTATTAGCTCAACTGAACTTTGCTTTATGTATTTCCATTCTTTAGATCGAGAGCTTAGCTCCGACTAAAACGTTAACAGAAACCATAAGCAAAAAAAACTCTTTTAGAGAAATTAAATCCAAAAGGAATAATACAGGGCAATGTCTGAAAATACTCTTGATCCGTAATAGAGTTTAATAGCTTAAAAACTCAATTAACACAATTCGTAAAAATAATTATTAACCGCTGTAAAAAGCACAAATCGAATATTGTTCATATATGTACTTGGTGGAAAAAAAAAGAAAGTACAGTCAAAACTTACTTTTACAAGCATTTGAAATGATTTTGGTAAAAAAGAAAACTTTCGCAGCAAAAGTGGCAAAAATCTTGGAATATAATTAGAAATCAATTTGCACGTCGGATTTAAGTTTTAATTTCATTTCATTTCATTTTTTCTCTCATTTCAATTTTTTTTTCACTTCGTTGTTGGTGTTTTCAAATGAAGCATTGCGGCTGAATTGTTTGTTTGGCTGTCCTTTTGAGTGTCGGCTCAAAGTCGGTTAACTACTCGGATCTGTTCAATTCGATGTCATGTCGGACATTTGGCACATTTTATGTTTACTTATGCGAGCATTAAACAGTCTTAAGTGAAATCCCATGTCACGTGTCAGAGAGCGTACCACAAAAAAAAACATACAAAAAAAAAAAAACAAAAAACAGAAACCACGAAACTGAAAATTAAAACTGAAAATTGAAATCAATTGGAATCGCCGCAATTGAAATAAATATCAAGTCATAAATATGCTGCGAAAAGTAAAACAGTTTACGGCATAGAAAGCAGAAGCGCTAGAGGTGCTGATGCTGGAGGAGGGGAGATTGGGGATTGGGGACTGGGGAGAGAAGCTGCAGAAGGAGGCCTGCTGGAGCTGTCAGCTCGTCCGGCCACTTGAAGCAAACTGCCTGACCCAATTTCCCGGCTTGGCATCTTCGCTGGCAAACTGTCAGTTCAGCCATTTGACAGTCGCCTTTTGAGATACACAAGCGCAGATATGAGATACGCTCGCTGCCTCTGTGTATCTGTATCTCTTTCCACCGAGAGTATAGTATTTGATACGCGGTACCCGGTACTCGGAACTCGGTAACTAGTAACTAGTAACTGGTAACTGGTAACTGCTATCTGTGATGGCAATCTGGCTGCAACGTCTGGCGTCTGGCGTTTGGCGTTTGGCGGCGCCCCGCCAATTGAATCTTTTGCGCCGTTTTGGCGTATTTAAAGTGACATTCGCTGACAGTTGAACTGCAACTCCCCAGTTGCTCCCCAAATTGGTCCCTAGCTGCTCCTCCATTAAGCCCAACAAAACTAGATGCTAATCTTGTCGTGCTGCAAAAGCCCAAATTAAATTAATTACCTCGAAAGTGATGGCTGTAATTGTTTTGTAGATTTCAAACTCTTTGGCTGACACTTGACCTTTTTTGGAAGAGCAGGAAGACAATTAATTGCCAGTGAAAATCCTTTCTGAGTTTAACATCAACAAATATCAGCTAGCGATAAAAGTCTTGAAAAATACCATAAAATAATTTCACTCAAAAAATAGTATCGATAAATTAAACAAAATAATGAAAAATAAGTACTTCAGCAAAACGGTTTTCAAATTGAATGAAATATTAGACTATTTTTTTTATTTATTTAAGATATAATCAAACAATTTAGATGCATAATTATCGTTCTTATCGGTATTAGTAAGGCTCTTTTATTACCTAAAATTTAATATGTGCATAAGAACAATACAGCAATTAGGAAATATATACAACTCAAACACTCTATAGAAATATTGGAAATTAAAACTGTATGGCTTGTCATAAACTAATATCAGCTGAGTTCTTTACATTGTGGAACAAAGACTGCAGTTGTTCCAAGTGCGAACTGAAGAAGGTTTTGTGTGAATATCTAAAGTTGTAATCATAAAATTTCCAACACCTCGCGCAGTCCATAAATGGCATACAATTAGATCGATGGACAACAAGTTGTTGAGAAGGGGGGGACAACGAAAAAAAGAAGAAAAAATGAAGAAACTTTCATTTCAAGTTGATTTGAGACGATTTGATTTGATGATGCGCCCGGAAAAAGTTGAAGTTGAAGTTGCAATTGAATTGAATTGAGTTTATGGCTGACCATAAGGAGAACGAGGCTTGACTCAATGAGTTATCATTGTCTTTGGCAAGTGGAGCAGCTTGGCCGGTTGGCTTTTCTCCTTATACGCGATATGGTTACGGTTATACTTACTCACATACATGCTATATATCGGAAGTGTGTCAGCGATTGGCAACAAGCACTTTACATAACTTTGAGCTGCAACTATCTGTATCTGCAAATACGTGTATCTATCTGAGTAGTGAGTAGAGTCGCGTCGAGCCGAAACCAGAAGTCGTTTAACCAATTACTGGGGCGTGTGGCATGAGAACTGTCATTAGATTAAGTGGCAGGCAAACTGTGTGTGCAACCAAAGCTACACTGTGGCTCCTTCTCAGATCAGCTCAACTCTAGCTAATTATCGTTTGGAAATCGTGTTATTAGCAACTGTACCACCAACAAAACTAACAAACCACCAAAGATTTGTGATTGACACGCGCAGGCGACAAATCAACTCTCGTGTCTGCGATTCAAATTCAAATCGTTTGCATTAAAAATGCCATAAAAGTCGCTCGTTGTCTATTTTATTTTTTTTTTTTTTGGTTTTTTGGTCACATTCGAAAGCAAGAGCCATGCGATTTTTATCTCGCATGCAATTTATTTGTGATCTCAGTTGCAACAGCAGCAAATATGGCGTTAATTATCCCACAGTTTCGATAGCATCACGTATCCATGATTAACAAAAAACGCAATCAATCAATTGCTGTAACGCTGTATCTTTTACTTGCAGCTATGCCAAACATTGTAATTGGTATTTACTTTGAATGACTTTAGTCGTTGGCGTTGTTTAACTTGTAGTTGCTCTTGTCAATATTGTAGTTGCAGTTGCAGTTTCATTTCCAGTTGCTTTTCATCCATTTTACAAGATTTATGTCACCTCTGCTGCGCAATCGCAGCCAGAGACGAGCTGAGCTGACACCTTTTTCCTTTGTGCCGCACAACCAGCTGGGCAATTAATCAATGCTGATTTCTCTAAGCATTAAATTAACTCAGTGTGTGGCGCAGAAAAAATCGATGCTATTTATTACTCATTTACATTTTATCTTATTTATTTTTATGTTGTTTTGAAGACTTTTCGAGCTTTTACTGTACGATGCATTAGTCAGTTCCGTTTAGTTCTTATATGTGTCCTGCCTACAGTTTATGGGTTTAACTCACATATATTGATTGTATAAAATTAAGAAAGAGGACCACAGTGCATCGTCCTGAAGGCTGATAATCAAAAAGTTTCACCAATATCTCTCAGCTATGCTCAACTGAACATTAAAACTTTTATGGTTTATATAATAAAAGATGCATCCATGTATTTATCATCGACTTTGCTACACTTTCCCCCATCAAGCGACTCAAAAGACATTCACTTACGGATAATCACGGCTCAGCGAACAATAACTGCAATCAGACACAACAGACAACTACAACCAATTTGGCGCTAATCAATCATACTCACATATGTATGAACGTATTGGACATATCGGCAGTTGTGCAGCGCCACCTGGCGGTCGGTATGTGCTAGCCTTTAATTAACACGACAACAGGCAATTTATCAATTTTTATTGATAGAACCTCGAACACTCGAACAATGAGCATTGCACTAAACTGCACACTAATTAGTTGCACAGATACCTGGCCAAAATGGATAACCCCGTCGGGCAACCCAACTATAAAGCCCCATCAGCACCGCCTCTGCCCCTCGATCTCTCTCTCTCTCAGTTCGTTCACTACGTTAATTGCCAGCTGCAAGTTGTTTATGCTAACCACAAAATGTTAGTGCAGTCGCATGCAGTATGCAAATGCGGCAAGCGCAACAATAAATATCGCACAACTACGATCGAACACAGTCTCTGCTCTGCAGTCTACACAAAGCGAAATAATCGATCCGTTTCGGATTGAACTTAATTGATTCGTTGCCTCGATAAAACATATTTTCCCAAGTTTAAAAAATTGTTGACTATAGATTATTTACATGCGGATTGATTTTAAATACATCAATTTTGTTTTTTACGTTCTTTATTTTAACATATTTATTTATTTATGAATTATTTAAAGCCCAATGAACGTGGCTTTCAGAAATTCTTAAAGTGCATTTTTATGATTTATTTTGTGATTGCCTTTTTTCTCGCCGTGTAAGCTTTAGAGCCTTCCACTTGGCTCAGCGTCTGTCTGGGTCACTAATCAACATAAATTGTTGAAAATTGTTTATTAAGTAGCGCAAAATATGTCCACCTGCCGCTTTTCTGACATTTATTGTGAGCGCATTTTCCAAGGGAGCTAATGCGAAATAAATTACCTGAAAACTATACTTAGATGTGATATTACAGCTTATGACTCTAGGGATACTCAAATTATAATCAATTTAAAATTATCTACGATGTACTAGAAAATTAAAAAGCAATAAATTAAAATTGACTTTTCACGTCTCAATACCTACAATGAAATCTTAATTCAATTACATCATAATTATACGAAATCTGAGATAATCTAAAAACGTATGCTGCACATTCAACTTCATAATTCTGCAGCTGATGTCAGAAATATTTCAACATTTTTTCAATTTTAACCAGAAGAAAACGATTAAGCTGATTTGGTGGGTCTGCAATATGAGCAAACGCAGCACGCCCACCTCAAAATTGACTTAAATTAACTCCAGCTGAGTTAACTTGGTCAAGAGGCTGCTCACATTTCTGCTTAATACAAATTACACGGCTTATCTTTATTGGCCCAAATTTCAATTGGCCAACGAGTAAATTAAAGCCTGCCATGAAAAAGCAATTAATGATAAAAAGACACACTGCAACAAAAGCCACCACCAACAGTCCAGTTAAAATATATTAAAACAAAAATAAGAAAAGAAAGTTGGCCTGCAACAGTCATATCCAATGGCCAAAAGGACGGCAACGAAGGTTTAATGAAAAATAAAATGATATCTGGGCACAATCCACATGTCAGCAAAAGATGAAACCATTTGGCATTAAGTTTGTTATGTAAAATACCAGAAATTGATGATGAATGCTTTATACTCTTGGAATTAACCTACATGGATATTCGTATAACAGGAATGCATACATATAAATACAATTAATTGTTTTTAAATTAGCTCATAATACAGGATGTTTCATTAATGATCCACATTTTCCTGTCTTTTCCTGCGATTGTGTTTACTGTAATCAGAGCAGTCCAAATATATCGAAAAAGTAATGGAATAAACTAGAGTCGTATTGTTCAGTTTACTAGCCGAATAAATCGGATTTCTATAGTTTTATTTAGGAGCCCATTTTTATGAATTTATTTTAATTTAACCCAAAAAAGGTTTCGTAGTTTAATATCTTCCAATATTTTTCTTTGATTTTTATACATACAAAATCGAGCGAAGGTTATTAGAAAAAACAATATGAATAATTTGAAAATGATTTTCGAGTCAAGAATTTTATGCTTTATCTTTCACAAAGAAATTTCTAAAATTTTTGATAAATGGAAAGACTTGAATGCACTCATAATGCTCATAGCAGCATTGATTCCCCTTTTAACAATATTATGAACGATTCTTATTAGATACTCTCGGCAAGAGTATAATATTTAAATTAATCATTAAGTCAGATGGAACACACCTACCCGTAACGAAACAAAATAAAAGGGGCAGGGCAAAAATGTTGACTGAAATTAATTTGCCTGCCCTGCAAGATGGATGGCGACTTGGCGAAAGCTAAAGCTGTCTTCCTTTCTCCCCCAGGCGACAGTCAGACAGTCGGACAGTCGAAGCTGCTCCTAAATGCAAAATGCATAAAATACGCTGACACCATTCGATAAAGTTATGCGATAATTTAGAGGCTTTAGAACTGCAGATCCGTCCATTGATTTTAACCCACGGCTCGTTCCATTTTGAATGTAGTAATTACGAATCACGTAGTCCACAGACAAAGCTCATTCACTGAATTTTCACTCGCTGAACTCTAATTGATATGTAACTCGTTTAGTGTGCGATGATTGCAGTTTACGCAATATTTTCGGGTTGATTGATTGAAGAAAAGGTGCCGACAAAATGACGCAGACAAAAGCTTCTATTGTTGGTCGACGCATCGGGAGACAGGAAAACAAAATCAATGAAATTTAACGTATTTAATTTACTCTCTTTTTGTTGTTGTTTTCGGTGTTGTAGTAAGTCGAACTGCTGGAAAATGTAAAATGTTCGTAATCAAGGCGAGTGTTGATCGTCTCAACACCTCATAGCAGCTTGAATTTGTTTTTATCGCCTCTTGGCTTCGTTTTGTGGGCTTTCACTTTCTAGGCCCAGTTAAAAAAGTAAACAAAACTGTTGCCAAGAGGGCTTTAATGCTTGGGTCCAAAATCACGATGAAGCTTTTGCATTTTGTTTATTGTTGTTGATTTTGCCTTGATTGAAAGAGTGAAGTGCATGTGACGCAATTGAAGCTAATGAATAAACACTTTTCAATTGTTACCTCAAACAACTAATTGTTGAAAATTCCAAACTAATTGTAAATTGCGTTCAGAATTTTGGTTAGTTTTATTAGAATTCAGAAATGCTCTAAGCACAACATAATGATAGTTTTTATTTATGGTTATTTTAATCATTTACTATAAAGCGAACATTCAAGAATAACTAACGAAACTAATGAAGCAAAGTGAAGCTATCAAATGTCGCATTTTAGGCATAAAACATTTTAATAGTCTTTCAAAACACTCATAGAAAAGTCTTTAACGAATACGTTTTAAATTATAAAAAAAAATCATTAAATCATTAATAACATATATTTTTTTGTATTTAATAGTTTTAACCTTCATTTATTTTATTACATTACTCTAAAGAAAACAGCAAAAAAAGCATTATATATTTTAATAGTCTTTCGAAATCTACTAGAAAAGTCAAATACAATCGAAACACATAAGTTGAGAGAAATGGATGCTTAAACCTCACCTACCATTCAAAGAGTTAAGAGTTGTTTTTGCCGACTTCAAAATGATGTAGAACAAAGCGGTCAAGGGTGCTCAGGTTTCTAAGCATATTGCCCATAAGTCAATTGTGAAACTCTCACCGATAATTGCATCTTAAAAGATTAGTTACGCTTTAAACCGAGGCTCGAGTGCTTGCTTTGGGTTTCGGTCATGGCGTCCGAAGTGTGGAGCACTCATACGGAGTTATGAGTGTGCTGGTGAATTTGGCATGCCGAGCACGTTTTATACACTTGCACACACAACAAACACAACAAACGCGGACGCGCACTTGATGAGATGCAGAGTGCAGAAAAGAAACCCAACAGGGTCATAAATGCACTGGCCGCGCCATTAGAAAGCTGCAACAAAGCCGAATGCGAATGGGAATGAGTATGAGTATGAGTATGAGTGTGGATGTGAGTGTGAGTATGAGTATGAGTACTGTGAGTGCAATAGCTTTAATGCCCAACTTGTTCTCGTTACGTGCATGACTCATGGCGACCACAAAAGTGCAAGATCGTTTGGGTTATGGGTTGGAATTCGGATTGGGATTGGGAATGGGGATCGAGATGGACAAGGGGATTAGAGGGGATGGGAATTGCGATTGCATTTCACTTTCGGAGAAATCAATAACTCAACTTGCGCTCTCACGCTGCAATCAAATGAAAATGTTGAACAACAAACAAAACGCAAGACAGCCCGATAATTAAACAGACAATTGTACAAATGAACCAATCAAAATATCCAGTTGATTAACAAAAAGTGTTAAAAATGAGCGACTATTGATAGCAGCAGATTTATAGCATATACCACCATATATTTATGTGAAAGCTTGGGAGATTTGTTCTGTTTGCGAATTGAATGCGTTATGATCGATAGCATCGTGTTTTACGATTACTATCGCTATCACTGGGATTTGCGCACTTTCCAAATGCCAAACAACAACTTCATTTCACTTGCTCAACAAATGCATTTTTAGCAAACAAATTCATTAGATAGTTACCATATTTTTCTCAGCCATTTCACCTGGCTAACCAGCCAACCAGTTGGGATCCCTCTCCCGAATTAAAGCGCCATATCACTCTCACTGTCTGTGGTGCAACTTTATCTATCTGTTTATCTGGACGTCTTGTTTATCTATTTCGGTGGACTCGGTGGCATGCGAGCCGCTTCCTCGAATATATAAATCGCACACGGCATTTGCATGTTGAGAAACAATTTCTCAGGCCTCGTTTGTTGGCTTTAACGCTTAGCCGCTTAGGCCGCCTTTGATATATGCCACATGACGATGGTCATAATATTTTTGCGCAATTCGGTTGTCGTCGAGCGGCTTTTTCAACTCAATTTATCGATCGTTAAATAAATGCATTAACTTCTTCTCTTTTTGTTGTTGACTGCAAAGCGATTTGGTCGTGTTCAAAGCACTTGCAACCAACGCAAAGCAACATGCAGTCCGGCAAATCAATTAATAATGAATGAACTCGCAGCATCTGATTTTCAACTAATAATCTCGTATTTTATAACTCACTGCACCGATTAATTTGGGCAACGGAATTATTATTCGTTTGCTGAAGTGAATGCAAAAATAAAGCATATTATTTTTAACAGACTGTTAAGTTAACAGTTAAATAATGTTAGTTCGCAGAGATGCAGTTAGCAGTGAAACCATTCCTAACACACTGTTAAGTTATCTGCTAATGTTAGTTCGCAGAGATGCAGTTAATAGTGTACAATTTCTAACAGACTGTTAAGTTCTCTGCTAATGTTAGTTCGCAGAGATGTAGTTAACAGTGTAACCATTTCTAACAGACTGTTAAGTTATCTGCTAATGTTAGTTCGCAGAGATGCTGTTGCTTACAGACTGTTGATGCAAGTCGTGAATTGAATAAACTCATTAACTAATGAATGCCATTAAAATGCCTGCTTAGTGCATTCATTTATAACAATCGCAGTTAAGATTGGGCCAAGCCCAAGTCCATCAACTACTTGGACTCAAATTACCAAATGCTTGATACGGCCACAATTCTGCCTTGATTACAATGAATATATATGTCTGTATCTATCTGTTCAAATAATGTTCGCTCCAAATGATTTGGCAATCGAAATTTGATACAACCAATGGAGTCGAGTGCATAAATTACAAAGCTAAACGCAAGTAATTCTCATAAAAAACAAATGCACAGAATGCTTGCGAATACGATTACGATTGCGAATACGACTGCGAGTGTGAGTACGATTACGAGTACAAGTGCGGGTACTCGAAACCCTCCGTTCGCTCCTCCCTCCACGCGGTCAAATCGCGGCCACGACACAATGGCGTGGCGCCACGCGGGGAGCCCAATTGTAGGTGTCAGAGAAGGGGAAGGGGAAGGGGAAGCCACGTTGGGCAACAAACGCGACGCTTTTCCATTCAATGCAAATGCAACATCAGCGGCAGCAACTGTGGGCGGTTTACTAGCGATAATAAACGCGAGCGCGTTTTTGCATGCTTTTTAAATACGCGCCAACTACAGGTTAAAAGGTGTAATAACTTAGCGGCTACTTAAAATATATATCCCCTGAAGTAAACACATTCCTCATCAGTATCGAAATAAGTGAAATCTATCTATAGATACACCGAAATATCAGATACCGAGAAAGAATATTAAATGAACTTTATAACGCTCTCTTTGTATTAACTCTCGGCATAACATTACAACTTTGTACTAGAAATTGTATAATTTGTATGGTGATTACATAATTGCAGGTTGTGTCGAAACTAGAGTGCTCAAATGAAATAATATTGAGTTTTTATAGCCGACAATTGGTGATTATGTATATTAAAGCGTAGCTACAAGATTGTCATGAATGAAAACAGTCCTTGAATTGGCATCGATTTCAACGGTTTGCTGTAACTACTATTTTTATGACATTTAAACAATTATTTTGAAGCACTTTGTGGTCGTGTTGCCAAAATATCAGCTTATAGTTACTGCAACTGCGACTGCGGGCAACTGACTGTGGGCCAAGCCCAATCAAATGGCGGCCAAGACGTTGTCTCAACTGGTGTCAACATGTCTGGGACCGCCAGCTTGCCTCCAATAACCGATGTTGTTGTTTTAGCCCCCAGCAAAACATGCGAGTCTGTATTTATACCCTGCAACTGACTAGTAAACATGAAGGGTATGCCCAACAGTTACGCCCTTTCAGCATTCTGATTAGACAATTTATACATTTCCTATTCAATTTAATTTATATTTAATAAACAGTTCAAGTTGACTAAATATTCTTAGATACGAATTTCTACTTCACTTTGTCAATTTAATTTCTGCCATAAAACTTGTATATTCTTGGTGTCAATGAGTCACTTTTTGAACTGACCAGTCATCACTGCAATTCGTTCGTTAGCTGTTAGATAATTATATAGTATACATATTTTAATAGTCTTGTAGGTTTAATAATGATTATTGATTTTCTTGCTTTACAAATAAAATTAATGAAGTCAGAGCTTTACTTGCATAGACACACTTTATGTTTTTGACTTCTATAGATATACCCATATTATGCATACTTTTGTAAAGAACAAATTTAAATTCGTTCATACGAATGTCATTTAAATTCTAATTTACAAAAAAATTAAGAATGCTTAACCTCGAATGCTTCTAGAATAAACAAAACATTTCAACTATTTGTTTAACACCATTCGACTAGCGTTGATAAGAAATGGAAAGACTTGTAATTTATTATAATACAAAATGTCATGTTCTGGGGGATTTCTTTATCAAATTTTTGCCCAGTTCTAGGTCATTTGGCAGTCGAGCAGTTTAAAGTGTCTGTCTTATTCATATTTTGCAGCCGCCTAAAAACTTGGCACAAAATTATTATGAACCTGTTGATGTTGCTGTAGTTGTTGTTTGGTGCTTGTCCAAAAATCGAATCGAATTCTTGAATGAACCATTAATCTTGTTGCCAGCTCGGTCTCCGTCTCCATCTCTGTCTCTGCAGCCGGATCGGACTCTGGCGAGTCGATCATTAAATGGCTGCGGTAATTGCATTGCGGTCCCAGCTTCAGGTTTCGGCCTCCGTTTTAATGCATAATATACACTAACATTGAACGTATCCCAATAAACTAATGCAATATGGAATCAGGCCCCTCAAAAAAATACTCCGGGAAAAGACAAAGTGGCTTCTTTTTTATACACAAATTTGGAATAAGAATATTGATATTTTTAGAATATTTCTAAAATATATGACTACGCAAAATGCATGAAATAATAATTATATCGAATAATTTACTTTATTTTATATTCAAAAATATATTTATATTTCGTAAAGGGTATTAAATCTGCGATGTGGCGGCTTTTGTTGCGTTCTTTATGTTTAAGCAAATTAATGCGAGTTTGTCATATTACAATTACATCGACGACCGGCTGGCATTACACCTGCGCTCTTTTGGGGCGACGAGGACCCCTCGGGGTCCCCACAACCAAGCCCAATTGGTTCTGGTCGACATTTAGCGAGAAAGGTTGTTGCCAGTTGTCTTTGTTCCTATTCGGGCGCAGCTTGAAGTTTGACAATTTATTGGCGTATCGAAGGTTTGGCCAAATTCACAAATGTGTTCGTTATGAACTCGATACTCATCAAGTACTATCGATCTATAAATAGCAATTGAATAGATCGTAATTTAAGTAATTAATCCATAAATTACATTACATTTTAATTCCATTCGGAAAGCAATTCGAAACTATTGGAATTGCCTTCTAGTAAATTCTTTTGGTAATCTTATCAGCTCTCCTCAGAGATCACATAATTTCATCGAATTTGCTAGCATACCAACTTATTGTACTATCGATTATAAGCATACATGAAGCACACATGACTGAGGTTATATATGGATCGGATGATCTGCAATTATTGCGGATTGCAGTGTCACATTCCAACACCTCTTTCCACTAACGAGCACTTGAATGCTTACAAGATGATAATGCTGCAAAAACATAGTTGAATGTACAATCTCCTGGCAACTACAACTGCAACGACAATTAAAATTGCAAATTGCGTGTAGTTGAAAAGTGATTTTCACTTTTCTATAGAAATTTCAATTTGCAATGCAGTGGCAGGCATAATTTGTTAATTAATTTTCCAGCTACAACTTAATCAAAATGATGTGGCCAATTAAAAAGCCACCGCGGGGTGGCCAGCGATAAAACACTAGACTAGACACAGCAGAGAAGCGGACTGGAAAACAGAGATATCTCGAGAGAGAGAGAGAAATAGAGAGACCCCAAGCGAACTAGTTTAAAGAAAGCCTTTCTTCGGCTTGGCTCGAAACGAAACGAATCGCAATGGATCGTGGCTAACCGGTACTTAATTACTTTAGCCGTGTATCGATAGGTCATTTATCGAGTGTGGGGAATCGCAGTAACTTAATAGTCGGACAGACAGACAGACAGACAGACAGACGGACGGACAGACGGATAGGCAAGTGGGCAGACTGCACTTAAAACGGGCACGCATCCTCAGCGGAAGTGGGAAGTGGCATCCGTGGGAGCTGACATGCAGCTTTCTAGAACAGAGGCCCATTCATCGAGAGCATTCTATCAGTCCTCTCTCTGTCGCTGTCTGGTCACGTAATATCCTTATTTTATCTGCTTTATCTTTGGCTTTCAATTAAATGGAATGTTGGCTCTTCGAGCGACCCGCAATTACGATGCTGCCAAACTTTGTGTGTGCCCGAAACAAACCAATTTCAAGCTATTATCCCACACAATAGGGAACAGGTTCTGCCAAACAAGTTTGCGATTTTGGAGCCTTTAGCCTGTGGACTGCAGAATGCTGAATATAGAATGTAGACTGCAGACTGCAGCCTGTAGGAAAGCAAGGCAGACACCAAATGAGTTGCGGTTCATTAAGACGAAACCCCCAGACAGAACCGATGCGAACAGTATGCGTCTGGGATGACTAAGAGCGAGGAGAATGCTCACTAAATACACTTGACAGTTGCAGCATCTCTGACTTTATGTCTTGTCTGCTCCTGATGTCCGGCCAACGCAGACGATGCTTGATAAGCCGTCGACTGCAGAGCACGATCTTACGCCAACAGAACCTCCAGCTAATCGCACTGATCGCGACACACGACAGACAAACAGAGACAGAGACAGAGAAAAAGAGAGCGAGAGAGAGAGAGAGAAACAGGCAGACAGACGGACAACAGCGTCCAGTCTGGGCAGACAGAGGATGATGATGATGATCATCATTGACCATTGTGGGATGTCGAACATGCCTGAGTAGGTTGGCTGCACTTCTTCTTCTGACATCAGAAGAAGACATCTAATTTTATAGCTGCAGTTCAGCAGAAGACATCAAGCAACTAACATAAATTTCCAATAGTTTTGAAGTAATATACATTATTTGAGATACTCTCATTTGGCATTATATTAATTTAATTTGAATTTATGAAAGATTCTCATTATACTTATTTTTCAACTCTTGAATTCATTGTGGAATGTTGACTGCACTTCTTCTTCGCAGCTGACTGTCAGCCATAATCAATAGTCTGGCGAAGACATCTAATTTTATAGCTGCAGTTCAGCAGAAAACATCGGGCAACTAGAAAGCATTTCCAATAGTTTTAAAGTGAAACGCAACAATTGAGATACTTTCGTAGCAGTCTTATTAATTTAATTTGAATTTATGAAAGATTCTCTTTGTACTTAATTATTTCAACTCCCCAGTTCTGAACTGTAACACATTTTTGAACACCTTTTCCAATTTATACAAGATTTTCTTTGTACTTAATTATTTCAACTCCCCAAGACTGAACTGTAATACACTTTTTTAACGCCTTTTCCAACCTCTGTTGGTTTCTCTCTGTTTCCCTATCTCTCTCTGATTTTTCTCTTCTTTGCCCTATGTAAATCCTTCTCCAGTCAGATGCTCCACATTTCTCTACATCTTTCCACAATACCTGTATTTTTATAAGTATAATAATTCCCTGTATTATTCGTCCAACCGCTTGTGCAACCCTTTTTTTCCCTCCACTGTCTCTGTGTCTTTCCCTTTCTCTGCATTTCTCTTATTTGCTTGAGTTCCCTCTGCCTTAATCTCGCCTGGGATTAGGTATGGCGCACCTTGCTGCGCCCAGAGACAAACACAGAGAGAAGGAGAGGAAAAGTGGAAGTAGAGGACTCCCTGCAGCCAGAGGAGGTTGCGCCTCAGTCGAAGTCGAAGACAAGTCGCATATGACTAATCGATGTGCAACGCCTTTCTATGCAGCGCTCGCTCGCGTTCTCTTTGCTGTGGGGACCGCATGCCGCCGCTTGTGGCATGTGGCACAGCGAACTTTCATCGTCGATAAAGCTGGGCACACAAACACACTCTAATGTGTAGTATATGTACCTCAAAGTGCAACTCATTTCTCAAGTCTTCATCTCTTTTCGCTTTGTGCTTGCAGCAGCATCGCCAGGAGTCGCAGTCGCCGGATTACCACCGTTATGCGAGCATTGGCAAATTGCCCCGTGCGGCAGCGGCAGCAGCTGCCACCAATGGCCAATGCCACAGCAACGGCAA
The DNA here is from genome assembly GCA_963583835.1 of Drosophila immigrans. Classification (NCBI taxonomy): domain Eukaryota; kingdom Metazoa; phylum Arthropoda; class Insecta; order Diptera; family Drosophilidae; genus Drosophila; species Drosophila immigrans. The sequence continues at coordinate 21,443,366 of OY757141.1, forward strand.
TGCCACAAGCTTCGTGGCCAACACACACACCGTCACCGTCGACATCCACCAGCAGCAGCAGCAGCAACAACAGCAGCAACAACATCAGCAGCAGCAGCAGCAACAATTGCTGATTGGCAAGCAGCAAACGAGCAGCAGCAACAATAATATTGCGCACAGCAATTTGCACCTGCCGTACAGCGAGTTGCATGCAACGCCGGCATTTGCCACGCCTCCGACGCGTCGCCGTTTCTTCAACCACAAGAATCTGCGCAGCGCCTTGACCGGCCATCGACGCACTGCCTCCAACGGCGGCTGTCCCCTGGACACGGCATCCATACTCTCGGGCGGTAAGTTCAACAGCAACTTTTTAATTCTGGTGCTGGGCAAATGGCTCCTTAAGATCCTCAGCTATCCCCTCTTCTGCACTCTGCACTCTCTCTGTACCTCATCTCATCTAAACTGCTTCATCCAGATCATCGCAAGGAGTCGAATGCCTTGAACACCTCGACGTGCTCGGACTCGGCGGTCACGCGACGCCGTCGCAAGAACGTCAGCAACAACAACCTGAAGACGTCGACGGAACACGGCGCCAACAGCGAGAATCGCCTCAATCGCCTCAGCTTGGCCGGCACCTCGATCAAGTGCCTCATCAAGTCCCTCTGGAGCGTCAACTCCTCCAACTCGAGCGATGCGGGACTCAATCATCTAGCAGGCATGGGCCCCACTTCCTCCTCTCTCGCACTCTTCTTCTCTGCATGCAATTCATTTGTCGTCTGTCTCTTTCGAATGTCAACTGTAACTTTTACCTGATCAGTTGTGTGTCCAATCGTTACTAACGTTATCAAAAATAACAAATTTAACATATTTTTTTTTAATATCTCAACTTTAACATTCATGCACTTCTTTCTTTGTTTTTGTTCGTCTGGAAATAATTTCCTTTTTTACTATTTATTTATTTCTTTTTTTTATTTTCCTGAATGAAATATGCGTTTTGCTTTTATTAAACTTGCGTTAAGTAACTTCATCAAAATTATGAAAACTTTTATTTCGAACAGAAAAATAAATACGGAACATGTTGGAATCTTTTACTTTTTAAATTCTGATTTTAATCCCGAAATTGTTCAATTCAGACTTTAAGTTCAATCCCGAATACTCTTAAAATATAGCTTAAAGTAAACTTATTCATTATAAATTCATTCTTATTATTATCCACTTTACTTTATTAAAGTTTGTTTTGCACTCATTGAACTTATTTTCACTCGAAATGGTTTCTATTTTTTTAGTTTTGTCCGATCTACGCCATGTTCTCCGACAATTCTATACTTACACGGTACTAAATTTATGACATTGACCCTGAAATAGAGATACCATAAATCAGATAATGAGCTGTTGATAATGTAATTCGCTGCGCAAATTAAAAGCTGTAATTGTTCGCCCATTGCTCGTTGAGAACTGATAACATGAAAACAATTGATTCAAATAATATTCTATATATATTTACTATCGCTGTATACTTTTATAATATGGCGATACTCCCATTATTGCTCCTTAATCCCCTTTGTTTGCATGTTAATGTTTATCTTTATCCCTCATAATCCAAACTCACACATCTTTTGCTTCTTCTACTCTTTAGGCAGCGACACGTTGGGCATTGAGCATCACTCGCAGGCGCTGCTCAACGAGAAGCAGCAGAAGGATCAGCTGCGAGCACGTCTCGGCCTGCTGCTGAACGACAACAACAACTGCGGCACCAGCAACAGCCACAGCAGCAGCAGCAGCGACCACAACGGCAACTCGACGAGCACCACCAGCAGCAGCGGCAACAACACCACCAACAGCAACAGCAACAACATTAGCAGCAGCAGCTGCATCACAGCGAACAGCAGCAGCTCCTCGCACAACATCAGTCCGGAGCAGACGCTCGCAGCATGTGGCACGGTGTTGAGCGGCAGCCAACTGTCGGTGGCCACCTCGAATGCCAAGGAGGATGCGCTCAGTCTGTGCAGCAAGTTCAAGATGGGCTGCTCGATGCAGGAGCACGCCTACGAGGCGCTGCCGCTGGCCAAGGCGCGCAAGGGCGCCGCTCGCCGCTCCACACGCACCCAGCCAGCAGTTGGGGGCGTGGCAGCTGGAGGTGGAGCGGCAGCAGCAGCAGCAGCGGCAGCTCCAGCGGCGGGAGGAGCTGTGAGCAAGCGAGCAGCCGCCGCCGCAGCCTTGGCAGCCGTGCAGCTGGCGCTGAAGCCGCTGTTCTTCGAGGTGCCGCTGCAGGAGCCGGATCCGCCGTATGCGGGACGCCAGTGGCTGGTGCAGCAGCTGGCCAACATCCTGCTGGGCACGGACACGCGCGTGGTGCTGATCAACGGGCAGCCGGGCACCGGGAAGACGGCCTTCTGTCTGCAGCTCGTCGAGTACTCGTGCTTCGGGCGACGGCAGATGCAGCAGCAGGAGGACGTGGACGCCATCTACAGCCAGCTGGGCGCGCAGAACGAACGCATGCGCGGCCTGGCCTCGCACATGGTGGGCTACCACTTCTGCCAGTCGGACGCGAATCTCACCTGCCAGGTGCCCGACTTTGTGCACTCGCTGGCCGCCCAGCTCTGCCAGGCGCCGCAGCTGACCGCGTATCGGGATTACCTGCTGTCGGAGCCGCATCTCCAGGACATACTGAGTGTGCGCGAGTGCATCGCGGATGCGGAGCGCGTGATGCGTCTGGCCATCCTGGAGCCGTTGGCCCAACTCCATCGCGCTGGCAAAATACCCGCCAAGGTGGCCGTCATCCTGGTGGATGCGCTGTGCGAGGCGGAGTATCATCGACCCGATCACGGACACACGATCGCCAGCTTCCTCGCCCAGCTGACGCCGCATTTTCCCGCCTGGCTGAAGCTGGTGGCCACGGTGCGCACCCAGATGCTGGAGCTGGTCAAGGCGCCCAGCTACACGCAACTCACGCTCGACAGCTGGGCCAGCAGCCAAACGCTGCAGCAGGACATGCTGGACTACATCAATGCGCGGATTGCGCACTGCCCAGACATCCAGCACAACATTGGGGGGCAGCTGGCGCAGTCGCAGGCCAAGTTTGTGACGCATCTGCAGTCGCTGAGCCGCGGCTCGATGCTCTATGCCAAGCTGATACTGGACCTGATCTCGCGTGGCCAGCTGGTGGTCAAGTCCTCCAGCTACAAGGTGCTGCCCGTCTCGCTGGCCCAGATCTTTCTGCTGCACTTCAATCTGCGCTTTCCCACCGCCCGCAGCTTCGAGCAGACGGCGCCCATTTTGAACGTTTGCCTGGCCGCCCTGTATCCGCTGACGCTGGACGAGATCTACTACAGCATGGAGGCGCTGCAGCACGGGCAGGAGCCGCTCAGCTGGCCGCAGTTCATGCAGCGCTTCAAGCTGCTCGACGGCTTCCTCATCAAGCGGCTGGACAACACCTACATGTTCTTTCACAGCTCCCTGCGCGAGTGGCTGATGCGACGCGACGAGGGCGAGTCCAGCAAGTTCCTGTGCGACGCCCGGCTCGGTCACGCCGGGATTGCCTTCCGGCTGTCGCGTCTGCAGGCGCCGCTGCAGCCGCAGCTCACCCTGGAGCTGGGCCACCACATGCTCAAGGCACATCTCTACAGCAGCAGCCAGGCGGCGCTCTCGCCCCGCGATCTGCAGTCCTACTGGCTGGCCGGCGCTGCCGACAACATCTCGGCTGCCCTCGGCGCCCTGCGCAACGTCTACAGTCCCAACGTGAAGGTGTCGCGCCTGGTGCTGCTCGCCGGCGCCTCGCCGGATCATCGCACCGACTACATGGGCGATGCGCCCATTCTGTGCATTGCCGCCCACGAGGGCATCCTGCCCATGGTCGGATTGCTGCTGGAGTTCGGCGCCGACGTCGGCCTGACCAACAGCCAGGGCTGCACGCCGCTCATCCTGGCCGCCATGCGCGGCCACTGCGACGTCGTGCGTCGCCTGGTGGCCGCCGGCAGCAGCCTCGGCCAGCTGGACACCACGCAGCGCTGTGCCCTAGTGCATGCCGCACGCATGGGGCATCTGAGTGTGGTGCAGTATCTGCTGGCCTGCGACTGGTCGCCGCGCGCCCGCTCCCAGGACGTGGGCCGTTCGCTGGCGCTGCAGCAGGCGCTGATTGGCGCTGCCGCGCAGGCGCATGTCAAAATCCTTGAGGATCTGCTCGACCTCAACGAGCACGAACTGGACGATCTGAGCGTCAATGTGAACGGCCTCGAGCCGAGCAGCGGCGAGCTCGCCTTGACCGCCGCCGCGCGTCATGGCTGCGTGGATGCCGTCAACATTCTGATGTCGCGTGGCGCACAGATTGATGCACGCAATCGTCAGGGTTACACGGCCTTGTGGCTGGCCGTTAAGGAGGGCCACTGGAGCGTTGTGGAGCAGCTGCTGCAGCGGGGCGCGCTGCTCGACGAGCCGCTGGGCCAGACGCGCAAGACGCCGCTGATGATCGCCGCCGAGGAGGGGCACCTGGAGCTGTTGGAGCTGCTGCTGGCACGCGGCGCTGCGCTGGAGGCCGAGGATCACGAGGGATTCACGGCGCTGAGCTGGGCCTGTCTGCGTGGCCACTTGTCGGCGACAAAGTGCCTCGTGGAGCACGGCTGCAATCGCCAGCACGAGGATCACAACGGACGCACTGCGCTGGATCTGGCGGCGTATCAAGGCGCCGCCAGCCTGGTGCTCTATCTGCTGGAGCAGGGCGCCAACCTGGAGCACATCGATGTGCACGGCATGCGGCCGTTGGACCGCTCGATTGCCTGTCGCAACATCCAGGCGGTGCAGGTGTTTCTGCGCAAGGGCGCCAAGCTGGGACCGACCACGTGGAGCATGGCCATGGGCAAGCCGGAGATACTGGTGGTGCTGCTGAACAAGCTGCTGGAGGACGGCAATGTGCTGTACCGCAAGAACCGCTTCCAGGATGCCGCACATCGCTATCAGTATGCGCTGCGCAAGATCTCCGGCCTGGAGCAGCTGCTCGAGCGGAATGCGGTCTTCGCCCAGCTGCGCACCAATCTGCTGCTGAATCTGTCGCGTTGCAAGCGAAAACTCAATGTAAGTGGTATTCACGCTGAGTGTTATCGAAACTAATCAAGTATTTTGGGGTTGCAGGAACTTGACGCCTCCATAGATTTGGCCACGCAAGCCATACTCCAGAAGCCGCACAGCTATGAGGGCTACTATGCTCGGGCCAAGGCGCGCATGGAGCTGGGTGCACTGAACGAGGCGCTAGTCGATGCCAACGATGCCATGCAACAGGCAGCCCAGAGCGGCGTCCTCTGCGAGGTCGTGGAAGTCCTTAAACGCATCCAGGCCGAGCTGCTCACGCGCATTACCAACGAGGATCAAGCTGTCGCCGGCAAACTAATCAACGCCGGCATCGGAGCGAGAGCAGCTGTCTACGAATCCACTCAGCAGGAGATCACCGATTTGTAAATGTCCTCGGTTGTTGTTCTACTCGTCCTATCGCAATCGAATCACAATCTTAATCATTATTCTAAATTTATGATTAGTGTATGTAACTAGCTCTAGTTCTTAACTGTTTTCTACTATTTATTGCCTTTGGATGTTTTAATTTTACAAATTAATTTGTACTATTCATTTTCATTACGCATGTATAAACTAGTTGTAATCATATTTTGCCCCTAAGTATATCTTGAATAATAAAATAATTGCGAATTTAAAATTTGACTATTATTGCATACTTTCAGGCAGCTACTAAAAAACTTAAATAATAATATAATTGCTCAAATTTAAGTATAATTGCATACTTTCAGGCAGCTGAAAAAAAGCTCGAAAAATAAAATAATTGCGAATTTAAAATTTGAATATAATTGCATACTTTCAGGCAGCTGCAAAAAACAGCTGGGACATTTTCTGTTGCCTACTTTTCTGCTGTTTGTGTAAATTCGCTTGCTACTCATTTCTGTGCGCCTGGTATTTCAGATGGTCGAACTGGTTTTTCAGAAGGAATCCTCTGGGGTATTCTCGATTTGTAGACAACACAATTAATGTAGCAAAGGCGCTAAATTCAAGGCATGAATTAATAATTATTTTCTTATCATTATTTAAACTTTTATTTTATGCGTTAAAAAAGATTTAAACAATTCAGCGCCAGCGCAGCTGCACGAATTTGTAAATTTAAAATTTAAAAAAAACTCGTTCACAATCTCGACAAGATTTCCACGTTGAGCAGCTGAAATACCAGGCGAACAGAAATGAGCAGCAGGTGGATGTACGCCGCAAAATTGTAGTGGATTCTTATCATTATTTAAACTTTCATTTTATGCGTTAAAAAATGTTGAAGCAATTCAGCGCCAGCGCAGCTGTACGAATTTCCACGTTGAGCAGCTGAAATACCAGGCGAACAGAAATGAGCAGCAAGCAGGTGGATTTGCACCGCAATATTGTTGTGGATTCTAAGAGCACGGGTGAGGATGCTAAAAGCACGGGGAATTTTAAGAGCAAGCGGTGGAATCTAAGAGCACGTGTGGTTTCAAAGAGCACGTGTGGTTTCAAAGAGCACGTGTGGTTTCAAAGAGCACGTGTGGTTTCTAAGAGCACGATGTAGATGCTAAGAGCACGCATTATAGGATCCCGCAGATGTTTGGGTGACTTTGCAATTTGCACACCTACCTACTGCTCGTTTCTGTTCGCCTGGTAAATTTAGTCAAAAATTCGATTTTTGTAGCGCTCGCCGTGTCAGCGGATTCCACGCATTTTTAATTTGAATTTAACTTAATAGTAATGATTCAATATCACCAACTGCTTGTTTCGGATCTTTTGTTTATTTTACATGTATGCTCCCAGTGTCCAAAATAACAAAATTATTTTTATATTTTTATTTTCCATTTTTATTTACATAATATAAGGTCGTAACGAGCGCATCCAAAAGGGTTCATTTGGCGCATTTCTAATTTAGATTAAGTTCATCATCAAAATGTTTGTTTTACCACAATTGCATGCTGAATAATTTTATATTTTTTCGTAGTGATATGAAACATTCTGCTACCGATCGTGACAACTTAATTCATTTTCATCGGTACGACTGCATCCGATATTATCGTTTATCTGAGCAGCTGTTTAGGCTACGATAATTTGCGTATCGATAACCATTCCACATGTTAGAAACTGTTGCATGCTTTAGGACGGCAGGCAAAAATTAAATATACCACCTGTTGCAACGTGCTGAGCTATTCTGTCGTATATTTTAATAAATAACTGTTAAGCATGTGTACGTGAGCCTGACACACAATTTAACCGTTATATTCGTGTTTATGTTTGTCGCATTCTCACACAAATTTTATCTGATTTTTGCGTATACTTACTGAAATACTTAACATTTAAAAAAAGTTAGGGGTGTTTCCACTTGTTTTAATTGCCTATGTGCACTTTACCGAATATTAAAGTTGGTTAAAATAATTAATTGCCTGCGTAGCTCAATTATTCCTGCTTGGTTGGCGTCGCGTTTGGCTTAAGAGTGACCAAGAAAAGTTAATTTCAAAATAATATCAATATGCGACATTTCGACCCTAAAATATCGCGATAACAATTTTTTAAAACATAATCGATGTATCGATGTTTTGATTGAATTTGAAATTTAAATTAAACATGAACCTAAATACACTTTCGAGGTATTTAATTTACGAAGTTTCTTGTTATTTTGTATGTATATATTTTATAAAAATTATGCAGTTTGCATAATTATTGGCTTAACTGCTAGCTTACGACATAGAAATGTACAAGATGATAAATTATACGTTTCTCAATTTTACTTGCATGGCATTAATTTTGGGATGGGCGCAAATATCTAAAGAAATTTAACATTCAGTCTCGCCTTTTGTATGATTCTAGAAACAGATTACAATTAGAATAATGCGACTTAAAGTAGTACATGATTTGGAAATAGAATTTAGACAATAAACAAACATATAAAACAAAACTTTACAACATTGGAATTTTGTACAAAAATTACGTATTGCTTGATAAAATCTATCTAATCGAGAACATAGAACATAAAGATCTAATATATGTATGTACATACTCGTATGTATGTATGTATGCATATAACTTATAAAACGACTCAATATGAGTCAGAGAAGGAACTTTTTGCAAGCACTATGCAAAATACATTCGTTGTCAATATAACACTTGAATTCAGGCAGGCAACAATGGCACTAATATTGGGGGGCGATCACATCCGTAAATCGGAAGATTGCTAGATCCTTGGCTAAAACTTCTCGTCATCGATGTTCTGCTGACGACAATTGTTGAGCGCCGATTGACGCTTCAGAGTGCCCGTCTCGCAGTCATTGTAGGTCTTGGCCAGCACCTTGGGCGTGTTGTTGTGATGCATGTTGTTGCGATTGAGCGTCCCGTTGCCAATATTGCTGGTCTTGGCCGGCATGCGGAAGCTGCTCTGTCGCTTGGGTCGCTGCTCATAGTACTGCAAAGAGAACAAACATAAATTGCCATTAGACATTCGATTCGTTTCGATTCAATACGATGGACTTACATCCTTGGTGGGCAAGCTGGAATACTGATTGGGATATGCGTCGAAGCTGGCCGTCGTTGTGGTCGTCTTGTTGAGCGCCTCCTCCACGCTGAGCAGGAAGCGACGACGCGTCAGATGATAGGTGACCAAGCAACAGGCTCCCGTGAACAGCAACAGCACACAGATGACGATGGGCAGCGTGGCGCTTGACGCTGATTGCACTTCTGTAAAATAAAGTAAAATAATGATTAATTGTTTTATAGTACATGTGATAAGTCAGATTAAAGATAATGGAGTAGAGACAACAACAAAATATTGTAAATATCTATGTAACATAGAGATTATTAATCAATTTAAATATTTATATTCCATCTATAGATCTTTTTAATTATAATAAAAGTGGAAAATAATTCTAATAATTATATTTCAATCCTCAATTTTTAATATTAAAACTTATTTTAAATTAAATTTAGAATTATTTTGTAGTAATAATTGATATGGAACTCACCATCGCATTCGCCGGGCACACAGGCGGTCTTCTCGAACTCGGCGCCACGGCATTCTAGACTTGAAGGCTGCTCCGCCTCGCAGCGACGATGACGCAGTCGAATGCCATCGCTGGAGCAGGCGGACCACTCGCTCCAATTGCTCCAGCCCAGAAAGTCTGCAAACGCAACAAAGAGGCATAAATTGATTGAACTTTTATAAAGAGTTATGCAATTCGTTACTCACCTTCGCAGGGCACCTGCTCACACTTCTGCTCCTCGATGGCGCGTCCCGCACAGAGACGCTCGTGCCCGCCAAGACATTTGCGGGTGCGTCGTCGCACTCCCAGGCCACAGGTGACCGAGCAGCTCGACCACTCCGACCAGCAGCTCCATTCGTGCTCCAGCTGAGTGTCGATGCTGTTGTCCGGCTGCTGTTCCGCATCCGTTGGACACGGCTGCAGATTGCAGGCGCGATTCTGCAGATTGCGACCACGCTGACGATGCTGGCTGCCTCCGCCGCAGCTGACGCTGCAAGGCGACCAGTCCGAGTCCGATTCCGAGTTGGCGTCGTGTTCATTCGTGCGCTGACAGCTGCCGTCGGCACGGCAGTTGCGTGTCTCCTCCTTGACCAGATTGATCTTCACCGAGCTGGCATCGGCCGTCGTCGCCCGACACGAGTAGCGATAACGCTTCTCCACCTGCGGTTCGGTGGCATTGCCAATGCTGGCCGTCAGCCAAGGCGTCCAGGCGCTGAACTTGCGCACCTCGGCACAGCTCTGCATGTTGCAGTCCTCGTAGTCCAGGCGACAGCCCGGGCAATCCAGTCCGCCGTTCAGCGGCTTGGGATCATCGCATTCGCGGCGACGCATTCGAAAACCGCCGCCGCACTGGGCGCTGCACTCGCTCCACTCGCCCCAGGGACCCCAAGCACCGTCCACAGCCGTCGGCTTGGCCACTGGACACGGCGGCAGGTGGCTGCAGTACATCTCGGCATGCTCCGGGCCAAGGCACATGCGTCCGCCGTGCGCTGGCCTCGGATTGCCGCAGCTGCGCCGTCGCGTCTTCACAGCAATGCCACAGGTCTGGGAGCAGGGCGACCACGCCGACCAATCCGTCCATCCGCCGTGCTGGGTGCAGTTCGTCACCTGAGTGCTGATGCCCTCGCAGCCGCCGCCTCCATGCTGTGGCTGCGGATTGTTGCAGTTGCGCTGCCGGCACAAGCAGTTGCTGTCCGGTTGCTCGTGCTGCTGGCAATCGTGCCACTCCGACCAGGCGGACCAGCCGCCGTCGATGGGCGCATTGAGCACGGGACAGCTGAAGTAGCTGGGCTGCAGCCAAGGCTGTTGCACGGTCGGATCGAGGGGCGTGCAGCGCTCGACGAGCTCGTTCCAGCCGCAATACGGATCCATGGCATTGAAGCAGCTCGACTGCGACACGTGGCGACTGCAACGCTGGGCGGGAATGCGAGTCAGCGCCAGATCCGTGCCCAGATACAGCGATTCGGTCACCTTGAGGTACGACATGTGCAACAACGCTGTGCTGCCCGTGTCATCAGCCTGCCACAGCTCCACGAGGCACGTCTGCACCTTGTCCTGCTCCCGGCCGTACTTCACGGACAACTTCTTGATGTGATTGCCGCTGCTGGAGACGAAGAGCACGTGCAGCTGCTCCGTCTTGGTCTGCACCACGTCCAGCGCAATGTGCCTGAACCGCTCCAGCCTGGAGTGGTACAAGGGCTGGGCGCCAATCGGTTGAATCGCCTGATCCATCAGCTGGTAACGTGAGCTCTCCAGCAGACGACCGAACTCAGAGGCGCCGCTGGCTCCACTTGCGCATTGGAACTGACTGCGCTGCGGAGTATTCACTGTCTCCCAGGCGGCATTCGCGTGCTCCTGCACCTTGAAGGCGCCCTCGAAGGCATCGTTAATCGCGCTCAAGTTGTAGGCACAAACAGCCGATCCATAGATGCTGGAACTGTCGACAAAGAGGAGTTGTTAGTAACAGTTTAGTGGGGTTAATCCTCTCGAGCACTTACCCAGTTGTAGTGAAGGTGGCGTAGAGCACGTTCTCGGACTCGGCATAGGTCATGCCCTGGATCTCATCGAAGTAGTAGGGATAATCCCCAGGCAGCGAGCAATTGAGACGCGCCTTCAGAAACGATGTCCAGTTGTCGCGCAGCACCTGATCTCCTCCAGCATCGTTCTTGCAGACACGTGCAATGCGGGAATAGATTGCCTAACCAATGAGTTGAGAGATTGACAGTGAGTAATGGTTGTTGGTCACTGGTTGGGGTGATCTTACCTTGCCACAGCTCATGTGCTCCAAGGCGGATTCGCGTAGCAGAAAGTAGACAAAGTTGCCAGCCTCGAAGCTGCCCACGAACTGAGCTCCATTCAGCCATTTGTTGTTGTACTGCTTGGTGCGCAGGAAGCGCTGACGATCCACCTAGAAAAGGGAGAGGAAACCACAAGGATTAGGCGTGTATTTAAAAAATATCTAAAGAAATCGTAAGGAATTGAAGAACTGACAAAGAAATGTTGAAAAAAGATTAATTCGATCTATTCAAAAAGGATAATTTAACAATTAAATAAAATTTTGTATTAATGGAAACCGTAGTTGAAATTAAAAAGATTTTATTCGTGATTAAACTCAGATAACTAAATGGATTGTAAAGAAATGAATAAAAAATGAATCTTATATAATTTCATTTCTTGAAAAAATTCAAATCACTTTAATAACGATTGTAAAGATATAATTTATTATGAAATATATATGAATCTTTTGAACTCATGCAAAAAACGTAAACAACATTTAAAAGAATTTAATATTGAAAAATGCAGATAACTTTTAGAGAAATATTTTGTCAAATTTTAAATATACAAATATGTTAAATAATAATTCATAAAGCAACTGTGATAGATTTAAAGGATTATGGAGAATTAATCACTAAATGCGAATCAACAAAACATGATAATTAAATGAGATCTCTTAATGTTCAGAAAGATATTTCAATTGCAAATATATCAATTAAATGAAATACTTCATCACTAGATGAAGGGATCAGCATAAAATATTGATATGAAAATGGCAAGTGTAGTTAAGGCATATACTAATTAATTTTTTCTGAGAGGATAGAGACGTAGACTTGGTTGATGGACTTACCCCGTGGGACTGGGCGGGAGAGCGAATGATGGCCACGTCGTTGCCGGAGAAGTCGGTGGCGGCGCCGACGAACATGTTGCCGTTGGCCTGCAGGAGGCTGGTGCTGTTCGCCTGCGGATGGAAGGGGCACTTGACGACACCTTCGTCAAACGCGGTGACTGTCAGGTTTTCCATCTGCGAGTGCGAGAAGTACACGTTAAATGTGGCTGCATTGGCGACGCCACAGCTTGGCGACCACTCACCTGGCGCCATGAGCAGCTCGGCTGGAAGGCGTTCGTCCCACACGCGTACAGTTGGTTCTCACCGTAGCTGTGGAGCACGCGCACATAGTTGCGACACCATCGCTCCGACTGGCCTTTCTGCTGGCACATGAATATCTTCTCTGGCGTCGCCTCCCAGCTGGCCCGCTCCAGCGGCACCAAGTCGAATGACATGCGGTACAAGGTGTCTCTGCGAAATACGAATTACAAAAAACCGAGTCGATAAAATAAATAAAATGTTGCCGCACTCCGAATCGCTTGAATGGTAACAGCTAACAGCTAACAGCCAACAGCTTACAGCTAAACAGCGGCCCACAACCGCTTACAAATAAGGCAAAAGCCAGCAAAGCCTACATCTAAACACTCCCCTCTCTCTCTCATAGTTTTCCAACTGGTTGGCAACACTGGTGCATTGAACTGCAAGGCAAACAGGTAACGATACCTGCCCAGGCACAGTGGTCACTCTGCTGACATTTGCCAAGGAGACGCTTGTAGGCGTCCCCAGTTGGCCCACATGCAGCAGTTTTACGACAACAACGCGTTTGAGCCAAGTCTTAAAGGATTAGCCAGCGTTAAGCTCCATCAATTTGTTTTCTAGACTTGGCTTAGCTCTATGATTTCTGTAATTGCGTTTTATGGCTGAAATTCATTAATAACCCATAGACATAATTGTATTAACATATAGTTATCCCAAATAGATTGATTTGCTCAATCTCAACCAGGTTTGAGTATGCGGAAAAATTCACAGCAACCTTACAAAATTTGTAGCTCTTGAGGAACGAATTTTCTATGAAAATATCTTAAATTTGAATTTATCTGTGATCCATTTATGGAACCAATTTATTGCCAGCTTTAGGAAATATTTTTAAGTGACTTTAATGTTTACTATCCAATCCAAACCAGTTTTAAAATTATATGGCATTTTTGCATTATTTAATAATTATTTTAAAGTAACTTTTAAATTTCTTATCCAATTTGCTTTTCATCAAAGATTTCATTATTGCAATTTATAACCAATTTAATAGATTGGAGATGCAATCGCTCGTTGCCATTATTATCAATTAATTGATTGATAATTTTCCAATTGAAAGAAATATTTAATTATTACCTCAATTACAAATTCATGTGCTGTCACCACTGTGCCTAAGACGCATTTGGGGCAACAAATACGAAGATCAATAGATCAAGTGCATTCGAATGCGGCAAGTGAGAGATAAATGGTTACATCTCAAACTGGACAGCATTCGCTTGGCGAAGTCAAGTCGAGTCGGCGCAGTGAGCGGACTTAGAATGCGAATTCTCGACGGCGACCAGACGACGCCAGCCAACACACAAAGAGCTGCGATCGAGAGACGGCTCAACTAAGCAGCCGCAATGTGGGACTCTCGACCGGATTGCCATCGACTCGGATCTGGCCGCAGTTCGCCCAACATCAATCAGTCAAATGCTGCAGCTGCCGCCGCGCGTGGAGCGTGCAACGCAGAACGCGCAACGTGGAACGTGGCGCGTGGCGCGGCTCAGTGGAGATCAGCTTGCCTGAGTTCAGGTGGTAACTTGAGCCTGCGAGCCAAGCTAACCACTTAGCCAACTTCTGCGGTACGCGTTGATGATGAGGTAATAAAACAGTTCCAACATTTGCAACTTGCCCTTCCCCAAAAACAAGAAAATTGAAAAAAAAAAAAACGGCAGCTGTCAACGACTTGTTGTGCTTCTTCTGATGTGTGTGTTTGAGTGTGTGGTTTGGTGTGTGCCACGGCAGATGCAAAAAAGGTTTCTTTACTTAGTTGTGTCATTATTCAAATTATAGTATTAAAATGGCAAAGTGCATACACGCAACAAGCGCTATAAAAAAAGTGTCCACATAAAACGAATTCAAAGGAAAATGTAAATTAATTAATGGGAATAAAGTTTATTTTGGAAATTACAGCTTTAGCAACAAGCACTTAAAACAAGATTAACGGCTTCAGTTCACTCGAGGAATGCATAAATAAATCAACCGAGCTCTGTTTATCCGTTGTATTTAAGATAGCAGAAGAATGCAGCTGAAGATTGCAGATAATGCTCAGTAATAACAATAATGTGACTCATTATTGAATAGAAATAAAAACAATTAAGTGCATTTTTAAATATTTAAAAAACTTTCTAAATTTATTACAAATAGATTTGAGCTCTGATATTGAATTTAAATAATTTCAAAACACGGTGAGAAATATCAAATTTCATTTTGACAGCCATATATTGAATAAAAAAGAAATGTTGAATGCATCAATAAACATGAAAAAAGTAGAGCTCAAACGAAACTAATCAGCTTTTCTTTAACGACTTAACTTATTCCAGGAAAATTAGTTTTGTGACTGACTGACTGATCGAGCTGAATAAACCTAAAAATATTATGTAATTTTGGATGAGTGAATGTCCAAACCTATAACAATTTTTGAATATTTCAGAAAATAACATAGCATTTTAAAATAAACTACTTTAACAGTCTTGTCTAAGAACAGGCTGTAATGTTATGTAAAGCTCCATAACAAACTTGCTTTATTAGACTTTATATAATATCTTCTCGATGAAGAAGCATTGAGATATACTTCATTGCCAACTTGACCGTATCTCAAGTCCCAAACAGCCGCTGCTTTTTGAGTAGCTGTCGAGGAGCGAAGCTTTGGCGTATTGGGCAAGGTTATGATAAACTTCAATAGCCGGCATCAAGTACGTCAATAGTCGCTTAATACTTGTGCATATACAATAATGTATTTTATAAGGTCTAGCTGAGGTCTAAAGACTGTTGAGCTGATAAGCGCCCCACGAGTGTTGGGCTCTTGGGTTGGGCAGATGATAGTTTAGGTACAGCGGAAATCGAAACGTGAAAATGACGTGACAAATGTCGCGTAGCGAAAAAGTACGAGTGCAAAAATAATAAAATAAATAACAAAAAAAAAAAGGGCGCAAAAATTATGCCCAGACTTAACGGCTGCAAAAATTAATTATTGCTGATTGCGAAAAGCGGTTGTTGTTTTAGTGAACCATGAGCCGCCTTTGTGGTGTGATTACATTTTCATTTTGTTTGCACTAATTTGCCTGGCAATCGCAGAAAGCGTTGAAAGTTTAAAACAAATAAATAAATAAATAAAATTTACAAATACCCTTACATAAGCTTGAAAATAAATAAAAGTATTCTTGACTAAACGAATAACTGTCAACTGGGACTTATTTGTTGTTCGTTTATCATAGTCATCTTAAACGGCCTGTTAAAAGAACTCTTCTAATATTTGCAGGGTATGGTAGATTTGCAAAGCAAATGAATGCCTTAAGTCCTAATTACTTTGAGGCATACCTGTGCTAATGAGAACAGTTCCGCAAGTGTTCCCAGCAGAGAGTTACACGCACGCGTCCGTCGCGATAACGATGGGGTAAAAAGCGTTATGACAAACGCAAACACAAACACAACGACGGCAAAAACAAATTAAACAACTGGCAAAACAATGTGCAA
This sequence comes from Drosophila immigrans, assembly GCA_963583835.1. Lineage (NCBI taxonomy): Eukaryota > Metazoa > Arthropoda > Insecta > Diptera > Drosophilidae > Drosophila > Drosophila immigrans. Next base: position 21,459,251 of record OY757141.1, read on the forward strand.
ATATTTGCCAAAAGCAAAATGCGAACAACGAAAGCAACCCGAGAGAACATGTGTATCGACTTTTCACACCTCGCCACTCACACGGAGGAATTCGCCAGCGTCGTCGACTCAAATGCAAGATAACAGATTTCAAACGAACCCTCCGATCTGGATGGCAGACAAGGGGTGCTATAGAGAGGGGCGTGAGCGGAGCAATGCTAATTTGCAAGGCCGTTGCTTATCGTGGATGCCAAAGAAATGGAACGCTGAACTCCACAAAACGAGTTAACTGCCCGCATGTGAGAAATTCACGCTAATTATAGAATTTTTCGTTAATAGCGAGCAACTATTTAAGCAACTATTTAAATATCAAGCTGTGGTGCTGTGCGATACCCTGTAAACATTTGCAAAACTAATCGAGAAAGTTGGAAAATATCCTGTCTAAATATATAAAATTAAATGCACTTGATAATCAACACAATAAATCACTTACAAATTGACAGCTTAACAAAAATAGTAAATCTTTTTTAAAGCAAATAGAAGTTGACTATAATAAATTGTTTGTCAAAAAAACGCTGATAAAATTGCAAATCTCATACAAATTTTGATAAATGAAATAATGTTAGAATGTGATTTGCGAAATTATGTTCTTACGATTTGCTTTGAATTAAAAAGAGCATAAGCCAAATTTATTAATTGAAATTAATACCCAGATTAGCCAGACTTTAGACGTATTAAGTTACAGCCGGCAGTAAAAGATACATGTGAATATGAGCGCAGATACATGTTGGTGATGTAATTGAATTATAGTAGAAACGGAGCAATAACTTTAACCCATTTACAGCGTCGGCGCGTGGCAGTCTTGTTCAGCAAGTGCGTTACGTGCAGCAGTATCTGTATCTGTATCTGCAACTGCATCTGTATCTGTATCTGAGGCTCGGCTTGCAGCTGTAGCCGTTGCCGTTGCTGTGTGCAGATTTCATTTTTATTATTTTTGGTTGTGGTTGAGGTTTTGGTTGTGAGCCGGCACATTTGCATTCACAATATTCGCACACCTTGCGCCGTGGCTACGTTTTGAGCGACAAGCGCGACAAGATAACAAAAAGGCCAGAGACGGAGATGGAGATGGAGACGGGATTGAAGCTGGCGTCGAGCGTTGTGGAGCTATTAAATCTTTTGACTATGGCGCCGTCTGTCCAGCTGCAGACCTGTAGCTGATCAAGTGGTCGCCGTGCGTGGGCGTTTGTCTAGCGCCTGTTTGGCGACAGCTCGTGGCGATCGACGGGCTGGCGGGCTGTTTGTAATTAAAAATTGCCCCGTTTGCACCGTTAAGAGCTTGTGCAGCTAAACAACTTGTTGTTCGCAACAAAACTGCACGCTGCACTCTGCCTACGCCGAGCACATTCCAAGGCTCTCGAATCTCTCACAAAATTGTATGTGCAGTGTTTTTTTTCCCCTCCTGACAGTTTTGCATAGAAATACGAGTATGCAACACGCCCCCTGCCTGCCCCTTTGGGCTGCTGCACGTAACATAGCTGTGTGGCTGTGGCATATGTTTTGCCTTGATTAATTTTGATTTCAATTTCGCTGCTGGAGTTCCAGTAGCCGCCTAAGCTGACTGCCAACCTCTTAACGTCTGTCAAATGGGGTTTGTGTCCACCTTTCAATTGCCAACAATTGTCTGGAGCGGCAACTAAACGACTGTAATTATTATAGTTTTATCTCGTTCATTCAAATTGCAAGAAATCTTGTTCCACGATTAGACTGCTCAGAACTCAAAGAACATGCTATTGTCTTCGAAATCCTTTTACTTAACTCTGATTTCGTAAGCATGTGGAAATATTAAATTTAATGGTATCTGTTGGAAATAAATTTGCTTCATTTGCAAATAGTATTCGAGGAGTTGAACTCACGTTCTTAACGTCCACTATCAGACGCTCTAAACCCTGGACCACTGCTACTTTATACATTATGATATATAGATTACCAGCGACAATTCTGCTTACGTATATAGTACTTTATAAAAGTGCAGCTCAATTTCTATTCCAAGTCTAAGCATAACGATATGTACACATCATATTATGTTTCTCGGGGAATTCTGTAATGGTCAAGTTGTATATATATTTTGTATACGGTTTCCTTGTTTAAACAAAATCATGTTCAGTCACATGTATAAACATTTCAAATGCTTCGCATGGTCCATTTGCGGCAAAGCCACAGCGAACAAAAAAAATGAAAATTAAAATGAAAAAAAACGAAGTTTAATAAAAGGTTTTGCTGGTCGAAAGTGCAGAGGGGCTTGAAAGGGAAAGGGAATACAAAATGGTATATTATTGAAACTGCAGTCTATATCAAATTTCGGGCCACAAGACCCCAAATGCACTGCACATGACAGCAACAACAACGACAGCAACTGCAAATGACGGGGCGTGCAGTTGCCTCGTCACTCTTCACCCCTCAATCACCACCCCGCACTCGTCACTCGCCTCTCTCATTACTCGCCATGGGAGCCGTTGGAGTACTTGAGATCGTCCCCGACTTGTCGCAATACGAACGCCTCGCACCGCAGTCGAAACCCGAGCCTTTAGTCGTGTCAAGTGTGTGTGTGTGTGTTTGGAACAGACAGACCAGGAGCATTGTCACGATATATTCGTAGTGTATACAACATTAATAATCGCATACAGACTTCGGCTCTACAATTACCCTGCACTTTTATGAGCCGACCACAAAAGCATAAAGCAAGACAAAATAAAACACAAATAATTCCGCAGCCAACAGTTGAAATAATATTGCCACTATTAAATTGCGGCTTGTGATTAGAAGAAGGTTCTCTTGCGGTTCCTATGTGACACATTAAATACATAACGATCAAAAGTGATCAACTAAAAGACACCCTCCAAATTGTAATGTAATAAATTTTAAATTATGGCTAATCTTATACTTAACGATAGAGGTAAAAATGATTCTGATAATACTATTCATAATATTGTATACTAACAACATGTAGTTTTTGTCAATTGCAAATTTGTCGATAGTACTGTTTTTGTAAACTATTTAATTTGAAGAGAATGTTGTATACTGAATAATTCCAGATTCAATGAGCAGAGCTTTAAAGAAAGACCAATTTTTATGAAGAAGACTTTACAAAAAGTAGGCTACAGTCGTAGCAAAGCCTATATTTTATTTCAGTTGTTGCCCAACCGTCGCGCATTGTATTAATATCTGGGGAATGCGATACCGATACCTTAAGACCCTACATAAAGATATTATAAGTGTGCTGTGCTGACCGCTGGAGCGTCCAGTCTAGTCGCAGCGACTTAATGTTATTATCAAAATCGAAGCCCACATCTTATAAAGAAACTACATTCAATGTGCCCACACGGTTATCTATGGAACTAGTTATCTCTGCGACGCCTACTTGCCATATACTCATACTTATAGTACAACCTAGCAAGTAAGTGGAGCAACTGCCCTTCGTTATCATCGGAATACAACAAATCAAAACATAAAAACCAAAAAAACACATACGACGAAAAGAAAAAGAAAAAAACGTGTGACGAATGATTGACGACAACAGGGACTAAAGAAAAGTGTGTGGAGGAAGAACGAGAAAACAAAAAGAGCGACAACATTATGATAAACGAGGCAATTCTGTATCTGTATCTCAAGGTGCACAAATGATGTGGCAAGGGGTTAAGATCTGTGTTCGGTCTTATCTGGCCCCCTCTCATGTGAGTAAATGAAAAGCAAACTAACAAACTGGCTAAGAGAATACGACAATATTCCTACAAAAGGTACCATCTACCATTAAATTGCTTCACAAATACGGTCGGGCAACGTGTATTGTATCTGCGAGTACGCTCAACTATCTGTAGCTCACTTGTTTGGTTAACTTGTTCTGTTTCTGATGTTTCTGTTTGTATTATCATTAGTTTCTTTCGAAGCGAGAAGCGAGAAGAGGCGGGAGAGAGACGGCAATAGAGATAAGTCTCCCTGATAAGCCGAAGATTTGTTTAACCTGTTGCGTGCGCTTTCAATTTTATTACGAGATCTTCTGATCCCATGCCAAAACAAAAACCTTATCAGTTTTTGTTTTACGCAACGCGTGGTCGATAATACATACGAGTACACGTAATGGGGGACTTACTATTTGGCAAAGTTCAATTGCTTCCGTACACTAAGCCAGTGACTATGAGGATATCATAATATATATATATAGATGTTAACACTCACCTTGCACCGACAATAACTTGGCTTCTGGACACATCGTACAGCACCTCGGAATACCAAGTCGTTTCGGGGTCGTAGAATCGTTTGGCTGATGACATTAAATCTGTAAAAATCAATACAAAGTCATTAAACTCGTCATGGTAATATAGCAACTAAATTGCTAAGAAATTACACAAAAATATAATGCCTTTTAAAGCTTTCATGTACAGGGTTTAAGTCAAGTCACCTATAAAATGCGCGCTGTTTATTGTTATGTCTGTGCATAATAGTCGCCAAGAAAGCGAAGTTAAGAGCCCGCAACTTATAAGACATAAACAAAATATGAAAATATGAAAAAGTTTAAAAATCCCCATAAAATACTCATACTCATATACCACATACGAGTATTTACTATATTATACGATACTATATGAAAACCAGAGTCAACACAAGATGTTGCTGAGTTTGCGATTCGCGAAATCGTACTTCAAGATGCATTCCATGCAAATATTTAAACAATAAACACGAAGCGTTTTCTGATTAAGTCCCAGGTTTGCTCAGATTCATCAGAATTAACATCTCTCGTGGGGACTGTGGAGTGCAATTGGAATTTAACAACCTGTTTCGCCCTCGACTTGCGTAATACCCGACTAAAGTACTCTGACGATCAGCTACTTAGAACTGACAGACATCAACCCAATTTTCCCTGCGAGTGTTCAACTTGATTGATTGCTTAGCAATTGACACACTTTTATTTATTTTTTTTGTTATGATATTTCCTCATCATTATGTTTTTTTTTTTTGATAATCCAGCACTTACCTTGATATGATATATAACGCGAATCATTTTCCAATAGTTCATAGTTGGACTGAGCTTGGTAGGTGCTCATGAGGGCCCTTGTATTCCTGGGGCCCTCTAGGGCGAAGAGAAGTAGGATTAGAAGCCACAGCTGGTGCTGCATTTTGTCAAATTTTAAAATTAACATGCTGCAAAAAGAGAAGAACAAAAGATCCATAGATTAGCATATTTGTTTTGTTTACAACCTGGTATAACCAGTGTCTAAACATTTTGTTTTTATGAGTCATAATAAACCTTTCGATTCGCGTATTATATAACCAAAATAGATGTGGGCTAAGTGAAAGCGTTACTTTTTAGCTTAACTGGAAACTCAGACTAAGTCTGCCGCATAACAGTATAACTGATTAAGTTAAGATCGCTTCGAGTTAACTTACTTCATATATTGTCACGTAGTGTGTAAACAGATTATGCTATTCCATTCAGCTTTAAAGCTATATAGATTGCAAGAAAGTCGTACTTGTATTATTCATAGGCTTGATAGCGGATCACTTTGCATATAGCAGAAAAAATCATTCTAGCACATTTCATATGATAGAATAATACACACACACACACACACACACAGCACAAAATAGAATTTTTAATTTGTTTTTGTTTTTGTAGTTAAGGATTACAAACGGAACCGGAGTTGCGATGTTTAGTAGAGTTCGAATACTGATGATACTGAAAGCGAGTCGCGCGCGTCGTGGAAATGGAACGAAGTTAACCGCGCAGCGAGTCAAAACAAACTGAGCGCCAATGCAGCAAATGCAGCAGAAGATACTCGTACCACAAGCGAACAAGCGTGGAAACAACAAAACGAGCAAAGAGCGGGCGAGCGCGAGAGCGAGCAAACAAATGAAGCAACGAACGAGTGAGCGAGCGCACAATAGAGAGTAAGAGAGCGAACTGTCTCGCAGTGAGAGAGCCACTGAACGAAAGAGCGTGTGGAGCTGAAAGGCACAAAACGCCGACGCAAAGCGAAGCGACACGACGCGTTGTTAAGCTGAGCTGCGCGGCGCGATGTGCGGCCCACGACGACGACGACGACGAAGATGTTTGTTTTTAAGAACCGGCTTCAGCCTGCGCAGAGAGCTCTGCAGCAACAACAACAACAACAACAACGACAGCTACAAAGGCAAAGGCAACCTGGGCTTGGGCCTGCGGGGCTTAGTGTCGAGTTTTGCTGGGCGCGGTTGCAGTGGCAGCGGCAACAACAGCGGCAGGGCTGGGCGCTGCTCATATATCATGCGACAACTACTACTACGAGTACAACAGCAGCGAGCGTAACGTTGGGTAGAATCTTTGGGATCGTCGCCACATTGGGCAGATTGACAGACGACGCGACGTCCGGACTCGGGACTTGCTGCATGGGACGTGCCCAGAACAAGGACAAAACTTTGCCGAGTCGACAGTTTTAATTTGGTAGCCCAACAAATTGACATTAGTGTCGCGACGCTTATGGGCACGTGATATACCCGCCAGACGATCGCTGACCAGCCGATCTTATCGCAGCACGAAACCAATGGAAAATCATATGCTAGGAAAAAAGGCCGGGCTCTTAGGTCTTAATTAACAATTAGTTGAAATTCGAGGAAACTGTCTATCTCTTATTTTCCAGTTAATGGTTATCACAAAACAGTAAGGAGCAGAACAGAACATTAACTAAATGATAATTATGACTTTGTTTTCTATCTTTAAAAAACCATTGCATTGAAACTTTTATCCTAATTAATTTTTATTTTGTTCTACGAACATCACATATTTTTAAAATTTGTTTACTTAAAAGGTCTGACAGTCTATAGAACTTTATAACCAAGTGTTTCTCAAGCCCACTTTTCTTCAATTATTCGTCATATTATTGAATAGTACCGTGAACTGTGACATTTATTTGAAGCTGAATGAAGTGTTCGAAAACATAGTCGTGTTTCCTTTATGATCTGTGTAATAAGATCAGTTGCGCCCACGTTCTACTCGAGAAGAGTCAGACCAACATCAACAGTAGCCTTGACTTTCAGATCTCGCGTGAAAACACAGCTGGTACTAAACCCAAAAAACAAAAAGAAAAACAAGAATACGATCTTTGAGGATCGGTTCGTTGTTCGATGCCGTGTTTGTTTATGCTGGAGCATGCACAGCAGACCAAATCTCAAAAGGAAAACACATTAGACTAAGGCAATACACTCGAGTCGAGAATAACTACCTAAGCCATTGTCTGGGATATCTTTGGTGTGGTACCAAATATGCTAATTGTGGTAGCAGTCACTGAAGACAGAAGACGACTGTTGCCCTGTTGCATTTACAGACCTTGGTAATTTACAGCTTTACTTCGGGCAAGGCAATTGTAATGCTAATGCCCAGGTAGATTGTATCGATTTCCTTTTGCGGTTGAGTCATTTGCACGCACGGAAGTGCCCATAAATTTGGGTCCAACCAATAGAAAGAGAAGGAAGACTGAGAGAGTGTGGGTAAGGGAGACAGCAGAGGCAATTGAAATCCTGCCCCCTTCCGGAACATTTCATTTTTTTCACCTGTCAATGTTTGATATAAATATGTTCGACTACCGTACATTTATGAAGGGTTTCTCTCAGTTTTCAGTTAGAATTTAGGGGAAAGTGAAGGCAAATATTTGATGGGTTCGAAATATGAAACAAAAATGAATTATTACCCCAAGATAACACTCATAATCGCACATTAAAATTGTGGGTCTTTGAACCCGTACATAAATGCCATATTGTATTCAAGTACTCATATCATATTATCCAGGTGTTCGCCGTCGGGAATATATTTATTTATATAGGTCACACTTTCCCAGCTGAGGCATTTATGGAATTTGGAATCAACTAACATACACTCTAAATGAATATCTTTCATTGTTGGTTTTTAGGCCTATGCATATAATATTTACACTATTAAATTCACGACAGGAAGCCCATTTCATTGCATCCATAGTCGTATAATCTTATATGTTGAACTTTCGAATCGTATGCACGTTTACACTGGGCACTAAAATGTTATGGCCAATAAATTAATAAATATTGAAACGATCGAGAGCGAATAGTGCAGATTTCTCACTCCCTCTTTCCCTCTGTGCGCCCCAATCAACATTTGCTAATTGAAAAGACCTTAAAATAGAATTGAAGCCAATAAAGGAAGTCCGAGATGGAACATGACAATAAGCATTTGGTCCATTTGACTGAGTGCTCATCGATTGACTGTAAAAAAAAAATATTGACGGAATAAGTAGAACGGTATAATCAAATAGAAGATGCTCACAAAGAAATACCCTGCAGATGGATCTGAAAACATTGCATACTTATAGAAATGATTTATTAATTACTATGGAATGTCTATAGGAGATCCTAAAATAGTAATTTTCAAAAGAATTCTTTTTAAGGGAAATATGAAATTTTTCCTCAGTCAAAACATAATTAACCTTTATTATATCTAGTCGTTTAATTAAATTATTTTTATTTACAAGTTTGAAATATGCGTTGCAAACTCACAATAAAGAAAATAATGGGTGCTTACTTACATACTTAATTAATCTATTCAGTGGCCCATGATACTCTGTTCAATATTTATGCGTCCAGGGTATTTACAAAAAATGAAAACAATCATAAATTTAAAGCTCGTTGACGACAATTAAAAGGCTTTGGTGTCGCATAGTTAATTTCCAAACAATTAAAAACAAACATAAAATATAAAATACTAAGCGACTTTCCACTAAAAAATGCATAAACATCATGTTGTAAAATATGATGATAAATGCGCATAGAAAATTCCATAAAATACCATTGAAGTAAGGGCGTTGCACAGCTAGATACCCTACTCTTGGCCTAGATCACGTTCACGAGCTACACAAGAGCTATTCACAATGCCAGTTAACTTATAAAATATTACTATCGACAACAATATCGTTATCGATATTTATCGATAGTAGGGTTTTGAATTTATATATGTTTAAAAATTTAAGGGTATATGCAATTAAAATTCTCGTCTATTAGGCTCGAGTCGAGCCAGTTTTCGAAATATTAATTGCCTTAAGTTATCAGTAAACAAAATATGATTCGACGACCCGCCTTATGCTCAGGTTCAAGCTCAGACCGCTGAGACAGCTAAGAAATTTATGGCGTCATTTATGGGCGATAAGCGCTCGAAAATATTCGAAAATCTCAAATCAATAGCGGAACCAAACTCAAGCCACACGCGCACCGCGTTTGGCAACTCATTTAAATTGAAATTACATATTTCATTTGAGAATTGTGTAAATATTTCTTGAAATGGTAACAAATCAAGTGTCGAAAATATTAATAATATCAATACAAATGACTGAGCAAAATGATCGTCGCCTCGTTTAGCTTAACTATATGTTAAGATATTCAATGCACAATAAATCCAAATGCTCAATGGCATATTAGAGCCTATGCTTATCGATTTTTAATCTAACCCCCTTACTCTTTCCGTGGTGATTTCCACAGCCAAGCCAGTTTTTAACGGATTTCGGCGATATCTAAGCAATTTACTCATGAATTTTTGCCTTCAGTCTGTTGTGTTTTTTAGTCTGATTGTAAATTTATAACCAATTTATATTTTAACGACCAAATTGCTACTTGCTTCAAATCCTTTAAATTTATAGAGTCAGCTTTCCTGATCCACAATAATTTCATCAGTACCTTTCACATTCGTTTCATTATCATCCCGCATTTCAGCCATAAATAGCTAAGCCATTATAATATCTTAGATCCCCCATGAAGTCAGAAATGGTATTTGCATATTAATTGCGTTACGAAGATTTCGTTTAAATTACAATTTATTGTAGTTTAACTAATTTATCAATTTTCTTTTATATAAAATACGATCGGTGCCAATGAAATAAATAAGTTTTAACAGCTCCTACTGTAACATTGTAAATAAATGGGCTCCGGCTTCGACTTTATGCAAATCCCGGTGCTTTCAATTCGTAATTTATGAAACGGCAACAGCAACAACAATAACAATAGCAACAGCAACATCATAATATTTATATTTAACAATTCCACCTGCTGTGGCCCTAATGATCTCAGCTTCGAAGCCCAAAAATTAAATATTCCGAACACGCCGCATGCCAAAAACCAACAACTAAACGTGATCTACTTGACTATACCATTGTAGTTTAACAGCATATTTGCAGTCTAAATCAGTTTGTTGCATTCAACATTGTTATAAGATGAAATACCCCATTTAATTGTCCGCACAGGGTATCGCCAGCACTTTGAATTGGAAATGGAAACTCGCGCAAATCGGTTGCAGAAGTTTCTTGAAAACAACATAAAATTTAGATCGCACTTTTGCCATTTTTGGAGCTCCATCAATTTACAACTTTTGCGCTGAATAAAAAAAAAATCAACAACACTCAAAAGCATTTTTTATTTCAGTTGAATCGCTGAGTTCTTTATTTAGACAGATTAATGAGTGCTCTGGCTCTGTGTCTGTCTCTAGCTGTGGTGTCATTTTATGCTTTTCAGTTGTCAAATTAAAGCCTATGCAATGATCAGACAGTCTGTGCTCTTAATAGCCTTCAGCTGACAGCGTGCGTTTAGTTATGACGGACACTGTGCAAATTAGTGCCATTATATTGGACATGTTTAAGTGTAAGAATCAACAGCCTACATGTTCAATAAATGTCTTAAAAGACAAAGAGAAAGGATCTGAGAGATGAGAGATTGTAGATGGCTTTGTTAAGCTGGCGACTATATCGCAGACATTTCCAAACGGGTTTCTTTCAACTGAAATCTAGAACTCTTTTAATGAATTGTTTATATAATAAAGTCGAGCGATCTACAACTTTTATAACACCAGACATCGGGTTAACCGGTCAAGCAGATGTTTTCTTACATGGACATTGTGGAGCTACGAGTACTTGCGAGTAGTGTTGCTTTAATGGGTTGTGTTTCTTTTTCTTTTTCTACTTTTTGTTTGTAGCATGTTGTACTCGTAGTTGTTAAAAGTTGTGTGAAAACAAGTTGCTTTTATTTGTTGCAAAGAATTGCCCAAGCCTCGGGACCACACACAACGTGTGTTGGTTTAGGATCGTTTTAGGAGCGAAATTCGTAGAGTCATAAAGGCAAATAGAAACTTGGCAACAGTAAAAGCTACAAAGCCAGAGCCACAACCACAGCCAAAAAAGAAACAACATTCGAATTTGGGGGGAATTGTGGTATGACGAGCTCTCTGATCCAGAAGCCACAAAAGTTCCATCGTGAAATAATATTCATATTTACATAAATTTCAATTGGCGCGCCTTCCTTTGGCTTTCGTCGCAGCTAACTCGTTTAATGTCTTCATTTCAATTTAATTTCCACTCATTTTTTCTCTGTGTTTTTCTTTCATTTCACTGTGGGTGTTGCGAGTCACACAATTTATGGGCGACAGTGAAAGCCATAGAAATATGAGGCATACGAAATGCCTGACATATAAATCAAATCGTATGTCCCATTGCAACGCACCCTTTTCCTTTTATGCTCTTTCTTGTTTGATTGCCCCCCTCCAAATGAAAAGGATTAAATGCTTACAGAGCGACCCCCAAAATGAAGATAGTCTGCTTGTGTGTGGTCTTTCTCCATAAAATGCATAAAATCATAAAAAAAAACTTGTTCCTTTTGTTGATCACGAAATTCCATTGAATTCGTATTCGCCTGCGAAAGTTCAACAAACAATTACAACTGAAATAAGAGATGTTGAATATCATCATCATCATAATTTAAGATTGTTTTAATTGGCTTTTCTCAGGTAGCGAATTTGTACCATTTTTATTTATTTTTATGACTTTTGTGTAAATCAAGAAGTATTTTATTGCTCTGAATTTTCTTTCAACTATTTCGCAGTCTGCAAAATAAATGCATTAGAATCAGTACGACAAATATGAATATATAATAATAATGAATAATATTTCAAAATCCGTGAACTTCATCTTCAAATTCACACACGATTGAAACTTCACATATTGTTAATTTACTCACTTGGCTGGCAAACCAAAAAAAATACTTGGCTAAAATATCAAATAACTTAAAAACTATGCGAGACCATTTAGCGCTATGACAAAAGCCAACAACAAAAGGCCATTAAGTAAATTTACATAAATCAAAATTATGTTAGGAACTATGTAAAAATTAAGTAAAAAAAAAAAACTAAACAAAACAAATCAGACAATAGATATCGATCGACGCGGCAAAGGCATTGAATCTGAGGCATTTGTAGAATATTTTGTTTAAATAGCAAAATCAATAGATTCATATTTAAGGATGGAGGGGGAAATGAGGGTGTGCTGAGTGCTTACCGAGAATCTACAAAAAAAATCTGAAGGTGTCGATAATTTATTATTATTATTAGCATCGCATTATTGACTTCCATTGTCTGGGCTCGGCTGCTGGTCGCTTGACTGAGTACCTCAAGCTACTCCTCATCAATTTCTAAGGTCTTTGCTTAGAAAAAACTCTATTTAAACTCATCAGGTTTAATAGATGCTTACAAATTAGCTGCAAATCTACCTTGATTTAATACCATCCACTTGAGATACAAATGTATCTAGATAGTTGTCTTTCAAAATATCAAGCATCCATAATTTCTACACTCAACCTGGCATTTTCATTCCAAAATCTCAACTATTTTATTTTAACTGTTTCATTTATCAAAAATACAAAAAACTTAAGCAAAATTCTGAAAATTCTGGCTGCTCGCACAAAATGTCGCTGGCCCAACAGTATTCGAATATATCGGAAGAGGTTATGGAATATCTATTTGATCAGAAGATCCGCGAACGCGACTTAATTGCCGAAAAGGATGAGATCAAGCAGCGTATGAACAAGATCGAAGAACAATTGGCCTTGCTGCACAATCGTGACGACGACCAAACCTGCACGATAGCCATCAATAACGTCTACGAGCTGACCACCGTCCGATTAGTCCGAGAATCCTTGCTGGCCAATCTGACGGCCTGCATGCCATCGTATCTGAGGTTGCATCGCAAGCTGTTGCGCTTGCAGCGCCACATTCGAGAGGATCACAGTGTGTTGTATGCGAATCTGATCACAAATCCGAGTACTTGATGCTGATGTTTACCTTTTTTCGACAATAAAAATACACTGTATCTATATAATTTTCGAGCTGTCTTTTCATTGGAATGATGTGTGGCGATAATTCCCATAGATGACTACCGAGTATAGCAACAGCCCACGACAATTTTAAGCTGCGTTTCGACCGAATTTCGGTGTAATTTCGTTTTATTTCATTTTTTGTGAGTTGGCGGTGAAAAGGCGTCGTCTGCCATGTCCAACTTGTCATAATTAAATGTGTAATATTTGTCTTCCCTTTCGACACCTTCTCACTCCACCTCTTTCCGTGAATATAGCCAGCCAGCCAGCCAGTCCATAGAGTCATCTGCTCAACGAGCCGTGAGCTGCGCACGCGCTCACAACACCAACTGATGGGATGGATGATGGGGGCCGTGTGTGTTTGAGAGGGAGCGACGTGTAAATTGTAAAAATCATGCACATTTCATCAGCGCTGGGTCTATTCCCCTTTTCCTCAATTCCAATTCCAACTTCAACTCGAATGCAGCACGCAGTCGTTCCGCTTGCCTCGTCTCAAAAGCGAAAAGTGCGTCGTCGGCTTTTTGTGGCCCATTGTGGTTCGAGTTCGAGTATTTCCAGCGGGGCTTTATGCGTTTTTAACTTTCGTTTCTATGGCTTTTTTTCCCTCATGCGCTTTGTCTGACTTTTTATGGCTGTGCACTGTAGTTCACTGCTTGTGATTTGGATGCTGGCACGTGCCCTCTACCTGAGCATTTGGAAACTTTGCTGTAACGCCAGATAACATAATCTCTATATCGGATGAGGCGAAGGGCACACATGAAATGTGATCAAACAAAGGGGAAACTAAGCTGATAGTAATCGATCGATAGTACAGATACTAAGCAGATAATCCAAATTACCAACTTAATACACACTTTTTGTTAATTATTTCATCAAGTCGTAGACTGTCGAAATCATAAATTTATCGCACTTAATATCGTTTTACATCACTTCTCAATTCTATTTCGACTACAAATGTAACGATCAAGTTAATCCATAATCCGATTAGTGTTAGTTTTAATGCTCTTTAATTGTTTCAACAAATATTTCAATTAATCACTAAATCATCTATGGAAACTTATTCGGTTGCATTTTCAATTCGCTCTGATATTTGTACGCATTTATGAGTATTTTTCACTGATTTAAAACTCCATCAATATCATTTGCTTTGGCTGATCAATTGTTCAAGTCGAGTCGATTGCCGATTATTGTATTTGCCTTTTGTGTTGGGCCCTTGGCTCGTGTGCCAAGTTGTTAACAAGTCTGATTAATGGGCTCGATTAGCATAAGTAAACATTAAGTAAATTGTGTATGAAATACGCTTTACGACACACAGACACTCAATCGTGATTCAATATTAGATTTACCATATTGCGATATGGCGTCAAACAACAGAGTTACCGAGAATTTCGAACAAGTGCACAAAAGGAGTTGAAACTGTGTCTACGTTAATTAAAAAGCTAAACACAAATTTGCATACAAGCCACAAAATTGGCCTCAAAATTGAGTTTGTCTGCGAAAATTGTGTGTGAGGCTGCTGGCCAGAGGCCAATTTGGGGTTTTCAAACGTTGTCACTGTCAACTGTCAGTTGGCAAAATAGACCCAGACACATAAATACTGCAAAGATTTCTTAAGCTGCTCGGAAAATTCCCCCCGAAGATTGGCAGACATACGCTACCTATGGTATTATTTATCTCGGACAATAAAATATGATAATGTTAGGTTTGTATTAGAAAGTTCAGCTGCGAAATTGCTGAAATAAATAAAACTAAAGCCATAAAAATTGGTGATTGATATCATCTCGCCAATGTTATTGATAATCATATATCTTAATTCTCCAGATCAAAGATAACAAATTCAACACATTTGTGTTGTTTTGCTTAGAAAGTTCGGCTTTGATCAAGTCGCGATCTTCGAATGGAAGTTCAATGACATAGAACATGTTAAATGGTAGCAAATAAAATCTAAAACTCACCTGTCTATATGGAGTCATTCATTAGTTCAGTAGGTGTTGTGATATTTCCAGAAATTGAAAGCTGCAAAGAGAAGACAAAAGAAAATCGAAATGTTAAACATGTTGATAGCATTTACCTAATCCGACTTACAAATACAGAAACATATAGACGGAATAATTAAGTAGACTGTTTTATTGGCCAGCATTAATCAAAGGCCCAGCCACTTACAGCCAGAATCAAGACGATCGAGGGCCTTTCAAACGTGTGCCACTCGACAATCGCCCCCATACTAGTCGTATGGCCATACGACTATAATGTATAATGTATAATGTGAGCACGATCCCACACATAATATAACGATTGCTATGATAGCAAGCGCAATGGTGTCATTTTGATATGCGATGTGCTGCCAACGCCACAACGACGCCCCCATGCCACGATCCATAGTTGGCCTAATCTCCGTCTTAGCCAAGACGCTCTCGAAGCTCTACGAGAGTTCGTGTAAGGCGTGCGTTTAAACTCATTAATACAGCCACTACGATGCGATCTGATCCATGCCGATCCAAGCTCTGTCCTCGATTTATGGATATATCCAGCGCGCACAGTGGGCTCCATAATCGGACATAGTTAAATTAAGATTTTTATGGCATTACTTTTACTTCTTGAGACATTTCTGCTAAGCTGTTGGCAGTAAAAACTTATCAACAGTTGGCAAACTTGGAACCGATTGTTTTAGTCAGTTTAATACAAAATTTAAATCGCTGGAATGCATCTTCTTAATTATAAATTTGACGGCCGAGAAATAAATACTTTTCCATTTTTGGTAAAAGCCGAATATATATTGTAAACTGTTTAGCTGACGCCCACTGTGCTCCAGCAGCGATGTGCAACGTGTGCCTGAACAGCGCCTCCAAAATTGTTGCCCCAGGGTCTGCGTTGGTGTTGCTGTTGCCGTTGCTGTTGTTTTGGAGGTGCAGTTGCTGTTGTTGCATTTGGTTGCTGGCCAGCAAAGTCAGATTTTAAACGGATTTATGCATCGGCCGCCAGATTTCATACAAATTTCCTAAAGGGTTTCGTTTTTCACTCGTTCCGCACAACATTGCGTGGGCCAAGCCATCGAAGCTTTTCATTTCGATGCAAGCGGCTGCTGCAGCCATAAATTGTTGTTGTTGTTGTTGCTGTTGTTGTGGTTGTTGCATGCGGCTTGTGGTTTTTTTGTTGGCCGTCGTGAAAGTTGCGTAAATCGCGTGAAGCAGTAGAAGAAAAGTTCAATACTTTTCAAAATAATTGTAGAAAGTTTATTTTTTTTTTGTATTTTGATTTAATCCCCTCTCTGCTGCTCCCCTGCTCGCCTCGGTCAAGTGCTTATGCAATGGCCAGCGTAAACATATACAATATTTTATTGTGTTTATGAACTGAGATTTTTGCCTTTGAGGCGTGGATTTTGATTGAAACTTAATTGTCTATCAATTGTGGTTTATAGAGTTTAATAGACACTGACATGATATTAATAGGATGGAATATTGAGTGAGCTTTTTGCCTCATGAAACTTATAACAGTTGTGGTATAACAGCAACGAGCGTATAACAGCTGCCATGAAATTCGAGAGTTATCGCATTTGTAAGAAAAGGATTACTACCGAAAGTACTATAAGTGCAAAAAAAGGTGATTAATTAATGTGGTAGCTTGGACCATTTTGTATACAAAAAGTACTCGTAATGTGACACAATAATTTCATATTTTCTCGGTTGCGACGATAATAAATATGTATGTATGTATAATGGATAATAACACCTCTTGCCATATTGCCAGATCCCATTGGGCCAGCCACTGTGTGTAATACATCAAGATACTGTGCGTCGTGGATGGAGACCAAGTGTCGCTGCTTGACCCACATACCAAAAATGTAAGATTTAAGTAGAAACCAGGCAGGCGTCCGGCCAACTCCCCAAATGAAACTTGAGCGCAACTGAGATCAAAATATATCTACACACATCACAAACTTTTGCGATGCGAAATGGCGAAAAGAAAATCACGGCTCAACTGTGCGATCGAGCGACCGTCCGGCTATCCGTCCGGCTGTCTGTCTGACTGACTGACTGACATAAGCGGAGCGTGTTGCCAAAAAGGAAACCAGTCGACGGCTTTATGATGGGAACCAGCGAAAGAAAAAACAACATTTTGAAAATCGAAAACTGTGTTGACGTCCGCTACAGAAGCAATTAGGCGACTCTTATCAACGTCGTTCAGTTTCGCAAATAAATCTCAGCGACCTACTACTGTACCGTTCCACACGTACATACCTACATAAGCATCACCGCCAAGCCGAAGTATGCAAAATCGACAATTAATATCTACTTCAACGAATAATGTACACACTTACTGTGCGCTCTTCAGAGCGTTAAATTTAATTTGATTTTTTAATTCACTACAGACTTTAATAAAGCTCTTTTTCTAAGCTGAAAACTACAGATTTAATTATTCTCAATATGAAAAAAGTGCTTTAAATAATTTTTTAAATTTTCGCTATAATTTTATAATAAATATCTCCTTATATTATATTAAAAAAGCGCCTTGTTTGTTTCATTTAATTATTAAATCGACTGCAGATCAGTAAGACTTTAATAAAGCTCTCTTTTAAACTAAAGACTACAGATTTAATTAGTCTGAAAATGATAGATGTTTTATAGAACTCTTTTAAAATTTCTGCTAATATACCCATTTTATATTATAGTAAAAAAAATCTTTCGCCGAGTAGCTTCAAGCTGTTGTGTAGAAATGCATATCTAAAGAATTCAAAGTTCTTTCCGCAATAAAGAAACACTTTGTATCGATAGGGTAAAGAAAATACACAGATTGCAAAAGTAACGTATATAAAAACATCAACTGTGCATTGCCTTTAAACGACCTTCGCCATTTCGAGTTGCCTTTAAAAGTATTTCGCTGTTGTTGTTGTTGCCGTTGTCTTCTTTAACATTGTACAAAACTTGTGTATATATAAATTGTTTGTTGTTGTTTTTTTGTTGGCATTGCCACGGATGCATAAAACATGTTACCGATCGGTTTTGGAGTCGCCTTCGCCTTCGCCTTCAGGTAAACGTAAAACGTAAACATCGAACCTCTTGCGTGCTCATCCGTTTGCCAACATGAAATTTCCGTCAAGTCCCAACAGAAACTTGGCAACGCTGCGCCGCCTCAAGTGGCGTGATCTCCCATATGTGTGAGTGAACGTTTAAGTGTGTGTGTGAAGTGGTGTCGGCCATCTGAAGGTCGCACAATGTTTTCGGTTTTGGGGGGAGATAGGCTGGGCGAACTGAAAGCGCGCCAAAAAGCAGAACCTGTAGCTCGCGATGTTGCTGTTGCCAAAGATCGAGTTCAATTTTCAGTTGCACCTAATGATCCACGGAGATTTATGGCAAGGTGTTTTCGGATCTAAGCCATGTTTGGGTCTTATGATTTACGGCCTTCAAAGCGCTCGCAGCTTATTGGAAATTTCCTTTTTGATTGATGTTCTATCATTGTTCGCGGAATTTTCAACAGAAATTGTTAAAACTGAATAGATTAAAGATATTATTTATCGCAGACAGACAGCAAAAAAAGCAGAACGAAACTGTAAAATGTTTCTATTTTGATTTCTCATTTAAGAAATTCCAATTTCAATTTGCAAAAGAATTCGTCTGACAACTATATTCGATAAAATTAAGCGCGTGAATTTAGCGTCTGTTTGCTAATTAATGCGGATCATATAAATAGTATAGTGATGATCAAAAACCAGAAATAGTAAAAAGATTTACATCTAAAATTACTTTGTAATTACTTCTTACTTATTTCTTGCTATTTTACAATTCTCTTTTTATTTTTAATATGAGAGTTGCCCTGAGAATTTACAGAAAATCTGCCTACACAACAACTTTTTCAAGAACATCTCGAGTACTTTCGAGTATTTTACCTTCTAAATTAAGTTGAAAATGTACTGTTATTTTTCACTTTAGCAGCTCCAATCGGGGGCCTAAAACAATGTGAAAACAAAGGTCATGACATGTCAGGCAACAAAAAACCGTTGAACAACATAGTTAAAACATGTGTAAAATGCGCAATTACATAAGCAGAAAATAGTTAAATCACCTCAGCACTTAACGTAATTTACATGTGTTTGCTTGAGGCCTTAAGAAAACAATAAAAAGTCTACACACAAAGTGCAAATTCATTTGCATATTTAAGACTCTCTAGCATATCTAATTGCGTGGGTGAGGCCATTAACAATTACTCCATATAAATACATATTGTTTGCTAGAGAAGGTCGACTGTTATCGGTTTAGGGAGAATGAAATGGTCATCTCTAGTTCCATCTCAATTTCCGTTTGTAAATCTATCGATAATTACCAGTACATGTATTGTTAATCTGCTCACGATAATTATCGTGAAACAACACGTAAACATCACTAAACCGCAAATGAAGGGCTCGAATTGAATGGTGTTAAAATGCTGTACGCAGTTTGATTAACAAACAAAAATACTACTCTATGTGGGCTACCGCTAGACAAGTGAATGACCATGATCGCCGCTGGGCCACAAGTTTGTGGAGAGCGCCAAGTTGTCGGTCGTCTTTATCAATGTGAACAGCCGTGGATGCAAATTGACAAGCGCAACTTTGGCTTTGTAACTGAACTCAAGTGAAAATGATTGCAGTTGAAAAGCGAAGGCGAAACCAGATACGCCTTCAATCGTTGGATCAGCTGAGCAGCTGAGCAGCAGAGAAGAAGACAAGAAGTAGGAGACGAAGGAGGAGCTGCGATGAAACCACTCGAATCACGTCTGGCCGCTTGTCAAGGGGGCAACCAAGTGCAAAGGCGTCAGTTTGCATTCGATGAATTCCAATCACACGCATATCACTTGCCACTTCAAACAAATAAATAACTAACTATCCTCGAGTAACTGACGAGTGATGGACATAACTCGATTATTCGAATGAGTAGCCCACATAATATTTCAAATCATGTGAGCAACAAGATTATCTTTTTTTTTAATACATTTCAAATACTTAGAAATTCAATTTAGTAAATGCAATAATTTATATTTTCATAAGCAGTGTCATATTAATTTCCATTACAATTAAAGTTAAATTTATCTGTTCTTGAAAATAGAAATTATGAATATACATAAATACTCGTGGTAATTAGTATTATTTGTATTTATATTTAAATTATAATTATCGCAATAATTTGCATTAGTCATATATTATTGACATTATTCTATCGAACAGTTTAAATGGCTCTTCATCCGCTGTTTTTAGAATAAAGATAATAACTATATCTTGCTTTTCCTGGAAGGCCGACGTTTTTACGATTTTGCAAACACGTTATTCTAGTAGTTCCCCCAGCCATATATCAGAGAGTACTACGCTAATAAAATCGTAATACACATGTCTAAAACTCGACAACAGTGCTGGGATCTATGTCAGCAAGTTCTTCGGCTATTAAAATCCATTTGTTGACTCAGCCTTGAGCTCTGACTGTTGCTGTCGATGCCGATGCCGCTGTTGCTTTGTGCTACACAAAGTTGTTCATTCATTCAATAATTGAAAGTTGCACATAGATTGGGAATATATATGCTATTTATATAGGAGTGCGAGTACATAAGCGTACATAGCAGGAAGTGCAGCGTATGGTAGCAACATTTGCTCTTGTTGTTTTTTGTGCAAACAAATGTAGCCGGAGGCACACATTGAGGCATGCTGCCGGATGATTTAGTAGGCGTTGCAACATGCGCCATATGCATGCAGCATGCCCATCCACAGCGCGCAGCCACTTAAAATTTAAAAGGCTGCCACAAAAAGCAGCAACAACAATAACAACAACAACACGCACACACACTCAACTGTTTTTGCCTTGATGCGCAGCAAAGTTTTCGCGCCTGCTTTCAATCGTTGCTTAAGGTTTCCTTCTGATGTGGGCAGTCATCAATGTCCCTCCTCTCCTCTCGCCCCTCGCCCCTCTCCCACACATCCCCTACTTGCCACATGCAGCTTCCACAGCCTCCGTTCGGCCTCATTGGGGGCAACGCATGCGCAATTTACGCACGCCGGCTGCGCTGGCAATAAATTCATAAAAATCATTAAGCAGAATTTAAAATCCAAAAGACTTTTCTGCACATGTGCAGCCAAAAGGGAATGGGCAGCGAGTGGCAAGCGGGGCAAAGGGACAATGCTGATGCGGCAAGTTGTCGCATTAATTTCAAGCTTAAGCGCAGGATTCAACCCATAAATGCAATCTTAAGCGCACCGCAAACTCATAAATTGAACTCAATCCGAAGCCAGCTTAATGCAGTGCGAGATGAAGATGCAACCAGGTGCAGTCTTCATGCACATGATATGATGGCATATAAGACGTTAGAATTCCAAGCAATAATATCGTGACATTTATTTATTGTTGTGGCTGCATCATGATGGGTTTATTGAAACTCAGACAAGCTGCAAGTCACATATTATTGGCCAGAGTAAAGTGACCAACAAGATATTAAAGTAGATTAGTGGAATATTTATTGTATTCTCTCAAAGTAGAAAAGTGGTAAGCGAACTTGAACAACAAGCTAAGATCGATTGAAATGCTGAAGAACATTTTAAGGTACAATAAAAATAAATAGATAGGAAATATAGATTCTTAAGAATGCCAGAACAAGATTAATATATGTTGATCATATATAAAATTGTATTTCGTCTAGGAAAACATGTTAATTAAATTCTTATTAGGTTTTTTAAACCACAATTAATATGCACTTCAGTGAAATAACAATGTAGGAGAATTCTTAAACTTTTGAAGAAATTCCCATAACGTCAGCTAAAGTAATTTGTGTGCACAACAATCTTTCAGTACTTGAACATTAAGATCTCATCATAAAATACAGTGTGCAAAATGTTCATTGAACTATGCCACAAACGGGTAATAAACTAAAGATATAAGTCAATGCTATAAATAAATATGTCTGCTCTGGCAGCATTATGGCCGAAACTGGCCGAAAAAAAAAGCGGAAAACAAAAGCAATCAACAACAAAAATTTTGCATGCTGCGCATGAACTCCAAGAAGACACAACAAATGACACCACAAAACTGAAAAGAACCGAACCGAAGCGAAAACAAAATTATTTTAATTTTCAGCTACGTTTCGTGCATGTTTTTGAAATACTCTTACTGGAACGTTTCATTTCTTTTTGCAATGAGTATGGAATTCTGAATAGCGCAAGGGTTAAAGCCTGTGATTAATACATTTTTAAAATAATTTTAAACAAGTGTTATTTATTGTTTATTAGAATTCTAAGCTACAAAATTATTTATAAAGTTAATGTAATTTGTTGATACAACTCTCAAATAATAAATAACGTATTAAGCGTATTAAGGTTTCGTTTTCTTGGCTTTCTTTTCTTCATTTTTTGGGAAACGTTCGCAAGGCGTCAACAGCATGTTTTGTTTATACTTCTTGACAGACAAATAAACGAAGAATTCTGCGGAGGGTGTGGCAAATATGCGCAGCTTGCAGACACAGATACAGATACAGCTAGGGAGCCGGAGATACAGATATGGATACAGATATTAAAGATTCAAGATATAGTGCTATACTCGTACTCTCGCACTCGTGCTCATATACTCGTATGCATATTCATATTATGTGGCATGTGAGCATATGGCAAATTTATGTGACATTCGCATTGGAAATTAACAGCGGACTGTTTTAAATTAATGTTGACACTTGTTGGCTTTGCATGTCTCTCGCATTACTGCTGCAAATAACTCATTAGAAACTCCGAGCTCCGAGCTCAAGGTTAAACCTTAAAGGGGGGACTTTAACGCTTCGGCTAACCCCCGATAAAAAAAAACCGCCGTCGTCTTTCAGTTTTTTTCAACGTCTTTTTTGTTGTTCATCTTTTAAACTCTTTTTTTTTTAAACAGCAGCCTCTGTGTGTCCAAACAAAAGCGAATCTCATTGTTGATAAATCTTTTCAACTCGCCCCTTTCCTTTAGCACCATTTAATTCAAGAGGACTTTGCCTGCTCTTGGACTTATCGACATGTCTATATCTCTCTTTATTCCCGCAGCTGTGTCGCATGTCTGAGGTCGCTTTGTAATTTGCTTATGCTCATATAATATTCAACAAGTTTTATTAACCTTGGTTCTCTTAAGATCTTGTCAGAGGTAATTCTTTATATTCAAATATACGATAGAAAGCTATAGTAACTTATTATACATGAAAAAAATACTCTGTTAGCAATGTTTCCTTCCTTATTTTTACAGTTCCCCAACTGCAATACGCGTATAATAAATCTCCCATTCCAAAATAATTGTTTCCTGAACTTTATCCAGCTTTTAGTTTATCGAATTTGTTTTTGAGGTGAATTGAAGTTGCTTGATCCTAACTTTCTTAAGCCACAGCCTCTTCCTAATGCCTAATGCCAATCTGGCTGAAGTCATAACACGCATTACTCATCTGGCCATAAGTAAGTATCTGTGGCTCTCTGACGGGTTAACATTACAGCACTTGAGTTAAAGCAGGCTTTATGCCGACTCTAGCCTAGGCTTAAGTAGCGAACGATCATCGTCCGGCTTTGCACAACACTCCTTCGCCCGATCCCCACCGTGGACCACATGTGGTGTTTGTTGTGCACACTCTACACACACACACACACACACACACACACAGCAACACTCATGAATACACTCTACTATATCAATGCGGTTTTCACCGCGTGTTCTGGCAAATGTTTGCCATTTGACAACAGCAGCCCGCGTTGTGTTTTCTCCAATCTTCGTTGGCCGATCTTCGGTTTGGATTCGGTTTCGGTTGCGGGCTCTTGCCAACATTTCTATTATTTATACCAGCTCAACATTTGGCATCAGCATCAGCATCCAATATCAACGCAGAGCTCATCCAGTTTTTCACACTTTCCCATCTGGCCGCTGGCTGTGGAAGTGTGCGCGGCTCTTGTAGCAATTAAAAATAATTTGTTTGTCTTGTTTTGTGTCAAAACTCATGAAAATACATCATAATAATAATATTATTAAAGGAGTAGCTCTAGCACAAGGATGTTGTTGTTGCTTGTATTTCATTTCTTGATACAAGTGAAGATTAAGTTAAGCTGACCCCAAGACAAGCCTTGCTTCGCAGTGATCTCTCTGACCACATCCCATTAAATGTGCGCTTTATACACACTGTGGAAAAGGGTAAACGAGGGGTTATGTTTTTATTATATTTTTATTCTTGTAATTTTAATAGCTTTATGATAGCTGTGTTTTTAAATTTCGGGGAGATGGCTTTAGAAATTTGGAAAACTTTTAAACATTTAAAAATTTCTCTGGAAAATTGTATTTATATTATAATATTATAATGTGCTAAACAAATTTTACTACAACTCAACAAGTTTTTGTTCTCCAAATACATTTTCAAATATTCCATATTTTTCTGATTACTATTTTCCCACAGACATTTATTTCAAGTGTATTTTCAATGCCTCTCAATCGCTTTTTTCATAGTACATTTTAAGCACGCTTTACAAATAAATAACTTGTTAAACCTTTGTCAATTCTATCCAGTTCGACTTCTTTCAGATGTATCTATATTACAGCTGTCATACACTTGACTTAGGAACTGCCCCATAGACTTGAAACTTCCGAGGCTGAGGCCTTGAGAGCTTTTGTTAACTGGTTATTAGCTGCGTTATTTGCGTATTGCCAGTGCCCGATTCAAGTAGCACTTGAAAATGCTGCAAAATGTAAACCTTTTTGCTCAGTTCAGTTCACGACTTCGTTCAAGTCAACTCAACTCATTTTGACTCGCTTCGGCTCGACTCAGATTTTGATTGAAAGGCAAATAAGCTGCCGTTTCAAAGAAAACAAAAAAGGGGATGGAGATGGTATGGGAGTACGGGTATAAACACAGTCTGTGTATAATGAAAATCCATCTTGATGACGATGACAGCGGCGACAATAACAACAACAACAACAACAACAGAAAGAGCAAGAAATAGACACGAAGCGCATAAATCATTTGCGTGGACAGAAATGCAAATCTTTACCAGATTAAAACAAAAGCAAAAACAATGCCATATAAAATACTCGTAAGCATCAAGCGCGATTCAAGACGGCGAAAAATTAAAACCTAAACCTGTCAAATCCACGCTATCGTGAAGATAAGACCCGTCGACTTCAACGTCTATCGGCTATCGTATATGGCATTGTTCGCACAGTGGAACAACGTTTGACCAAAGCGGAAACACCAAACGCAGAATTAATAAAAATAACACATATTCTTCTTATAATAATTTAATAAATAATTTGTAATCCTTCTGTCGATGGCTCTATAAGCTGCTAGTACTCCCAAAATCACCTCTCCATATTGTTTTTAATCCTATAATTAGGTATATTTCTCTCTTCTTTGCATTTTTTTAATCTAAAAATTGTATAGGTAATTTTCTTGATAAATCAACTATAAAATTACTTTTATAAATAAATTGAAATCATTTTTGCATTTGTGTTCAATAATAATATTTCTCTAGCTACTCCGTTTAAAGTTCTCATTGTTTCTAAATGTTCTTCAATAAATGTTTCCAATATTTCTTTAGCTATTTTATTTTCAGTTCTGATTGATATTATTATTTTATAGGATCACTAGTTTGCTCCACTGTGCATTGACCACATCTCAATGAGTGCGTTCCGAACTGTCCGTGAGATGCGGGGAACTGTGTGAATATTTGTTTTAATTAAATGCCAATCGATGTACGTAATTGCGGCACATTAGGCAGCCAAAACTACAACAACAACCACACAAAAAAAATATAAAATATCGTATAACTAAAATGCCAAACGTAAGTATTATCTGCTCAAATTGAAATCGAAGCTGACATTAATTGACCAACCTGATAAGCTGGCAGTTGAAAGTCGTTTTCAAGCATCTAACTAAATATGTGCTCGTATGTGAAGCTGTGGACTTGAGATACTCATATCGTATCTGGTCAGTAAAAGGCAGCTCGATAGGATACGAGTGCTGCTCTAAGTGAAGCCCACATTCTTTCGAGCCGACATCAATCGATTGTTAGCTGACTGTTTGATACCCTGTTGGCAAGTTAAATGGAAGAACAAGAAGAATGGAGCAACATTCAAATTATAAATTCAGAAGTGTATCTTCACAGTCAAGGGTATAATTGTGTTCCTTTCAACCTCAACAAATACTTTCTAAATTTACCTTGCCATTTTTCATATTTAATTGCATTCTATCCAACAGTTCTATCTGATAACTTCAACTTTAATCTGCCGTATCCAAATCCAATTTATTTCGTCTGCTTCAACATTCAACTTCATGACTAACTATAGTTCAACATTTATTTCAGTCTTCTACTTCAACATTGAATTTACAGTTTCTATTTTTATCTTTAACTTTAATCTGCAACTACGTTTATTTATTTATATTTCTACTGCGTTTAACTCTTCCATCTCGAACCTCAATCTGAAACTTTAATTGTCAACTTCAGTATTCAAAATTTATCTTCAAGCATTTATTTATCTTCTATTTCCACATTAAATTTGTATCTGTTACTTCTTCAAACTTTAATCTGCAGCTTTAAGCGTCAACTTCTAACTTCAAGTTCTATCTTCAACTTCGATCTTCAGCTTTACGCTTCAACTATTAATTTCAACCTCAATTTTCAATTTCCAATTGCAATTTCAACGTCAGAGCGAAACCTGTTGATAGATCTAAAACAAGCAGCTGACGCAAATTATCATTCATTGTAAATGTTAATAACAATAAACAAAACAGACCGAAAAGTGTTTCCATATCAATAATTATATTAATTACAGTAATCACAATAACGATAATTATCAAGTATTATGGCGTACCAATAGCAAAAAACAATAGAAATACGATAGACCTTGAAGTCAACTTTAGCCAACTTGCACTTTTGGCCAATAATTTGGCTAAAAGCAACAAACTCTTTTTAAGATTTTGCTTGCAGTTAACAAATTTCTGTTTTTTTATTATGTTATTCTTTTTTGCAAATGAAGGTCAGGAAATTAGGCGAATACTTTGTATCTATACTTTAGTTGTGGTAATTGCGATTTGTTGATTTAGGCGCAAAGAAGTTGGGTTCAACTTGAGCTGCGGCCCCAGGGCTGTAAGCCAAGAAATGTTGGTAAAGGTCAATGATACGGTCTGGCTTCAAGTATTTCCTATGGGGCGTCGCTGAATACTTAATGAGCACTCACGAGGTACAACATGACCACAGAGTGGCTTAATTAAGGCTAAAGGTCATTAAGTGAAGGATTTGCTAGAGATCATTTGGAGATCAGTCAAAAGTTTCGAAAAACTCTAGTTTCTGCACTCATTAATAATACAAAGTAGCGGCCTAGTCGAAAATACCTGTTCTATTGTCTTTTTAACATCCGTGCGTCCGTCTGTCCGCGCATGAAAATAAATATATCTAAGAAATTAAAAGAGCTATAGACGAAAAAATGTAAATCTGGGGTGTCAGATATCCATCTATGTTGTTCTTAACTTGAAATAACAGTTTTCCATTTTCCGAAAATTTACAAAAATAATTTTTAATATTCCTGATATACATATAATTCGCTCTCCGCTGTGCAGCTGCATTCTTTAATCTGCCTAAATACCATGTCAATTGTCAAACATACCCCATTGAGCGCCCCACGCATGCATAGCGCGCTGTTGTTTGTTGTTGCTTTTAATTAATGATCGTTTCGTGCTGCATTGCAAATTAATCAAAATCTTTAATTAATTGACAAAATGGCATATTGAATAGTGTGCACTTTACGGCTTACAACAATTTATTATCAGATGCAAATCGCTGTCGCCAACGTGCAAATTGTCTAGTCAAGTAATGCCACCGGGTATGCCCGCACCACGGCTCAATTTGTGTGTGTTTGTATGAGTTGATTATTGTGTGGGTAGCTGAGCTAGAAGGTCGCCCTGTGTGGGGGCAACAGATTCCGAATTGCTGAGAATGGGCCATTAGGCTTTGTTTCCACTGTGCCAAGAACAATTGAATTGATTTATGCACAAAACTCAATAAAAATTTATAGAGTATTCAGTGATATTTATTTTATGTGATATTTATTTTATGAGTATTTCTATTGGATTACTTCATTGATATTTATTTTACTTGTATTATTTATTATTATTTACTATTTTATTTATGCCACGTACATGACGATGATCACGATGCTGCAGAGATCATCGTCGTTTATCTCAGCATGCGATCGTGGCGTGCAATTAGAAAATTTATCGATTTTCCAATAGTTTCCGTTCATGTATAAAATCTATCATCTCCTCAACTGCCAGGCCAACTACCTCCACTTCCCTCTGCCGCCTCTTTCCTCTTCTTTCTCCTGATATCTGTCTGCTGGCGAGTGCATGCAACATTTCATGCAAGAATTCTCAAAACCTGAGTTCGTGCTCTTGGCCAGATGCACTCATTAATGCATAATTGTACACAATTAACTGTGGACGACTCGAAGGAGGCGCAGGGGTGGGGAAGAGCTTAAGCTAATGCCAATGGAAATTGCCAATCAATGTGAGGAGAGAATTGCAACAATTTGCCCAAAACCAAAACCAAAACGAAAACCGCAACAAAGTTCGATCTAGATGCAGACACAAAGTTGCTGGCTTGTAATCGATACAAGTACGAATACGTGTATCTATGAGTACGTTTGTGTTTTGGTAAGTGGGTACGGGGGGATACTCGAACTGAACACTCAACAAGTACTTGTGGTAGTACTCGTATTCGTACTCATACTCATGCCCGTACTTGTATTTGCTCTGGTTTTCTTTTCATGTCGCCACAAAATGCAACGCGTGAGCGATTTTCCTCAACGAACGTTGTTTGTTTAAACTTTTAACGCTTTTCAGCTTGACTTGATTTTGGGGCGTTCGCCACAGAAAAAAAATAAATACATATAGGAAAAAAATAACAGCAACAACGACAACAACAACAACATTAGCTGCAATGACGTTGAACTCGTTTTCCCACGTTGGAAATTCTTCAATTTGCATGCCACAAATGCGCAATCACAACTGACACCTTTTCAGCAATAGATACACGTACTACACTCACTTCAGATACATTTTTTGTGTTGAAATTCCGCAGCAATGTCGAGTGTACCAACACCTTTTTGTTTATTATTTGTTTTCTATGCAAATTTCTCTGCAGTAATGTGAGAAACGCACATTTGAAATGAAGATATCTCCCCATAGATGCATTTATTATTTTAAATTGATCCAAGTCGATCTTCATTCGTCAAACACACCATTTATTTTTTTTTTTTTCGAAGGTTCTGTGCAATATCTCAGGATTTGTATATACAAAGCTGATATGCAAGCATTAATATTTTGAAACTTCATATTAGCGCACAGTCGAGCTATCAATTTCTCTTTTGCTAAAAGTATCCCACGTTCCCGAAAAAAGTGCTTACACTATGTGCGACTCATTGAATAACCAGCAAATGTACGAAATCATTAAGAAAACAACTGAATAGTTTTTTTTTTCTATTTTTGCTTAGATAGACATGCCTAAGCCGTATCCAAAATAAAGTTTTGCCAAAATATGCTACGAATACTATAAATAAAGAAAACAAGTAAAGACATTCACGAATCAAAAAGGTGTGTGACAAATGTTGAGCTTAAAATAATCATCAAAACAATACGAAACAAACAAACAAAACAAAAATCTGACAAGAAATTGACACAGATTTCAAGCGTCACATCCCATTGTGATTTTACTAAATACTCGTATTTTTCTGAATGAAAGAAAATTGTACTTGTAGTGTATAATTTATTTTTGGAGTTTTTAGATAACATGAATTTAAAAAACAGATAAAAATAATTTCAAACGATGATTTTTAGTGTTTCTTAAATTGACTAAAACAAAAAAGTTACATTTTGATTCAAATTTAAAATGTGTTTTTGTTTCATTTGTGTTCGAACTAGTTGAACGGGTTCCCTCGCTGAACTGGTAACGCCCCACAAAAGCCCTCGCGTGCTTCTCTTTCCGGTCGAATACAAAATCCGTGTCAAAAGTATTTTCAAAGTCAAGACCCGAAAACCGGATCTAGTAAAGCTCATGAATATTTAAAACACTTTTTTTTTAATTTTATACAAATTCAAACGCGCTACTTAATTACATCGATGTGAGTTAGCGTAGGCAATGTGGATGGATCTCCTAGCCAGGGGTTCAGTCAACTCGAAAATACATTAATCCATAGATAAACATAGCAAAACAACAACTCAACTGCGAACATATCTCTGACATTATGATAAATGCGATGCGGCTCATTAAATCAAACCGAAATTATTTTTGCCATTTTTTTTGTTATTGTTGTCGTTCCATTATTATTACGACTATTATTATTATTTTTATGAGTGAGAGTGACCGTGAACAGTTTATGTTTTTTTAATTGTTAGCTCTTGTGTGTCGTGTGGCAAAAGCGGAAAAAATATGATTTATGTTAATTAGTTTTTTCTTTGCCAAAAAATATCATAATTAAGTTGTACATTACATTTCCACAGAAAACTTAACCGCAGATACAAGATTTATTATCATCTGTGCTGCATATAGACATGTAGGATTGTTAATGTTCGGCTTCTCGATTTCTTGGTCTCTAATATTTATTAATGGACTCGAGCGGAAGGTTAATCTGTCAATATTTAATAAAATAGGTCACTTGGTTTTATTTTTTGCATATGCTAAAATAATAATTGGCTTACTGTTAGCTTACTTTGATATATATTTAACCAGAAACCGGCTCTAATATGCGCTCATAAATCTGCACAGATATCTTTAATTAAGATTTTGAGATAGTTGTGCACAAGGTTCAGCTTTTTGTCATAAAGGTAAACATCGACTTAATGCTTCGTTTTCGTCATTATGCAATAATAATTATATATACATAGTTTTCCAATTTACTGCTAATATTTTATAGCCAAAAAGTAGTTATCTAATAACATTACGATGTTTGCGGTGTACTTTGATGTGGCACCTCCTTCGCAAAAAAGTCATATTAGCTTTCAGTTTATAGGCTACCTGTTTTTATAATACGGCTACGAGTTGAGTATTTTTCAATTGCAATTCGTTTTCTTTTTGAAGCCTAATAAAAACTTGTTCCTTTTCTACAACATATTTTAGTTAATTGTAATATTATTTGCAAGGAGTGTGAAAGTCTATAAAAAATATACTAGATGAATTTTTTTTTATTTACTTATTTTTAATATTAAGTTATGCTTAAAATTACGACTATCTTATTTATAAAGCACTGGCTGCTTAGGCCTTCGTTTGAGTAACGAATTATTTTAAAGTGAATAGCTATAAAATTATACATTTATCTTCAAGCTTGCACAATGAACTTTTTCTTAAAATTCTCTTGCATTTTAAAAATGCTTATAGGGTATTGTAGAGTCAACTGCGTGTTCTGTAGCGCATTTCAATTGGCAGTCGGCACAACTTGCTGCATAACATTGGCGAAAATGCATTCATCAGCATAATTAAGTCGTCAATAGACGCTGTCTGAGCGGAGTGGACAATTTATGTCATTAGCAAATAAACGAGCAACGACTCCGACTGCAACTGCAACTCCGGCTTGCAGTCTGGGCGATGAATTTATCGAGTACATGTTAAACCATGCCATACCTTGCCGAACTGTACGATAGCATATCACTCCATAGTCGGGCATTACATAACCTGCAACAATATGTACCGTTAAGCGACTCGTTAATGAGCGCTCTCCGCCTCCCCCTCCCCCTCCCGCCCCACCTCTTTCGCAGCCTCATTCAACGCACGTAAGCAGCAGAAGAAGACAAGACACGAGACAAGACAAGTCAAGACAAGACAAGACCCAGAAGCACGAAGAAATGTGTGCATATTAAGATAAGAATGCAATGGTCAGACTCCGACTGCGACTGCGACTGCGACTGCAACTGCAGTTGGGAGATCAGAGCTCGACAGTGGCCGCCAAAAGTTAGCGGCCAAGGAAAGGCAAGGAATGCCAATGAAGTTTCAGTTTCGGGCCATGTACAACATGCACTCGACTTGCAACTGGTCTGGTCGTCTGTTAGTGGATTCTATTGAGGGGGCATTCTCTAGGCCTTTGTCTGAGCCGTCAGTCTGGTTTTTCCTCTTCTTCTTGATTTCTTTTCTTTTCTTGGAGCATCGCCTTAAGCTCTGAAATGGGTCAATTTTGTGACAAGCGAGGCAGCGTTTTATTTTGTACAATTTCTTAGCGAGATTGAACCACATGACAAACACTCTAAATATGCCTGAATCATAGCAAATACTTCTTATAGTACAGCGCTTGTATTGTACGATTAAACCATGGCAAATAGTTGCATTTAAAATGTTAATCACTTGTTTTTATCGAGCCAACATTCATTCAGCTTGAGATCATTTCCAGGAAATACTTTGTATACATATTATCGAAAAGTGTGTACATATATTTCCCGATTCAAGTGCGCATTATTCAAAAATCGTATACTACTTATTGTTTGGTATCATCGAGAAGTTTTGGAAAGAACACAATACGAACTTGTCACCACGTTTCGAAAAGATAAACGAAAGCCACGGAACATTGGTACAAATAAAGATAAAGTTTATCGTAAGCACAGATTTATGCTTGATACTGGAGCTAATGCAGGTAAAATTTGGTGGGCGTGCACTTAACATATTTTCTACCTTGATCCACCCACTATGGAGCCGGCCATATGCATAACTTTGCACTCGGACTTGGACTTGCCGTAATCAATTAAGTCCGAGAATTATGCGACTGGCGAGGGCGCTGGCGGTTGGCATTGAAGTGGTTTGTGGGGCGTGGGCTCGAATAGTTTTCCGAGTATTTTTTTTATTAATAAAAATAAAATGTGAAAATCAAGAGGCGGAAACTTCAAGGCGTTAATAAATTAGACCAACATGACCGAGCCTGACAGTCGTACTTATCAATTGAACAATTATATTTTTTACTTTGTTTTTCTTATTCTTTTTTTTTTTGGCAATAAGTTCAGGCGAAGGTTTCACAGTTAGCCAAGCGGCCCACTCGTTTTGGCCAGCACGCAAACTAGTCACGAATCGAACCATTCCCTGGCCCAGAGATCGCGCCCAGCTGCGCTATCTTAAAGATGACGCCAAACAAAATAACCAATCCAAGCCATGTCGAGCCACAGCTTATTAATTTAACCCAGTTTCATGCTCGTGCCACAGTTCAATAATAAATGGTACTAACTATGAAAGCAATTATCGATTAATTGCAGCTTGAATCGATAGGCAAAAGGATGCGAATACGAAAAGTACCGTTTGGATTTACTTTCGATCTTTGCTTTCGCATGCAAAGTGAAAGATTTGTTCGATTATTAATGGATTGCAAATTGTTTGAAAATCGTTTGATCAACGTAAAAGCTCATTAACAGCTCTGCTTGATTTTGTTGTCGAGGTCAGTTTTATGGTACACTTAAAAATAGCCCATTGTCGTCGTCTAACTTTTGTAACATGCATTTCAAAGTGTTCCCATTATTTACATTTTATTCATACATGTGTGTATATGTTCGCTTGTACATACCTATAGTAATTCCTGTGAAGCTTTTGCGTTGCTGTTTGCTTTTATTTTTGCCAATCAGCAAACTTTCTTTGTACACAAATTCACTTTAACAACTCTTCGATTTTTTATTTCGATCAGTTATACAGTTGATAGGTAATTTTCAGAGGTAGTTCACTTTTTTGAGGACACCGCACCGAGACGTTTACGGAAAGAGTTCCCTTTTTAATGGGCAGTCGATGAAAAACTTTTAGTGTTCAACACAGATGAAAAACTGTTCGTTTGTTACAACAACAAGTCGTAGAAAAACAGACGTACAGAAGAATGCCACGACACACACACGTCTATAGCGAACGAGCCTTAAACGGCAACTGAACCTGGAACGGAGCTTGGCTTCAAACACTGAATGCGTGAGCTTACACACACACACACACACACACAAGCACATAAAGAGGCTCTCTCTCTCGTGCTCTCAGTTGTCGTATTGGTGTGTCTAGGTTTTTTGTATGTGTGTGGGAGTGCAAAACTGGTTTGTTTGAGTGGCAAATGCTTGTTTGCCTGCTCGATCTGCCGCCGCTGCTGCTGCTACGGCTTCTGATCTCGCTCTCATTCCCTCTCCTTCGCATGCTGCCGCCTCGTGCGCTCTCTCGCTCGCGCGCTGCACGTTTTATGCTGCTTTGCCAGCAACTTTGTTAAATTAAAAGCCATCGGCTTGGTTTCTTCGTTCGTTTGCTCGTTCGATCATTGTATTTATTTTTTTATTTCATTTCTTTTGCTCGTTCTCTTCTTCTTGTGGTTCTGCTTTTGTTTGTCACATAATCAAAACAAACGCGCTTTTCGATCACGATGCGTTCTTCGTTCTTCAGCCTTTGTTTTTCTTTTTGTTTTTGTTTTGACTTCTGGTTGTTGCTGTTGCCGTTGCTTTTTTATTTCGCCTGCGTTCGTTCGTTCTCTGTACTCATTAACTTTTTACAGCTACTGTTCTCTCTCACTCGTACATGTAATTAATTTGATGGCCCCGAATTGTTGCTAGAAGCGCACACAAGCCGCCCAGATAAGCCGCAACCCAACGGAGACGCGAAGCCTCGTAAATTGTCTTTCGTCAAATCAAATTAGCGTCAGAGTTCAATCTGAGCATCCAGCGAGGTGATATTTGGGCTCAGTGGAATCTTTATTAGTTATCTCTGGCTCTTCCTAGCTTTTGGCCTTGCATTGAGGTCACTGCTCATCATAGATTTGAGTGTTAGCATGTGTGTGAACACTGTTAAAGGAGACAGTGGTGAGAGATTCTCCTAGCGCTAAACTGTTCCCAATATTGTCAAGTGTTTTCAGCTGAATGGAAGTACCTGCGTTGAGTAGGAACAGCACCGCTGTACCCAAAACGGCTAAGTATCCCTAGTAACAGATGTTCTCCCAGCAATTACTGTTCCCAAAAGTGTTCCGAGCTTAGTGCAAATTAATTAAACTTGCATAGGCTAGTAACCGATGCACCACTAGTGCAAAACTGTTCACAATACGCCCTAAGGTAGCAGATGTGATCCCAGCGATAACTGTTCCCAAGACAGTGGTCCCAGCTAAGGGTACGGAAGAAGTGAATGACACTTGCAAAGTTCAAAGTAACCAAAGTGCCGCTAGTGCAAAAGTGTTTTCAAGACGGCTAAGTGTTCCATGTGAAATGTAAAGCAAGAGTTATGGTACTTCAGCTGGCTAGAGAACGGTTCTGTTGTGCCACATTTATGCAGATTTGTGGCAAGGCTTTAGTAAACACAGCTTATCTAGGTGCACCTCCCACATGGACTTATGGCGGACTTGAATAAATAACGTTATGTGAATCCTATGTGGCAGTCGGTAGAGATGTGAGCGTGACACGACATCGCAGGCACACCCAGCACGATGAATCGAAACCAGTTAAGCTAAAGCTCAAGAAATACATAAATGCGACCCACGTCAAAAAGGGACATGGCGAACATAAATGCAATCGAGCGACATGGGGTATGGATGGCAAAGGGATGCACAGGCAACATGTCAGTGGATGAGCGCCGAGACACACAGCTCGAGACGAAGCTCGAGACAACAGTCTGCACATGACAACCTGCAATCAAGCGCCAACAGCCAGCAGCAGCAGCAGCAACAGCAACAGCAGCGAAGAGGCAGAGTCGAGCTTGGGTACGGCCATCGTCAACATGCTGCATGCAACAACAGATAGCGTAGGCAACAAACAGTCGTTGCAACAATGACGCGACATTTGTACGGGGTTTTTAAGTTAAATTATGCGCCAAACAAATAAGGTCTCGCCATCACCATAATGAAGTTAATGCATGGGCCATAATCAAGTTGCCAGTTGCCAGTTGCAAGTTGCAAGTTTTGCGATGTCGCCAGTTGCACAAAGTCATGGTCGTTGTTCCCAGTCTCCCCACAAAGCTGACAGCAAGCAACAAATGTTGCCAAGGCAACAGAGAAAGAGACGATCGCAAAAAGCCGTCAGCAACCGCAAGAAACAATTAATTTTTGTTGTGCAATTGAGCTAAGGAGTTAAACACACACCGTCAGACTAACACATACTCACTCTCACACAGTTCAATTAAAAGCTTTGCGATCCCAGCAGCTGGTTCATCAATTAAGTGCGGCGAACCAGCAGCTGGTTCGTCAAATTGAACCACGCGCCAACATTCAAAATACGGGATACGCAAAGCCAAGGCAAACGGCACCTGTGGCCACCAATGAACTTTAATTTGCGATTAAGTGACAATTTAAGTGTTAACATTTTGGGCAGCCGCAGCAGCAGCTGCATGCCAAG
The DNA here is from genome assembly GCA_963583835.1 of Drosophila immigrans. Lineage (NCBI taxonomy): Eukaryota > Metazoa > Arthropoda > Insecta > Diptera > Drosophilidae > Drosophila > Drosophila immigrans. The sequence continues at coordinate 21,495,713 of OY757141.1, forward strand.
TAGGCACGAGCCAAAATTTTAGCAGCCGGCTTTAATCGAAGCATTGCCAGAAGATCGCAGACGGCTCTGCTCCTCTAAACCGGTTGCAAGCGCGTTGCTCCCACAGGCAACGCAGAATTTAGCTGATGGCTTTGATGTCGACGTCAGTTCTTTCGGTCAGACAACACTTGAGGCCGCAATAGTTGCAAAACTAAGCCGATGGGGGTCTTCTGCTTCTTTTTCAATTTTCAATTCACTGCAAAGATGGCATCGCTCCCATTAGGCTGTAAATCGTGCCGCAATTGTCGTTGATTGTTGTCGTCCGTTTCTTACTTGCGCTCTTTCCCAGCTGCTCTCTACCTCCCCAAATGTAGTCGACGATTTGGTTGATTAGCTGAAATGCGTGCGAATCGGACAATTGTAGATCTCAGCAATTTATTTATTTATTGTAACTATCTACAATTCTTCTTTTACACCTACTTCTGAGATCATTCTTTTTATATTACTAGAAGTATGCTTTTTGCAGCCAAATAATATAGTATAAAATGTTTCCCTCCTTTTAAATGAGTTTAGTCCATTTCTCATAATAATAAAGATATTTAAATCGATCTTTATTTAAAGCTCTTTTACTCAATACCAAAAAAACAGCCATTTGGAAAGTGCTAAAAATCAGTTGTGTAGTGATCACAAATCAAGAGGAACGTTATTGTAAACGATTAAAAACTGAACATAGTCTAAATCATTTTTATCATTCAAGTGGTTTCATCCCTTTATATCAATTTTTTTATTAAAAATAGCAATTTTCGCAAAATTGCGAAACCCTCAAAACTTAAATTGACTTATATGGCGCAATGTCATGCTTATCGAACCGTTAATAGTTCCGGTTCGATAAGCAAACTTATCGAGACATCGATGTTTCTTTCAAAGTCTGGTATCACACAAAAATCGCGGAGCGGATATTTGCGATTTTCTTCAAGTATTTTCAGTTGTCAACTAACAATTAACAAAAGAAAGTTTAAAACAACCTTTTGCTTTATTCCTGGTTAGTGATATTATATTTCGGATAACAATGTAGATTCAATATAGTTATGTGATGGTATATTTTAAATTCCATGCTACAGCCACACTGTTCCAAGCTATAGAGCGAGCATAGATATTAGTTATTCTTATTATAGCGCGTAAATAAATAAGATTTGAGACGTTTCGATGAGGACAACCAATGGTCACGCCACAGCCCAAATCTATCGTGTAGTCAATGCCAGCAGACGACAGAGAATGGGGGCAAAAGCGAAATCAACGCCTCAACGCATTAAACGTCAAGCGGCGGCAACAAAATTCAAGACGCGAATCGTGCGAAAATTAAGAGAGGTTAACGAAGAATACGACGAGGCTGATCTCTACAGCGACCTGGAAGAGGAAATCGAAGATGTCGAGGTGCGTTATTAAATATTAAATATTTTTGCATATATTAAAGAAACGATTTACAGTGGCAGCCGCAGCAAATCGAAGACACGAGGCGTCTCATTAAAACGTCCCCGATGCGCCCGCTTCTCCAGCTGCTCACGGAGGAAGCCGCGGGGGCAACGCGTCGCCGGAAAGCGCCGCCAACAGAAAGCCAACAAAAAATATACAAGGACATAACTCTGTTATCAGAGGACGAAGAAGTAGCCAAAAAAATCGAAGAAGACACGCAAATCCAAAATGAGCTGCTGCATTTCAACGACCAGTCGCTAATTCCAAGGCCCAACGTGCGTCGCTTCCAGTGGACACCGAAGTCGACAAGTCGCTTCCTTGACTTGTGGGAGAAGCATCTCAAGGATATTCGCGGCAAGCGCAAGAATTCATTGGTTCATAAACAAATGGCAATGGAAATGATCGAATATGGCTTGACCCACAAGGAAATTAAATGTAAAATGGACAATCTGACTAAAAAATACAAGTAAGTAACAAGTAACGATCGTGAACAATTTACGCTTGATTTTTATTCTAAGCGAAAACAAAGTTATTCTTTTATTTTTGTTGATGAAAAATAATAATAATGGTATAAAACCAAGAATATAATATTTTGGCGAAATTCATTTCGATCTACATTTGTTTATTAAAGAAAAAAAAAAACATTTGGTCCCGAAAGAATGTGGAAGCTAAGCTAATTCATTCCTTTTCCAATTGCAGAGCTGAATTAGAGAAAATAAACTCGGGAAAGTTAACAAACTGGCGTTATTTCAAGCGTGTTAAGTATCTGCTATTTGGCAAAGTCGACTTCGAGCAGATTATGTTCGACAACGCGGAAACGTCGCCCTTCTACGAGTTTGACGATTGTGAATCTGATCGCCAAGACATAGATATATCCCAAGAGGATCTACAGCTTAAAGAAGAAGTCGAGCAAGAGGAGGAAAATATAATTGAACACACAAAAGATGGACCACCAGCAAGCGTTATGAAAATGCCGGAGAAAAATGAAAGTCCCGGCAAATGCCTGTCGGATACGGAGCGAATGCTGAAGATTGAGAAGGAGAAGCTGGAGATTGAGAAGCAGAAATTGTTGGTTATGAGGCATATATCTCACAACTTAGCAACGATTAGCAAAACGCTAGTCGAACTGCTGCGCAACACAAAAAAAAATTAATAATAAAAACAAAAGAATAATACTGACTTCTTTAAATATTTGAGTTTAATAAATAATAAATTAACGCCAATATGTCGTCAGTCATTACGTTACCATCAAACGACTTGGTATTTAGTATTATTGACTAGACTGGGGTATTTTCTTGGAATCTCGCACGCGGTCACACTGATTATGCGCTATGGCTAAAACGGCAAAACAACAAGCGATGTTTGTTATTAATGTTCAAGAGGAAGAGGCAAAATGCACAGAATCCCAACTGGATATATTACTCAAGATCCACGACGGACAATACAGGCTGGTGAAGAAGTACAAACGCAGCTCTGTATGGAACGTATACCGGGAAATCGCTCGTCCCGACGGCAGCAAGCTCAAATGGCGCTACTATTGCACGGGCTGCAAGCGCGTAATGCAATCAACCGGCGGCACAACGTCCAATCTGCGCATTCACAAGTGCCATGTGCGCTACCTGAAGCAGCATGGCCGTAATGGTGGCCAGCAACAGGAGCGGGAGCAGCACCAGCAGCCACAGCGCAGTCACATCAACATCCAAAGATTGCCGGCGGCGACAAAGAAACAAAGACAAGCGACGTCTTGCGAGGAGATCTATCAGGTGAAGACGGATCAATACAGCGATGTGGAGGAGGACGAGGAGGACTACGAGAGCTCAACTGTGCATCCACATGCCGAGGAGAGCGTAAGTTCAACCTCTATCAGTCGCAGCTGCCCTTTCTAACTCTCCCAATGCTTCTTGCAGCTTGAGCAACTCGATTCGCCGGAGGTGTCGGAGATGGCGCCAAGTGAGCGGCCGCTGTTGAAACTCTTCTCCGAGGAGGACTCCTGGTCACCGGAAATTACCGAGGTGCAGCCCATCGAAATGGATCATGTGACAGAGGAGCATTCGCAGGACTTTAACAAGGAAACAATCAAACCAAACTCAGCGCACTCAATGCACATCGATGCCACTGCTATATCCGAGGCGGAAAGCTATGCTCGTGCCTGGGCGCATGCCTTCCTCAAGCTCAGCGAGGATCAGAAGGTTTACGCGAAGCGCTCCATCGACGAGCTACTGATACTGGGGCGCTTGGAACGCTTGAATATCTCAACAGTAACGTCGCTTACAACAAACTTGTAAACTACGCAACTAGAATTTAAATTAAAGTCTTAAGTTTAAAATACTATTACTACTAAATCGACAATTCTTAAATCAACTATGTACCGACTTTCATTAACTATATTATATTACACCTACATACGTATGTATATCTACACCTTTATTCTCTTTCACTATTATTATTAAGGTTTAAGTGTTAGGGACAAATTTGCTGTAACCAGACTTGATTTTCTTGCACTATTCGTTTTAAATTCAAGTACAACTCACATTTTAAATTGTTTAAAGTATGAAATTGCAATCAACAGTTGAAATACAAATTGCACTATATTAATTGCTGCTATAATAATTGATGTAACTTGACTTTCTGAAGCACAATTTGAAGACTTATTCTGTGTATTTAATTTTAAATTTATCATTTTAAATAAACTACCAACTTTTGTCAATTTCAACTGGTATTTAATTTTGATTGTCTATATCATTATCAAGTATAACTGACAAAACAAGATTTATTTTTTAGCTTTACAATCGTTAAAAATTAAACCCCATTTTTAATTGAGGATTGTTCTCTTAGTTTAAAACTTAGTTTAAACACTAAAAAATTAAAATTATTTGTCAGTGTCCCAAAAACCCTCCTATTCCTATTGCGCATTAAAATTAGGAAATAACTGTTAAATGCGTTTTAATGTTTTTCAATTTTTTTATTTTTTCCAATATATTTTTTTTAGTTTTTCTCTTTTTAAACGTTTTTCTTTGTTGCATTTTTTTTTGCATTTTGTATATACTTTCTTTGCATTTTGCTGTGAATTACAAGTTGTTGTTTCTCTCATTTGTTTTTCTTTGTTTTGCTTGATGTTCGCTTACATTTGTGGGGCTTTCTTACGTTATTCTCGCCTGTTATCTCTCCATTTCTCTGGAGCTTTCGTATTGCAGATGCGTAGCTTCCGATAGTGTGTATGCATGTGTGTGTGTGTTTGTGTACATGTTGAATGTATTGATGTGTGTGTGTAGCGTAATTGAAATCATATTTAATGTGAGGTTATGTGAACATCTTAACATACGAAACTCATTTTTCATTTTTTTAAATTGAAAGCTGACAAAAACGTTCAACAAAACTGGCATGTAAAATTGCAAATAAATAAATTATCAAACAATTGCATTCTATAAATATGTGTATAATCATAATAATAAATATATTTTGTGTATATATATTCTCTTAGCTTGGCTCTCATTTTAGTATCGTCTGCTTTTAAGTTGATATTATTTTGGTTTGTTGACACTTCTTACATATAATACAATTGAAATTTATGCAATTCTCTTTTTTTGCACTCTGAATTTCTATCAATCATTATCTTTTTGCATTTTGCCTACAAATCTTACATATTTGTTTTGCTGTCGTTTTTGTCCCAGATAAAAGAAAAAAATAAAATCAACACGGCGGCCCCATTTACAAGTTTCGCATTCTTCCTTCCAGCTGCAACTTGTTGTGGTTTACCATCTGCTGTTGTTGTTGTTGTAGTTGCTGATGATTGTTGCAGTTGTTGCTGTCGTCGTTGTTGTTATTGTAGTTGCTGATGTTTTTGTTACATATTGTTTTTCTATGCGGTGCTTTCTGTTGTTGTATTTTGCAGCTCTTGAGCGCCGTTCTGTGTGAGTTTCGATGAAAAATACGGGGGATGGTTGAAGTGTTGTTGCAGGGTCAATAATTGAAATTATAATAGATAAAAATAAGAATGAAATGAGAACAAAATAATTACAAATAAAAAATCAAAAACTGTTGAATCTCAATTGCATTTTGGAGGAATTTGTGTACACATTTTTCGTTGCACATTTGCATTCGGTTATCCCACAGTTATGTTAATTCTATGTTAAGTCAGCGGCGCGCTGTTACATGCATGTTAAAGGAAATGTTAAGAACCAAAGCCTCTTAAGTATACGATTGTATTTGTTTTTCGTGTTTAGGTGTGTGTTGTGTGAGTGTGTTTTAGTTGTTAATTATGAGCACATTTTTAATGCATTTGCCGTTGTTAGTTGTTGTTGCTGTAGTTGCCGCCACCGAAAGCCAAGTTGTTGTTATTAATATAATTGATGATGTTGTTGTTGTCGTAGTTGCTGTGCTGCTAGTAGTTGTATTAGTTGTTGTTGTGGTTGTGATTGTTGTTCTGGTTTTTTTGTTATCGTTGGTGTTTGATTTGTTCTATTTTTGGCTTTTAGTTCATTACCTGCTGTGGCTGCTGTTCCATGCCACCGCCGTTGGGTTTACGATTCTGGCGACGCGGACGGAACGGCTGACGCGGCGGTCCTTGGCCGCCCTGAACTGCAGGGAGAGAACATCGCAATTAGCAATCTGTATACATGTATAGAAAATGGGGTGATTACTTACACTCACTGTATTCGCCGCCATCACGACGCGGCGGTGGTCCGTTGCGTCGGAAGAAGCGCCTCTGGGGTCCACCGAGGCCACCGCCACCACCACGACGTGGCTGGCCATCGCCACCGCGCTGCACACCATCGGGATTCTGGTCATGGACACCGGACTCAGCGCTGCCATCGCCGCCTCCGATCGCACGGCGCGTGATGTGACGTGGATAGTAGTTGTTGAATCGACGCTGTCCAGGTCCACCGGGTGGTCCGCCGGGACCACCGCCGCCGCGTGGAGCACCGCGTGGGCCACCGGGTGGACCACCAGGGCCGCCGCCGGGACCACGACGATAGTTCTGACGTGGCTGACGTGGTCCGCCTTGCATCTGCTGCTGCTGGCCATCGAGCGACTGCTGCTGCTGTTGTTGCTGCTGCGGCGCCAGTTCATCGCCTTCATTGTCACCATCGCCTGGCTGCTTGCGGCGATTCTTCTTCATCCAGGGACGAAAGTTGCGACGCTTGTCGGCAGCAAACTGACTTCCGCGCACCGGTTCGCCAGATGGGCCGGTGACATTGGCCGCCTCGTTGCCCTTCTCGCCAATGACCACATCGAACTCAACAAGCTCGCCATCGCCCACCGAACGCACCGCCTTCTTGGGATTGTTGCGCGCTATGGCGCTCTGGTGCACGAAGACATCCTCTTTGGTGTCGCTGCGATTGATGAAGCCATAGCCGCTCTTCACATTGAACCATTTGACAGTGCCGGTGACTTTAGTGGCTGCAAAGCAAATATAAAATGAAATTACTTGAAATTAATCATTATGTTCGAAAAATATCATAGATCTCATAATATCGGTAATCACAAAAAGTTTCAAAAACAAATGCATTATAATAACTGCGATATCGGGAATTATTATATATTTTTGAATACAGCTTATGATGATTGCGGTTTCTGGTTAAAACAAATGTATAAATCATAAATAATAATACGAAAATAAATCAGATAAATATTTACAATACAAACAATATATCAGACAATAAGTCAGATAAATATTTATAATACAAGCAATATAGCAGAAGAAATTTTCTAAACTGACCGTATGTCCCTAATAATACTAATTCATACACAATGTGAGGTTAGAAACGAATCGGAACAATCGACAAACACATTTCGAAAAGTCTATATTTTTGAATACCAAAATAAGCTACGTCGTTTGCATAACGCAATAAATATTTTGGTATTTTGTAACATTGCAATTGCAAGCACATTGTTCTGCCAACGAGCGAGAGAGAGAGCAACTAATATTTGAGACGGCATTATTTTGATATTGCGCTCAGCACATGCTGCGGAAGAAGTTTGTGCGCTGTGTATACAAATAAAGTTACCAAAACAATGAACACACACACACGCAAACCCATACACATGCAAAACAAATGAATTTTACGCTCTTTTGGCTAGCGGGAGAGCGCGCATGTTAATGCAGAGAGAGAAAAGAGCGCACGAATTGGGTTGCCAACATTTGTTCGCTTAATGCGGGGAGAGCGGAGGCGGTAGCGGGGGCGGTGGCCTGCGCCGCCACCGGCAAAAAGTAGAATTTTCATTTCGTTGCTTGTTCGCCCGCTTTTCTCATGCGGCCGGCGAACGTGTGAATTTGTATGTATGTATGTATGACTGCCGCATACAAAATGGCGTCGCGCGTATATTTTAAGACACGCACACACACACGCACATTTCTTATACATATATGTAAGTGTGTATGTGTGCACGCCGCTGTTCATCGTTCCTTTCTATTGCTATTTTGGTAGCCATGCCATGTGTTTGGCATGAATGAAAATGCAAATGGATTGCAATGCTTACCAATGATTTCCTTTGGCGGCGGCGCTGGCTTGCCCTGCGCTTGCTGACCATCATCCTGCAGTTCTTCCTGGGCCAGCGGTTGTTGCTGTTCAATGGGTAGCTGCTGCTGCTGTTTTTCTGAGTCTGCCATCCTTTTGCTTTAGCTACGTTGTTCGTTGTTCTTATTCCTCAAAACGCGCACAAACACCTACACACACACACGCACGCGCTTCCAAAAATAAAAGCAAGAAAAAATAAAGTACCCTCCTCCTCTCTGCTTGCGGCGGCAAAGTTTTTCTTTTTGGTTTTGCTGGGGCGGCTGATGATGGTTAAGTTTAGTTTGTTTTTCTTGACTTGAATTTTTGGCTGCTAAACGTTAATTTGTTGGCTGGCTGGTGTTGGTATAAGTGCGGTTCGAGTTGTGGCACTCTTTCAACTACCACTTTGATGTTATTTTCGAGTGTGATGTTAAAACACTCACTCGCAGGGTTTTCTTGGCGATTCTATTTTGTTCGCAAGCACAGGAAGTGAAACATGGCAGCTATCGCTAGTGCTGTACAATTTTTCGATTTCAATTGCTCCGCTACAGAGTTGCTTTTACTATTTCGATAAATGTGATACGAACAAATCGGGATTTTTCAGGCTGCGCAAGAATGGTCACACTCATCGCGCCAATTTCGATACTTATCGCAGAGAGACCACAACTTATAATTGGTATTAAAGAACTGAGAGCGACGCAAGCTCAAATATGTATTTTAAGCTTCACTGGCGAAAGAAATATGTTTATTTTCTAGATCTGTTTATGTATTAAGAAAACATATACAATTAATCAATTTACAGAATACGTTCGAATAGTGATATGCAAATGCTCTGCGAAGCTTTTCAAAGTGTGGCGCCAATATTGTTATTTTGGTATATTTTTTACGAGCTTAAAAAGTTTATTTTGCAGTTGAGTTTACGGTCACGCTGTACTGATTTCTCATCAAAGCCAATAATTTCGTTAAAGAGTGAGCTGTTTCACAAAATAACAATTTGCTAATAACCCTTTGCAAAAGGGACTCAAAACACGAACTATGTGCAGCATAAGCATGACAACTAATTAATGCAACAACTGTGTACGAAATGAGCCCTCAACTATAACTATGGCGAACAATAAACCGCAATAAGCTTTCAAACGACAAACAAAGTGCTTTTTAGACAGGTTGGTGAATAACGTGTGTAAAAAGACAGTTAACTATTGTAGTTTGAGTTGTGTAAACACCCAAGTGGCAGTGCGACATAATTGAGTGGAGGCTTTTTACTAGGAAAGCGGCGGTGACAACGCCGTTGTTGTTGCCACACATCGTATGATTCTTGGCGCGCATTCTGATTGGCCGATCAACTTTTGCATGTTTACTAGCGTTTGCGTCTGTGTGCGTGTGTTTGCTATTCATGTGTGTGCGTGTGTGAATGTGTTTATTATTGTTGTGTTGTTTTTGTTGTTCGGCTCGTTATTGTTATTGCGCCGCTCGGATTACAGCATGAGTCCGATACCCTGTTGGGCGAGAGGGGGGGAGTAATTGGCAAGTCGTTCACTTATTTGTCTTATTTTGCCTAATCACCAGCCCACGAAGTTAATCTAAATATCAACAAATTAAAACACGTCAGCGCCTAAGATGAACATGAATATCGATCAGGACATGGACTTCTACACGAGAAGCTCCCTGGAGCTAATGAAGGAGGAGGAGGATGCGCTCAACATCATCAAGGAGATGATACCATCGGATATGCTGAACAACTTCTTCACCGAAATGGATTTGGATCCAGCCCAGCTGGCCGATGAGATTAATCTCGACATGAATGTGGCGCCGCCGCTCCTCGACTGTGGCATGGACTTGCCGCAGCAGTCGCCGGTTTTAGCGTCGCCGCAACCGCAGCCGCAGCTTTCGCCGACGTTGCCCATGCAGCAGCAGCTGCAGCAGCATCGTGTGAAGAGCGAACACACGTCGCCGCTGCACATCAGGGATGAGGTGCTGCTGCTGCAGCCGCTCTACGATGCGCCTGCCTTGTCCAAGACGGACCAGCTGATGGCCTCCTCCAGTGGCACCTATAGTCCGCAAGCGTTGCCTCAGCTGCAGCCCACAATGACCATACACCACATGGACATGAATCAGACGCCCCCACAACAACAGCAGCAGCAAGCACAACCAGCCACAACCGCAATACTCTTTGCGTCCCCTGCGAGTAATGGCTTTGTCTATCAGGTGCCCATGGAGTCGCCTTCGCCACCGCAAATCCAACCAGCAACGGCAGCCAAGAAGCCGCAGCCTGCGGCCGAGAAGAAGTGGCAGCCTTATGCCGGCAAGAAGTCGTATTATATTATGGCACAGGATCAAAGTTTCGTGGTGGAACAACCTCTCTTGCAACCGGCCGCCACAACGCCGCCGACTGTCGTCAGTCCCAAGAGCAGTCGCAAATCAGTCGCTGTGGAATTGGCACCGACTCCCAATCCAACGCCATCTGCGCCCGTTAGCAATGCCAAGGTGGCCATACAGCGTGTGCAGCCGAAGGTGAAGGAGGTGAAGCGATCGGCGCACAATGCCATCGAGCGACGCTATCGCACTTCTATCAACGACAAGATCACGGAGCTAAAGAACCTCGTGGTGGGCGAACCCGCCAAGCTGAACAAGTCCGCTGTGCTGCGCAAATCGATTGACAAGATCCGGGACTTGCAGCGTCAGAACTTCGAGTTGAAGTCGGAGCTGCAGCGGCTGCGGGAACTGATGGCCAGGGATGGCTCGAAGGTTAAGGATCTGCTGCAGCTGGGCAGCAGCGGCCTTGTTAGCTCCACGTCCGGCTCGAAGAAGCGTCGCCAGCAATCGCTGGCCTGCGATACGGATGCCGGCTTGACGCCCCCACGCAGCGATGTCTCCGATCCTTCGTTGTCGCCGGTGCACTCGGACATCTCGTTGCCGCCGTCGCCTTATGGCGGCTCTACGGCCAGCTGCACCAGCGGCAACAGCAGCCAGGATGATGTGCTTGTGGTGCCCAGCTCCATGAGCGGCATGGGCACGCACTCGCGCCTCGTCATCTGCATGTTTATGTTCGCCGTGCTGGCGGTGAATCCCTTCAAGCAGCTGCTACAGCATGGACAATACGGCGGCGATGACTTTGTAGACGATCAGGGCGCGCATCAGCAGCGCAACATTCTCAACTACGATACGGATGGTAGCTATGATTGTAAATAATTATTAAATTGCATTTATTAATGCCTCTCGTCTTGCAGATGACAGGAATTACATTGGCTGGCATCAGAGCTCCTGGCTGTGGCTTTTGAACCCGCTGCTCATCCTGGGCTGCCTGATCAAGCTCTTGGTGTACGGCGATCCGCAGCTGGACACGCAAACGGACGCCTATTATCAGCACAAGCAGCGCGCCGAAACACACTTTGCCAAGGGCCAAGCCGCGCCAGCTAATGCCGCCTACTTGAATTGTCTGCACATGTTTGGCATCAGTTTGCCGGCCACTCGCCTCGAGTGTTATTCCCAGACCTGTTGGCAATTTCTGCGCTTTCTATTCCATCGTCTCTGGCTGGGTCGTGTGCTCTCGCATCGCGCCGGCGGCTTATTCTGCAGCTCGACAAGCCGCAAGCGTGCGCTGGCCTCCGCTCGGGAGCTGGCGTTGCTCTTCAATCGCCTGAATCAACTGCACTTGACTGGCAATCGGAATAGCGATCGCAATGGCATTATGCTGGCGCTCTATGCGAGTAACATGGCTGAGGTGGCGCATAGTTTGCTCACGCCACGCGAGATCATCAGCATACACGTGATGGCCGCTCTGAGGATGAAACGCAGCTGCCCCAAGTTGCTGCAGAAGCTCTGCGCTCGCTACTACATGAGCCGGGCTCGCTTGGAGTGCGGTCGCACTCGGGCCGCGGAGCAGACGCAGGAGTTGCGCTGGGCATTCACCAACTACGGCTATGGCTATTGTGCAGCGCATGTTTTCGACTACGAGCTGAGCGCCAGCGAGCAGGATGGCTTCTTTACGCGTCTGGTTAATCCCTGCGATCCGGCTGCACACGCCATCAAGGTGAGTTAGCTTCACAAGCGAAGTATAACGGAAGCAAAACATTATTTTAGTAATAGTTTTCTAAATAATAAAATTATCTAACTTGAAATGTCTGTTAATAAACTCTTCTTCTGCTTGCAGCAATATCGCGAGCATCTGCTGTACAAGGCGCTGCAGTGCCTCGTTGGCGCCGGTTCCCACAAGTCCAACAAAGCGGCACCAAACAACAGCAACTCGAGCGCGGGCAGCGAGACTGCGGAGCACAGCGGCACCATTGTCAGCAATGTGCTCAAGTACACGTCACTGTTGCGGGAGACACTCTGGGCGGATGAGGAAGATCGCGATACGAATGTGGTGTGGTGGGCAAATGTGCTGGAGATTGCCGTGCACTGGATGCTGGGCGAAGATACGCTGGCCGAGCAGCTATACGAGAGCATTGAGCAGCTGCCGCCGCAACTGAAGCACACCGGCGACAACGATCAGCTGCCGCATGCTCTTCACGCTGTGCTGCTCGCCAAGATGGGATTGCTCATGTAGGTTGCAGCCAGTTTGCAGTCATTTTCCCTACTAATCATTTGCATTGCAGGAACAATGGCAACACGTTGGACAAACGCTTGAAGCAGTTTGTCAACCAGCTGTGCGACGAGTCCAGCGTCCGGCTGCAGGAATGCCTCACCGTCAATCGCATCACCAATGCCAAGGGCATCAAATTGGTAAGTCTAGCGACGCCGCTCTCGTCCAACACAGTGCATGCCGCAACAATACCGCAAACCTTCTAGAGCTGTCACACGAAGGTGCATTGTAGTCGCATTGTCTGTCCCCTGTTTCGAGCGAGGCAATACAACTGCAGTGCAAGCTTCGTGCAGTTTCCCAGCAACGTCAGCAGTCGCCTCCGCACCCGCCGCACCCGGTTCCCAGTGTGTGTTTGCCAGCAATTTTCACTAATTTGATTTCTGCTGCAGTTATTCCAGTTGTTGACCTGCGACTGGCTGCTGGAGACACGCACCACCCTGTGGGAGCTGGAGCACATGTCTATCGAGGATGATGGCTACTACCAAGTGCCTGGCGATGTGCTCGAAAAGTTCCAAACCGACTTGAACTCTCTACGCAGCATTGTCGAGAATATACCGGTGAGTTCAGCAACAGTTCCACACATAATCACTGCTTAATTCACTTTTCTATTATGCGATTAGAACGCCCAATCCCGCATCTATTTGTACGAGGCCGTGTGCCGTCTGATGGCCGGCGCCTCGCCGTGTCCCACCCAACAGCTGCTGGACCGAAGTCTGCGCTCACGTAATGCGCACTCCTCCATCTTCTGTGGCAGCAAGGATCGGCGTCATCAGAACTTCGAGGGCGGCGAACGGGAGCGTGCCGCTGCCATGTACGTGGCCTGCAAATATCTGCCGCCAGCTCTGTTGAGTTCGCCGGGAGAGCGGGCTGGCTTGTTGGCCGAGGCGGCCAAGACGCTGGAGAAAGTGGGCGATAAGCGCAAGCTAAAGGAATGCTACCAACTGATGAAGTCGTTGGGCAGCGTCGGCGCCCCAGTTAAACAGTGACCCATGCAGTAATGTTCACCCATTACACTCAAGTTCAAACCACGAAAATAGTTCTTTACTTTATAATATTTAGTTCTTTAGCTTATAGTAGCGAGGGACGACGTGGATGTCCGAAACCTCCCCCTGACCGTTTAGTTTGTAATTTATTCTAAGTTTACACATGGAATGCATCGACTTCTTTCACTTTTCTGTAATGGTTATATATTTATTTCAATAAATATTTCAACAGCTTATTTGCGTGCAGTTAACAATTCTAAGTATTTATTGGCACTTCAATTTAAATAATGTCAGCCCTTTGACTTAAAAGCAAGAAGCGACTAACTAGGGATGCATGATAACTGGGAACTGGGAAGTTGGAAATAGATTCAAATGTATCATTATATATATTTTTTAAAGTTTAATGCGAATTTTTGATTATTGCTACATAAAGTTATCAAAGCATTATTATTATAATTCTTAATGTGCAATAAATTTCCCAATTTATAATAGAATAAATTACAGGCAAAAGGAATAGCTTTTTATCGTTTTATGGCAACTACTGATAATTAATTGCATACATTTAAATTTCATATTTTTTTAGAAATAGTTTCTTATATTATTTTTTCTTAACGCGAGCAACATCTATTTTAGGAGGACTTAATAACAGTGTTGATTGTTCAGTATATTCTAAAACAAGCCGAGTAGAGTTTGAATTCTTTATAATTACTTGCTAATAATTGAGGCTATGTAAAAATAGTTTTTTAGAAATAGCAAAGGTACAATGCTAAACAGAATTTAGTGATATGTTTTAGCTTTGATTAATGCAACCCTAAGACAGTCCCTTATATATATAGTCCCTCTATGGCATCCGATACTACAGAAGCCAGCAAGATGTCGGCCATGCTGGCGACAACCAATTACTGGTCAACCGTGTTAAGTTTTCTCGGTGAGTTGCGCTCGAGTTTGCATTGGAATAAAAGGAATAAATAATGTTCATGATATAGCACAACAATATTTGATGGATTCACATGCCACATGCATTTTGTGGCATGCATCCTTTGACATACGCCTGGAGACGACTCCACCGCTGCCCTTAGTTCATTTGGAGCCTCAAAAATGGTCTAGTTTGGAGCAAAACGAGGAGGAGAATAGAGTAATCTCCAATCAATGCGTCATGAGACTATCCCGGTCCATTGATCAGGCGAACTGTGAGGTCAGTCCAGGAACACTTCGTGTTTCGAGTGTCGATCGGGAGTGCATAAGTCACAAGTTGTGCGTCGCCAGTCGAGTTGTAGAAACTGGGAGTTCGTCTTCTCCCGCAACTGCAATTGATAAATGATTTACCAGAGTCCAATAACTTTAGATTTAGCTGCTAAACTAACCTGATTTTGCAAATCTTTCGCTGCTATCGACTCCAGCGTGAGCAACAGCGCTGGTCGTCCTTTTTGTGTAAGCAACGCCTTCTGCGATGCATTGATGAACTCCTCCAGCTGCCCGTCTAGCCAACGCTTGCCCAGCTTCAAGTGCTTCAGCTTGCGGCAACTGACAATCACATTCAGCAGCTGCATCAAGCTCACTGCCGCTTCAGTGCACTGCAGCACCAGACACTGAAGTTGCTGCAACTGGCACAGGTTGCTGAGCGCCTCCTGTGGCCACATGGGGCAGGCCAGCATCTTGAGATTGGCCAGCGCTGTAATATACGCCGCCTGATCCGGCTTTACCATGGTCAGCTGCAGCTGCTCCAAGCGATCAGCATAACGCTTGGCCAACGTGCGAAACAGATTGTTATTTAGTTGCGTGAAGAGCCGCCATATCAAGTTAAGCGATTTCAATGCAGGAAAATCACCCAGATCGCCTAGCGTAGTCTCAAAGTTCTCCAGCGACAAATGCTCCAGCTGTGGACAGTGCTCAGCGAGTGGTGGAAACTGTCGCCGGCTGGCGAAGCGTAGCGAGAGACGGCGCAATGCCGTCAGCGCCTGCAGTTGCTGCATGAACTCGGCATCCGGCAGTTCTTCGTCGAAGCCATCAATATACAGCGCCTCCAGGTGCTTGAAATGGTGCAGTTCGAGCACTGAAATCAAAAGAAAATCATTATTGATAACTCTAAAGAGCTGTTGTCTCGATAGTTTACCAATTGGCGCATTGGCATCGGTTAGGCTGAGGCTTCGGAGATCCTTGCGCTGCATCCCCTGCAGTATATTGGCCTCAGGGCCTTGGGTTTGTGTGAGGGGCACGTAGTGCACAAAGATCAGGTGCAAGTGGCGCATGTTGCGGCAATGCTCATTCAATAATGCCAGAAATGGCAGTGTTATGTTGTCATCCCAGCGCCCATGGCGCAGCTCGCACTCCAGCACACTGTCGCCGCACATTCGCAGCAGATAATCCCAATCGGCTAGGCTGCGCAGCATTCGCATGTTGATTTTGGCAAAGCGACGCGGCGCCTCTTGCATGAAAACATCGCAAAACTGCGGATGCGCTCGGGCCAGATTCAGTTTGTCATCGAGGGCTGTCAGATACGAAAATATCTCCACATAACAGTCGTAATTCAGATCCAATATAATCATCTTCGACTTTTGCGGTTTGCTGGCTAGGAAGCCAAGCGGGCAACCGAGTCCAAGTCTCTGCATTGTTTACATTTACCCGGGTGACGCACGACAGTGAGACCAGTTCGCTTTTCAGTTTAGTTTAATAAGGGCTTTTGTGTGACCAGCATCCGATGGGCCAAATTAATTATGCTGCAAATAATATTTCCGAGCACTGCAACCATTTGAAT
Source organism: Drosophila immigrans (assembly GCA_963583835.1). Taxonomy (NCBI): domain Eukaryota; kingdom Metazoa; phylum Arthropoda; class Insecta; order Diptera; family Drosophilidae; genus Drosophila; species Drosophila immigrans. The sequence continues at coordinate 21,511,982 of OY757141.1, forward strand.
TTAAATAGCCGAATGTTTATTTTATATATTTTTATTATATCGAAATAATATTGCTTGCAGAGCTTTCAAACATTTAATGAACACATTCAACCGTTTTGAACTTTAGTAAAATTTGCCAACATCCAATTGGCCAAATAACTGTTGCTTCGAATAGATTTTCGAGCACTGCCAAAATTTGAATACAAAAAGCCCCACGTATCTAACGTATTTAGCAAATACTTAAAGGATATTATTATAACTTGCAGAGCTTCATAGTGTTTCAGGAGTACATTCCACAATTTGCGAGATCTTTTTATAATGCCAGCTCATATGCAACTTGGCGATCGACGCACAATCGCTTTATTTTCGTCTACTCTGATGAACTGTTGCCTGCTTCAGTGGATGCTGCCAGTTATTTTGATGGTTACATATTTCATGGTAACTAACTATATATTCACATTTATCATATTAATCCAGAAGTTTCAAACAGATCAACCCAACATTCTGCTGGTTAATGCACCATTTCTAAATGCAACCATATTTGAAATCAAAGCAAATCACTTTGTGGGGCCTCGATACTTTGGCAAGGAACCAATGCCTGTAAACTTTGATACGCTGCAGCTTTATGATGCACAGCTCGGTCAGGTGATATGGGATAGCGGCATAGATATGTCCAGCAAGTTACGTGATCTGCAAGGCCGTGAAATTGTTGTGGGTCTTTTCAATTACAAACCTTTCATGCTGCTCGATTATGTAGGAAACTAATTTAAAGTAACTGATTTAATTAGTAATTTATATTAAATTCAAATAGGATAAACAGCCAAAGGTCCATAATCGTGCGCAGCATGGAACCGATGTGCTCATCGATGGCACCGAAGTCCGTCTTTTGCTCATCTTCTGTGAAATATATAATTGCACGGTGCAAGCGGACACAAGTAAGTTACAGGCGTTCTTTTTTAATTACTTTAAAAGAAAATTCTTTGATTTTTTTTAAGTTTTATGGAGACAGGTTATTGAAATTACCCCTTAATAATTGCATTCAAAATTGTCAATTGCAGCTGAGCCCTCGGAATGGGGCGACATCTATGCGAATTACACAGGCTTCGGCTTGATGGGCATGGTACTAGACAGGACAACAGACTACGCCATTGGCGGCTTATACGTGTGGTACGAAGCCTATCTGCGCATGGAAATAACTCAATTTACAGGTCGTTCCGGTGTCACTTGTCTCGTGCCCGCGCCGCATCCAATAATCAACTGGGCGCTGCCGTTGCGTCCCTTTCAGGCCACACTCTGGCTGTGTGTGCTCGCCTGCCTAATGCTGGAGTGCATCTCGCTGGCCTTCACGCGTCAATGTGAACGAAGTTCGGCACGCAGCTGGCGACAGAGTCTGCGCTTTGGCTGCGTGAGCACGCTGAAGTTGTTTGTCAATCAGAGCACCAGCTATGTGACAACATCGTATGCATTGCGGACTGTTTTGCTGGCCAGCTACATGATTGACATGATTTTGACGACCGTTTATGGTGGCGGACTAGCTGCCATATTAACGCTGCCGAAGCTTGAGGAAGCTGCTGATTCACGGCAGCGACTCTACGAGCACAAATTGCCATGGGCGGCTACATCGTACGCTTGGGTCAATATCTTCGATGCGGGCACGTCGGATGTGAGTTGCAATTTTGATTGTGTTTATGTGATTCACAATTAATCAGTTGAGTGCACTTGCAGCCGATATTATTGCAACTTGTGGAACGTTTCCGGGTCTATGATGCTGATAACATTGCCATCAAATCGCGCACCGAGCAAATGGGCTTCGTTGTAGAGCGCTTGCAATTTGGCCACTTGGCCAATTCCGAGCTAATACCCGACGATGCACTGTCACGCCTCAAGCTAATGGTTGACGATATCTACTTTGAATATACGTTGGCTTATGTGCCACGTCTTTGGCCACATCTCGAGGCGCACAGTCGGTTTACACTCGCCTGGCATTCGTCCGGCTTTGACAAGTATTGGGAGTGGAAGATTGCTGCCGATTATATGAACGCCAACAGACAGAATCGCATCGCAGCGTCAAAGATGCCCAAACTAGATATTGGACCCGTTGAGCTGGACATCGATAACTTTGTTGGTCTCATATTGTTGTGGTGCTTCGGAATGACGTGCAGCCTGCTGGCATTTGTCGCCGAGTTGTGGTGCTGCACAGGCAAACAACTTTAAATGCGATAATAAAAAAACATTATATATATAAAGTGTATATTTTTAAATAATTAAACAGGATTTACGCCCTCAACAGCAAGACCTCGTCGGTTACACGCGTTCTTAACGCGCCCAATTCGTTGTCCGGTATCTCGTGCCATATCTTGTTCAATGTATTGATGGCCACTTCGGTTGGAGTGCCGTCTGCGGTTGGTAGATCAGTGTGCAGCGTTAGAAAAATTACCACATCTGGCTCAATAGGGCTGTAAGTCTCGCAAATGGTGTGCAGAGCACGGACCGTTTTCAAAGGAATCTGTGAACGATTTTCATGAGTAAAGAAAGCAGACAGCCCGATACAGTTGGAATACTTACTTCATTGAGATTTACAATGAGAAAAACGTTGCCCTGCTTCAGCTTGTTTTTGTACTGCTCAATGGGATAGCCATAGTCATCGCCATCCTGGGGCTCAAAGTCCTGTAGGCCCATCTCGATGGGTCGCTGGCCATCTAAGTGGGAAATAACTTATTGATCATACATATGTATATAGATAACTTTGTATTCAACGTAATCAATCCGCTCGTTATTATTAGCCACGAAATGTAGATAGTAGACTTAGTTATCGATAACGTCATCTATTTTTAAAAATGCACTTTATAATTTGTTATTCATTAAACATGTTTTTCGTATTATAAGTACCAAAACTGTTATTTAAATTACTTTAGGTATATTTATTGAATTTGAAGAAATTTAAATCACAGTAGATCAGATCTGTGTAGATCACAGAAGAGTATTAATGGCGGACATGGCTACATCTTGTCTGTTATTCAAAGGCTCGGTTGGTTATCATACCCATCTACCAATTGACTACCGAGTATGCAAGCAAAAGACTTTCTCACCAAAGCATTTCGACGTCTGGAAGGCAATGTCATGAATAAGTTTTTGCATTGGTTCCCCTCTGTCCTCTTCAGAGTGCAACAATAGGTAGATATTTGGTGAAGTCGCCAGCTTATTCAGCAGCAATTCAATGTTTGTCCTCAGGGCTTTCCACACTTCCGGCGATTGCAGTGGCCGCTGTTGACGCAGCGGGTCAAAGCTGCAGCTTTTCCATGCCGGAGGCGGCTTTGTCATAAACCTTTGTGCGCCAACAAACAATGGCAATATCAAAATAAATGCATAAAACACGTATTTCAGATAAACGTTAAGAGCTTTGTCTCCATTGCTAGACGGCGGAGGCTGCTGCAGCTTTGGCTGCGTCGCATCCTCTCTCTGAGGACGTTGCCGGGGAGATGAATTGTCAGCACATTCCGGCGTGTACTTAGGATGGTAGCTTTTTCTAGCTGAAATCGTTGGAGTTGGGTATTTGATCGGATCTTCAGCCTCTGCTTCAGATTCGGATTCATTTTCTTCGCTACTTGCGCTAAATTCTTTCGGAACTTTTTCAGCTTTTGGACTTCGCTGGGCACTTTGATTAAAACTTCTTGTGGGCGATTGAGAGCCGCTTACATCGTCGCGCGAATGAATAGACTTTCGAGACGACATTTTAGATTAACAAAAATAAATTAGAGCCGGCAAAAAATGTATTGTGCAACTGCAGTTTTGCTTTACAACATGTTCCCAAAAATACTCAAGCGAATAAAAACAAAACGAGCAAATGAACTAGATAAACGATAAATTCGTTCATTGTTTATCGAAGAAAACTAGTATATTTTCAAATTCAATTTGAAGTGAAAAATACTGTAGCGCTTAATTTAATCAATTGGTCAAATCGAATAGGAAATGTTTTTCAAAATAACTTCTATTAAAATAAAAAGCGTTTTTTATTATTCATAGCAGGCAAGAGATATCGATTTATCGAATCTGTGCCAGCTCTAATACACTGCAATTCTGTGGTCACAAAACCCATTGTCCAATTGGAATTTCAGTTAGAAAATAAATGCAACGGTTCCGTCAGGTGGGAAGTAATTGTCTTTCCAAGACTACAATTCTATATTAATGTGTTGCTTAATAGCGACCAGAGAATTGATCAAATTAATATGTACATTATTATTTACATACATGTATAAAGTGCTTAAGATTATCCTATTATATATGGAGCTCTTCACTCGGTTACTGACGGAACCGTGTTAAGCGTTAGACGCCGCAAGCGCCCCAGCACAAATATCTCATCAATGGCTCGTTTGGCATAGAATTTTTGATCCTCCGTCAGTTTGCGGTACTCCAACGACCAGGTTTGCGCATATATAGCCGACTCTTCGGCGCCGCTGACGTCGTGCGAAACAAACCTGGGAAAGATCGTTGCACTCGCATGCAACGGATCCTCATGGCTCTTTGACACAGTCTCGCCATTAGCATCACTTGACTCGGTTGCAGCTGCGCCTCGCAGTGCTATAAACGCAGCCACGTCTGTTGCTGTGGGTTTTTTGTCCAGCTCCGCCTCGGAGCTGTCTTCGTTGTCCACCTTCAGTTCGGCTTCGGCCTCCAGGAGAATGTCGTCCACTGTCATCTCGCCATCGGCGTCTTTGAACCATTCCTTCGTATTATTCGCATCGGCGTAGCCGTTGCAATACGCCTGCTTTTTCAGGTATTGCAAGTGGCATTTGTGGCGTCGCAAATTCGTTGTCGACTTATGTGTGAAGGACATCAGATTTTTGCATCCAATGCAATACAAAACATGCTCCAGAATGCTACCGTCTTCCTTTTCAATCTTGCGGTAGACGCGCCAGACGGTGCTGCGTGTGCTCTTATCGTTGGTGGCCAATTTGTAGATGCCGTGCTCGATTTTATCGCGTATGTCTTCGTGTTTGGCTGCCATTTCTCATGGTTTGTTTGTTATTTTCATCAAAATTTTGTTATTATTTCTGCCACCCACCAGCAGTGTGACCGCAAACTGACTTTTCAAATATACCAAATATACAATCGGTATGTTCTCGCCACTATGTTTCGAAGTACTATCAAATAATAACGTTTTCCAATCAATCGGTTCAAAGTTTCTTGATATATACAAATTAAAGCAAAAATAGCATTGCATTGCCCAAACACTTTAATTGCATTTGTTATTATCGTTTTGCTCCAAAAAGAAGATCGATAGTTATTGCAAGTTATCAAAATAAGGTGGCAACGCTTTTCACAGGCACATTGCGCCGGCAAAATATACATGCATATTTTTGTTTTTTATTCATTTAATTGAAAATATTGCATTTTTAAATGGCTGTTTACTGTTTTGACTTTCTGGGCTTCCAGGTAAGTCAAGTGCAACACAAGTTCTCCACCAACTCACCCCATAATGTCATTTCCAATAGGAGACCCTAAAGAAGATGCGAGATGTCGATGATAAAATCATTTACGCTCTCAATGCTCTTCCCACGGAGTCGTTCAAGGGTCAAGTGAATAGCGAGAGCACGTGCCGGGATCTGTACGCCAAGCTACAGCAATCGCACCTCTCTAGGGTAATTTTGCATATGCAGAACCGTTTCAATTTCACAAACTTCCATTTCATTTCGATACTCGCCAGCAAAGTAACATACGCAATTGCATAACGCTGTCGGCGACAACGCTGAAGAATCTGCGCGAGCAGCGGGATTCGAATCCCAACGATGTGGAGACTGATAGCAAATTTAAGGCTGAGCAACGCAAGGTATAAAGACGCGCATTTCTTTTGTCTGCTTAAACTAATAAAATGTTTTACTTCCGCCAGTTGAGAGTTCTGCAAGCGGAGCTCAACGTCGAGGACATTATTAAGGAGCGAACTTACAAGGCATTTAATGAGCGTTGCCGATCATATTTCCATGCTGAATAAATGATTTGGGCGTTGTTTAGTTATAAGTGAAATTGTTAGTTTTACACTGCCGAGCTAAATTGTTAATATCCACTTTATTTGCGAAAAGATAATTTCAACCAAAACGTTTACATTGTTTATCCATCCTTTGGCAGCTTATACAATTTGTACATTTCTTTAACTGGCAATCCTTTTGCTTGTGCCAAGGCTCCAAGCACAGTTTCGGTGGCGTCTTTTAGCTCGTTGTATTGATGCAACAGCTGCATGTGCTTTTGTTTTTGTTGTTCCTCCAAAGCGGCAGCATTTTTTAATCCCTGCTGTTGACTCTTAGAATTGTTCATTGTTGGCGCTGTTTTTTTAGATTATGTGTTATCGTTATCGTTATCGAAAGTCATCGAATTGCTTAATCAGCTGTGTGCATTGTGAAATTAGTCTGGCAACTATACGCCCAACTAAAAACGTGTGGCGTATCGTGACTAAAATTTGCATTTGTGTTTTGTACTATTAATAGACGCATCAAATTGGCAGATACACAGGTAAACTAATAACAGCTTGTGCTAATACAACAGCATCAACATAAAGTTGTGAAATTATCATGAAAAAAAAAGTGAGAGCATGCAGCATTTGCTGACGCTGACCTAAGCCTATCACACACACACACAAACGCGTGTGTTTGCGTGCATGCGAGTACACACATATATGTATGTACATATTTACAATTAGAATGTGAAAGTGTTGTTGCTGTGCAACTAAAAAAGAACTCATAAAGCTGCTTATAAAGTATTTAAACCACACACCTTCGAAAGAACTCTTCACTCAGGTTAACTCTATGTTGACAACCCTAAGTGAATGTACGAAAAAAGTGCATAGTAAAAGTAAAGTCCGGGGAGTGGTCGACTTTGCTATGCTCTATGCATCAAATGAAAGGCTTGAATAATTAAAGCATACCTTATAGTTAGTAGTAAAAGAACAATAATAATAAAAGAGTAATAGAAAATGGAAACTATTTCCTGAACATAGGATATTAGCCTTTCTTTATTGAGTCAGTTTGACATAATTATAATTATTCATATTGTAGTTATGATACGATCTGATTCTGATCAGATTTTCTGAACACCGTAAATTACCCTTTCATTATATAGTGTGGTTGGCATAATAATAATTATTTATGTCGTACTTAATTAAGATAATCATATTCTAAGATCTGATCCTGATTCTGCTTTTTACTATTCAAAATTATTGAACTATACACTATATATGTATATATTTAATTATTTTATTGATATATCATAAGGTAAACCGAAACTGCCTTTTGCTTTACAGCTTATTGTCTTGATTAAATAATCCTTGATTTATTGCCACACTCTTTACTATCCTTTCTTATTAATTATTAATTATAGTATTTATTGCATTCATTATTGTGACACAGATTACTGACCAAATAATATGATAGTGCTCGTTGAATAATATCATGCATGCTGCAAATGATTCAATACCTTTGCACCCTTTAAATATTGGTTATTATAATTGTAGCTTAATATTAAATTCTATAGTACAATAATATAACCTGAGCAACTGAGTTCCACTAAAAATAAATCGGACTAGGCATTTCGGAAATCGAAATTTGGTGAACTCTATATTCTAAAATTGCGATCAACTAAAGCGAACCAAATTGATAAATATAGTTTTGATCTTTTTTTCATTGATTTTTTAGCATTGCTAACAAAAAGTTTGAGACACGATGTCATCGACCACACACAAGCAACGTTATAAAAATGCCGCTCTGGACTCCACAGAGATGCGGCGACGTCGCGAGGAAGTCGGCATTCAGTTGCGTAAAACGAAGCGAGAGCAACAGTTATCGAAGCGACGCAACGTTTTTCTGGATCCCGGACCGTCGGGCCAACCCGGCGGCGAGGGCGGCAGCAACAGCGGGGATCTGCACACGAGCGATATGCATATGGCCGACAGTACAAGCCAGGGCGGCATGCAATCGCAGTCGGAGTTGGATATCGGCGGAGGCGGCCAATCGATAATTAGTGCGGAGATGATTCAAATGCTGTATAGCGACAAGGAGAGCGATCAGCTGGAGGCAACACAAACGTTTCGCAAGCTATTATCCCGCGATCCCAATCCGCCCATCGAAGAGGTGATACAGAAGGATATTGTGCCGCAATTTGTGACATTTTTGCGCAACAACACAAATGCAACGCTGCAATTTGAGGCCGCCTGGACACTGACAAACATTGCGTCGGGCACCTCGCAGCAGACAAAGATTGTGATCGAGGCTGGTGCTGTGCCCATATTCATCGAGTTGCTCTCGAGTCCCCATGACGATGTGCAGGAGCAGGCTGTCTGGGCCTTGGGCAACATTGCCGGCGATTCGGCCACGTGTCGTGATCATCTGCTTAACTCGGGCATCTTAATGCCACTCTTGCAGTGAGTGTATTCTTGGGAAATTGCCTTTAGATTGTTTATCTAATATTAAGTATTTCTTTTGCAGGGTTTTAAGCCATTCGGAACGCATAACCATGATACGAAATGCCGTTTGGACGCTCTCCAATCTGTGCCGTGGCAAGAATCCGCCTGCAGATTTCTCGAAAATAGTGCACGGTCTGCCAATATTGGCGCGTCTACTCGACTACACCGACGTGGATGTGCTGAGCGACACATGCTGGGCCATTAGCTATCTATCGGATGGACCCAACGATAAAATCCAGGCTGTCATTGATGCGGGCGTCTGTCGACGTCTTGTCGAGCTGCTATTGTGAGTTCTCCTACAAAAAATCTTATAGAAAATATTGTTAAATGTATGTAATTATTTTAGGCATCCCCAGCAAAATGTGAGTACGGCTGCTCTGCGCGCTGTGGGCAACATTGTGACCGGCGATGATCAGCAGACGCAAACCATTTTGAGCCATAATGCCTTGCCGTGCATCAGCCATTTGCTGTACTCTCCAATTGAGACGATCAAGAAGGAATCGTGCTGGACCATATCGAATATTGCTGCCGGCAATCGCGAACAGATTCAGGCAATTATCAGTGCCAATATATTTCCACAATTGATGAACATCATGCAGACGGCCGATTTTAAAACGCGCAAAGAGGCCGCCTGGGCCATAACGAATGCCACAAGCAGCGGCACCTCGGAACAGATTCACTATTTGGTCAAGATTGGCTGTGTGCCGCACATGTGCAATTTTCTCACTGTTGTCGATGCGGATATTGTGCAGGTGGCATTAAATGCACTCGAGAACATTCTGAAAGCTGGCGAAAAGTTTCAGGAGCGACCCAATCCCTACGCCATCGCCATCGAAGAGTGCGGCGGTAAGTTTTGTCACATTACAATGCCAAATTTGTTAAATTGAGATCGACATTTTATTCGTATATTCCAGGTCTCGATAAGATTGAGTATCTGCAGGCGCACGAGAATCGCGACATTTACCATAAATCATTCTACATTATCGAGCAGTACTTTGGCAACGAGGAGGAGGACGCGCGTGTGGCGCCCGTTGCCGGCAGTCAACAGTATGAGTTTAATCCTCCGCACAACATACCTGATGCTGGCTTCAATTTCTAGCATGACACTCACAAGGACAAAACGCAAATGAAACGAACACAACCACAACAGATACAGATACATATAGACAAAAGGGTAACTATAGTGCGCATTTCAGCAATCTGATTCTGAATGTGCGTGTTAGGAAGTGTGTATTATCCTAAGCACGGGTAGAAACGACAGAAACTGTTGCAGTCATTACCAATTAAAGCGTCATTTAGGCCCGACATTTTATTTTCCTTTCTTTTCCCCACTTTCCTCGCTAATGGCAGCACCGGCACTCGGGGATCGGCGCAATGCTAATACTTGTCAATCAAGAAAACATACTATTACAGAATGCCTCTAGAGTTTTCATTCTATCATAACCATTCAAAAAATGTATCATATCATCAGCTGTAGCTCGCGGATCCAGCAAATACCGCAGAATTCCTGATTTATCAGATATTTCAAGTTCTAAAATTGATACAAGTAAGATGCCAAAATTGCATTCTTCAGTTGCATCATCATACACATATGTTTCAATCGGATTACATTGGCCGAAATAATGCGCACTTTCAAGAAAGCCGAAAGCCGGGTTTGTGCAGTTGTGGCTGAACCATTGGCAATGAACAGATGAACAAATTACAACTACCATTGTAATAAGAATAAGTGATTTTGTTCTTTAAAGGAAAATTTATAATTTATTTGATTCTCGTTGTTCATTTGTTGTTTTCCCCCTTTTGTTACATACTCTAAACCGATTATTTTTATGAATATGATTAATTTTATTAGCGAACGCGATGCGGAAAATTGAATGTGAACAGACATAGGTCTAGGACCTTCATAAATCCTGAATTTTTAATTCAAATAATGTTTAAACTCAGCTTGTGTATGCGTATGCATGTATGTATGTATGTGTGTTTGTGTGTGTGCATATAGACAAAAGAAACAAGATCGAGTTATATAGCTAGTTACATTTTTTTATAGTGTACCTAATGATTTCCTAATGGTTGTAAATATTTTCATGAGGCATGCATACCTACAATATATACCTACATACATACATATAGTATATAGAAAGATATACATATATTATTTGATCAATTACAATGTACATATGTTGTGTGCAGCAAAGTTAATTGCGTTAGAAGCCGGCTTTGGTGTTGTTATCTATACATATTTACAATGTGTATATTTTCATCTACTTTTTGTTACAATTTTTCAATTCGTTTAAGCTAAAAACGTACATTATATTTAATTTCAATTGTCACTCAATAAAGAACCAAGAATCCGACCTGAATGAATAATTTAAGAATATATTTGGAATTTGAAATCGAGACAGACAGACGTATGAATGTGTTGAAAATTGTTTTGATTTGATCTCAAAATTTCGTTGTTTTTGATATCCCGTAATTGATTATACGAAAGGAAATGCCCAAAGACCTCAACTAAAAAGAAAACGAGTTTCGAAAACAAAACAAACTAACTCACACACTAAACTACAAACATAGAAATTATAAAACGAATATTTATTTTTAAGAGTCGAATAAATCATTTACAGACACGTTAAAACGACATTTATTTCAAACGATTGAGATTCGCAATTCATTTTGAAGCAAAGCAATTGGAGTAAACTTCTATGAAGCGGATATTATCAGGATTAAACCACATTTTTTCCAAATAACGTTCCAGAAGAGACCGTTTTACGTTTGTCAATCTTCAGTGCGTGTAAGTAAACGAAAAAACGCAATTGGCAGCATTCTGCTATTTATAATTATTTAATTATTATTGTATTATGAAAGTTTCAATTCGCACAATAACGTCTAAAAAGGTGGAATAAGAAATGTTATTCTTACTTCTGTTAGACTTTCGTCTTTAATATATGGTCTTACTCGAACGTCTGCTCTTAAAGGGTTTACTACTCTTTATTACTGTTTTTTGCCTTACAATGATATATTTAATAATTCTTTCGGCTTGCATTTTTCACATTTCACTCCTGCAATTAAAAGCTTTTTCAAATTAACGGTGGCGGTTACAAAGGGCTGCCAACTCGCTTCGATGAAAAGACGCACGTTTTCCACAGTTTGTTGTTGTTGTTTATTTGCAATTAAAATTGAATGTGAAAATATATGTATGTGTATTTGATGCCGCTTCAATTCCGCTTGACGAACTGCACCTTGTACGGCTTGGGCGTCAGCGTGATGCCCGGCAGCAGGACAAACGATGGCGTCTCGCCCTCCGGCAGCACAATGCGAAAATGCTGCACGATGCGTACCAGAAACGAGAAGATGCAGGCGCGAGCCAGGGCATCGCCCAGACAGCGACGTCGCCCCAAGCCGAATGGCATGAAATACTCGTCCTTGCAGCACTTGCCGGCGGCATCAATGAAGCGTTCCGGCCGGAACTCGTGCGGCTGCTGCCAATGCTGCTCATCCAAATGCACCGAGCGCAAACTGATCAGTATGGTGGCATTGCGTGGTATATCGTAGTCGCCCAGCTTGGTGTTCCACAAGGCACGACGCGGTCCCGTGATGGGTGTGATGTGAAAGAAGCGCTGCACCTCCATGATGAAGGCGTCCATGTAGTGGAAGGATTCGCGGCGACTCAGATGCGGAAAGGCGTCGGTTGTGCCGCTCATGTTGGCAGCCACCTCGGCGTGCAGCTGCTGCTGGACATCCGGACGCGTGGCCAGCACCATCAGGGCCAGATTGATGGTGTTGCTGGTCGTCTGTGAGCCGGCAATGAAGAAATCCAATATGGTCATCACCAGCTGGGTCTCATTGAAGCTGTCCGTGTGCTGCTGCTGCTGCTGCATCTCCAGCAGATACGCATAGATGAGATCGCTTTCGGGCAGCGGCTCCTCCCGCTGCTCGCACTCCAGCATGCGACGTCGATGCTCGTTGATGGTCACCATGAAGAAGCCGTGCAGCTCCGCGTTCAGCTGCCGTATCAGATTGTAGCCGGTGCGATTGGGCGCCACATGACGCAGCCAGGGAAACTGCGCCAACAGACCGCCACAAATGTCAAAGAGCTTCGAGCGACGATTCATCAGCTCCAGCAGACGACGCAATGTGCCGTCCTCGGAGCTGGCGATGCGCTCGCCCGCAATCAGACACCACAGCACATTGAGCACGCTTTGCGCCAGCCAATTCACCGGCTCGATGGGCGCCGCTTCTGTGGCATGCAGCTGCTGCAGCAACTCGGCTGCCTCGTGCTCGATCTGCTGCTCCATCTGGCTGCGGCCGTAGCCCACGTGACGCATCTGCTTCATGGCGAAGTTGCGATGCTCGTACCACAGCTGGCCGTCGGTGCACGTGATGCCCTTGCGAGTGCCCATCGTGCGCAGGCGCAGAAAGAAGTTGTCCGGCCTGCCCTCGAACACCTCCTGCAGCTGCACCTCGCGCACCATCTCGTGCCCCAGGGCGACCACCACGTACTCCTGGCCCAGCTTCAGGCCGAGCAGCTGGCTCTGGTAGCGCTTCGACCACTGCTCGAAGAGCATGTGCTGACCGCCAGCTGCGCGCGCCTCGCGTCGGAACTGCAGCGTGTTGCCCAGCCAGGGCAGGAAACCAGGACCTGATCAGGCGAATCGTTAGAAAGTAGACCAATGAAATAGAGTATATAGATTACGAAGAGAAACAGAAGAGCATATTATACAGAATAATAAGAATAACTTTAGCAAGTATCATGCAAAAAAAATTAACTTAAATAGTTAATAACAATCTTTAATGTGCAGTTGAGTATTGATGCAGTTCAACACATTATAAGCATACATACTCTTGCATTATACATCCCCAACTAAGCGAAAAATGTTACCTGATCTAAATTATAGCTATTAAGTAGTATTGTACTATATAATTTAATTATTATATCTCTTACAAAACTGCTTCTTGTTAAGCTTTCTAAATTAAGTAGTTTAAAACATAACAGAAAAATGAAAAACAAAAAGTATTGAAATTTAAGATGAGCAAAAATTAAATTAAAAAAAGTATTTTTGCTTAAAAAGGAAAACAACTGTAATTAAAATCTAAGGAATAGTGTCAATAAAAGTGATAAAGATCGCATAGCCAAACTGAAGAAATAATAGTGATAACAACCGCATAAACAAACTGCAGAAATAAATAGATTCTGCCTGCCCATTATTTGTCTATTGCTACAAATTCAATTAAATGCAATCAAAATTTGTTCAAGGATCCCCAAGATACATAATTGTATTGTATTCGCGAAGCGCGAGTGAGTCGCACGTTTTAGCTAATCTTATCGCTAGCACTATTTGGCACTACCGAAAATATCAGAGGATCGGTAAATCAATAAATCGACTGTAAGAAATCTCTATCTAATGGCTTATCGATAGATGTTATGTGTGCACCACATGGAGTAGTTGGTTAGTTAGTTTTTACTTGAAATAGAATAGTATATTAATTCAGTTGATTAATTCAGTTGTATCTGGCAGTTGCATAACCAGACTTGGAAAATGCATATGTAAATCAAGACACCTACTCGAAATGGTCTGACGAGGTGTCAAGTCTGTAAATGGGCTATAATGTGTGACAATTTTATCAATGGAAAATCTAATTGGAATGCTAGGCGCGTCTCGTTTGCAGTCCACTGTAGGCTGCGGACAGTTGACCATTTCCAGTTGAATATGGGTTGGCCAATAAGAAACCCTGAACTAAACTGGGCAGATCGGGGGGATCAGTTGTGTTCAATTCAATTACTTGTCATTATCTTTTATTTTTGTCTACTCGAAACCAGTTGCTGAACTTTAAATAAACAATTCAAAAAAGACGAATTTGTTGTTGCCCTTTGAATATTATTTAATTTGAGCATTGAAAGAATTCGCTGACTCAAGGCACGATTTTTGTTTGAATTTGAAGCGTTTTCAATTGGCACTCACCTGGTGGAAAATTCTTGGGACGTCGCATGGAATTAAGCAGGGAATATATGAGGAAGCCAACGAGAATCGTGGCCAGAAAGATGAGGGCGCTCATCTTGGGCGAACCGAATTACTAAAGTGTCCAATTGGGAAAATAAACGCAAAATCACAGCAACCGCACCACACGTCCGCACACCTCGCACTCACTATGCCAACTAAATCAGATTTCGAGCGGACGAATATACGAGAGCGTAGAATCGCGCTCTCACTTACACACTTGCATACGCTCACGCACACGAGTGTGGCCGGCTTTCATGTGTATGTGGGTCCATTCATTGCACTATAAATGAGCGGAGAGCACAACAAAAACGCAGCTGATAATAACAAATGCCGAGAACTATTTGTGATAACTCTATAAAAGGAAGAGACAGAAGTGCAAAAAGAGAGCGAGAGAGAGAGAGTGCATTCATGCTCTTAAATGAAACAGAAACCGAAAGAGATCTAATTTTCTAAATTGGATCTCAGAAATTAGAAAACTAAGGCTTAAATACATTTTTTGTTTCATCAAAAGAATTTCATTTTTATAATTCTTAATTTTTTATTATTGTTAATGAAAAGTGTATTCTGATTATTGAAAAAATTAAGTTTAACAATTTACCTGTTCTAAATTTTATAAATGGCAAACAAAATATTTTCTTTCGTATATTTAGAGCTGTGATAGCAAATAGAAAATGTATTCTCATTAAATTAAAATTTAAGCCGTAAAATACATATATGCATGTAAATTATCATATATTTTTTATATATTGCTTGGTTGTTGTATATTAAAAAGTTTTTCCGTGTCATAATATGAAACAAAATTTTTTTCTCAAATGCTTTTAAAAGCTGTATATTTATGCTTTTATTTTGAATATAGGAATTAATATTTATCGAAAGTGGAATGCAAACTTAGGAAATACTAGTTGCCTTATAGAAATACCGAATTTTTGGCAATTATATAGTCAATATCATTTGTCCAGGGATTCTTGAAAGCACGCCATTCGCTCTGCAGTTGAACGTAACCATTATCCTTGCAGCGAAAGCGATAAACCTGCGTGGTCACCTTCTCCTGCACCTGCATCACCATTTTGTGGGATTCGACCAAGGCTGAGATGTCCTCGTTGTGGAAATACTCGTAAAAACTGGTGCCCAATATTTCCTGTGGCAGAAAACCAATCACCAGCGTGGCACTAAAAAGGAAAAAAGTATTAAATTTAGATATATAAAATCAGTTGAAGGACATACCGTTGATCGATGAACAGGAACTTGCCCTCGGATGAGTGGCGAGATATGAAGAGCACATGTCGTATATTGGGCTGATTATCCAGCGAGGTGGGAACACTGGAGTTGAGCACATTGGTGGGCGTGCGTCCAATGGCCACGAGGCAGGAGAGATTCGTTGTCTGATCATCGCTGTCGCCGTCCTGATCCTCATCCTTGATGGGTGTCCATGATTTCAGGTAGCCCGTGCACTGTATCACCTGATACTTGTGATCCATGCTCAGCTTGGATTTGCGCTTCGTGGAGCTGCGCGAACTGGACGACGTGTCCGATTCCTCTTTGATTTGATTGTTCGTCGCACGCAGTTTCATGCGACAGAAGAAGGAACGACGTGCGCCGGGACAAAGCCGGCACAGACTCTGCGGCACATCCGTCTTGACCGGCAACATGGCTATGCGAACAGAACAGAATTATAGAATTATGGAGATTTATAGAAAAATTGCGTACTTACTCTTGGCATCGATGAGACGCTCGCGTGGACACTGCTCCAGCGAGGAAAGCTGCTCCTTCACCTTGCCAATGTCCTTGGGATGCAGCACATCGAACCAACTCTGGCCCAGCAGATCAGCCTGAGTGCAATTCAAGACACTGGACACCGAATCGGACACGTAGAGAATGCGTCCACGATCACAACCCACCACAAAGAGAAAGCCCTCCGATGCCTGCAGTATGATCATCTTCAGTTCCTGATCCGACAGAAAACTGGGTCTATAGTCGCCCCCATTGTAGGGATGCAGACTGCCCCGGATGCCACGCAAATGCTGCACGGCCATGCGGAGCACAGTGAGCTTGTCCAGCTTGCGTTGCATGGCATAGCACATGGGTATCATCGAGGAGAGCTCATTGATGTAGGTGTTCATTTTGTCGCGCCGCCGTTTCTCGATCTCGCTGTGATTTTGCCTAACAAACGGATATAACCTTAGGTTATTCAAATATTTATGTTATTATTATTATGTCAACATTTGCAGCACACATTTCCACATCATTGTGTCACCTACTTGCGATTCTCATCCGATGTGCGAGCCGATTTCTCATCATCATATGTCTCGTCCTCCAGCTCCTCCAGATTCTCACTGCAATTAACATATGTTATTAACATTAACGGCTTTATGTTAAGTGGCGCTGTTAAGTGGGGGTTAGATTGCACTGTTAGCTGTCAATAGCATTAACATATCGAACAATTGCAATCCACCCCATTAGAATAATGAGGCAACTGTTGCTGTTCCCACTCATGTAAACCGCTTGAATGTGTGTGTGTGTGTGAGTGTACGTTTGTGTGGGCAGCTTACACACACACATGCAAACTGAGATATTAGAATATATTCAATTAATTTACGATTTGCATTGCACTTGCCTAAATTCTTGCATATCCTTTGCTGCCTACAATTGCTCCCAATTAATAATCGATTAAACTCGCTATTTATTTGTTTACAACCAGTTGCAAGCACCGACAGCAGCAAATAAACACGAACACGACAATTGCCAAAAGTATCTGCAATCTGACCAACTGTTTTCCAAGCTTTTGCTGCTGCTGAAGCTTTTGCGCGTCTCTGGTCACACTATGCGGCGTTGCATCGAAGCTCGTTGCACTCGATGTGCAAGCTTTTTATACCCGGTACAGATAATGTAGAAGGATATTATAATTTAGTACCAACTGGCAATGTATTTAATTAATTTAATTAGCATCAACAACCGAATCATGTTTATTTTTAATTTTCAAAAAAATTAGAACTAGTTTTGGGTCAAAAAGGGAGATTTTTTAATATAATACTAAAATAAATATACAACAAATTATGTACAATACAAAAACACTCAGCCTTATTATATATGATACATTTTATCTAAACATATGGTAATGACCTGCATATAACGATCCCACAGGCAACGCGTCTCCTGATCTCTGTAAGACAATAATTAGTTTATCTTTATCCAAAAAGGGTAATTTATTTTATTTTACCGTGATATTTCCAAGTCGAGCACGCTCTGCGTTATCGAGGACAGAAATTTGTTGACCTGATCGTGATTCCAGCCATTCTGACGCCAAGGTTCTACCAATTTCTCGCATAGATCGACAAACAGATCGCGCAGCTCGCGATTGCGATGCAGATTGCAAGCAATGGTGATAAGGGCTCGCCAATAGGAACGGAAATTGCCATCCAGCTCATGAAAGGCACGCTCCAGCAGCACCGGCTTCAGTCGTATACAGACCAGGCTGCAATTTGATTTAGACTTATTAAGATGAACAGATAACAAACTGACGTTAAGCTCTCACTGCTTGATTTCCTTTTCCTTGTCCAGCAGACAGCGCAGTTCACGTAAATCCAGCAGAAACTCCTTATCCATTTCCGTATCATAATACTCAGGCCCAGTGTGCTAAACAAGAATAAATATACATATATTACATTTCAAAGATATAACGGATTCCATATACCTGATAGGTATAGGTCCAATAGATCATTATCGAGTGAGAGCAGGTGAGCAAATCACTAAAACTTAAATACTGCAGCTTCTTTTTAGATGTCTCGAAGCGCAGACAAGCCAAGAACACAATGCACGCATATTTTCTGCAATTAACAAAGAGAACCTTCAATAACTTATTGGCACCAGTGAATAAGTAGATTATTTACTTGGCCAGTTCGTTGGATATGAAGAAATGTTGTTTAATGTTGTTGGTCAGCGTGCCCGGCAGCTCCTCCACAGCCCGGAAGATGCGCTTCACGTTATCAAATTGACGACTGTTGGACAAAAATTACTTATTGTAAAACATGATAACAAAATTCTCTTTCTACTTGCCGACACGATTTGAGCTTAACGCATGTTTTGTCGCCGACCTCATCGAGATCCTTGCGGTAACGTGACGTTAGCTTTTTGCCCAGAATTTCGCGGGCCACAACATCATCGATGGAATAATATTTCTCAATAATCAGATCACGCGTCTGCGGTTCCAGTTGGAAACACGATTGTTCCATCAATTTGGTGGGTGCATGTAGATATAGTTCAATTAGCGAATAGGTGCGGTAATGATCCAAGACATCAGATGCAATTAGATCAATGGGCGCACCCATCGAATGCCCAAATCCCTTTTGTTTCAGATAACAAACTGCTTCACTAGCTGAAATATTAAAGCAATAAGAATAGTATATGAGTAAGGTCACAAAAAGGCGTGGATTAAAAACATACAAGAGAAGCCTTCAATCCATAGTTGATAGATTTCCGGATCCACAAGCGTGTAGTTGCTGATGAAGACGTCCACATCTGCCTAAAAGCGATCAATAAACATTAATTTAAGCAAACATTTAACTGATAATGTAAGACCTCACCATGTTTGTTTGTTATTATTAGACTTTATATCGAATAGTTGGGAACAAGTTCGATAAAAACGATTCAGATGCAGCAGCCGTACACTTGCGATATATTTCACTTTCACTCAGAAAAATAAATTGGGACATTTCTTAAATTAACAACCAATATATAATTGATTTTTAATTTGATGGAAGCAAGTAATTTATTATGTCGCAAAAGCAATTAATGCAACAGTTGCGATAATATTCGATTAGTGCACGCTTGCCAGTGCACGTCAAAATAAACAAAATTTATTGCTCGTAAATTAATAAATTATCTATTTACATATAGTTTTTATAAATGTACTTTATTTAAAGTTGATTAAGCGTAGTTTGTTATTTATAATTAGTTTTTCGATAAATTCGATTGTCAAACTTATCGAATACATTGATCGAGTGGTGGAATTTGTGCGTGAACTATGGCAGTATCGATACATCGGTGTGTTTCTTATATCGCTGAGGATATCAACTTTTAAGAAATGTAAAAATGTAAATTGCAACATATAAATTAACTGTAAATAGCCAAAGGCAACGTGCACAATACGGATTTCAGTGTTAATGGTGTGCGCGCCAATAATTCGCGAACGCAACAAGAAGAGCCGCAACAATAACAACAACAAATCCAACGACAAACAGACATCGTTGTCGTCGTCGTTCGCTGTCGTCGTCGTCGTCGTAGACCAATTGCATTTGCAACAATTCGATGAACAACTTTACATTCATACCCAGCAAACAGCAACAACAACAGCAACAACAACAAAAGGCAAGCAATAGTAACAGAAGAGCAAGAAGAATCAACAATATTATTATATCGCGTTGTTGTGGTGGTGCAGAATATGGAACAGGATTCCACAACTGAGCTGCATTTGAGCAGAATACGTGAAGTGAAAGATTTGGCCGCATTAACCGACGACGTGCGCGATGTTGTGAAAGAAGAGGTCATATTAGAGAATCACCATCATCATCAGGTAAATCAACACAACACCACAACCAACGCAACCAACTGAGCTCCAAGCTCTCAGTGTGCAGTTGTGGCTGTTGGCGGCAAGGGTGGTTCGTTCCTTCGTTCGTTCGTTCGCTCGTTCGTTCGTACGTTTTGATTCCTTCGTATTCAACACAACACATCGTTGCTCTCGTGCTTCGTGCTTCGTGTCGTGCCGTCTCGTGTCTCTGGATGCCCGCGCAGCCAACGCGCAGTTGCCTAGCTTTCAACGTCTCTGTGTGTGTGTGTGTGTGTTGGTGTGCGTTGGTGTGCGTTGGTGTGTGTATGTATATTGGCCTCTCTGTAGAACAAGTGGTGCGCGTGCATGTGTGTGTGTGTGTGTGTTGGTGTGTGGGGGGGCGGAGATGGCGGCGCAACAAAAATGCGCGCGATGCTTGCGCCCTACACGACCCACTAGAGAGCTAAGGCTAAAAGCCCGCCACCACTAGCAGAGCTCCACACACACACATACATACTTAGACACCTCACTCACCCTTCCAGTGCCCACAATACCATCACTACCACCAATTGTCGTACGAAACCCACAAGGCGCAAAACTCCCAACACAAAACGTCAGAATTTTGTGTGTGGCGCACAAATTGTTGTGTATACCGATTTTCATTTTTCCCATGCTGTGTTGTTTACTTACACAAACGAAATTTTCTTTTTCATTTCTCTTCTCTTCCATGTGCAACAACAAATTCGAATCGCGAAAATTCATAAAAATCTACGGAAAAAATGCTGCATTAAATTAATCAACACGAACAACCGACGGCAACAACAACACCGACGACAACAACAACAATCGAAATTTTTGTCAACGCGTTTTCGCGACTCCGGCGACTTCTGTGATGTGCGCTATGGTAATGCAGTTGGATACGAAAGTTCGCATGGTCACATCCTCCTCAAACGATAATAGCGGCGGTGGCAACGCAGGCGGCGGCGGAGGCGGAGGAGGAGCTGGAAGCGGTGGCAATAACGGGGGTGGCGGTGTTGTATCAGTGCCCGTTTCCCTGCCAATTGGTTCAATGATAACTGGTACGGCCTTTAATGTGATTACGCCCGATCAGCTGCCGCACTTCAAGCCGATGCTGTGCGTCGACAATGGTTACCTGTCCAGCGGCGCGGTCAGCATGGGCGGTGACCTCAAAACGATTGTCATCCAACAGCAGCAACAGACACAGCAGCAACAGCAGAGCGGCAACAGCAATGCTGGGAACACAAACACCACCGCCACAAATACCATTGGACTGAATCACGATGGCTCTGGTAGCAATAATAGCCACGATAGCATGGGTACGCTGGATCAGGGTGGCGGCGGCGGCGTCGGTGGTGGGAATGGTGTCGGTGGCGGTGCTGGCAACACATCGGGCTCCACGGGCTGGGCGGAAACCACATCGAGCACCCAGCACATGGAGGTCTTCCAGATACGCTGTAAAACCACCTGCGCCGAATTGTATCGCAGCAAACTGGGCTCCGGCGGCCGTGGGCGATGCGTCAAGTACAAGGATAAATGGCATACGCCCAGCGAATTTGAGCATGTCTGTGGTCGCGGCTCCAGCAAGGATTGGAAACGTTCCATCAAATATGGCGGCAAATCGCTGCAGTCCCTGATCGATGAGGGCACGTTAACGCCGCACGCAACCAACTGCAGTTGCACAGTCTGCTGTGACGACGAAGCAGGTGAGTCAGGTGAGAGTCTGCACACATATATCACAACAACTACCACTAGAAATTACCCTTTTCCACGCCAGACTAACCACTCGAACCAATTTGGCCACTCATTCAACTAATCCAAATCCTGGAACTTTACTTTATTAAAGACTCTGACTATTCTGGATGAGCATCAAGAGGCTAATATTTCTTTTGAAACTATTTTCAAAGGCTAATAGACTCCTTTTGTAACGTTAAGATCTTTTATACTTTTTTGAAGTTGGTGTTAGGAAAATATAGATTCTTCGCGTTATTCTTAATAGCTTTTACACTCTTAACGTATTTCCCAAAAGCATATGCATATCGATATTTTAGATTATTCTCAAACGCAAAAAGTCTCTTTACTTTTTACTAATAGACACTCTTAACTTTTTTTTTAAATCCTTAGACCTTATAGATTATTTTTTAGTTATCTGCAAAGGAATTTAAATTTGTAAGATATTTTTCCCACTTTCTCTTAAAATGTTCTAAAAACCTAATAGGCTTCCTTATAAAGGGTCATGAAAGTAGCTCAATTCCAATTATGTTCCGATTGGAACTGGACTGGTCTTTGTGCTTCTGCTGTTTTCAACTATCGCCCCCTACCATCGCCCAACATTGTAATCCGCTTTCATCATTGCAATTTCTCTTTGCAGCCTCCGGTCCTGTGCGTCTATTCACGCCGTATAAGCGACGAAAGCGAAATCAAACCGATCTCGATGTGGAACCGGGGCCCAAACGTAAACGCAATACGCATAGCAACAATAATAATAATAACAATAATAGCAACACCAATAACAACAACACCAGCGGCAGCAGCATTAACAACAATAATGTGGATCCAACGCAAGCGGCCGCCGCCAGTGTCGTCGATGAGAACAATATGTTTCTTGCCGAGGACAATATCACGTCCAAGGATGAACCCTGGGCGGCGCTCAATGACAGCTTAGACACCTCCACCGAACTGGTTGACCAGACGCAAATGGGCAATCCGTATGAGCGCGAAACGTTTGTGGTCAATATTAATGATACCGGCTCCATTGCCGTCCTGGACAGCAGTCAATCGATGAAGAACATTGAGCATGTCTATTGCACCATGGTGAAAGCAACTAGCGACTTTAAGCGACTGCTCAACGACATGAAACAGAACTACGAGCGACGCATCGAAGTGCTGCAAAAGGAACGCGATGCGGCGGTCAGTGCGATGCGTGTCCAGGTCCACACAGACATTGATGATCCCAACATATCGGGCTCATTGCATGGCAACGAGATCATCTCAGCCAAGAAGGTAAGGTTTCAAGTTGTATTTACCAAAATATTTCATTCTAACTGATTCTCATGTTACTCTTTTTTAGTGCGCCAACTGCAATCGAGAAGCGTTGGCCGAGTGCTCGCTGTGTCGAAAGACGCCGTATTGCTCGGAGTTCTGCCAGCGTAAGGATTGGAATGCTCATCAAGTGGAGTGCGCAAGGAATCCACAAACGACAACGCAACAGGTCATGTTATTGATCGATGATCAGTCCTAAGCAACGTAACGAATTGTACATACAAATTTTACTACTAATTAAATATATGATTATGCAAGGCTCCCCTCCCCAATCCCGATATTCCCAACTTCCTTCACACGCACTACCCTCGACCCTCGGAACCCTTCAGGATAATTAGTTCCTCGACCACAGTTCCCCATTGCACGTTATCCCCTGTCCACAGATCCTTAGCAAGCCTTCCCCAATTAGACTTATGTCCTATAATAATGTAATTCTTAAACGTACATATTAACTACATAAATATATATGTATATATATTTATATATACATTTTACTATCGATCGTAGAACAAAAAACAAAAAAAAAACAACAAAAGAAAAGGAATAAGAAAAAATAATCAGAATGTTTGTAGCAAGCGTAAAAATCAAAGCAAGCATCGACTTGGCCTAGCATAAATGGATAAAGTTTTAGCTACGATTTGATAGAATGCAACAACCACAAAAAATCCGATGAAAAACGAAGAAAAAAAGAACCCAACTTAACTTGTAATTCAATTTAAATTAAATTTATAAATAGTTGCAAGCGCATAGCATTATAAACACAACCGAATGAGAACCCCTCCCCCCGTTTCCTGTCCCCATTCAAAACACTTTCCTTACTGCTTGACAACTTTTTGCATAAAAGAAACAAACAACAAAAAAAGAAAAACAAATTTAAAAAAACAGAAAAGGAAAACCAAAATGCGAGGGATATAAGCAGAGTTCAGTTAAGCAGATTAAGCAAAAATACAATACATATTCGTCTATGTATACATTTTTCATTAGACACTAAGCACATAGTTAAACTTTTAACATTTTACGATTATAATTTCTATATGGATCTACTGCCCGTCGTTACAAGCATCCAATAAAGATTTCAAAATAAAAAAAAAAACCAAACTAAATACAACAACAATAAAAATAAAACGATGTGAACCGAACCACACACATTCATACAACACACTCCCAATTGAACAAACGTATATTTAATTATAAATAATTGACAAACAAATTGTGTGTATGCGTGTGTGTGCGATTTCAATGTCGTTTTTCGCCCCATTTTCAAATATTTCCTTTGTAAAGTTCTTTAACCACAACCGCCTCCTTATCCACCTCTTCCGTCTCCACCTTAAGCAGCTGTAACAATTTCTAGTAGTCCGTAGTCCATATGCAAATACATTCATATATACCTATGTATGTAGTATGTACATCTCTATATACACGTATATATATCTTTAAACTAGCTATATATTCCGGTTCACACACAGATACAACAAACGGGACACACACAAACAACCACTGACACAAATAAATCCAGTAAATCGCTTACAGTTCACGAGAATTCGCGTCCATTATCGATTCGAATTTGAAATCTTTGTTCTCAGATGTCTGTAACGTTATCGGAAGAATAACAACACATACACCTACACACACACACACACACACACACAAGCAGACAGAGAGTGCTGAATTATCAATGCGATGATTGAAAAGATTTATGAAAAAATGAAGAAAAATATATACATACATTTAAATGTACAACGCTTACTTTTTGTCGTATTCTTTGTTGATTTTTCTATTTGTTTTAAAAGTTCCTTTATTTAATGTGAGTCATATCTTTAAAAGCATTTTTAAAGGTAAGTATATTTTAGGGTTTTGAAAACATAGCATACTTTTTGGCACCACGACGTCCTGTTACAAAGTCCTGATAAGGTGATCAGTAACATAACTAAAAAATAGATGAAAAACATTTTATTTTAGATGCCTTAAAAAATTCTGATCGGAAGTCGATGGTCGGCAGAGCATTAATAGTATTAAAAAATGGAGCAATCATCTGCGTATCATTTCATTTTATCTTTACTGGTTTCTGCATACAATTGAGTTCCTTTACAATTCCATCTATGGTCTGGCGAATTACGTCAAAGAAAACACTTGCATCTTTCAAATGGAATCTAATCGAAATGATCTCATTCACATTAAGCAAATGTTTGTCACAATCGTAAAATTGATTAAAAATAATTAAGCTGGATCCAGTTGGATCAGAATACATCACGAATCTTATACAACGCGTTTCACAGAAGAAATAAATATTTTTAAGTAGACAGAGAGTTTTACACAAAAATATATAAAGAATCTGTTTCTGGATCTTAATTTTAATATCCCACACATTTCAAATAAATCGGCTGTTTTTAAAAACCAAATATTTATCACCGTGATAAATGTTTTATTTTTTAAATATCTGCCAGTCAATATTCTCCAAGGGTTGCACTTTAATGTTGTCTTGACTAAATTGGATTTAATAAACTTTCTGAAAACAAGGGTCCAAATAAAAAGAAATATAGAAATGTATATAAGAAAACACGTTTGGTAAAGTTTTGTTAGTTTATATTATGCACATGTTTCATTTATTATTGCATTTGCGTTTTTGCATTATTATCAGTATGCTTATTATTATAGTCTATTACCAAAAATAATTTCTTAAAACTTGTTTACTCGTTTCATTTATTTATAGGTATGCTTTTAATTACTTTAAGTTTTGCTCGCTTAGAGTTCTGTTGTTGTCTGCCGTTCTTCTTACTCCTTTCTCGTCTGATTTGTATTTGTATTTTGTATTTTTTTGTTTTAAGTAGATAATTCGATTTAATTTTGCTTGCGTTTTACCAGCGATAACTTTGTTTTGTTCGAAAACACACGAAACTTTGAAGAACGTTAAGGAATAACTACAAGAGAAACGCTAAATTATGTAAGAGTGTAATCATGGGATTGGGGATCTCTGGGTCGTGAGTACACTGAAAGAAACCGACATTAATACGTACATCTTCTTGTTACTAATTTGTGTGTTTTTGTCCTCGTGTGTGATTGTGTGAGGCTGAATTTCGTGTTTTGTTGAAGTGTTTGAATTATGTTTTGTTTGCTTTGCTTTGTGATTCACACAATAAGCGTGTGTGTTTGTTTTGTTTCATAATTAATAAATATATATAAAACATACATATGTAAGTATATTAAATAACGTGCCTAAATTTAAAACATTTCACAATTATCTAAATAATAATATTGTGTTTAAACATTTTACGTTTCGCTTTTTTTTTTTTTTTAATATGAAATTTATCAACAAATTTCGCTGCTGCCCAATGAAGGAAAAAACAAATAGTACATATTATGTAATTAATATAAACAATTGCCAAATTGGTTATTCAAGTGTGGGGGGCAAAAGGGTTGTGGGAGGTCGGTGTTAAACGAAGCCATACACATACACAGTGGAGCGTTTTAGTTAGTAGAAGCGTCTAACTTAATTTGAGGCTCAAAACATTTACAATACATATCGTTACTTATTTTTGTTTCTCGTTTCTTGTTCACTTTTCTTGCTGTTTCGTTTTCGTTTTGTTGCTTTTTTGTTTTTGTTGTTTTTTGTTGTTTTTTTTTTTGGAATCACAAATGTTAGCTATAGTATTTAAATACACATGTAGGTAAGACATTGAAAAGGAAAATTAAGTTTTCTAGCGTTGGAGAATGCTGTTGATGATGCTGTTGTTAGAGAGACTGCGATTGCGATTGCAATTGATGCTGTGGTTTCTTTTGATGCTGCTTATGCTGCTGCTGGTGGTGTTGGTGTGGTGTGAGTTTTTCTTGATTTTGTTCTTATTGTTGGTGGTGATGGTGGTTTTTGTTTTTGTTGTTGTCGATGTGGTATTGGTATTGGTGGCAAACTGTGGCAACCGGCAAGCCGCGCAGCTTCACTCCAAATTTCGCACCTCAAAGCGCTTGTACGTGTAATTGATGAAGACCCAATCCTTGGCAATTTCGCCGCCCTGCGGCACAGGCGCTGATGCTGCAAGCAAGTACATCAAATCATGTTAAAATCAAGTATTTATCATTCGTATGCATGTCACTTACGTATCTCCAGTGAGACATCGGGAAATTCATCGAAATTGGACGTATCGTCAATGGATCGCACCTCGACGGGTATGGCGGCGGGACGCTCACGAATGTGCTCCCAGTCGACGCCACGAAAGAACGGCACCGACTTCAGATCCTCGAGACCACGCTGCGATCCTAGACGCCGATCGGCCTCGCAGCAGAAGTTAATGATCGTCTCTTTGGCCTCCTCCGATATGGGTATTTCGGGCGGAAAGATTAATGTCTCGCGCCAGTTCATCACCTTGCGATACGTGTCTTGCGGATTGTCCGAACAGAATGGCGGATAACCCATAAGCATTTCGTACATAATCACGCCCAGCGACCACCAATCGCAGGCGGGTCCATAGCCGGTTTGCAGGAATACTTCGGGTGCTATATAATCGGGCGTGCCCACTGTGCTGTAGGCGAGGGCGCGTCGATTTCGTTTCCATGATTCGGCCCGTCGCTTCGAGTCCATGGGGCTGTAAGAACTTGGTCAAGTTATTGCGTGTGTTCAATAGCTAATAATGTGGGTAACTCACCTGGCGCAGGTGCCAATGAAATCGGATGGTTTCGCCTGCGACAGATCACGATAAAAGTCTGTGCGATGCGACTTCTTTAGACCTGTGCACAGTCCGAAATCAGAGAGCTGTAATACATGATGAAATCAATTAAATATGTGCTAATTGGTAAAGCAATCTGTGCGGGTTCGTTACCTTTAGATGCCCTCGCGCGTCCAGCAGCAAGTTGTCCGGCTTGATGTCCCTGTGTATGAAACCGAGCTTGTGTATCGAGTCAATCGCTAACGCCGTTTCGCTTATGTAGAACTGTGTGCACTCCTCGGATAGCGTGTCCTTCTTCATGAGAAGCGTCATCATATCACCGCCAGGCAAGAACTCCATTATCAGATATAAATTGACCTGGTCCTGTAGGGTATTCAACCAAATTCATAATTTAATTAATCATTATAATTTAATTTCGATATAATTACATAATCATGTTTTTTATAAAATATATTTTCGGTGTAACTTTTTAATAATTATTATTTTTTAATTATTTCCACTTTTTATTTATTTTATCATTTATTAGTTATTGAACATTCAACAAATTATTTATTTTAATTACTTTTTTATTTATTTTAATATTTATTATTTATACTATTTAATAAATTATTATTTTTTCATTGTTTTCACTATATTTATTTTAACATTTATTAGGGATCATGGTAACATTTATTAATTCTTTTTTAATAATTTAATATTTTAAATATTGTTATTGTTCAATAATTTTGCATATACTAATTTTTGTTCATTTACTTTAATTACGAATAGTCTCATCATTCAATCGTTATTTTTACGCGCAACGAAATATTTGTCGTGCCCCATTCAGCAGCTTTGTCATGCCCTAAAGTTCTGTTGGGTATTTACATAAACATACATACATATATACATATGTAAGCGTGTCTTTGCGTGTGTGTGAGTGTGAGTGAGTGTTGCTCTGCTTGTATGCGAAAACTTTCACCAAGAACAGAATCAAAACAACAACGACAACAACAAAGGCGCAGACCATATGATTTGGCGAGCGCGTTTGCGCTTGTATTGGTTTATTGATTTTCAACTGCAATATGACGATGACTCGAATTTCAGCGACGGCTACGGATGATGATGAGACAGATGGATGGGGGAGAGACTCACCTGAAAACTGTAGTACATTTTGACCACCCATTGATGATCGGCCTCGACGAGAACATCGCGCTCAGCGCGAACGTGGGCCACTTGCTCCTTCTCCAGCATGTCTGCTTTGCGCAGCACCTTCATGGCATACACATGACCCGTGTCCTTCTTTTGCACCAGACGCACCTCACCGAAGGCGCCGCGACCAATCACTTTCAGCGCCTCAAAGTCCTCGACACCGAGACGCAATCGCTTGAGGCGCAAATATTCCGTCTCCTTTTGCGCATGTTGCAAGCGTTTCTCCTGCCTCTGCGACTCTGTTAGACTCTCGTCCTTCAGCTGCGCCTCCAATTTGGCCAGGCGCTGTTTGCGTTCGCCGTATTGTGTCACCAAATTGCTGTAGTAGTTCTCCAACGTCACCTTGGCCTTGGTCGCCTTGTCCAGTGTGTGATCGCTGAAACGTATCGAGGAGCCGTCCGTGTCCGTTCTGCTGCTCATCATCTAAACTGTGTGTGTGTGTGTTGTTTATATGTGTGTGTTTGTGTGTTTTGTATTTGGGGGGGTTGTGTGTGTGTTTGTGTGTAGGTGTGTCGTGGTTAAGACTGTCCTTGCACGAATTGTACACTTGCTTAAAGCACACACACTGCCTGCAATTATTGTTGTATTGCCCTTTTTTCCTTTGTAATTTATTAAATTGCGCTGCCTCCTCTTTCTTGTTTCGTTATCGTCGTCAGCGTGACCGCAAGCTGAATATCATAATATACTACCTCTGCTCTGCGAAATATACCACAATGACCAATGTGGTCACACTTTGATAGTGATGGCAACATTTAGCACTACTTGCATCCAAATAGACGACCTTTTTGAATGGGTTTTTACTTCTGTGGCTTTTTTAAAACTCTTAAATACACTTAACGTGTTTGTAATTATTGCGCATGTAGATGATGCAAAGGCAGGTGAGTTACCACGACACCTATTTGAAAATATACCAAACTCAAACTATTTTTAGTACCAAAAATTTATCGAGTACATTTGTATCGAATGGCATGAGCTCATATTCTGATAAGAACAAGAAGCTGCGTAGTTGACCAACTGCTTTCTGTCGTCACTCCTTCAACTTTATCGATATCGAGCCCTCTAACGATACATTTTGGACAATCAGCTGATTATTAATTACTTTTTGTTGCAAAATATGTGTTTGTTTTTCACAAATCGAGCGCTCACACAATTATGGCGCGGACAACGGACTTTTCCGACATCAATTTCAACTGTTTACTGTTGATATTCAAGCTACTGCACAACCTCGAGGATCAAGTCAATTTCGCACTATGCGGCCGAAGATTTCGAGATGCCTTTGTTTATATGCATCGCCGGCGCTTCGAGGAAATCGTTGATAGCGACATCAAGCTTAAGAATCTTGATGACTGGCGTGCCTTCCTCTGGATGTGCGGCGCTAACGTGAAATCATTGCAGTGCCAGCGTGACGACGACCATCCGCTGCAGGTGATGCCGTTGGTGGCCAAGTATTGCTCCCGCCTCGAGAGCATCACGCTGCGCAATGCGACGGTAGCCAGAACGCAGCCTTTTTTGCTGCAGCTGGGCACACTCAGGAAGGTCTATGTGCGCAACTACAAGAGCACCAGCAAAGATCTAATCAGAAACATGCGGTTTCGTTTGCCTTACATCCAGAACTTGGGCTTGGAGTGCTTCGAGCGTCGCGAACGTGAGTCATAATCATTTGAAATCCTTTGTGTACTCAATGCAAATGAGATAGCGGGGTTTTATAGGTTAGTGCAGAACAAAGGTGTAACCAAGAGGCTGTTAAACTATAAAGCAGGGACCGAAAATAACGAACATTATTTAATGTAAATAACAATTACAGGAGAACAATATTAATTTCACCATCACCTCTAAATTATTTGTGTTAAAAGAATACTACTTGAAAATACTGATTATTTTTATTAATTTAAAATTGATTTTATTATTGACCGAATCAAAAAATGAAAATCATAATTTTTAATGATATAAAATAACTTAAATTAATCACTTTAATACTATAATTCAAGAAAAACAATAACATGTACTGTTGTGTTTACCAAATCACAAATTGATTACTCCATTTAAGAATTTAAGTTCTTGATAAGCTAGAGCAGCTGAGCTGATAATGTCACGTCCGTCTGTTTGGCCACCTGTATTAACACCTGTATCTTAGAGATTATTAGAGCTAAATTTCTCATTTAAAGACAATATTCCCATAAATTGAAAAGCTTGCTTCAAAATCGGCCTCTAAACTTGTTGTCTAAATTTATGTTTATTAGGATAAATTGGTTAAATTGACTTAATAAATAAAAGTACAATACATTTTTCATATTATGGTAATTTGTGATGTTGGTCTCCGGCAATATATTAGAATATATATATTTGATGGGTATGAGGCTTTATTTCCAATACAATTATTACCACACTTACAAGTTAAAGTTACTACAAAAAGATTAATGATAGTAATTCGGAGGGTATAAGAGGTTATTCTATTTTCTGTGGATTTAGGTGGAATGAATTGTTTATTAATTTTATTATTATTAATTGTAACTCAGAATTCAATTTTGAGTAACAAAGTAAAGCCCGAATAGCTGTGACCATCAAGCTGTTTATGTTTAATTAAATTTAATTTCGAATAATAAACTTGAAAGTTAATTCTGAAACCATGTTATAGAGCGGAAATCATGAGCAGTAAATTGCATTGGGTTCTGAACTTGTTTTGCGTCTCTGAACACTGAACTTAACCTTTTAACCTCAAAATATAAATTTATTTCAACAGTGCAAGAGCTGCGTTATTTTGTGAATCTCGAGGAGTTGCAGATGTATGACGAGGTGACGACATCGGACTTTATTGCCATCACCAAATCCCTCAGGAGCCTGCGTACTTTGCAGCTGCGCAATGCCAAGCGCTTTCTGACCACACAAACGCTGAAACATTTGGCCGCCCATTGTGGCCGCTTAGAGAAGCTAACGTTTCAGGACAGCGATGCTGAACTCACTGCCCTCACACTATTTCCTTATCTACGATATTTGCAACTTTATTGTCCTGATAATCAAAAGTCGCGTCTGTTCAAAACGCTGGCCAACAAATGTGCGCCACATTTGGAATATTTAATATTGTATCGCAAGCAGTGGATCGATGAGGAGCAGGCAGAATACATTGGATCAATCAAATCGCTGAAGTGGCTCGTCTGCAAGCCGCGCAATGATCGCTGTGTATATCATTTGGGGAATCTAACACAACTGGAGTGCCTTTCGGTGCAATGTGCTCGAGATATTGGCGAAACGGAGCTGCTGCATCTGATACGCAACAATGATCAGTTGCGCTATCTAAACATTTGCTACTGCCTGGGCATAACAGATTCGTTTGTGGTGGATATGCTGGATATTCTAGTCAAGCGACACAATCATCAGCCGCTGGAGCTCTATGCGGCTGCTACAGATATTAGACACGACATCATGGAAAAAGTATGTTTATATAGTGAAGATCTTTGTATCATTTTAATTAATTCTGTTTTCGATTTTAGCTGCCAGCTGACTATGCGTCCAAATTGTTAATACTGCACTTTGAGTGCAGTCAGGGCATTCGTTCTAGTGAGCATTATTACAACGACGAACCGGAATTTGATCGGTAGATCAGATCAGAGATATATATACACATCATTCTGCAATTAATAAGCAACAACTAAGGGGAATACCAATAATTATTACCTATACCAAACTATATACTCACCATTTTGATATGATACTACTACATATATACTGTGGACAAAAAATACCGGTGATTTGTTTAGAAATCGACAAATTTTGAATTCTTCTGAATATTTTATGCCCCTTTGTTTCGGCTACAATTCACTTGTGCAATACCACAATAATCCAAGAAAAAATCTATGCAACATTGATTATTGACCTAGTGTTTTCGATATCCGCTCAACCGACTGATCGTCTGTTTCCGGTTTGTAAAAGTTGATCCAATTTTCATCTCAAGCTATAATATTATCCATTTCGTCTTGGTGGTCGAAATTCATTGGTAATTCAGCCTTTGTGAGACCCAAATGGGCACTCAGAATGTTTTAACATAATCCTACAGATATGCCGCAAGGTCGGTTAGGTCTTGTACTGTCAATCGACTATTGTGGATCATTAATTCAATAGTTTCAGACATTTTAAAAACGTAGCAGTCTTTTTTGGCTGTTTAGGAAAGGACAATCGACCAATTCATATTTTATTGTGTAATTGTCGTTATAGGAATTTCAAAACAATAAATTTGTATACAAATTTCTCGTTAGTTTTTGACCACAGTAGTATTTTCTAATAACTTGTTATTTCACACTTTAAGTGTTAGTGTTTTATTCAAAGTCGTTTTTGAGGCTTATTTCGCAAATAAATTACAATTAATTTATAATTCAAGTAAATACGTGTTTAATTCAAATATAATAGTGCTGCTTTTAAATTTTAATGTTTGCCTATTTCAGTGTTGTGTAAATCAAATGTGATACCGATATCGATTTATACGCCTTATCGATTATAGATGGACTACAATCGCAAACTAAGAGTGATGGTAACACTGAAAACTTGCAGGTGGCAAGCCCAGAGTACATCACTATTTTTGTTACAATTTTAGTTTGGTGTGACTCTCTCTTTATTCTTTCTTTCATTTGCAACGCTCCGATTTAAAGTGACAAAGTTTTGCAAATAATTTATGTTGTTTAAAGGCAAAAGCGTATCTCGCAAATTGTTGTGCACTTGACTGCATTGGAATGCAGCTGTTCCTGGTATACGCGTTGTAGTGACACTTGCGATATTTGCTGGCTGGCAACGCTGTGCTGCACTCACACTGAAGTTGTCGTCTGCAAGACATTTTTCTTGTGGTTTTGTGGAAAAAGTGCAAAAATCCATATAAATTGTGTGTGCTGTGTGCTAGAATATGTCCTGCGCTGCAACCTTAACGGCGGCGAAAGACTCAACAAATGCGGCTGCTAGCGGAGCATCTTCGGCCACCTCCTCGGCTGCCACAGTGGGCGTGGTAGTCAGCGGAGGCAGCAGCGCCGTGGCGGCTGGCGTCCCTGGTGTGGGCAACGGGGGCAGCGGCGGCGGCAGCGCTGGAACTGCGGCTGGATCGGCCGCAGCTGTCGCTCGACGCTTTTCCATGGAGGGAGTTGGGGCGCGGGTGATACGCGGTCCGGACTGGAAGTGGAACAAGCAGGTGAGTTAACGCTAGATAAATTCACATATAATATATACAATATACTATATGAATTGCCTATCAATTGCCACCAATTTAATTAAATAAATGCGTCCCTGAGAATTTCATTAACAAGCTGTGCAATATGTGTGCGTGTGACAGAGAGAGCGAGAAAGAGAGAGCGAGAGCGTGAGAGTGAGAAGGAAAGAGTGTGAGAATGGGGGGCGAAAAATGACGACTTTGTCTTCAGCTAAGCTCTGAGCTCTGAGTACAGTTAAAGCTGCCAAAATGATTTAAATAATTCAATTGAAAACAAAGAGCTATTTAATGTAAGTGAAATAATTCACAGATATTATAGTCTTTTGCTTTATCTTCAAGATATGAATGATAAATAATCTTTGTATGTGCTGAGATAAAGATGTAAATTAAATATTTATGGAGGTTCTTTATTTTATTTTAATTTCCAAAATAGCCTTAGAATACTAGAGGATTATGAGTTCTCAAAAGACAGATTCATAAGAAATCACTCAAATAGCAAATATAACAAATATATACATTAAATAAACCTTTATTATTCACGAACTCAATTTTACGAGCTCCAATACCTTCAATAACTCTCAACCAATTTTTTTGTTTCTTGTAAATATAATTATTATATGACAAACCATAAGTCAAACAATCAGATACATTTTTGAGATTCTAATTGAAGTATAAAAATAAACTATTTTTAATAAATCATAAAACAATAACCAGCCGAAAGCTGTTGTTTTTCCACCTGTAGCTTTAATTTTAAGTTTAAACATACATACTACTAAATGTTGTCAATTTATAAGGCAGGATAATCTCTTACGTCATAAAGTAAAATTAATAGGCTGTCTTTCTCCTATGTATTTTCTTTTAAACATCTAGAACATCAATTAGCGCTAGATCAAGGATATCTTTGGGGACAACCGTTGGAACAAGTCTATTTCTGATTCCAATACTAAGTAACATATTTATATTCCATCTATAAATTTGTTTATAAGTACTCTTTTGTGCATACATTTGATCAATAATGATCGAAGACCCTTCAAAGTATGTTCCTGATAAGCTAAAATAGCTACGCAGATAATGTCACATCCGTCTGTCTGTCTGTCTGATCGCTCAAATAATCGGCTAGATTACAGAGATTACAAGTGCTACATCTAGAAAATTTGGTGAAAGTACAGCTGCAAGTGGCACGTCAATAAAATTTGTTTTGCAACACTTGCTACACTTACTTGCAACCTCGAAAAATGAAAGTCATTTTATGTGCAGTGTATAAAAAAGAAAAAATTTAAAATTTGCAATTATATGCAAGCCATTTAATTTAAATAAACAGCATTTTGATGTCCAATTAAATGTAATAGTAATTGTCGACATTATACAATATCTAAACCATTTAGGGCCGGTTTATCGATGCCTGATTAACACTTTTCGAACAGATGAATCGAGCGATACAATTTAGATTGTCAATTCTTTAGTTCTTAAAGAGTTTGTAAATGAGATGAAAATAACACAAAACTGTCAGCTGGTGTCTGATAAAGAAGATGCGCTTGACTGCGTAGCTGGTTGCAGGGAATCCGAGCTTATGCTTCACAATTTGGTAGCCAGATG
Source organism: Drosophila immigrans (assembly GCA_963583835.1). NCBI lineage: Eukaryota > Metazoa > Arthropoda > Insecta > Diptera > Drosophilidae > Drosophila > Drosophila immigrans. Next base: position 21,547,632 of record OY757141.1, read on the forward strand.
GCCTGGACCGTTGCATCTTAGCATCGAGTGGACAGCAGCGAATTTAAATTTGAGGACATTTTCAAATTAAACATCATTAAGCACAGCTGATGCACAGGGAGTTGCATTTAGCCTAACATAAACCGGTTCTAATTGTTAGCCCTTTGTTTTTATCAACCCAAAATTTATATTCGTTCGTTAACTAACCTTTAATCTGATATCGAGAAACTGGGTCTAAGAGCATTTTCCAAAATAATAAGTAATATGTTCACCCTAAAATGATTTTTACATTATAAATTAAATCCAAAAACAGGATTGGAACAAGCTCATGAATAGAGACTTTTAAGTATGTATTTAATTTTTTTTATAAGATCACTTTATACCAATTGTATACCTTATATGTAATTGAATACGAAATCGGAATGAATAAAATTAAGGGCCGGTTTCTTGTGTAGTTAGTAAGTTGTCGACCTGGAAAGTATTGTTTTATTATTTCACACGGTTTATCTGAGCGAATTTCTAAAATTCCTATAGTAAGATTTAGTTTCTTCATCGCGTTTACGTTGTATTCTTTATTCGGGTATCTCGAAAGTCGAGCTCATCCGTCGCCTGTCGCTTTCTTGTTATTTTTCATTAACACTGACCTAGACGAGGTGCCTTGGGGTCGATCTCTGGAGATCGCCGACTTGATTCTATGTTCACAGCAGGCAGCAGTGCAATCAATATGCAAGTGGCACCCTTAACAGTTGCGTTCAATTTAGTTGATTGTGGAACAGCGAAGCGACGAGGAGCGTGATTAAGCAAATGCGCTTCAATTATAATTTTCGCGTTGTGATTAGCGTGCGTTTCTTTCTCTCTCTCTCTGTCCGTTTTTGTTGTTGAATCGAAGGCACGACGTGCTCATCTCATCCTGTCTCTCTGGTATTTTCAGGATGGCGGCGAGGGTCACGTGGGCACCGTGCGCAACTTTGAGTCCGCCGAGGAGGTTGTTGTCGTGTGGGACAATGGGACCGCTGCGAATTATCGCTGTGCCGGCGCCTACGATCTGCGCATCCTGGACAGCGCTCCCACGGGCGTGAAGCACGAGGGCACCATGTGCGACACCTGCCGCCAGCAACCGATCTTCGGCATACGCTGGAAGTGTGCCGAGTGCATCAACTACGATCTGTGCTCGATTTGCTATCACGGCGACAAGCATCATTTGCGGCATCGCTTCTACAGGATCAGCACTCCAGGCGGCGAACGCGCCATGCTCGAACCGCGTCGAAAGTCCAAGAAGGTGCTGGCAAGGGGCATCTTTCCGGGCGCACGCGTTGTGCGCGGCGTCGACTGGCAGTGGGAGGATCAGGACGGCGGCGTCGGGCGGCGCGGCAAGGTCAACGAGATACAGGATTGGTCGTCGGCCTCGCCACGCTCTGCGGCTTATGTGATCTGGGACAATGGCTCGAAGAATCTGTATCGCGTGGGCTTCGAGGGCATGGCCGATCTGAAGGTGGTGAACGATGCCAAGGGCAGCAATGTGTATCGCGATCACCTGCCGCTGCTCGGCGAGAACGGGCCAGGGAAGGGGCCGCATGGCTTCCAAATTGGCGACAAGGTCACCGTCGATCTGGACCTGGAAATAGTGCAATCTCTGCAGCATGGACACGGCGGCTGGACCGACGGCATGTTCGAGTGCCTCAGCAATGCCGGCATGGTGGTGGGCATCGATGAGGATCACGACATTGTGGTCGCCTACAATTCGGGCAATCGCTGGACCTTCAATCCGGCCGTGCTCACCAAGGTGTCGTCGCCCACAACGGCGCCACCCGAGTTCCAGGTGGGCGACATTGTCAAGATCTGCTCGGACGTAGAGAGCATCAAGATGCTGCAGCGTGGCCACGGCGAATGGGCCGACGCCATGCAGTTGACGTTGGGCAAAATTGGACGCGTGCAGCAGGTGTACCATGACAATGACCTCAAGGTGGAGGTGGGCAACACCTCGTGGACCTACAATCCGCTGGCTGTCTGCAAGGTGCTGTCCACTGGCACCGCAGGAGCTGCCACCAATGCCACCGGCGATGGCAACTGTGCTCCAGTTATTCCTAGTGGCGAACGCTTGTCCGCAATACTCAAGAAACTCTTCGAGCCGAATGTGTCGGGCGATGCCACCGAGGAGTTCGTTAAGGCCGCCGCCAATGGATTTGCCGTGAGTTGTAGCTACACAATTTCTCTTTTCACTTTGCTAATTTTCTTCTTTTTTTGCAGTCACGCTGTGAGGAGTATTTGGCTGGCGCCGCACAGCCTTCGACCTCGAGTGCTGCAGCTGCTGCTGCGGCTGGCAGCCCCAGCGGCGTTGCTGTGCCCGAGGTGAATGTGAATGGCGTCTTTGCGGGCCACACAGCTCTGCAGGCGGCCAGCCAGAATGGCCACATTGAGGTCATTCAAGTGCTGTTGCGTCATGCGGTCGATGTGGAGATTGAGGACAAGGACGGCGATCGTGCTGTGCATCATGCCGCGTTCGGCGATGAGGCGGCTGTCATTGAGATATTGGCCAAGGCTGGCGCCGATTTGAATGCGCGCAACAAGCGCCGTCAGACATCGCTGCACATTGCCGTCAACAAGGGCCATTTGAATGTGGTGAAGACGCTGCTCACGCTCGGCTGCCATCCCAGTCTGCAGGACTCCGAGGGCGACACTCCGCTGCACGATGCCATATCAAAGGTGGGAGAATGTTCTTTAAAATACTTTACATCGACTACTTAACTAAAGAAAGTTCAGCTGGAACTGTTAATATTGATAGCTCTTAGCATTTAATCATGTATAAGCAGGAAGTTTGTTCCAAATTCCAAATTCAAGTGGGTTAAATTTATTATCAAACTTTGTTAGGAACTCTTTATCTGACTGACTGATTAAATTGTTAAAGCATAGCCTAATCATTAGACAATTTGTACAGTCTAAACCTTAAGTGATCAAATTGTGTAATTTTTAGAGGTACATACATTTAGAAGTCATGTCCCAAAATTGCTGCTTTTCTGAACCTGTATCGAATTTGTATTTGTATTTGATTGCTTCTTCACTTGCAGGAGCACGATGAGATGCTGTCGCTGCTGCTGGACTTTGGCGCCGACATCACGCTGAACAACAACAACGGCTTCAATGCCCTGCATCATGCGGCGCTCAAGGGGAATCCCAGCGCCATGCGCATACTCTTGACGAAAACGAATCGTCCCTGGATTGTGGAGGAGAAGAAGGATGATGGCTACACTGCACTGCACTTGGCCGCACTCAACAACCATGTGGAAATCGCCGAACTGCTCGTGCACATGGGCAAGGCCAACATGGATCGACAGAATGTGAATCTCCAGACGGCTCTGCACTTGGCCGTGGAACGGCAGCATGTGCAGATTGTGAAGCTGCTGGTGCAGGATGGCGCCGATTTGAATATTGCCGACAAGGACGGCGATACGCCGCTGCATGAGGCACTGCGTCATCATACGCTGTCGCAGCTGAAGCAGCTGCAGGATGTCGAGGGCTTTGGCAAGCTGCTGATGGGACTGCGCAATGCCAACAACAAGAAGGCATCGGCATCGATTGCCTGCTTCTTGGCTGCCAATGGCGCTGATTTGACACTGAAGAATCGCAAGTTGCAGACGCCGCTGGATCTGTGTCCCGATCCCAATCTGTGCAAGACGCTGCTCAAGTGCTACAACGAGCGCAAGACCGACGACGCCGAGCTGCCCGGGAATGTGGCGGGCACCAGTCTCAATGCTCTCGCTCGCGCCCAAAGCGCAGCAGCAGGTGGAGGCGGAGGAAACGGCAGCAGCGGAGCAGCTGCAGCAGCTGGCATGCATCAGTCGGCCACGGCGAATATACCGCTCAACACGGTGGCCTCGGGCAGCGCCTTCAATCTGAACGGCCTCGCCGCGGACATGGCGCACTCGCAACACGCCGAGTCGAGCAGCGGTCGCAAGAACAGCGCTGCAGCTGGCAACAACAACACGAAGCCGGCCAGTTTGGAAGAGTGTCTGGTGTGCTCCGATGCCAAGCGGGACACGGTCTTCAAGCCCTGCGGCCACGTCAGCTGCTGCGAGACGTGTGCGCCGCGTGTCAAGAAGTGTCTCATCTGCCGCGAGACGGTCGCGTCCCGTGAGAAGATTGACGAATGTCTCGTCTGCTCGGATCGCCGCGCCGCCGTCTTCTTTCGTCCTTGCGGCCACATGGTGGCCTGCGAGCATTGCAGCGCACTGATGAAGAAGTGTGTGCTCTGCCGCACCCAGATCGATGAGATGGCCTCGTTTTCGCTTTGCTGCGGCGGCAACGGCACCGCCGAGAAGGTCGTCAGCATTGCGGGCACCGCTTGCTTGACGGTCAGCGAGGACAAGTTCATTGAGCCGCCGTGTGTGAATACCTCAGGTCACAGTGTGGCCATGAACAACACGGTGGTCACTCCTGTGGCTGGCGGTGGCGTCGGCAACAACAATAGCAGCAGTCAATTGAATAGCCAGAATAATCTGTTGGCCGCGGCGGCAGCTGCGAATATTAATAATGTGCCAGTCACTGGCATGGTGGCGCCATCCAATGTCAACAATTTCCAAATGGACGATGTGCAGAAGCTGAAGCAACAGCTGCAGGACATCAAGGAACAGGTGAGACCCCCGATTTCCAGCGAGAAGTTGAGGATTGAGTCTGTTATGTTAAGTAGCAGCAAGATAACAGCCATACCTACAGAGTTCTGCAATGTTACAGACACCTGTAGACTTAACATTACAGAACGCTGGCACTGTTAAACCCTTCTGCAATGCAACAGACTTAACGCTACAGAACTCTGTCACATAACAGACTCACACTGTTAAGCAGTTTTAACAGACTTATATTCAACTGACAGTTGCAACTCGTATTTATATTATTTTTCTTCCCCTTGCAGACCATGTGTCCCGTTTGCTTCGATCGCATCAAGAACATGGTGTTCCTGTGTGGCCACGGCACCTGCCAGATGTGTGGCGATCAAATCGAGGGCTGTCCCATCTGCCGCAAGACGGTGGAGAAGCGCATCTTGTTATTCTGAAGCACAACGCATTTACATCCCCTCAAGCATGATGTCATGTCGGCACACATTCCGCGCACAGTCTCCGAGCACATCAAGCATGCGAATCTGCCTTAAATTAAGTATTATTTAGCGAATATATCTTCTATATACATACATCAAGTTATGTACACTCATACAAACAAACATACATATACATATGTATATCGTCTTATAAAGCAAAAAATATATTTTTAACAAATATTTCACAACATCCCCAAAAAACACGATTTAAGCGGAAACGCTTTTTATTTTTTCCATGCCCTCTTTGCTCATCAGATCCTTGAGTATGTCCTTCTTGGCCTCAAAGTAGTCGCGGAACCAAAGAATGTGTTCCTGCTTCTCCTGCGCCGTCACATATGGGTTCTTGGAGAGACCCACGCACACCAGCTCCATGAAATGCCTAATGGGTCCCCTGCTGGGACACCAGCCCTCCAAATGCTGATCGAGAAATATGTGCTCGGAGAAGTCCACGTTCGCTTCCTGATGCAAGTCCTGCTCGTTGTTGATGGGGAAACGCCAGAGTTTGCCCTGCGTTGTCCACTGAATCATTTGCTCGAAGTGATTCGCAGGTGGCTGGGCTGCCTGCAGCTTCAATTCGCGCTTGCTCAGCGATGACCAGGTGGCCAGGATGTCGGGAGAATCTTGCAGCGTGCTCGCTGCCTTGGTGAAGATGCCCAACGGTTCGCTGCCAAACAAATTGACGCTGCCCGTGAAGACTTCGGCTTCGCGCTTCACAGGGCGTTGTGGTCGTTGCTGCTGCCTGCGATCATCAGAGCGGCCTTTGGAGCGAGTGGCCAGCGTGTGACGCACATACTCGCCACGTGTCTGCTCTTGTTGGACGGGCTTCTGGCTACGATCAATCTTCATGCCCACAATGATGTCACTTGAGAGGGAGAAATTGTTCAGTAATAGCAAATTCAAATAAGCGAATACTTACCTCAGGTTGAGCTCCTTCTCTGTGCCGCTGGGCTCGGCTGTTGTGCTGCCCTTGACATCGCCTGGAGTGCCATCTGCAGCAGCAGCAGCTGCGTCCACGTTGTGTCCCAGCAGCTTGGCCAGCAACTCGGATTCGGTTTGCTTCTTGTCGCTTTCGCTGCTACCCAGCATGCTGGCAATATTTTTGGCTGCCGTAATCACATCCTTGTTGGAAGTGTCCTGCTTCAGCGCCTCCCTGCGACGTCGGTTCGCGTCGCCGGGACGTGCAAAGTCGGTGGCCGACACCGGATCCCTGGATTGCGTTTGCATGCTGCCCAGCAAACGGTTCAAGCGCTGCGCTGCTGTCTCTGTCGGTTCTGCTGGTTTGCGTGGCTTTTTGGTTTTCTTTTCGTCATCGGAGGAGGAGAAACCATCGTCGTCTTTGGACTGCGAGGAGCTGGAGTAATTGACGAGTCCCACGTTTTTGCAGACAGCCGGCAGCAGTGCACTGAAAAAACAAGCACAAGTTTAGCATAGGATTAAAGTATGGTAGTCGCTATATAGTTTACCGCATGCTGATTCTTTGTGTGCTGCGCAGTGCCAACATTTTAGCCAATTTCTTTCACAATTTTCCAAAAACAAAACCTTTTTCAGGTGCAGCTCGCGCTCGCGTAACAATAATAATTATTGTTGACAAGGTGGCAACGCCTCCATCAATAGCTGTGACTATCGAAAACGTCTATCGATTAACAATGTAAAATGTTCTACAGCTGTTGAAATCTTTGTAAACTGTGCATTTTGCAAAGCACTTTATATTTTATTGAGGAATTTGAACAAATTCTGCAAATTTGAAGGCTAGTTTTTAAAATTATCTCTAACCCAAGTGTTACCAAGGTTTATTTTTGGTATATTAGCCAACGAATAATGGGTGTTTATCGTAGTTAAAGTTGAGGTCACATTGAGGTAAACAAACAACGTTTATGGTGTTAATCTCAGCTGTTTTGCAAGATGAGTGCAAGCGTTTTTAACTTTGAAATAAAGTTGAAACGCGAAAACAAAGTCTACTACGAGAATGTAAGTGTGTGCAGCACTCGAATAGCATTTAATATTAATGTTCAAATGATCTACAAAGGACATGCTGATAGGCTGTGTGCAGTTTCAGTGCCCAAGTGAAACGAAACACGATGGAATTCTTTTAACACTCGACGGAATCGTCAATCTGCAGCTTAGCAGCAAAACAGTTGGTCTCTTCGATGCCTTCTACAACTCCGTCAAGCCCATTACGCTGCTCCAAAACAGCCTGGAGCTATCGGCACCCGGCAAACTCTCCGCAGGCAACTCCGAGTTCCATTTCGAGTTGCCTTTGGTGTGCAAAAAGGAGCCTCGAAAGTTATACGAAACCTATCACGGCGTCTTCATTAGCATCAACTATCAGCTGAAATGCGACGTGAATGTGAAGCGCAATTTCCTTGGCAAATCACTGCAGAAGGTGCAACAATTCTGTGTGCAATACAAACCCGTGCCACTGAACAATGGCGATGCGGCTTCTCCGGGTCTCGCGGTGCCCTTCAGCCTGAGCATGAGCAATGCCAAGGAGCGCGTCACAATGCCCAGATTCCTCATCACAGGTCGCTTGGATCGCCTTGAATCCTGCGTCACGATGCCCATCACGGGCAGCCTGACCGTGCAACACACGGAGGCGCCCATTAGGTCCATTGAGCTGCAGCTGGTGCGCGTGGAAACCTGCGGCTGCGACGAAGGCTACTCCAAGGATGCCACCGAGGTGCAGACCATTCAAATTGCCGATGGCAATGTGATGCCCAAGCTCGAAATTCCCATTTATATGGTCTTGCCGCGTCTCTTCACTTGCCCCACTCTGCTCACGAAGAACTTTAAAATTGGTAAACTTAAATGTTGCATTCTCTAGACAATTAATTAACTTTTTGTTTCTTCAGAGTTTGAACTTAATTTGGTAGTGTTGTTCAAGGAGGATCACAGCGTCAGTGAGAACTTTAAAATTGTTCTCAAGCGCGCCTCGGGTCCGTTGCCAAGTAAGTTAACTACGGCGGGACGCTGAATAATTCGAATATATATGCTTTAAATCGGTATAAACAAGCTGCTCTTGCTGTACTTGTTGTAATTTTTTTTAATATTGTGTTATATGCAATACATCCATACTTATAAATATTTAATAAATATGACAAAAATATAAACTATTCTCATTGACAAGATGTTGCTGAGAATGTCCTTTGTGGACACCACAGGCTGAGCTGAGAACAGCTGCTATAAGCGAGAACACTTTTGGACTGTCCTCAGGCCGAAATGTGATAACTTTATATAGAAAATATTGAGTATCAATGGGAACACGGCGATTGACTGTTTCTAGAGAACAGTGTTTGTTCACTGGATAAAGCCAGATACTGGTTACAAATTGGTACACTTTTTTCAATGTTTAATCACAATTTTTAATAACAAACTATTGAGTGTCCCTAATCTAGAAATGGGAAGACTTTTTACTCACTCCAAATTGACTGTCGCCAGGCCACAAGTGGGAACACTTTTTATTCCCCATTAATCGCAAAATGGTTCGTTCTAAGGCCACAAATGGGAACACTTCCTATTCGCTGCATATCGTTATTTTTGACCCATCCTAGGCAACAAATGGTAGCATTTTTTGTTCGCTCCATATTTTTAAATTAACTGCTCTCAACTATTTCAGTCGTTTTACCAAACAAAGCTAAGAACAGAAGCCACAACTGGGAACACTTTTGATTAGTGCTACCGTTAGTGTTGCCACCTAGTCGGAAATAGAAGCTAGTGCTTTAAAGAACTAAAAAATATCCTAATGGCCATGGCCTAATGGCGCCAATTTAAAAATAATTGAAAAATATTAAAATATGTATTCACTAAATATATCGAAGGGGAACATTTGGCAATTGCTAAATACACAAAGTGAACAAACAATTTCAGGTAACTATAATGCTTGAAATCGATTTGCCCTTCATCTTTCGTTTTGCCAGCTGATTATTATCTTTCAATTTGCAGCAGCTGCCAAAACAAACTCCACCTTAGGCGGATTCTACTGAAATAATATGCTTCACGTGCCGGCGCGCGTGTGTGTGTGTGGGTGAGGGAGTGTGGAATATATACAAATATATTTCGGAGTTTAAGATAGCACCTTCTTTTATTATTCTTATATTCCTGGCTGTTGCTGTTTTTGGCGCTGCTTCTGTAGCCACCGGTAAGTGCATTTCAATTTCCTGCTTGCAAAAACTTTAAATCTTTAATAAGCATGTGGGTGTCTATGTCTGTGTGTCGACGTACGTCTGTTCTCATCTCAAAGAAATACACGCAGACATACAAACACACACACACATAAGATATGCTTTTTATGTCTGCACAGAGCTTCAAATATAAATTACTTAGCATAAAATGCCCGGCTCTCTTTACGTTTCGTTACGTTACGTTGCCTGCGTTTGAGCTTCGTCCAGCTCCTTTACATTCAATATATTTTTCGCTACCTGCTTGCATATGTATATTTGTTTGTACGTACGACGACATCGCAACTTTCAAGTTCACTAAATTATGTACATACACACACACACTCGCACACACTAGCTTCCCTATAGAACTCGGGACTTATGAAATCACTAGAACGTTTGGGTGCAGCAGTAGTTACACTTCAACTCACCGGCAATGCTTTAAACAGTTTATTTAACCATTTTCGCAATAGTTAGTTTTTTGGAAGCAAGGTAAAAATTGTTTAAATAAATCATTAAGGTATTAAAAAATATATGGTTTGTCTTTATTAAAAATCGCTTTGTATTTTTAACCAATTTTTAGAGTTAGACCAATTTTTGGTTTTTTGAAAAATGGAAAAAAACTTGAAAGAAAAAAGTTAAACGCGTGTGTATCAAAAACCATGAAAGCTTTTCGATTTTCGTTGTTTTTTTTTAATTGAAGAGATCAATAAATAAAACTAGAAATTTTTCTTTTTTATTTTAAATTTATGTTGATTTTGGGCTAAACAAAATTTTTGAGTTGATTTTAAAATATATGCCGGGCATATCAGTTAATTGTATTTCTTATTAAGTTAGAAACAATGCATTATTTGTCCCAAAACTGGGGTTCTTTGCAAACTCCGGAAACCAAATTAAAAATTTGGTTTTAGACAACAAATATATTTTTTTGAATTTTTAAGTAATAAAAATATTATTTTGTATTTATTGTATTAGGAATTAAATTTTTAAATATAACATGAGTACTTCTACTAGATACACAACTTTACAGTACGCGCTCTCAATTTGTTTTCTTAAATAGAAAATATTTGTTTTTTAATTAAAATTTTGATTTTATGTTATGAATTTTGCAAGTTGTTTTGAGAAATCGAGCCACTGTGTGGCGTAGACGTAAAACGGTGACAATTGTTTCAGTCACAAAGTGTATCCGTCAGCTTCTGTCTGCAGTTCAAAGCTGTCTACGAAATAGATAGTTCGTGACTAGCACAATGGAGACATCCTTACTGAAGGGTATAACTTGTGTTTATATCGGCCAATGTGTGTGCGTGTGTGTGTGTGTGTGTATAATGTAATGTTAGTAAGTACATATGCACATATATTTATTCTACTTGGCGGCGCAACTTTGCTCCATAAAGTAACACACACACACACACACACACACTCTAATACTAACACGCTCGCGTCACTCCTGCACACAAACGTATTTATTTAAGACAAATAAAAAGAAGAAAAAAAATACACCATGAAAAACTGTTGCTTTCTCTTTCTGCCAACACTGGCGGCGGAGAGTGCGTGTGTGTGTGTGTGTGTGTGTGTGGAGGCTTCAAACTGAAATTGAGTTGAGAAGCTGCTGATGTAGCTCCCACCCCGCAAGCGTCCTGGCTCCCCCTCTCAATGGCAGTCGCCTGCAATTTGTGTGTCACCAAATGTACCACTAACAAAAGCACCCACTGACAAAGTTTTTCGAGACTTGTATTATTTTTCTTTTTTTTTCTGCTGTGTGTGTCGAAATGAATAGAAGGACGCTTGGGTTTCAACTTTTAAAGTAAAATACGGAAAGTTTTCACACCAAATGTTGCCAACATGGCTGCTGCTGTTGTTGTTGTTGTTGCTGCCTTGTACACAGATTTCGATATTAGTTGGCATTGTTCATGGGCAGCACTGGCAGCTGTCAATGTCGCGTCGCATTGGGTGTTCTGTGTGTGTGTGTTGGTGTGTTAAGGGCTGCGGTGTGGGGGTGTGTGGTGGCTTAGGGCTTGTGGGATTGGGCTCAACATTAAAGTGCCGTCACGTCGTGTAATTGATTTAAAATTAGCACATCGCTTACAAATTTAAATTGTTTACATGTGCCTGGGGACAGCTGCTGTTGCTGCTGATGCTGCTGCTGCTGTTACTGCCCTGCATGTGTGTGTGTGTGTGTGTGTGTGTGTGTGTGTTTATGCATGTTTAATGAACATGGAGCTCCACCGCCAGGGCTGCTGTAATCGCATTTCAATATGCTACGTAACACAAGCCAAGTCCCGCTGCAAGCTGCTTCGCCCTGGCTCCACTTCGTTGTCGCCTTTGTCCTACTGCCGTCTGTTCTCCACCACCATCTGCTGCTGCCGTTCGTTGCCGCCCTTCGTATTGCAACGGCAATTTAGTTTTGTTCGGCAAAAAAGTTTTCATAGCTGCTCTGACCCGTAAACGAGGTCAACGCAAAAAACATTTTGAAAAATTCATATGCAAACGTATTTTCAGTTTGCCGTGCAGTTGCAGCTCTCGTTGCAGGTGCCAGATTGCAAAAACAGAAAATTCCCTTTTCAAGTGCCCCGGCCATAGAAAAACTTTTTAATGGCCGCACATTTTAATAGGTGTGTTGCTCAGGGTAACACACACACACACACCCACACACATGCATAGATAGATAGAGTGCCCAATAGTCCAAATAACTGCTAACATAGTTAGATTCCGTTCTTCAACTTTCGTTCTTTTGCAATTGAAATTGAAACTTTATGCGCTCCATTTGGTCGGTTGGATTTTTGCAGTTACAGTGCTGTTAATTGGCAGCACTGTCAATGCCAATCAATTATCGGTCGCTTGCTGTTATCGATTATGGCATTAAGTGCAGCCAACTTTGCTCAATTGATTTGCATGGCTGGCGATTTCCGTCTTTTTTAAGCTCTTAATTCCCAGTGCATTAGCTAATTGTTTGAACAGTCCATGCGGAAGTCTCTCAACTTCTCTCTACACAGAGAAAAAATGACGTTCTGAAAACAGAGAAATAAAATTTAATTTAAGGATTGCAAATTATTAAGAATTTTCTTAAAAGATTTTAATCTTTAAACATAAATGCACCAAATATATATAAGAATGTTTAGTTTTAATTTATAATTTTTTACTTATGGTTTAAAATTATCATTATTCTAGAGTTAAGAGTTAAGAATAAAATGGTTTGATTATTTTCTTCTATTTATATTCAGATTTTTATTTCATTCTGGATTTTCGAAAGTTTTTTCTCTCGGTGTCTCTGCAAAATGCTGGAAGTGAAACATTCTCTGTGTGCTTTAAGATAACCGTGCCGCAACGTTGACCATTGACCATTTGACCATTTGACCATTGCTCTCGCCCCGTTCCCGGCTTAAGTGTGCGCCGCCCCGTTCACGGCAAAAAGTTTTGACTAAAGCCGGTGTTGCTAATTGTTACACGGGTCCCAACTACAAGACCATGAGTAATTAGGGTCTGGATTAGAGATACGACCCACGCTCGCCGAGCTCCATAGGCTGCTCTATGCTTTAATAAATTTTTGGCCTAAAGGCGTAGCCCGGCTTCTATCCGGTGACCGTCCGCATTTCGCGTCCGGGGCGTTGCCCGGAACGTGCAAAGCATCGTGGGGAAGGGGGAGGGGGACGGCATCAGGACTCCGGCTGCCTGGCAGCATTATGCCAACTCGCGTCCGTTGACGCTGATGTACGTACGTGTTTCGGCGTGTTTCCGTGATAATTTCAAACTTTTGCACCAATTATGTGCACGGCAGCGTCGATTCTCTTCATCTATGAGTGTGCCAGTGTGTGTGCGAGTGTGTGTGTGGAAGTTGCCTTCGTTTTTGTGCCTGTAGTTTATGCTCATTACGTGAGTGCTGCGCGCAGCAAACTCACAAATTGTTGTACAAGAAATGCCGCCAGCGGCGTTACACGGGTCCATAGCGAACACCTACACAATTACACAAACACGCACACACGCAAACACACACACACACACTTTGTGCTGAATGCAAAGGAATTATTTTTGCTTTTGCAGCGCATTTTCGAATTTAATTTTCAGGTTAACTGCGCGCTTGCCAAAAGTTCTCGCTACTCATAGTATACTACTCTTATATAGCTAAAGCTATAGCTATGGCTTTGCTTGTGGCTGCGTTGCACGTGGCGTATACGCGCTTTTTTCATTGCCCATTTCATTTGCAGCTGGCGTCGTTGGCGCGAGGGCCGCTCATTAAGTACTACTGTAATGTGCATTTGCCGTCATAAAACTGTCAAAACTTTTAGCACTTTGCTAATTAACTGCTTTGCATTTTCGCCCACAGATGCCCAGAAGAGTCAGGAATAAATAGTGTGTTGTTGTAATAATCAAAAATGTTAAATGTTAACAGTTGCAACTTGAGATTACTGCTCGAGTTGCCCTCGCCGCCTTGGCTGCAATTCGTGGCATCTACTTAGCTATCTCGCTGTCTGTCTCGCTGTCTCGCCACGCCCATTCACTATGACTTGACATATAATTAAGGCGCGTTACCGTCACCGTCACCGTCGCCGTCGTTGAGTGAGTGCTTCGCTGTGGCGGATGCTCTGTTTAAGAGCTGATATAAAAGTTGAGTTCCACTTGACGTGGTCCAAATGTTGACACTTGAATTTTTGGCTTGTTTACCTTTTGGACATTTCCCGGCCAACATCCTGCGGCTGCTTGCAGCTTAAACCTGGCCAACGTGTCTCTAGTTTCTTCGCTACTTATTTCTCTCTCTCTCGTTGCCTTCGTTGTAGCTTATGCTGCACAGAAGCTGCAAAAAAGCAGATATAGAAAAGAAATTCTTGCATTTTGTCATGTCTAGTACAGTGTCATATAACTTTTTGTGCCCTGTCTTTCTCGCTCTCGCTGTTTCGCTGTCTCTTTCGCTGCTTTGAACGGCAAGTGCATAAGCTAGTTCGCCGTGGAGTATCAGGAACAGCTGGCAGTGACGCTTTGAAATGGCAACGGGGGTAAAAAGTTTCGTGTCGCATTTTCATTGAGGCATAAACTGAGAGATTCTCTCTTGAATATAGTTACATTTTGTTTGTTTGTTTACTTTCAAATTGTAAATGGATTAGCCACATAGCGAGAGAGAGAGAGCGAGCGAGCGCAAGCCTGACAAATTGAATTTGTTACGACTCGCAGCGATGAGAAGTTTTGTGCAAAACTTTTGCTTGCATGGTTGAGGATATTGGACGTGGATACCATGCTTGAAGTGCTATCGCCATAAGCCCCACGCCGCACAAAACTTTGCGCCAGCGAAAGTGTTGCAAAATAAATTGCTGTACTGAAGGTGGCCGCCGGCAAACTGATGGCAAGGAGTTAACAGCTATTAAGAGAGTGAGTGAGAGCTACAACTCCCGTCCCGTCCCATACCATCCCCTTCCCATTGTTGTTTGCGTGTGGCTGAAAACTACTGGCAAACTGCCATCAATACTGATGCTCAACTTGAAAATTACCCGAAAAACAAATGCCAGATTTTAAGCTTAAAGTGTTGATAGCCTTTCAGGATTAATGCACAAAGCACAGCGGTGTTGTGCCGTTAAAGTTAACAGGATAATTTATTGCTCGCAACTTAATTTAGCAGCTTTGCCCGTTGTATCAGTTTTAAACTACGATAACATATGAAAATTGCTTCGGATCGCACTTTATCGATAACTGTGATTAACATCGAAACTACTGCAGCCAACTTCACGTAATCAGTGCCGCAGCCAACTTCGTGTAATCACACTGCTGTGAACTGCCGCCGGCAACTTCATGTAATTGCTGCTGCAATTGCCGCAGCCAACTTAACATAATCGCTGCAGATCATTAAGCTAATCTATGTTAACGACATGTCAACAGCGTTTCCTCAACTGCTCCCAGGCAACTGGAAATGATGTTCTCAGCTCAGCCATTTGGGTTGGTTGCCCCCAAAATTGTTGCATTTAGGCTAATTGCGAGAGGAAATTATATGAGGTACACCACATTTGGAGCATGTAATCCAAAATGTAACTTCAGCCACGCCCAGCAGTCACTTAAATAAACCCTTTTTGCTAGTTATGTTAAATCCATGTAACGACCGCTCTTACTTTCTCCCTCACTCGCTCGCTCACTTTGGCTATACGTCATTTACATTATTATGATGAGATGCAAATCTCGTTAAAGGACACTTCAGTCGGGGCCCCGCAGTCACCGAGTTGCTCTGTTGCTGTGTTGCTGTGCTGCTGTGTTGTGTTGCTCTTCTCATGGTCCTTTTGCCATACTTCAATATGTGTGCCATATGCCCCAATCTGGTGTCGGTGTCTCTATCTATGCATTCAGTGAGAGTGTGTGCGTGTGTGTGTGCCTTTGGCTCTATGCGAATGTATGTGTGTGTTATTCTTATGCAAATTACATTTCCTGTGTTTGAGCTACAGCTTGTAGATACATGTGTATGTGAGCGCTGTTATGTTAGTCTGTGTGCTTATTTTGCATGCAGACACACATTTAGTACAAAATATTATACAATTCTTTTGAAAAAGTCAACAACAGAGCAGCTCATAAATGTTGCCCTCTCCCTTTCGCACACTATCGCCATCTCCTTTATGCTGAGTGCATATTTGTGTCCCGTTATGACATATTTGTTGCTGGCGTCAGAGTTTGTTTAGCATCTGATTTGCATTTGTAAACTTTACTATGGCATGTGTCCATTTGTTTTGTTAGCATTTTTGCAGATTTACGTATCAGTATCAGTAACAGTCACAGCCATAACCATAGCCAAAGCCAAAGTCATATAACACACACACATCTGAATGTGTGTTTGTATTTGTGTTGCGCCCTCCTGCTGTGGCACCTTTGAGGTTAGGGTCGCGCACACGCTCGCATTTTCATTTTATTTGAAACTCATTAGCTGTTAGAGCATTTTATCAGCAGTGAAATGCTGCATCAGCACATAATACACTCGCCAACCGGAGCACATTACACATTTGTTGCTTATGCAACATTTGCGAAAGAGTTGCCAGATAGTTTAATAGTTATCTCAGGTGTAATCTAACCCAAATCTCATTCTGCATAACACATAACACATAAAACCCGAAAACTGTTAATTAAGCCAGCAGCCAGTGTATAAAAGATTCGTTCGTTGAATTGCGTATAGCGCACAATATTGGTCGATTTCTCCCTTTCAGTTGTGTCCTATCCATCCCCCGCACCGTCCCCCGCTCTGGTTAATGGCTGACAGGCAGCACGTCTGACAATTGGGAAATTGGAAGTTAAAACCATTAAATAAATGAGCGTCACACAAGAGTCACCACAGAATCACATCGCCCATGGTGCGGGCGTTGCTGCCTGCTGCCTGCCGCCTTCTGCCTGTTGGCTGCTGGCTTCAATTTTTATCTCTTTCGATTTGCACAGTCATTCAATAACCCGCCCGATTCCAATGCCGGAATAAATGGCTGTGGGCTGAAATTGGGTGCGGGAGCTACCGATAGTGATGGCCACGGGCAAAAAGTGCGACAAGCACGATTTTTCTCCGCCACACACATACACACCAGCAAAAAAAAAACATTTGTTTTGATTTAATGCATTGAATGATAATAATAAATATTCCTACACTTTTTTTTATGCTGATCAAAATATTGTTATTTACGCAGAAATACTGTATAAATCATAAACATCAGTCTCTAACATAACCAAAAGGTTGTTTTGATTTGTTAATTGCGAATATTAAGTATACGTTCGAATAAAAGAATTTTTTTTAGCATAAATCTGTTTACGCTTTGTTTAATAATATGTAACGGGATTTTATTAATTAAAACAATAAACAATTTTTTAAATTTCAAATTAATGTTTCTTTTTTGCAATAATCCATAAGCTAATTTTAAAGATGTTAGAATATTGAAATTATTGTGGAAAATAGTTTTACATTAACGGAAAGTTTAAAGTATCATAAAAGTGAGAAATAAATCTATCTTACTGAACAAAGTATTAAAAAAATGATAAACGTGAACAACATTATTTTGATTTTTCTTGTTGATATTATTAAGTAAAACACAGTGTAGTATATTTTTTAAGATCTAAATTTATTTTTAATGTTCGATATGCACTTTTAAGCTGTTTTCGAGAGGAAAAAACTTTTGATTTGTGACACAAACATATTTGATAATGATAATGATTAATCACAAAAGTTTTTGGTATATTTTAAGATGGGAACACGACACGGGCTCAACTCTATACGGGATTCTCAGTCAGACCACATGAATGTGGGCCCGCATTTTTTTCCCCAATGGCAAAGGCAAGAAATCTCTGCTTGAAAGTCATGCATGTTAACCTTTCGTGTCACGAACAGAGAAATCGAAACTGAGACAGACAGAGAGCGCCAGAGTTGGCTAGAGAGAGCCAAAGGACACGCATCCAACTCTAGGCCGCAATCTGTCCGGCCACTTTGATATGGTCTCGCACTTTTGGAGGGGGAGCGACAGAAAAGGCAAAACTTCAGACGGCGGCGGGGAAGGGGGACAAAACAGGAAGCTCTGTTTGAAAGTCAACAGTTTTAACCTAATCACAGTGGATTTTATTGCCCGCTGCCAAATCGATACCGACGTCGAAGCTGAAGGACGAAACCTGCTGAAGATGATGATGCCGCAGCCCCAAATCCTTGAAGCACACAACCCTCCACTAACCACTAGTCCCGGACTCGGGCCGGCAATTGTGGAGCGCCACAGGATGCGCTGCATGGACCCCCAAATGAAAGCGCAAAATAAAAAAAAATAAAAAAAACAGAAACAGAAACGAGAAGTCGGAAGTCTGAAGTCCTAAGGATTCATTAGGTTTTTATAGGCTAGTGCTGCGTAAGAATTTTCGGGTGCGTTAAGTGCCCCAAGCGCTTGGGTTGCGTATTTGCCTTGGCTTTTCGCTTGCGTCCTTTCCGTGGAAGGGCTGCCAGTATAGAAGGATGACGATGAGACGATGAGGATGACGATGACGATGACGATGTTGTAAGCCCCCAATGTTATTTATCTCTAGATTAAATGGATTTGTGTGCAAAATTGTCTATTTAGCTCAGTGTGGCGACTGCAGAGAGCCAGCTTTCCCCAGTTCATTGTTTGAACTTTTCGCAACGTGAACGATTTGATTGAGTTTGGTACATTGGATAGCGAGTGGGCGTGGGGCGTTGGGTGGGAAGTTGGTAAGCGGAGAGCTCACTCATTGAGAGGAAGTGCAGCTTAACGCTTTACAATTTGCTGGTTTTAGAGGCAATTAGAACTGACAAGTGCCTGTCGATTGATTTGGATTGGTTGGACCTTCTGCTATTGTCAAATGAAGGCCGTTTCGCACAGGACAGGTTGACAGGAATCCATTGCAACCGCTTCACTTCAACTCATCCTCCTCCCCCTCCCTTGGCGTGTGTGTGCACGGACATTCAGTGGATGTCAACAGGCTCGGTCCAATGTTCAAAGTATTTACCCTGTGCGATAACTATTTCTATTTCTATTTCTATTTTTGGCACAGATTCGGGCACAAAAGGGATGGCTGGATTGGGACCTTAATGAAGGCACTTCAATCGATTAATTTCAGTTTCAATTGATTGAAAAGTTGACAACAACAGAAGCAAGTTATCCAGGCCAAAAAGGTAGACAGCCGCGATAAGATTGAGGCTACCTTCGCTGCCAGATTAAAACTTCCTTTTCTTTTGGCGGCGATTGGCTATTTATAATATAAAGTGGTTGTAAGAAATTGATTTTTCTTGAGCTAGATTCTCGTAAAATACAGAAATAAACAGTGTGTCCTCAATAATATTCAAGTAATGGCATTAATAAGTTACTTTGTTCTAAAAGTTGTTTAAGAAGTAAGCAGAAACTACTTGAATATTAAAAAATTGTCTTTAGGTTTTTTTTAATGTATGTTTCAAGGTTGAAAAAATGTATTTATTTATTTATTAAAATTGGTTTAGTTTATTTATTTATAAAATTATTTAAAGAGAATTTCCATGTTATTCTCGATTATGCTGTATAATTGACAGAATTGAATATAAATTTACTTATTTTGCGATTTATTTATATATATTTATTATGGTACTAGTCAATAATAATTAAAGTAAATTAAAATGATGTTCACACATTTAACTACTTCAAATGTCATTATTAACCCCAACATCAATTTGTACTTATTTTGCTTACAATTAATCCCAATCAGTATTTATTAGATTTATGCTTTGGTTATTTTTGGTAATATAATCTTTTAAAAATATATTATTTAGAATTTTTGTATTATTATTGCTATGTTTATTTATTATATGTTATTTAATATATGTTATTATGGATACATTTTCTTCTATCTAATATTTACTTCACTTGCTTAAGTATACTCTTTCCCTCACAAATGCACTTTGATGCTTTCACCGTCAATCTATTATGGCAAACGGTGTTTTAAATTACCTTTACTACAACACATAAAGCCGCTTTATTATCATCTCTTCCTGCGAACATGCCATCGCATCGTACCGATAGCTTTGCTTATTTCTTGCCATAATCCCCCTTAATTGCACTCACAACAATCACAACAATCACAATGGGAGGAAGAAGGCAGATCGCTGGAGCACAGTCACTTTAAAGTACGCATCGATGACCCTGTACAATCGTTTGCAACCTTTCGATTACACTCGAATGCAACTTTCTTATTTTCTTTGGACTCCCATAGAATGTCAAACAGCCATTCACAACATAATGCTTGCCAAAGCTCAGCTTACAACCGACAATGGAGGAAGAGAGAAAGAAAGAGAGATAGAGAGAGAGAAGAAGTATTGAGATAGAAGAGCTGGTAACAGCGAACAGCGGACATGTAACAATGGCCAAGGCAATTTAAAATAATAGTCTAATAAAGTTACTTAGCTGGCGCGCAACTGATTAGGTTGCGTCTAGATGTGGCAAAGCAGTTCAGCAGCTGAGCATCAGCATTGAAGAGCAGCAACGGCAGCATCAACATCAGCAGTTGGGGTTCTGCGGCGCATCCCTATCTTAAAGCCAATTTCCCAATTTTATTATTGCGCTTTTTCCAGTTGGACAGCGAAGCTCGCCAAGCAGCAGCACAGCGACTAGCATCAGCAGAATACAACAAAAAAATATATATTAGCTATAGCTGTGCGTTAATAAAAGACTGCAAGATATCCTGCAAGTATTCCCATTTGTGCATTGAATTAATATAGAGAAATATTGGTAAGAATATTGATATATTAACATGTAACATTAACTTTCTAAATTATATCTACATTTATAATATATAGAATTATGTCAAATGGTTTACTTTATTAAACTATTTATAAAACAAAACAAAAATAATCAATCTTAAGCCTCAATTTTTATATTTTCTTCACAATAAATATTTGTTGGAAATGCTTTTTATGCAAATTTTCATGTGCCTTTTTCAACTGCTGTTCTATGAACTGAACTTTGATGAATGAAATAATCATCAAAATTCGCATATCTTAATTCATATTCATTGTATTGATGTATCGTTAATATAATATAGAAACATAATTGTGCGTAAGGTGGCAACAATAAATTTATAAGTTAAGCTAAACAACGAATTATGTATTTCGTATGTTTTTTTAAAACTATTTTTAGCTATTCCAAAATGTATTGAAATCAGCTGAGAATTTAAAGCTTTTTAAGAAATATTTCAAGATAAAATGCACTCTAATTTAGCGGCCAAGTTTCAGATATTTTATTGCAAGGGTACGCTAATAAATTAACGCTAAAGAATGTGATTAAAAATAGATTATAGCAAAGCTATTTCTAAATTAGATTATGAATACAGCGAGAGGTATTCTATTAGGTTGAGTTGTGCATAGACTGCTGCTGCATTCAATTGTATTACAGGGTATTTTGAGCGTTGATTCGTTTGCTGCCGCGGTCGTTTGGATAATGCGCCGTGTGCCGCTGTTGCTGTTGCTGCTGCTGTGGCGATGGCGTTGGCGATGGCGATGGCGATGGCCTTTTTGTGCTTATGGGTGAGAAATGCTTTCTTTATGTATTAATAGTACTCCCTTCTGCACTCGAGAGCCAATGCGGGACTCCCCACTAAGAGGATGGCAGCAGGAGGCGTGGGGAACACTGTTTGTTCCCAGAGCACATTTATACCGGCGAATGACTTTAGTGTTGTAGTATCACGTAGTAAATAATTCCTTTGTGGCATTGTCTCGGTTTGGTTGGCTTTCGGCTTTCGGCATTGGCTTTGGCTTTGGCTTTGCTCTCGGTGCTGGCTTTTGCCTTAGCTGCTTGGTGTTCAGGTTGAGCATCAGCTTTGCCTGCCTGCCTGCCAGCCAGCCTTTCAGCCTGTCCCTTTGTCTCTATTTACCGTTGCGCTCGTTTCCTATGAAATTGGCCTAGACGAGGGCGTGTCAGCGGCATAGGGAAAGCGGGGGAGGGAGGCGGCTACAGATTGTCTGCTTTTATTGTTACGTAGCAAATACAACATAAAACGAACGTGTAAATGTTATTTCTTGATTTATTTTAGTGGTGCATGCAGATGCTTACGCCAACAATTTAAAGGTTTTTTGCTTTGCCACACAAACACACTCACACACTCACACACAACACACATTTAGGTGGATGAGTGCGAACGAATACTTGAGTGAATACCTATACGAGTACAAAATTCGAATATAAAAATTCTGCTTAGCTTGCACAAATATTTATACATTTTGGTAGCTACATAATATAAAATTACACGTGTGTCTCTTCTGTATTATTGCTACCATCTCTCTCTCTCTCACTCTCTTGCTCTCTCCCTCTCTCTGTTGCATGTGTGTGTGTGGGTGTGCGACATTGTTGAATTTGGCAATTTTTTGTTGCTGTAGCATTTTTCGATTTTGTTGCTTTATTTTTCTTTTATTTTACATTCGTTCTGTTTGCAGAGCATTTTGTAATATTTCCCTCACATTGCACAGTCACAACCCTTTAGACACACATGGCTATGAAGGGTGGTATAAACTAATAAGGGCTTTATCAGAGGTAGCATTAAGTCGAGTAGGCTTTTTTATAGATTCCGTTATAATATATTAAAAATGTTGTTTACATTATTGTTAAATTAATATCAAAATTGTGCTATTTGCTTTTTTATTTTATTTAAATTCTGTGGAAATTTAGTTGTATTTAACTAATATGGTCTTTATGAAATGTCAATTAGGTTTAATTCATCAGTGCTTGTAAAAATGTATATTTTTTTAAAATAATTTTTGAAACAAATTATGTTATTGCTTTTAATTAAAACTTACATTTTACTAATCTATCATTCAATTTTCTTTAAAAATGTAGTTTTATTAAAAGTAAGATTAAGGCGAGTAGATTTCACAGAATTAAAAAAATTTCTACTTTTCTTAAATAATTTTTGATACAGAATATTTTAAATTAATATCAACATTTAAGAAATCGAACTTGTTTTTTTATTTCTATGTTCACATAATTTAAAATCCGTCTTAAAATATGTATTTTTTTTAAACCTGTCAATTTAATTTCTGGCCCATTTTACAATATGTTTTCCTTCTAACAAATACCGGAAATGTGTTTAATAAGTTTCGTTCTTTAGTGTCTAGGTCTAAGCATAACAATATTACTTTAACAAATCCGTTATTGAGTTTAACGAAGATTTATCCTGATCCAAACTCTTCGGTTGAAATATGTTTTTTAATATTCCCACTAAAGGTTTGATTGTAAATTGGGGTTTTAATTAATCTTGGGTTTAAAATCATTATGTGATGGACATGTTTCTTAAATTGGTTCCATTGATGGTGCATAGTCTCTTTTGGTTAAATTTGGCTTATGAATAATAGATTTAAGCATTTTTAAATGCCACGTATGTGTACTGTTTGTTAAATTTCCAATTGGAATATAATAAATATATAAATAAGTGATATTTACAGAAGGTTTTCGCAATTATGGTAGGTAAGTTTATCATTGATGGCGTCGCCTTCCAAGGTACTACCTGATAACACGATGGCATTATTTAAAACTTGTTATTGCTAAACTGATAATCTCAACTACTGAGTTGCGTTATATTATCATCGTGTTACAATAATAATGTGTTGCTCTGCTACTGCCTTGTCTAATTAAAGTAATGCTCCCAAGTACCCAGGGTATTGCAATTGTGTTGAGGTTGTCGCCAAGCAAATCAGTTCGGGGACCGTTGAGTAGCCCCGCCAGGTTAGCAGCTTGTAAGCACCTCGCTAGACCAGGCTTGCTCCCCAGATTCAGGTGTCGAGCTATATTTGCGTTGTCTCTCAGCTGCTAAGCGGTGGTTACTCTGGCTACCAGAATGCGAATGTGAATGTGAATGCGAGTGAGTGTTTGTGTATATGAGACGTGGCTGTCTGCATATTTATTTGAGTATTTTTTGTTGTTGCCGCTGGTGTATTTTATGTGTTGGGGGGCTTTCGGTTTCCATGTTGTGCCTGTTGACGCAAATTGCCAAAATTGCCTGCGGTTGTGTTTACATGGCGAATGTAACAGACAAGTGACAGCCGCACGCAGCAAATTCAAATAAAAGCCAATGCCAGCGAGTAGGACAAGTGCCAGAGGAGTGTACAATACAAGCATCCATATACATATACATATATATATATATATTTGAATATACTTCAGAGAGCGAGACAGAGAGACAGGACGATGAAGGATGGGGCAGCAATCGTGCGTTACATTATTTAATTTTGACATGTGCTTGAGGTTTTGCCTTCACACATGCATATGTAGTTGTCTATGTGTGTGAATTGCCAATTCAAATTTAAGCTAATGTTCCTTTGATATATGTGTGCGGCTTTTCATTCACACACACACACACAGTTACATCTATTGCCATAGTTGCCCCACAGTCATTTGCAGCTATCAATAAATGGATTGCCATCTTTGATGATTTATTGCCTCTTCATGCCAAGTCCTGCCATATACAAATATTCTACTATGTATATACACACATATCATATATACACATATTTATATTTGCCTTCCAATTTGTTTGTTTATGCATTTGCCTTTGTTTCTGTTGATATTGATGTTTAGTCTGCTTTCACTTTCACAAATATTTTGCCACTTTAATATTTGGTCTTTAAATTCGCTTTAAAGTTTTGCTGTTTTCTGTTTACTTTGCTGCTTAGTTTCATTTTTTTTTGCTTCTTTGTTTTGCGACATGATTTTGATTGCTTCGACACTTTATTTCGTATGCATCCTTATTCAGCCTGCTCCTTAAAGTCCTTTTTCTTGAATGCCTTTCAACAGTTTGCTGTTGTCACAGCCTCCGATGCTTCTGATAGTCCTTTAGATATACATTTCACAGCATCAATTCCATTGCATACTGTGGGCCTATTTTGTTTCGAGTAGCGGGTTGCTTTGTGGCCAGAAATGGCTGGAAATATTTATTACATTATTTATTAAATAAATAAGTTGTTTATGAATTTTATTGGCAGCATATATAAAACTAAAAACACACTGATATTTTAAAATAAATAATTGTTATGGTGAAATAAATATAAAAATATATAATCGTAATTGAAATAGTTTTGTATACCTAAAAATTGCTATTGACTAGCGTCATTTATTAGTTTTTTTCTGCGTGCACTAGATAAATAAAAAAAAAAAAAAAATAAATAATATCAATCGAATTTCCAATCGCCAAACAACTTGACATCCTTTTAAAATCAATTGCAAAGAATTCATAATTTTCCATTTTATTAATATGGTGGAAGTTCTTTATAATTATTTTCCATATCCTTGCAGTGGATATCTTGTCTTCTAATTTCTAATGAGTATCTTTTAATTATTCTTGTAATATTTTTAATCCAATATTTTTTTCCTACATTATTTTATTAGCGCTCTATGCAATTTTATTCTATATCTGAGCAGTTATTATTCATAACAAAGCTCGCATTGCCATTTCTAATGGGTATCTTTTAGTTGTTCTTGTCATAGATCTAGATTACATCTGTTACGCATTCAAACAGTTTTCCTCGTTTTGCAGTTGCTTTCCCCTGTTTTATATTTTCTCCCCTTTTCCCCTCTGCTCGTTCCCCCTTCCGGTTCAGTTTTTTTAAAGCAAAGCTTTAGACTGGACGTCGTTGTATAGTAAGTGCTGCTTTGCCCTTATCAAATGCTGCTTTAGGCAGACGCTTTTCACCTTTTTTTTGCAGTGGTTGTTGCTGTTGTTGTTGTTGCCTGAGCTGGGTGACTTTCTATCTGCACCCTCAATAAATCTACCATCGCATATCTTTCGGGGTTCTTCGGCGCGTGTTTTTACAGCATCAACAAAATAACTCAAAGTGTCATCCAAGGCTCTTGAAGTCTATTGTGTTATGCCTTTTGTTATTGTTATGCTTTGTGTTTGTTGCCTGCTTGTTGTTGCCGAGTCGACTTCCTTGAGCTACAGTCGCAGACGCAGCTATGACTATTTCCCAGAGCTTTCCCCAGAGCTGTTTGCCATTGCTTATCCCGCAACAAAACGTTTGTGTCGTTTTGTCGCCTGCAATCGTTGCCGGCTTTGGCTGTTACACGTGTAACCTTTGTAACAATGCCTTGTGCTCTCCTCGTACTTGGTATTTGCTTTGCTTTCACCAAAATTGAGGCGATTGGTCCTTATGGCTGCCCCCCCCCTCCACCCGATCCCACATGCCGCGTTTCCCCCTCGTCGGTTTTATAAGCGAAAGCACCATTTTTATTAGGTGTGCTTTTCTTGTCGAGCCTCGGCGACACGGCACAAAGTCTCGACATTTGTAAATCACTATGCGACGCATGAGGGATGGAGGGGAGACGAGGTGCGGGCTGCGGGGGCAGCCACTCAAATGCATACACACGCTTATGCTTATACTTATACACATAAATAATATATATGTATGTATATACACGCACACACATACATATGTGTTTTATTCATGGCATTTTAGTGTTTGATAACAATCTAAGCAAAATGTACGACATTGTTGGGCCTTCCATCTTGAAGAGGCCCTGACGTGCGGTAGGTCGAGGTGCGAGCAGCCTGCCACAAACCAGAGGGGCGCTTCCACGCCCACGCCCACGCTAACGCTTATGGCCATGCCCACGCTCATCCCCCACTATATTCTCCAGATACCTTGATGTATTTTGTATTTACACCGCATATCCAAAGGCTAAAAGGGAATTAAAAGCAAGTGGCAATCGTTATTAATTACAATTAATAAATTTCAATTCAAAAAATTGAAGGTCTTTAATATACATTTTTAAAATTACAGCACTATAACATAACAATAATTGCGCTACATTTTATAAATATATTTTTATTACAAGTGGAAACGAATAATTATAACATTATAATTGGAAATAGTATAATTGTAATTTTAAATATTTACAAAAATAAAAAAAATCGAAGAAGGAAATTTTTTTGAGTATATCAAATAAATATATTGTTTGTTACCAAAGCATTTCAGTGATTATAAGAATTTCTGAACACAAAACTAAATATACAACGATTACTTTTCATCACTTGATGAAGATAAAGTTTCTTTAAGAATTTTCAACGAAAGCAAACAATTTGACTTGAAACTTAAATTTTTAATATTTATTTATATTTAATGCTTGAAAATTAAATTTTCTATGTTTAATTAAAATTGTTTCAATATAACTTTAAAAGTCTTGAATATTTTCAATTTACACATATTATTGTTTATAAATTATTAAATTATAAATTCAATATATTGAAAATGAATGGTAGAATATGTATAAAAATATTCATTAAAATGTAATTTTCAATGTATATTTAATTTTCTTAAGTTCTGCGACACGTATCTCTCAGTCGAGCACACTCAGCCTGCTGTCCTACTTGTTTGAATTTGGTATTTCGCATTTGGTATTTTGTGTGCTGAGTGTTGTGTGTTGTGTGCTGTGCGTGCGCTGCCTTGTTGCCCACTTTAACATTTTGAGGGGCATCGGCAATGCATTGAAATTATTACATATTATAAATCATATCATGGCATCACATTATGCTCTCAGCATATCATATCATATCATTTCGTATATCGCACATACAATTTGCCCGGCTTTCAGTGTGCAACCTTTTTTTGCTTATTTTGTTTTCGTTTTTCCTTTTTTTTTTGTTGTATTCGCTTTTGTTGTGCGCTCTGGGGAAATTTTGAAGTCAAAACATTTTGTGGCAACCGCCTTCGCCCCACTTTGCTAGTTTGCCACTTTAGTTTGTTAGACTCTTGACAATGTTACGAGGGTTTTTTCACCTGAGCACAAAAAACACAAAACACACACACAAACGAACAGTTGATTCATGGAAATAGGAGTCGCCACTTATCAGAGCTATCTTAAGAGTAACATACGAGTACTCATTTGTGTCTAGCTGAATGTATCCAAGTGTCTGCTGTTGTTACAAATGCTTGCTGTCTGTCATGTCAGTTGGGCATTCGATGCTCGAGGTTTTTAGTTTCCAGTTGCAGTCCCAAAGTGCAAATATATCATCCAGGTGTCTCGATATGCTATCCGTTTGTTACATTTATCTATAACGCTTATGTGCTTATCGAATGAAGAGTGCAACAGTATTTTACTCAATTTGCCCCCAAGTCGCAAATATATTTGAGTCTTTGGCACACACTGCGTATGCGTAATGAATGAATTTATTGCTGTATTTGCGAGCACAAAGTTTAGGGGGCAAAAGTAAGGCACTCAAGTGTCTATAATATATACCTACAAAGTATCTGCAGTTGAGAAGTATCTGCAAGTGGCAAAAGTAACTTAGTAAATAAAGCATGTTTAATTGAAGTCTATGTTGCTATTGAAATTCGTAACTTTTACACCAGGCATCTTTTGTTATTCTATATAGAAGTGAAGTGATACTATTGTTTTGTTTTTCTTTAATGAATTCTTGTATCTTCTCATAATATATTTTATAAATTTATTTGTTCATTAAAAATGAAATGTCATAGATTGCGGCTGCATTTTTAATTTCATTATCAGTGCTTATTTCGTTTAACTCATTAGTCTTTTTTTCTATATTACTTTTCTACCATTTCTTTAAGTGTGCAAATATATCTTATGACTGGCAAAACTAACTTACTAAATAAAGAATGTTTAATTGAAGTCTATGTTGCTATTGAAGTTTGTAACTTTTACAGCAGGCATCTCGTATTATTATATATAGTAGTTACGTGATAATATTTTGTATTTCTTTAATGAATTATTGTATCTTCTCATAATATATTTTATAAATTTATTTGTTCCCTAAAGATGAAATGTCATAAATTGCGGCTGCATTTTTAATTTCATTCTCAGTGCTTATTTTGTTCAACTCATTCGTCACTTCTCATATACATATATTATTTCTTTACAATTTTTTCAAGTGTGCAAATATATTTAAAGACTTTTAATACAATACATACTTTATGTACGTATAATGCGGGAATACTCTTGTGTGGCAAAATGAGCTATTCATAATTTTGCGTCATTAATTGACTTATTGTTGCTACTCGATGCTGCCACACACACACATACGCACACACACAAACAGACGGACAGCTCCTGCTAATTGCTGTGTGTATTGATTGATTAATAATGTTATTTCGGCTTGTTTATTTTTCCCCAGCTGGAGCATTAAGCACAGCAAATATAGTATGTGTGTGGCGAGTAGCGTGTCTGCGCAACATTCGATTTCGCATTCGGATTCGCATTCGACTGCAGTAATTTTCACATTTTTGATGATTCGATGACCCTTCAAAGTGCCTATAAAAAGAGATTCGCATTCGGATTTGGATTGGGATGCCGCAAGGAAAACACACTCGTTTCGTTCGCTTTATCAGATTTTCTTCATGTTTTTATTTATTTATATTTTAGTGGTAATAATTATGTTTATGGTATACAATAACGGCAACGATCAGCAGCTGATTAATGTAGATTGATCCATTTGCGAATACTTTTAATAGCGCGCCAGTTTCGTTTGATTGTTTTCTCATCGATTCACTTCTCATTTGTTTTGAATTGTTTTGATTTGTTTGTTTGTTTGTTTGTTTTTAGCATTTGTTTATAACATACACTTATTAACAAATATCACATAGATATTCTAGCTTAGCTGCTAACTTATTATCGCTTAGTATACAAAACTATGGCGAACGGGGCTAAAGCTAACCTCACTTTTCTTTCTGCTCTCTCTTTCGGTTGCTTTATTCGCTTTTATTCGCGTTCGTCATATGAAATAATATTTTGGCATTTTAGTTCATGGATAATATAATAAAACATTGGTGTGCTTAATACTAGTTCGCTGATGGGGATGGAATCATCCGATGTATATACAACATATTCCTTTTCTTCTTCTTGTTCTACTCCTATTCCTATTCCTACTGCTTCTCCCTCTTTCTTCTCTTGCATTAAAACTCTTTTATTTTTGTTTTGTTTTTTGCTAGAAATAGTAACTTTTTCTTTGCGCGTAATTTCATAAGAATACTTTGCTTTTGCGTCTGCGGATGTCTGCTTGGAAGTGAAAGTGAAATTAAAATGAGATCTTTTAGATACAAAAAAAAAAATTAAATAAAAAACACAAAATACAAAACAAACAAAATAATGATGAAAACTATTCAAAAACAAAGTTTTACGTTTTCTTTGCTTATTTTTCAAAATGTTTTTACACTTGCTTCGTGCAACTTATTAACATTTATTTTTTCTTTGATTCCTTCTAGTTTATTGTTTTTTAGAATTTGCAGAATTTTTTATTGTGCTTCTCTTTTCTGCGTGTTGAAATTTTAGATGGATATGAAACCTTGTTTTATTTTAAATGATTTTTCTTTTCTCTTCTTGCAATTTTGTGTCCCTTTCTGTAGAGTGTATTATATACTTTTAAAAATTGTTTTTTTTTGTAATATATTTTAGCTAGCTCTCTATCTGACCTTTTCTGTCCCAGTTTGCTTTGTTTTCTTTACCTTCCTACACATCAGATTCTTCTCTTTAGCTAAATCTCCCCATCTCACTATCGCTGTTTAGACCTTGTCGTCAAAGTTGGAGACGGGCCTGTAGGAACGTTGTTTGGCATGCAGATGCCGGATGTACAAGTAGAGGCCTCCGATGATGGTCACCAGCACGCCGATGATCACATACAAGACGTGATCATCGACTTTGGGATGCACAACCTCAACCACTTTGGCAAAGTCGTGCTGGCAAGGTGATGGCGGCGTGGTTTGTGGCCCGCTGGTGGTGCTAGTGATGGTTGTGGTGCTGCTGACCGTGGTTGAGGGCTGCTCTGTGGTGTTATCCACCTTGGAGTCCTCGTGCTCACGCTGATAGCCATAGCCCTCGTCGTAGTTGCCCGAGCTGGGCATGGGAGCGCCCTTGGGCCAGCAGATGGGACAGCAGCTGTCCTTGAGGATCACCTGGCGGTTGCTGGGACAGTTGAGGGAGCCGCAGAACGAGATGGTGCACTTCTCCTCGCCCTTGACGCACTGGCATTGATAGCAGCCGTCCACCCAGCTCTCGCCGTTCTTGAAGAACGTGTTCAGGTTCTTGGACTCGCAGATGGCATTGTTGCTCTCGTCGCAGCTCTGCTCGCATATCTTGGTGCCCGACTTGCAGCTGCAGCGCTGGCAGCTCTGCAGCCAATTGAACTCCGTCTCGCGCACCTCCGAGCAATTCGGCTCCTGCTGGCATTCGTAGTTGCCACAGCACTGGCCGGGCGTGTCCATTGCCTCTGGCTCCAGTTCGACCACAACTTCGCCCTCGTCGGTGTTGCAGTCGGGGATGTAGCAAGTCTTGCACACGCACTTCTTGGACAGACAGCACTGGGCGAAGAGATCTTCGGTTATCAGGCTGCTGTTGAACGCGCTGCTCTCCGTGGTGGCCATCAGGGATGCGATGCTGCCGACGCCACCGCTGCCCACGGCATTCGTGCTGATGAGATCCACGTTCATCTCACGCAGCTCCCGTATGGCGCTGTCCTCCGGACACTGCATGTCCGCGTCCGGCGGACACACAATGCCGTCGCAGGGCAGCGGAATGGGCGCCAGGTCCAACACTGCAAATAAGAAATTACTTATTTAGTTTTAATTAAAACAAAAAGTGGACTAAAGTATTGTATAAAATAAACTCGTTTCGGATCGTGACATACAGAAACAAAAACTCGTGCAACAAGTTTGCAATTTCTAGCCTTTATGGTTTGTACATACAAAAACGATTTCGACAAATATATATTTTATTTATACATATTCCCCAAATATGTATGTTTTCTTCTTGCTATTATCCACATTTAAACAATCTACTTGTTATTATAACATGTGCATTTAAATGAATACTGTAATAATAATTTAAAAACTTGATTTTTGTTTGTCTTTTTATAACAGCATTAAATATATTATAAAACTATTTTTCTTTTTATTTTAATTTTGTATCATATTAACATTTTTTATTTTTATCTTCTTTTCACAAACATGTTTGTTATATATATTTATTAATTTACATATTATTTAACAACAAAATAAATAAATTGTTGTCTATTATTTCAGCTTGATACAGATATTTTCTCAATTATGTTAATAATTAAACATGGCAAATATCAAAATGAAATATAATATATACAAAATTTGTTTATTTTTATTTCAGCTTGATACAGCTTTTTCAAAATGAGTATTTTCATTGCCATTTTTAATTAATTTCTATACACATTGCATTTTGTAATATTGCAATAATTATATAGTAATAAAATGGCAATTAATTTGTCGAATAATGAGTTAGGATCTGTTAAAATTTTAATTTGAATCATAAACAATTTAATTGCTATGCCTCAATCAAAAAGTTCGCTGTTCAGCATATGATATGCATATTAAGTGAGCAGCTGGTCAGCAGATATTGATAGCGATCAGGAATAATAATAATAATACGATAAAAAATGTTCTTTTGCGCTGCATAAAATTAGTGTGCAGAAGTGTAAAACGTGTTCTCAGAGTTTCGCTTCAATTTCAACTCGTTTGCGACCTAATTGGGGCTCAGTCGATATCCCCATTTGGACTAATTCCAATTTGTGTTACACTATTCCAGTTTCGGAGTGCAACACTGCGCGTCGTCGAGTGGGTTTTAACACTGTCGTGCAAATGAAATGTACATTTAAGAAATTAACACGAAACGCGCAGCTTTCTTCGTGTCGCATTATCTGCAAATTGAATCGACAACTTCTCGGGTGTGTGTTTGCTGTGTGTATCCGTGGGGGGTGTGTGTCACGGTGTGTGTATTTTTGTACCTGTACCCGTTGGCAACCTTTCACTAAAGTCTCGAATTTACCTTTACACTCAGCCGCACTTTTGTTTGCCAATTGGGTTTGGCAGCTGCGAAACTTTGCGGCTTCCTTTGAGCTCAAGTTAATTTGTCATTTTCACTCGCCCATATAATGGGAATTTCTTTTCGCTCGCTGTTTTCATTTTTCGCATTCCATCTTTTGCGTTCGCGTTCGCGCTCGTCTTCTGCTTCATCTTTTCCTGTTTTTTTTTTTTCATTTTTTTGATTTTCCGAACTTTTCCTCGCCAACAATGAACTTTGCCCTTTGCCTTCGACTTTTTTTTCGCTTCGGCCAAGACAAAAGCCAAATATCTTATATAAGAATCGACTTGATTTACTCGCAAAGAATATGATACGAGACAATCTCGGCGCATGCACAAATTAAGAGTTTTCCACTCCTGCACTTCGTTTGATCTATACACAAAATTCATGCAGTCAAAGTCCTCGACCCGTCACCACTCCCCTCAGTCCCCACTCCCCTCTCCATCCACACCCTGTCCCCAGCCCATAATTTAGCGTGGCGTCTCGTCGCGCTGTCAGCGTTGAAGGCCCTTCAACAAACTTCTTACACTTTATTTAATTAAAGTTTTTTTTTTTTCGTTCGTTCGTTCTTTCTTTATATTTATTATTTCGTGTATGTGTGTGTGTGTGTGTGTGTAACGGTCTCTATCGTCGCTGCTTATCAGCGGACCAGCTTAGACAGCGCTGGGACAGTTGTTCGCTGCTTTTATTTCTGTATTGAGTCCGCAATTTGACTTTGAAGTGGAGCGCCCGCCTTGTCTGCCGAGGGGGGCGGATTGGGCTGCGGGGGGAGGGCAAGGCGAGAGGTCTTTGGTTTTTAATGCCAGACTTGTACAACATATAAACTTGCACTGGCGCTCGTCGACCCGACTTCAAATTACCCTTTGCTAATTAAAACGAATCCATAACTAGCAAAATTTCCCTTTTTTGGGGGAATTTATTTATCTTTATTTCGATATTGTCCTATTACTATGATTAATAAATTATGCTTTATGGATGATAAACAATTTCATGTTCATTTGAATTACAGGCTAAAGCTTCTCATATAGTAAGCTAACTTTCATTTCAATTTCGTTGCTTAAAAGTTATTGACTTGCTTTAGGCTGTATTACTTCTGTTGAAGTGACGCTGAAAATTCACAGAATTCTCAATATTCTAATGCCATTTGGTAAGTGATACTTTACTTGCCACACAGACCTGTAATTATTTTGGTTGACTACGGTTTCAGAATTTATTTTGCAGAAATTTACCCGAAAAGGAAAATTAACTTTCATCATAAGCACATTTAATCTGCTTAAACGTTAAGCTAGCTTGCTTCTAAATTTAGTTTCTGCTCTGGTCGCTGAGTTGCTTGCGGCACAATAACTGAAACTAAAGCTATTTTTGGAAAGTACTTGTCGTATACTTGATAATTTCATGCAAATATTTCTATTGTCTCTTAGTCGGTGGCATACCCTGCTCTATGCTGGCCACAATTACAGGGTGTGACAGGCGAAAAAGCTGTTGCTTTTGCATTTGCTGCTGAGCGAAATAGCGTAAAATGTGAATGAATTAGCCTTCAGAGTGCGACAGTGGAAAGTCAAGCAACTGTCAGACTAGCCAGACAGCCAGACGGAGGGACAGACAGACACCCAGGCGGTCGAAGATGGGTGTCGCGAAGAGGGATGCAGGATGAGACGAAGATAAAGCTAGTCATATAACCTAACCTAGATAAAAACCGCACACTTGGCTGCCTACAAGAGTGTGGCAAGCTGAGTGCGGCAATAACAGGACAAAAGCATATAGAAAGTTGCAGCAACATGGCCTTTTTTTTTGCTGCTGCTGTTGTTGTTTTGTGTTATTTTACATATTTTTTTTGTTGTATTTTGTTTTCATCCTGCGCTCGCTTTTCGTCCCCTGCATTCCCCACTCTATCTGAAACTTATAAACAGCGCAGAAAGTTTACCATAAAGGCTAAAGTACATATAGAACTCGAGTGTTTTGCATTTTATGTTGCATGAAACACGGAAAAACGAAAAAAAAAATACAAGGGGGAGAAAAACTCTTTAAAGTGAAAACTTTTTTAATAATACAACGACTGCGACTGCGACAAAGACGAAAGCAATCGTTTTACTCCTCTTTCTCTTCTTCTGTTTTTCTCTCAGTGTACACGTTGGAAAAGTTGCCCCTGTGCCACGCCCTTCACGCCCTCCACTTGAGCCGAGCCATTGTGTAAAGAATTTAAATTGTTAGTTTATCTCCTGACACTGATTGGAATCACGATTTTAAAACATGCTCATGCCGACAGCTTCCCGGAGCGTGCAGCTTAATGCCAAAATACCTGAAAGCTTTTGGTTTGACATGTAATAAGCGAAAGCTGTTTGAAGCTCGCTGCCCAGATAATCAGCGAGAGTTTTCGAACAAAACTCAAATTGAGTTGAGTTCAAACAACAAGACCAAACGGAAATTAGTTTCTTGTGAATTTCTCAATGCTTTTGATTCCTTTGAACTCCATTCAAATTGCCAGCAGCACATTATTTTTGTGTATTTACAAAAGTTTTCTGTCGATTGCGCATAAGTTATAAGCACGCAATTAAATAAAACGTCACACAGAAAATGCTATAAGCACACGTATTTTATGTACTTGAATTTGCTTCACAAAAAGTAACAAGTTTTTTTTACAAGTAAAAACTAAAATAACGAGCATCTAAGACAGTACAAAACCAACTTAGAGAGTCTTTAAATTCAGTAAAGATTTTGGAGACAATAAATAAATTTAAAAAATGTGCTTTTGAACTGAAAAAATTTGCTAATCTATTGAGACTAACAACTAATTTAAAAAGCATCTAGGAGAATCAATAGATGTTCCGAATTCAGTAGCGATTTTGGAAACAAGAAATAAATTCAACAATATGCTTTTGAACTGGAAAAAGATGCAAATCTGAACTAAAATAAGTACCATCTAGGAAAATCAAGAGATGTTTTGAATTCAGTAGAGATTTTGGAGACAAAAAATAAATTTAACAATATGTTTTTTAACTGGAAAAAAATTGCTAATCTATTAACACTGACTACGAACAGAATTAGCATCTAGAAAAATTTCGAATTCAGTAGAAATTTTGAAGACAATAAATATATTCAACAAAATGCTTTTGAACTGGAAACATTTTATAAGAATAATTAATAAAAGTAAGTAGCATCAAAAGGAGTCACGAGAAAAATTCTGAAACGATTTTGGGGACAATAAATAAATACAAAAATATTCTGCTGCACTTCAGAAAGCTGCTGAACTTTTAAGCATTACAATGTGCTTTCAGCTACTTCTTCAAAGTTTCCTAGGCCAACATTAATTTCAATCAAAATGAAAAGCGCAATATATCGCATTAAAAACTCATTGAACTCGAAGCTAATTTCACAAGGTGCCTGAGCAGCTTTCATCTACTTTTTTAGATGACGCCAACGAAATTGCACTTTACTCGTAGGTAAATAAACTTAACAACTGTATCTTTAAGACTCATTGAATTTAAACACAAAGTTCGCAGTGGACTTGAGCAGCTTTCATCTGCTTTTAGATTAACTACAAAGTAAATTGAAATTCAAGTAAATAAAGTTGCCGTAAGTTGTAGGTTTACTAGTTTACTTTGTCCGCCATTCCACGCAGACATTTTCCAAGTTGCGCTTATCTCCATCGTTTCTTATTAGTTTAGTCGCGTCTAATAGCCTGTGACTAGGGGGTTAATTGAAGGACTGCGACTGCAGCTGGAGCGTAGATTTTCAGTCTGTTTTAACGCTTTGTTTCGCCGCCTCGCAATCCTTTTGTTTGCCCGCTTTATCTGGCTGAGTGACCGCCCTGGCTAAATGGAATTCAATCAGGCTAATAGCCCGATTGGTCAGCACAAGGTCAGCGAGCAGGTGGGCGTGATTTCAAATTATGGTTGTCCTGGCTGTGCAAGTTCATTTAGTTGCTTTCATACAGTTTTCGAAGCATGTTGCAGCTGGTCGCGAATGCCACGCTGCGTGCCATTTATGCGCTGAGCCGACTTCTTGGCCTCATGGCTGCCACAATGCCGCAGCTGGGACGCAACGGGGGACGAGGAGTGCGGAGCGTGTGGTATTGGCGCCTCCATGGCTACCTTGTGGCCGGCTTTGTTGTCTGCTATTCACCGCACGCCATTTACATGATCTACACACGCATGCACTTCCTGCGCCAGAATCGATTGCTGCTCATCGTGGGCTTGCAGCATTATGTGCTGCTGCTTGTGTCCACGTTCATCATGCTCTACATGCACACGACACGACAGCTGTGCTTCATCGGGTGGCTCAATAAGCTGCTTTCGTGCCGCCGCCAGCTGCTGAAGCTGCTGCACACCTCAAGGACTCAGCTCAAGGACTCAGCGCATTCTCCGCTCCACTCACGTCAAAATCTCTGCGTCCTCTTTCTGCTGACGGCCGCCATCATCGGCTCTGGCGTCCACTCCGGTTTCATCCTC
Organism: Drosophila immigrans; assembly: GCA_963583835.1. Classification (NCBI taxonomy): domain Eukaryota; kingdom Metazoa; phylum Arthropoda; class Insecta; order Diptera; family Drosophilidae; genus Drosophila; species Drosophila immigrans. The sequence goes on from OY757141.1 coordinate 21,584,587, forward strand.
ATCCATGATCCGATGGCGCATCGCAGCGCTCGATACTTTGGCAGTGTGCTCTTCTTCTATGGCCTCCAGCTGGGGTTGCAGCTGTGCTTGGCCCTGTATCTGCTGGTGCTGTTGCTGCTAAGCCACTTGTTGCACCATTGTAATCTGCTCTTGCAGCACATTCTGACGGATGCGCTGCACACGCATCGCACACATCTCGGCATGTGGGGCATGCCGCAGCGTCGGCGTCTCCATGCCGCCCAGCAGCACTGGCTCTCCTTGGAGCTGTGGCGTCTGTGGCGACTCCACAATCAGCTGTGGCAGCTGAGTCAACACCTCTGCTCCCTGCACAGCAGCCAGCTGCTCATCTTCGTGGTGTTCGTGCCCATCGAGTGTGTGATGCACGGCTTCTTCACCTACTTCGTGCACTTCAGTCGCTGGTTCGCCAAGCACAATCTTGCGCATCCCAAATTCAATGCCTTCGGCTTGCTGTTCATCTCCTCGCTGTTCCTGCAGCTCACGCTGGTCATCGTGGAGACGCATCGCCAGCGGCGCCTCTACTGCGAGACGCGTCGCAGCCTGCGAAGCGCCGCCTTGGAGCTGCCAACCGAGTGCAGCAAAGCTCTGAGGCAAACGGTAAGCAACAGTTTGAGATGGCTACACATCGATCTATATCCTTTAAACTCTATCGATGATACTTTGAATCTTTATACGGATTTTATTTTTCAAAATCTATACTATAAATTGGCTATTTATATTAGACTGACATTAACTAAACTATCAATACGTTGCCTAGACGGTGAGATAGCAGAGTAAAATATTAGTTTAAGATACTTTATCTGACAATTTTAAATTCTCACTCTAACTATCTTAAATAGCGCATTAAAATTAGTAGAGAATGAAGACTGAATGAAGAATGTTCATTAAAAATATTCAAAGAACACTAGAAACAAGGCATTGAAATTAAAATATAGAAGGCTCGTTTTAATTTGTATATGTCGTTCTAGGAATAATTTGGTTCTTTTTTCTTTTTATATATTTTTGTTAAAAAAATTTAAGTAAACGAATCGAAGTGCTTGGAAACAGCAGGAGGATGCAATTTACATACTTTAAATTTTATGAATTTAAATATTAGTATTTTAAAGATATTGTCGATGTCGTAATGAAAAAAACAACGCGCATTTAAAAAGAAACTCAATCAAAATATATATTTTGGTGTGTTTCAATATAATCAAATTAAATAATAGCAAGTAGTTCAAAAAGTTCACACTTCCTTGTAAGACAATTCTCTTCTATTACTATCTTTTTTACAACTCAAATTTGAGCCGTCAAACCTTTTCAGATGCATAGTAGACTTTCATAGAATTGTTCTGAGAATCGAATGCAATAAATTATTATTGCTTTCACGCGCTCCCGTTTTTAAAACGATTGCACAACGTTCAATTATCACCGCTTTGCTAACCCAGAACACGAACCTTTATTCAAATGCATAAATTTGCAATTAAGATCTATAAGAGTTTCATGAAAATCCCGGCAAATGCGGAAGAATAAAATTAAGAGTGAATAACCGATAACGTATTGTTCTTAACCCCATCAGATCGAGTTGTATGGACTCCAACTGCAGCTTAACGAACGCATTAACAAGCTCTCCGCCTGTGGACTCTTCGAGCTGAACAATGGCCTCTTATTTGGCATAATACAAACAATTATAATCTACATAATGATACTCATACAATTTGATAAGATCATTTACACATAATGATGTTTGCACAGCGAACACACTGAACGATGTACAAATATAAATACTGATGCATCCATACACAGATGTTGAGATAATTAAGGCTAAAGAATAAGGTAAATATTTGGCAGACTTACGTGTCGTTGCTCTGATATACGTCAGATTGAGAGTGATCACTGTGAGGACCAGGACAACCATATCACTAGGAATCAGCATTTTGCACTTGAGTGTGTGTTATCGATAAATTGGGCTGACAATCGATATGACCTTGGCAAGGCGCGGCTGCAGAATTTTTGCGACTGAATTCGCAAAGTTGTCTGAGAGATAGAGTCTGCGATCGCGGTTACGAATGTGTGTTTCTTGATTCCTTTATTGCGAAATCAGAACCAATTGAATTCCGTCGTATATCATCTGTGAAGGAAAGCAAAGCAATGAAAAATGAAAACAAATTAAAGAATCCAAATAAATAAAATGAAATGTTTCGAATTGTCAACCCACATTGTTTGCCTCGTAATTTTTTTTATTCAATTTTAATAGCCGGGACCCAGTCACAATATTCTACAGATACAGATACAGAATCAGCTACGACTACAGCAACAACGCATTCAGAGGCGTCTTTATGTGTTTATTTAAATACGTGTACAGTCAAACCTTTCTATAATAAACGACACGGCGGTCTATATAAATTATTGCTTAGAATAAATGTCGATTTAATGCTTGCTTAATGTGCGTCTGCGTGCTACAGTCCAACCTCATTTTAAAGGTAAAACAGCTTTGTGTTAATTCCGGATTTTCTTATAATGTATCTAATAAATATTTTGTTGCATTTATTTTGAGTATTCATATAAATTTAAAATAAATAATGTATTTATTTCGCATACAAAATGTTGTAACACATAATTGATTTTCACTGCTTATTAAAACCCATAAAAATATATGTATGTGTAAGCATAAAAACATGAGTTCATTACAGATTGACCCAACTGAATAGCAAATACTTCCTCATAATGATTAGTACTTTGATTTATTGCTGCTTTGGCACAGTGAAGCTCGACTTGTAATGCTATTATCAACAGTTCATTTACAAAGACATTTACAAAACTTGATTTATCTGCTTGCTAATATGTAAAGAAAACGTTTTGATAAATTAATAATTACGTTTAATTATCGTCAAATTAATTTTAGATTTATGTCTCAAAAGATGAAACATGATTGAATTGTAAAAAAAAGTTTCCTTTTCAATTTTAAATTACTTTTAACTTCATTGCAAGTTGAAAAGTTGATTTAATTTTGAATATGTAATGAAGCTGTTCATTTAAAATTTGCCGTTGTCTAAAATTGAAATTGCAAATCAAGGATTAAGCTTCACTTTGATGGCCCACAAGGAAGTCGAACTATCCATCAATATTATGATTTATGAAACTGTCCAACGTCTGTTTTAGCAGTGCCCAACTGTATATTAATTTAATTGCAGTGCAAAACAGGGCAGTAAACATTGAGAAGCGTTACTAAGTCACAGACTGGGGGATCGGGGGCAGGGAGGGGGGCGGACGAACGGACTGTGGAGAGTCGACGGTCGACGCTGGACGGTCGACGGTGGACTGTGAGCAGAGCGTACACGGGGCTGTTGTATCACTGCTAAAAATAGCAACCTTTTTTGGATTTGTGCGAATAGTTTTTAATGACCGGAGGCAACCCGACGGCAACCCGGCACACATTTCACTCACTCATGAGATACAGATACTCGTACTATGAGGATGAGAGTATCTCGAATCTCGTATCTCGAGCACACGCCACAAAAGCAAAACCGAAACTGAAAAGTGTTGCTTTTTGTCCATGGTTGTTGTTGCTGCTGCCCCATCTTCAACGCTTTTGCTGCCGTTGCTTTTGTTTTTGTGGCCTGAATGAAGCAGCCAAGCCAAAGCTGATAAACGTTGCTGCCACATGGGGCAGGCAGGCAGGCAGGCAGAGAAAAGGTACAGGTAGTCGTTGATGTTGCCTCTGTTTTGGCTCAGATTGGGGACTCGCATCAATTTTGCTGCTGCTGCTGTTGCTGCTGCTGCTGCTTTTCATATTCATTCAATCAAATGCTAAAACGAGTCACTGAGGCAGATTCACAGCTTGCAATTTATGGCAAGCGGATTGCAACCGACGAAGGCCACTCTACCGGCTGCCTTTAAAAACGTTGTGGCTTTAAATGAATGGCACACGAATGGGGAAAGGAAAGCCAGACTGCAACTATCAATCAAACTGTTAATCGAATTGTTAATTAATCAACAACAACAACACTTCCGATTTGCCACCGAATAGCTTTGGCAACATCTGGGGCCTGGGAACATCTCGTTGCTCGACATAATAAATGGCTTGCTTTCAATTTTATAAGGTATTTAAGCGAGTGTGCATGTGAATAACAAGTGAGTATATCTTTTTTCTTTTTCTTTTTATTTTCAGCTCGAGTCTATTCAGCTCTTGATTCTTCCAATTGAATGCACTCAAGCGGCTGCATCAGTTGCTAGGTAAATATTTATATAACAAAACCCACACCACCCCACATCGACTAAGTGAGGATGATTCAACCAGGTTCTTAAATTCTACTCCCATTATGACGGCATTATGGAGGGCGATTGTGGTCTGGTCTTATATAACATGATTCATAGATGGTTCATTCACTTTTCGCAGTTCGTGTATCACATGAATTCAGGGTGTACTTGTTTTGACAGTCAGGTTCAATTTGCGAAAGAATTTCGACTGTGTAAACAGCAAATCGAATCGAATTGTATTCGCTAATTTTCGGTTAATAATAGAATTCTTCATAATGAATTGTTTACGCCATCAATTGAATGCAATTTATATACAACTTTATCGAAATAAAAGTGTCTGCACGTAAAAAAGGCAAAGAGAAATAGACGAAAATTCCACAGAATAGTGTGCAGACGATTTGTATTCGAGAATCTAGACTATACATTATAGAGTCTGGAATCTGCCAGTTCAAAGTTATTGCAAAACTTTTCCGACTTTGACTTTGGGAAAAATTATTGACAGTTTCGTAAAAAGTTTTCGTAGCGTTGCCAGTTTTCATAGGAAACTTCGGAGATGAATACTGAGAATGTCTGTATGAAATTCCTTATCGAGAATTGTACTGAAAGATAATTAACAAAATATCACAGACCATCGTTCTTCTGTAAATTTACGTTTTTAAGACACTTGCTGGCAGTTGTAAAAATATATTGTTCAATTTAACAATTTTCGTATATTTAAAATTGTAGACTGAAGAAATTGCAAAATTCGTTTCCTTTGTGTCGCTGAGTAATAATGTTTATGCGGATTTTCATTTTGAGATTAAGAAGAACGATTAAGAATTTTTATGGGAAATTAAGAAGAATTTCAAGATTTCTTCCTGGCGCAGCATAATAAATACTTTGTTAACAAACAATGTATTAAAAATATTTTCACAAAAATTGAAATTGGTTTTCTTTGTGTCGGAGCCGAGCTGAAAAACTGCGCAAATCGGTCGAAGAAGAGTTGCCAAATTCAACAGCCGCTAGATCGAAGAGAAGTGAGAACGGAGAACGGAGAATCTTTCGCAGCCGAAGAGAGCGGAATTACAATGTGTAATTCGAGTGCGAGGGTTTCTTTGTTTCTGCTGTTGCTGACTAGCTTGGCTTTCGCCTCTCTCTCTGTCTCGGTCTGCGGCCTATTTCCAGTGTAGCGTGTACACGCTGGTTAATCTAGCTCTTCCCGTTTGTCAAGTTACCAACTTTCTTATCTGAATAGCGTAGAATGTGCGATGGAATATGCTCGTATATCTAACTATCTATTGTACATATTTACTCATCGCTTTTTCCAGCTAATATTACTATTTGTGCTTGGTGGAAACCTCAGAGCATTCTTTCGCTGCTGCTGCTCGTCTGCTTTAATCTGTCTTTCTCTTCTTCCCCGCTCTTTGCACATATTTGTGTAGATGACTAAACATTGATAGCGAGCGTACTTCACTCTCGGTACTCTTCAGCTCTATGTTTGCCGTTTGCCGCTTGCCTTTTGCCCCAACAACATCGGCGATCGGCTGAGCATAATGGAGAACGGAGCTTTGTTGCCCCCCCCCCCCTCAACCCCTCAACCCCTCCCGCTCTCTGACTGCCGTCAGAGTGTTAAGTACTCGCAAAGCTTAACTCCCGCTACCGCAGCTCGCCAATGCTAACTGTAAGTTTTTACCTCGAACGCAAGATAAGCTTTATGATTGCCATAAATTTCACTTGAATGCGAAATCTGATGCATCTATTTCATGCCTTCGTTTTAGCTGATTTTTTCCATCAACTTCTCGCTCACACACACACACACACACACACTCACACACACACATTCGCTGCCTCGCTCTCTTTTCTGCTGCTGCTTCTTCTGTTTTGTTATTTATCTTGAGACGCTACACATGCAAAACAGCAGCAACAACGTCCAAGTTGACGGTCTCTGCATGAGTGTGAGTGTGTATGAGTGTGTATGTGTGTGTGTGTGTGTGTGTGTGTGTGAGTGTATTTACTCGTGTTCGCGTACAATAATTTCACGTTCAACAACTTTTGGCTTTTTTGATGAGCCAGCAGCAAAAGCAACAGCAACATCAGCATCAGCAGCAGCCGCAGCAGCACTTGAAAGGGACGTTGCTGGAGCGGGTGTTGCAAAGAGGGGGCGGCGGCGGAGGCGCTGTTGTTGCCATAGCTACCGCAGAAAATAAAGCTCGTCATCTCGTTTCAACACACACACACACACCATTACACATCCATACATACATACATACGTGCATTGCAACCCGGCCACAACATAGCCCCGGCTTTGGGTCCGTCTCTGGCCTGGTCGTTTATGCTCTGGACTTTGGCTATGGCTTTTTGCTTTGACTTTGGTCGCTGGCTCTGTGGCCGCCACTCTCCACTCCACTTCACTCTCCACTCTCCGCTCTCTGATCTCCATTTCCATACACTTGCAAGCGGCATAATTGCTTTCGCTATGACTTTGCAGCATGTTGCATGAAAAGAACCGACTTCGTAATCATTTCAAGTTTCAACGTAACCAGCTTCTGCATTTCTCACTTGGAAATCTTAGAACGAAAGCTACTACAATAAATAAAAATAAAAACTGAGACATTTAAGACGCTAGAGTTGGGGACTGTTGTATTAATTGGAATCGCGGCAGATTTACCTAAAATTTGAGTTACGACTTTGCTGTTTTTTTCGCATAAATTACAAAGTTGATAAATTACAAATGTTTTGCAACGAAAATCTTTCCACGAAAAGTTAAAGCATTTCTCTGGAAACACAACTTTTTAATGAGCTTTTTTCGAGTAAAAAAATCGCCATATATTTGGAGTAGCGAATAATTCAAGTGGTCGACAATAGGAGAGCTGACTTATGATGAAATAAATAAGAAGTGCAAATAATTAACGCTTTTAACGACATTTTGGGCTGGTTGTCTGGTATTTTTCCTGCCATTCTCAGAGATAATATGATTATCCAATACGATCAATGTCAGTTCGAAATACGCCAAAAAAGGGGGGAAAAAAATGTCAGACTGTCATAAGGCAATGCAAATCGCGAATTTACTCGTTGATAATTAATCATATTAATATAATCGGATTACTTGCAGTTAAAACTTCAGCCTGACATCGGCCAATTGAAGTCGACTTATGTCTCAGTTAAAAAAGTTTATGTGTGTCAACCTTAACTGCATACGCGTATTTCGGGCATGTTCAAATTAATCAAAAAAAAAAATAGAAATAAAATAAAACTCTTTAAAAAGAGTTGTGCGAAGTACGCGAAGAGTATGAAAGCTTCGACTCTTATTGAGCGTAAGCTTTACTTTCTTGTTTTTTGTTTTGCGTATTTTGATTCTTTTTGCTGTTTTCTGTTTTTGTTGTTGCTGTTGTTGTTGCTTCTGCTCTGGTTTAAGGCATGGGCTCAGCTTACGCGCTGTTTGATGGACGACGCTCTCCAACTTCAACTAGCAGTCGACGCTCGACGCTCAACGCTTTACGCTTTACGCTTTAATAGACTTCGCATGGCTCAGTTCGGTACTTATGGTTAATGCTGCTGCCACACACACACACACACACACTCGTGTGTACACAGACATTTTTTCGATCATTGCTCGTTTATTGAGCGATATATTTATTTGCTTCCACCTTTTACGCTTGTCGCTTTGCGCTTTTAACCTTGATTTTTGTGTAAACAAAATACAGACACACACACAAACACACAGACAACTACAAATAATATACTACACACAGATATGCAGCATATTCTCAAAGCAAGCAAAAAGCAAAAATCAACAAAAGATACAAAAAAAAAAAAAGAAAAAAAAGCTTTCGGCGTTGTGTGCGTTTTTCATTTGTCTCTTTTGTACACGCATCTCTGTGTGTGTGTGTGTTTGTTCATTTTGTTTAGTTGCTAGTTTACTGTACATTTATTAAGTTACCTATTTATAATTTGTTTATTATTTAGCAGAAATGCCAGCGCCAAAAGACATCAAGAATGAGCGAAAACCAATAAAATGCGTACGCACATGCAGTGTGATTAAATTGGTATTGGAACGGAACGGAACTGGAAACTGGAAATTGGAAACCCAACGTAAACAAAAATTTAAATTGTTTTTGTCGGTTTTCGTTGTTCATTCAACGTTCAGCATATGACGTTATGGCCGTTTTGTGTGATATTATTAGATATGCGCTATCTTATCTGTATCTTTTCCCCCACATACATACATATGTGTGTGTGTGTGTGTGTGTGTGTAACCAAGGCCCCAACTAAAAAAGTCAACAAAACACAAGCAACGGGCAATATACATTGTACATTGCGCGGCTTATATAATCAGCAAAAAATGCTCGCTATGCATGTGGCATAAAAACAACAACAACACACAAGGTGTTGTGGGTGGAGGGAGGAGGGAGGCGGGGGAGGGCAACCTTTGCTGCATACAATCCGCATAATATGTTCGTTCTTATAGAGATTATGTCTTTAGAATTGCGGTGTGTGTGTGTGTTTGGAATGTGCGCTGAGTAAGCGGTCTGGTCTACACACCTGCCACGTAAATTTTGTAAGCTCTTCCAGCATTCAGAGCATAAATATTGTTTCTTTCCTTCGGTTTGGTTGCTGCGCGAAGTCGACTTCACATGCTGCTGACGGAGGGGGAGGACGTTGGGCGATGGGGGCACACTCTGCACTTCGACGTTGTTTTTTCGGTTCGTTCTGCTTTTTAGTATTTTTGTATTTTGTATTTTGTATTTGGCTGTTGTTAATTGTTAAATTGCATTTAGTTGGGTTTCGCTATATCGATCTTGGGGCATCGTTGCCTGCGTCTCACATCACTTCACAACACTCACTGACACCGTTCGAATAGATACGCTACGCTACGATACGAATACGTCGTCGTGCCCTCTTTGGCTATCACTCGCTTACTAAAGCGCTCAAGTTTGCGACACACAAATTTAAAGCTCTCCGCTCGCATGTCGCGCTCTGCCAGCGTCGACGCAGCGACGCTGCCACGATCACCAGGTTGAGCAGCGCACAGTGGTTGACTGCGCTTAGTTTGGACTGGAATAAATGCCTGACTAAGTAAGCACAGTTATTAACATTGACATGCATATACATATAACTAAAGTTAACATGGCTTCGCAACGAGAGCAGTCGCAGTCGGCGCTGATCTCAACACTGTAAGCCGGTTTTCAGTTCAGCTCTCCCGCTCTCTTTTATGCACGCTCTCCCGCTCTCCCGCTCTTTGTCGTCTCTCTCTCGCACACCCTTGGCGCTGGCCAGTGAAGTGGTCAGCCGGCTAACCGGCTAGCCGGCAACCTGTGTTTGTGCTCTGCTTTCGCTCTCACGCTCTTCATTTGTTCTTGCGTGCACACAAAAAGCTCTTAAAAGCTTTCGGCTTTGTGCAGATCGTTTTTGGCAAACAACAAATTGCGAGCACGCCATAAATTTTCACACACGTAGAACACTCAAAAATGGTGCCGCTAAGGAATTTTTGGGTGAGTGTTGAATGAATGGTGAGTGCATCACACGCACTCGTCACGTGCATGCATTTCCATTCCAATTCCCAATTCCCATTCCCATTCCCATTTCAATTCCTCCAGCAATGCGATCGATCGATCACACTTACATATTCATGCATACGTCGCTTATTAAAAGATCGTTGCCTTCGTTCTTGGCTTTCCAGGCCAAGGCGTGTGTGAAATGCAAATGTAGAATCATGCACCAGCAAAATGAATATCATGACAACACCCTCAATCTCGTCCCTCCCCTCCCCCTATCGCAAAGTGCTTCTTCCATCCCAGCGGATTAATGTAAAAATGCAGATACACAATCGCAACAAGTACAAAAGTGTTCAAGTATTTGCATGCATAATATTTCAATGTTTTCAAGGCATTTGCAGAGATCGTTCAGGTGACTAATTGGCCACGTCTGAAGAATGACTAATCATCAGGTGTTGTCATTGCATTAAACGCTAGTTACGAATCTGATAAGCCAATAAATCCTATATTGACATATACGAGCACCTTGAGCTGAGCTATTAATATGCATTTCTTCATAGACTTTAAACTGTACACATTTTCAGTAAGTTTAAATTTTGTAGAAATTAGTATATATTCATGTTATAGTACAGATTGAGATACCATTTGTATTGTAGAAAAATTTGGTAGAATAGATGAATATTTATAACAAAATCATTGCGTTAATAAAATTTGAATTGTAGACATTTTCAATAAATCAATTTTAATATTACAGAAATAAATATATATATTTATGTAATAGTCAAGATAGACAAAAATTTTTAATGTTGAACTATTTATGAACTTTTTAATAGTATACATAAATATTAATATGTTACGTAAAATGTATAATGATGTACATATATTTAAAAATATGTATATATAATGATAATCGTATTAGGTAGCGACATTTGCAGTCTAAGAAATATATAATCACTATAGATAAATGTTAATACCAAAATCATTGGGAATTTTATTAGAAATTAGAGATAATTTACAAGGAGAATTAAAAAATTAAGACTGTGGATATTTCAATAAGAAATAATTACTTAGTTGAGACGAATTCCCTATAATGCTTTTTGGGATGCTAATATATAATTAAAATCAATCATATTGAGCATCAAAAACATTAGTGAAGATTTTCGGTTGTTTGGTTTATTTTAGGAAAGTAAAGATTAACTTCGAATAGAATTAAAAAGTGTATCATGTGCGCCTTAGAAAGAAATAATTAGTTAGTTGAGATGATAATCGGATAACCTGGCGAATTTCGTATAATAGTATTTGGGCTGAATTGAATTTTTGCGTTTGACATTAGTCAAGGCTTTCTGTTATTAGGTTTATTTAAGGAAAATATTGATAAAAATTTACGCGAAGAATTTGAACACATATTATAATGAATGTTTTGGAAAGAAATAATTAGTTCGTTAATATGATAATCGCATTAGCTGACGAATAGTATTTGGGCTGCCAACATTATTTAATTGAATTTTGGCGTTTTATCTACGCCTGTTAAGCATCAAAAACATTTTATGTTATTAAGTTTATTTAAGGATAGTATGGATAATTTACCCGAAGAATTTAAAACATATTATAATGTATACTTAAGAAAGAAATAATTAGTTAGTTGAGATGAGATGATAATCGGATTAGCTGATGAATTTCATATAATAGTATTTGGGCTGCCAACACTATATAATTGAATTTTTGCGTTTTATCTACGCCTATTAAGCATCAAAAACATTAGTCAAAGTTTTGCCAAAAGTCCGCTGTGGCTGTTAAGTTTGTTATTATCTGATAATGGCACATCTTTGTGGCTTAATTTCAGTAGAAAATTGCAGTTGAGTTGAGGATTTGGCTTTCCACGCACAACCCCGCTACAGTTAACAGAGCGACGAAGTTTGCCGGAGCTATAAATATCATTATATATGTACAGTATATACTATATATATATAAATGGGGGGGAATATAGTTGATATGTTTGTGCATTTGGCTTAACAATTTTCATGGTCAGTTGCCTCCGGTGTCACATAAACTGCCGCAGATAACAGCAAAAAGGCAGCCAAATCCTTATAATGAAATAAAAATACATAGCCAAATAAAGCGACGACAGGACAGGACAGGACAAGACAGGACAGGACGAGACAGGACGAGGCAAAAGCAACGACAGCGACTGCGACAGCGGCAAAGTCAAAGTGAACAGCGAACAGCAAAGAACAAGAACAACAACATTGATTTCACTTTAACGAGCTTGTAATGTCTTCAAGGCGATAGTATATAAAAAGCGTTATGTATACGACATGTGTGCAGTGGGTGTATTTGGACTGTCTTCGCTTCGCTCTCACTCTTTCCCCTGCCTCTCGACTCGCTGTCGTTGTGTGTGAATGAAAAGTTTGTGAGCTGCTGTCACATCCTAATAGGATAATAACGAGCCAAACGAAGGCGAAGGCGACGGCGAAGGCGAAAGTTGTTGCGCCTGCAACTCCCAAATAAAATATGTAGCCTAACAATAAACGATGATAAGGGGCCAAAGAACGTGTCGGCTTTCTCTCTGACTCGGCTCGTCTGCAACTAACTCCACAACACAGTGCCACCAAAAACTCAGCTCACACTCCCACTTTCACTCATAGTTGTAGTCATTATGCCCGGCAAGTTCACTTAGCCGTTCACTGCTCATTGGCTTGGGATGCTTGGCTGTCCAAAAGGACGACCAGAAAAAGCTGATAAGCAAACGACTTGCGGCAAAGTGCGCGTAATGCCCGACTTCCCCCCCCCCCCTTTCCGCCTTTCTCCTTTTCCCGGCAAGCAAAAAAAAAAATGAGACGAAAATCTCCCCAGTTGCCCATATGGGCGTAGTAGGCAGTTTTCGGGGAGGGGTTTTGTGGGCGGCACCGGATAGGCGTTGCTGTTGCTTGTAGCTGCCAAATGGTAATTTATGGGCGGTGCATGCCCAAAGTTGGTAGGCGGCTTTAAAACTGTTGCTAAATCGCAGTTAGAAGAAGTCCAGCATCGATGCAAAAATTCCCAGCGATTCCTGGCCCCAAAATGGTTCCCAGCTACTTACAGTTTTTCGGGGGGGGTCTCAAGTGCACCTTTGGACACACAGCTATTGTGCTGATTGCTCTTTAGTTTAAGTGAGATATTTGTCTTCGCACACAATGCACACAGCAAAGAAAAGTCTCCATTTATATTATCTAAATATGTTTAAGGTCCCCGATGGTGCTCGTCGTTCTTAGGGCAAATATGGACACAGGTTTGCCGGATATTGCGGACCCTAGCATTTGCCAGTACCGGAAGAATAGCATGTAAAACAGCCCAAGAATGTGCGAACGTGTGATCGACGGCAAGTTACCCTAATCTTGATGGTTGCTGAATTTATTATGTATTGTTGAAATTTTGAGAATAGCAAAATAAGTCCATATCTGAATGAAATTTTAAAGACAGCGAAACAAAGTGATAATATCAAACGAATTACAAAGTTTCAGTTATTCTTTGTTTCTTCTTTCTCCAAGAGTGTTTTGTAACTTAGCCTAACATTTAATAAATTAATCTATAAAGGCAACTTTTGTGGCATCTTACAACAAACTGAAATACAAATATCGAAAAATATATAAATTAGTAGAATACATTTCAGTTTGCCATTAACACACCAAAATCATGACAATTTTGCAGTTGGATAGACGGACGAATAAAAATAAATAAATATAATAAATAATTTGGCGTGCACTTCTAAATTCCCAATGCAGTAAATGCTGCGTATACTTAATAAATACCAAAAAGCTGCGTATATTTTATAGATTCGACCACGCTGCGTATATAGTATAAATATACTATTAATATACTAGAATACATTGCGTATACGTATACTTAATAAATTGTGGTGGGCTGCGTATACTTCATGGAGTTGAATATGATGCGTATACTTTATGAAGTCGAATGTGCTCCCAACTGTCTGTGCCATGCAAAACAAATCTCTTCTGTCCATTTTGAATGTGAGTAGGGTACGGAAAAATGAAAAATATTTAAAAAAGAACTAGCGCAAAATAAAAAAGGTAAGAAGTCGAAATTCTTGGAATTCACAGGCAGTGGGCCATTAAAAATTCTATTTAAAATTTCATATTTCCTGCACTGGGTTGGGTGCACAAGGCAATTGCTACATCTCTTATTTTATTTTATAACTTAATGCAGCACGAGAAGAACTTAATAAATCTCGTGAAATGTCTCTGTCTCAGCGTCTCGATGCTAGCGCGCTGTCAGCTACAGTTTGTTAAGAAACCCAACAGATTTCCTAGTGATTACTGGCGAAATAAAGAAGAGGAATCCCTGCACACACAGAGAGACGGGGAGAGAGATGGCAAAAGACTGACAGCTGTACAAACAAGTCATAATTTGACGAGGAAATCGCTGGCATCGTTTTGCAGCTTCCTGCTTCCTGTACATGGTCCCTTTTCCGTCATTTTGCCGTTAGTGGAAACCCCTAAACGTTCATTGTTCAACGGCAAGCTAACGAGTTATTTCTCTAGTCAGGTTCTCGCTGCCTTCGCTCATTGCTCTTTGCCAGCTAGCAAAATGTCGCTCATTTATTTTGATTACCTTTTCACACACAAATTACAACAACAACAGCAGCAGCAGCACGAAATGAAAAGGCGAACGGAAAATGCCAACAGATTTTCATTCTCGAGCAATGCGTTTTCATTTTCATTTTCATTTGAGTAGATTTTTAATATACCCTCTGTCCACTTGGAGTTTATTTTAAGCTGTCGCTCTTTAGCTTAGCTCGACTCCTTCTCTCTCTCTCTCTCTCTATCTTTTTCACTCTATTTCATTTCCTATCTCTCTCTACCATTTCCTTCCTGGTCTCGTGCTGTCTTAACTTGAGTTTTAGTTAAGAGTTGAATCATGGTCATCAGCGTTGATGAGCTTAATTCCCCGGTGACACTTTTCCTTCTAACAAATTTAGTGTGGCAAATTTTACACACACTCGCACACACACACACACACACAATGCCAAATGGCAATAATAAAGACGTCCCTTTCCCTTCCCCCTCTCCTGCCCACTGCTTTTTCAGCTAGCCTTTCTGGTCCTGCTGGGGCCTTCGCTTCCGTTACGTCTTGACTTTTGTTATTGTTACCCCGCAACGAAATTCCATTATGAATCCTTGCTCATTGTTTTGTGCAACGTCGGTTTGTGGGTTTATCAAGGGCATGCCCTTCCGTTGTCACCCACAATTCACCCCCCTGTTCGCCCCCTCTCTTGTGTCGTGTACACAAAATTAATATTACAATTTTTGCGCTGTCGTCGTTGTGTTATTTGGGGTCCCGGTAATGGGTCCGGGGTCTGTCATAAGAGCGAAATTATTTCGGAAAGCATATTTCAAAATGAAAATTTTCTTGCGGCTTTTTTGGCTAAAACAAATGTTTGGCCTGTTCTTCGTTCCCGTTCCCACTGCTTCTTCTCGGCCATTCTCGGTCTGCTTTCGTCTGGTCGGTTCGGCTTTGGCAAGGTTCCGGGTTTTTGGCCTGGTTTTATAATGAAATAAATTTCATTTGCTCATTGAGTCGACAAGCAGAGGCTGGTTGCTTGGCTGACTGAATGGCTGGATGGCTGGCCGACATGTGTGGCCAGGCATGAAGACGTTGTGGAATTTGCATGCATGTTGGACTCCCAAGTACGAGTCGGACGCATTAGGACGGACACATTAAGTGTGTTTGCGAGTGTGTGTGCGGTTGTGTGTGTTTGCGAGTGTGTGCGTGCGTGGAGCACACATTTAAGGTATTAAGTCTGGGCCCAAATGAAATATGACATGGTTGACAAAAGGCCTGGCCACTGGGACATCTATTGCGGCTCACACACACACACGCACACATCTGGCCAAACACACAGACACTCGCACACAGAGAGAGAAAGAATCAATCGGGTTGGTATTGAAGCAAAGCGACTCAAAGATACGACTCAAAATCTTGATTCAAGAATAATCAACATCGAAAATCTCTTCGCTATAAGGATTCGATTTAATTGATTCAAAATAAGGCTAAACTATATTTTTTGCTCTTGTGTTTTTCTGAAATAATTGCATTCATTTATTTATGGTCTTGTGCAAGTTAAATAAATATTTATTCATAGCATTCAATAAAAAAAATACAGCATTAATATGTAAGGCATTTATATTTAAGAATAAGTTTAATTTTAATTTTATATCAAACAAAAACATTTTAGTCAACATCATAAATTTCGTCGCTTTATTATTTTTATTCTATTGATTCAAATTAAAATTCAACAACATTTTTTCCTTTTTATTTTCCTTAAATATATGTATTTATTTATTTAAAGTCTTTCTCAAATTAAATAATAATTTGTTTGTAGCATTATTTCAAAATCAATTTTATTCTGTTTTTATATAAAAAACCAATACTTCTTTCAGCATCGAAAGTCTTATCTTAAGATTATTTTAATTCGATTGATCTTTTGGTTTGTGTTTTCATTAAATATCTGTATTTATTTATTTAGATATTCAAAGCTCAAATGCAGCATTCGACTCTCTCACTCACTTTGAATATGTATTTGAAAACAGTTCAATTCTAGATTAGTTTAATTCGATTTCACATAAAGACAAAGAACACTTTTAGTTTTGTGTTTTCATGAAATATTTCCATTTATTTATTTATGGTCTTTCCCAATAATTTCTCAATATTTACCATTTACCAATAAAATTCAGCAGAAAACTCTCACTCAATTTGAATATGTGAGGCATTCGTAATTAAAAATAAATTGCATTCTGCAACGAGAACATTTTTCTTAATGCCAATAATATCATCTTTAGATTATTCGGTTGCTTTGAAATCAAGGTAAATAATATTTTTTGATTTTGTGTGTTCATAAAATATTTGTATGTATTTATTTGTGCTGTTTGCCAATTTAAATATTTATTTCTTAATAAAATGCAGCGTTAGACACTTATCAATCAATTGCATTCTGCTTTTGTTTACAACAATTCTTGCCGAAATTTTGAGTATAGCAAAATTCTTAAATCAAATTCTATTCGACTGGAATTTAGATTGGCATATTTCTCGCTGTGCACGCCACATGGACACTAACTCACACTAACCGGAATCCCTGGAAGCGATGTACAGCAACGGCAGCAATCGCCCAATAGCAAATATTTTGCCTCATGTTGCGCTCTATCGCCAGATATAACATGGAGTCTGTCTCTCCAGCTGCTGCTGTCCCTTCATCGTGTCTTGTCCACTGTCCCGGCTGTCCAGCTGTCCAGCTGGCTCTGCATTAAATGCCACTCCGGCAGCCAGTTCGTTTTAGCTTCACTCACTGTCAGCACGATGACGACAAGGACGACAAGGACAACGTCGACGTCGACGAGGACGACGAGTTCATTCGTCCTGCCCCCGATTCGTCCCGACACACCGAAAAACGCAGCGGGCGTTGCGTTGCGTTGCATACTTTGCAGCTTGTGGCAAACAGCATTGTCAGCATCATCATCGTGTTGATACCCTGTGCCCCATAAAACTCTCCAAGTAATGGGTATCATAAAGTTGTGCACACTACTCGTCTGTGCAGATTCTCGCATACGTGTGCCGCATAAAATATACACTTTATTGCCCATTCCACCCGCAAATTTGTTGACCGAAAATTGCAAAAAAATCGTTTGCAAACTGCAGTTTTGGGTAAACAGTTTTGCTTTTCTGACAAACGTGTCGATTTTATGTCTTGCTTTATATTGAAAAAATCTTAAGACGATCTGACACCTATTTGATGGAGTTTTAAGCGTGCATCATACGTTTTTTATTTCAATTTAATTTAATGTGTAATTTTCTCTTTATTCGAATGTTTTTAAATGACAGTTTTTCTGTCTTCAATTTATATTAATTATTTTCTTACTGTAAACAATCTTTTAATTAATTATTATTGCATTACTTCTATCCTTATCTTCAAATTAAAATGTTAATGTCGGTAGCAAAATTCTGACTTTTGTCTCTACTTGATTAGAGACTTATTAAAAAACATATTTCTTGTCTTTGAAACGTAAATATAATAATACGAAAATTTAAATTGAAATATTACTTCATTAAAGTATTAATTGGTAATTTGACCGAAAACTCTTTCAAAATGTTAAACTTCCAAATCCCATAAATATGTAAAATAATTGAAAATTGTTGACTTGTTCCTGAGTAAAACATGTTTTCGCCAGCATTTATAAGGTAATTGAAAGTCGTTGATGTTCGCATTGAAATTATGGATTAATTAAGACAAACAACATTGCAATTTATGCAACAATTCGTGTTCTAATGAAAACATATTTCCAGATTAGACAACTGCAAGACGAATAATGATTTATGGTCGACTAAATTGGATTTTAAACACCACATCGAATGCAGGTGAAGTGAAAATTTCTGCATTATAATTCGTGTTATAGATTATTACGAATGCCATTGTGAGTTTCGAGGGTAACTGCCAAGCTGGGCTTTGTTACCTGATGGCCATTGTGCTTGTTTTAAAGATAAACAAGTCGACATTTTGACAACCTAAATGCGGGCCAGGCAACAGCGTGCGGCAAGTGCGGCAGGCACTGTGGCAGGCACTGTGGCAGGCAGTGTGGCAACTGCGGTCGTTGCTTCAGCGGAGCTGTGGCTGCGGCATTTGCTGTCGCCGCCTCTTCTGTCCCTCTGCTGCTGATTTCTCTGCTTCAGCTGTCCGCTTTATGAAAACTCCATAAACTTTCATCAAATAATCGAAATCAACTTTCAACTTCAGCTCGGGATGCCTGCAATTTATATGCAAATTTGATTAAGAAAACACTGCGAGGCTTCGGCTTTGGCTTTCGCTTCAGCTCGATCCACAACCCTCCGCCCTCCGCCCTTCCCTGTGCTATCGACCCTCTCTAGTCCCCAAATCCCCATTCTCCCTTTGCCCTGGTAAGTAATTGAAACAAAAAATATGCATTTGACCAGCATCGCGTTTCGTGTTGCTCCGCTTAACTAATGTAATTTAAAATGGACGAGTGGCAAATTACTTGCCCTTAAAAACGCGAAACATTTGCGGACATTCCTTTTCCTCTGTATCCCCGTATCTCCCCCTCTGTCGCCCCACCCGCCTTTGGCATACCCGAAACACACAAAAACAGAAAAAAAAAATAATGCCGTTGCGTAAATTGCCCAGCGCAAATCCCGTGAAAATAAAAATTGTTAAAATAAATTGTGTGGGCGGTCGCAAATTGGTTTGGCTTTCTGCTTGGCTTAATTTGTAATTCAAATGTTCTCGTTCTCGTTCTCGTCCGTCGGCGAACGTTTGTTAAATACGCCCAAGCGCGCTGGTCTCAGCGGTCTCGCGACGATCTGGCAACGCGCTCGCGCATTGAATCATGGCTGCCTAAGTGGCAGTGCTGTAAACCGCCATAAAACATCATTAAGTGTTGGCAAACGCACGCAATCACAGGCAACGGATTACGCCAGATGAATGGCCAAAAGCTAACGATCAGTGCCGTAAAACGCAAATGCCGCGGATTACCATGACGAATGCGTAATGTGAACAATCAGTGCTGTAAAATGTATATGTGGCGACGTTAAGTGTTGTGAAGCGAACGCAATGCGCAGGATTACAATGGCGAATGAGTTATGCTACAATTTGTGCGAATGCGGCGATGATTATCAGAAGCCAACGATCAGTGCTGTACAATGCCAGGTAGCGAGATTAAACGTAGGGAAGCAAAAGATTTTATTTTTGGTTTAGTTTTTCAACTTGAATTAAATTGCTACGAGTTATAAGTGCTGAAAGGGGGGCACAATAAATCTTTAAGGTTGCGTTGCAAATATAGCCTATTAAGGCATCCTCTAAATATAATAATAATAAGTGCTAAAAGTGTTTACAAAAATGTGGGAGTAAGCTCAACAGGCTGATAAAGTTTTTATCTAAAGACAGTTGTGATGATTGGATCACTAAAAATCATAGCTTACTTTTATGAATAAAATTAATGAAAGAATATTATTTTTAAATAATTCAGTAAACTTTATGTACTCTTTATTACTGTTGTAGCAGTGAATAAAGTTCTGATTGTCAGCTTTATACGCTAATCATGTCAAATATCAAAGGATAATATTCGCCTTGTGAATTGCAGTGCTGTTAAATGCTATTTAACTTAATTCAATCTATAAAATGAATATCCAAACGCTAAACAATTAACACCTCCCAACGATCACAGTTGAAAAGTGAACAAAAAATGTAATCAAGTGTTGTGAAACGTTGTGAAAAACAGCAGCCAAAATGCGCGAATATTTAGCATAAATACTTAATTATCGGCTCGCTAAATGGAAATTTTGTGCAGCGAATAACAAGAAGATTAAATTTTAATTGGGCGGCTAAAATGGGGTTGACATACTTGCACCTACACACACACACACTCACTCACACATGCGCATATTTTTAGAATAATTTCAAATATTAATTGCAAAAAATTAGTGCAACCTAATTAAAGAAGCTAATAACTCGGCTGTCAGCTCACTTCGGCATGAGCAATTTACCATTTCCCCAGAGTTTAATCGAATAAAAAGCGCTCATTTTTTATGCATATTAATTGCTGGAAATTCCTTTGAAATAAAATCTACATATGCGATAAATTCTCTTGTCGATAATGCGTCGAGGTGTTGGAAATGTTAATTAAAACTAGTTGATAAATGGGCATGAAGCAAATGAAAGTGCAATTAATAATTTAAAAAATATTTATAATTTACAATAAGCTCTGTTTCGATTAAGTGCAGCTGCCAAGTAATTGAGTTGTCAAAGTAAACGATTTAGATAAAAAGTTATGCAACAACTTGCTCGAATAACAACAAAATTGCTCAAGTTATTATGTTAAGACCAGCTGTTCTTTATCCTTCAATTAGCAGCAGTCAAATCGCTTTATAAACTGCGAGCTTCCCCACTTAAATTCTATAAAAAATTGCCCATAATTCTATAATATTCCCCATAGAATCCTGCAAGCTGCATGCAAAGAAATGTTTTTTCTTCTTTTTTGTTCGTTTTTCATTTTCATTTTCATATTTTTTTTTTTTTGCGTTCTACGGGAAATATGGCCAATAAAACTGTCATCAAAAAGTTGTAAAGTAATGAAGCATTGCGGGAAAAAATGTAAGAAAAACATTTCGGGAATGAAATGCGCACTTGAGGCAAAACTTTTGCCGCCAGCTATTCAACAAAAAATGGAAGCAGGCAAAAAATGCCAAAAATGAAATGGGAATAAAAAGTAGAAATATTAATAAATACTCGTAGATTGTCGAAATGCACATTCACAAAAGAGATTTACATTTTAAGCGGTGCTGAAAAGAAGTCGTCGCCCCTCCCCTGCCCTCCTCCCCTCCACTCAGTATTGTTGCTCTTTTGCAGCCCTCAGTGGCACATCTCCAGCTGCACACAATGTTGCACATTATTTTGCACTCTATCAATTTGAGCTCAAGTTGAGCGCAAGTTTTTCCAGCTTTCGCCCATATAAATTCATACAATATATCTATATTTATACCCTGTAATTGGCGTGCAGGGGGTGGCTTTATTGCGTGTTTTGCTGTGTTATCCAAAAAGCTCACAGCTTTGTTTCTAGGGTGCTTCACGGTTGTGTTGTCACAGATGCGAGCAATAAACACATCTTATTATAACAATGAGCTGCGACTTGTAACCGTCCATCTCAATCAATCAAAATGAGTAATTACCGCCATTATCTATATTGACACCCTGTAAAGTGGCTACGTAGGCTATTATTAGTAATGACTATTCTACGTTTTTTCTTTGTTCACGAAGGTTTCCTAAGTATAGTATTTATTTTATTCGAATTCTAATTTTTATTTTAAGTTTCATTATTTTAAAATCTACTTTGAAAAAGTACTATTATTACTTTAATGATTTGGAATCTTTTACATCTTTTACAAAAAATATAATTTTTTAAATTTCTTTTCATACATTTTAAATTTAAGACTGTGAGTTTGAATGAATTATAAATGTTAAATTTAAACATAACAAAAAATTAAAAGTCCACAATAAGTCCGTATTTTTGTAAAGCAATTAACTTTATTTTTCATTGCGTCTATAAAATATTATTTAGTGCACTTAATTTTATAAAAATGTGCAGTATTTTTGTGTGCTCTTTTGGTGAGTCTTCCCTGCTTTGAATGCCCAGTTACAGGGTATTACACTTGACTAAAGCATTCTTCTGCTTGTGCTTTCATTCCTTTCTGTTTTTTTTGACATTCCTTTTGACTCGTTGTTATTGTTGTTAAAAAGTTTGCTCCACTCATAATTCCCGATTGCTCTTTTGTTCAATTGCCAAACGTGGCATGGGCATTGCTTTGACCGAGGAGGGCGAGGGGCAGAGATAGAGAGTAGAGAGGAGGGGCTTTCGGAGTCGTAACCAGCAGCCCGCATCGCCAAGTTGTTTTACGCAACATTTACTGTGGACTCGCTGTGGCCAGGCCAAGAAGCCCCCAAAGACCAACGGGACCAAGAGACGAACAGAACCACCAAAAGGACCAAAACCCAATGCCAACTTTGGACTTTGCCAAAGACTCCGAATGTCTGTGATGCTGATACTGCCACATCCTTACTTATGTGTGTGTGTGTGCGTTTTTTTTTCCGCTAATTGGAAAAGTTGCAAGTTGTGAGGGCTGCGTGAGCGGTTAGATGTCCTCAGCCCCTTCCTGCTGGCAACTTTCGACTTCATACTGATCTGATGTGCTGAAGTCTGAAGTCTTCAATGTCCTGCGGCCCTGTCAGTCCGCTGTCCCGCTGTCCTGCTGTCTTGGCCATGCGGCAGCGGCTTTTATGGCATTTGGAATGCTTATTAGCAGCTGACACGGCGTCAAAGTTTATAAAGCATGAGATTTTACACTCGTAATTGCCCATTAGCTGGCCCCGTCCACAGCCGTTTTGGGGTCCCATAATGAACGGGGGCGGCCCTGATGTGTTTTGCGAGATGTCGAGAGATGTGCCTAAGCTGCGTCTTCCTGCGCTTTATGCCATTGTAATTACAATAACCGAATGACTTATATTTTGAGGGAAATGCTTTGCATCCGTCTGATAACTCTGTCTTCTGGCCTGGCCTCCGTAATCCCCCCAAATTACCAACAAAAAATCGCCCCTCTCTGGCAAATTGAATTCCCCTTTTTCGAATGCGCCGACGCTGAGAGCGAATACATTGGGATATTTTTGTTCCCTGGCAACAGGACGAAACTGGCAAAAGGTGTTCAGAGTCGAGTTCGTTTCGGTTAGTCAGTCTATTGCCACAAATGGCCGCGTGCGGCAGACAAAAGCGCATGAAAAATTCATAAGGCGAATTCCAAAGCGCAACAGCAACAACCACAACAACAAGAACCACAACAACAACTTAGCCGTCAACGTCATCATCGTCGTCATCGTCATCGGAATCGAATGTCGAGCGGCCAATGAACGCTGCTTTCTAAAACCCAAAACATAGAGCTAAAGGTGTGCACTCGTGTGTGTGACTGTGTGTGCGTGTGTGCGAATGTGTGTGTGCGTGTGTTAGTGAGTGGCTAACCGAATACTTGACGTTTACTTTCATATAGTTTACTTTAAAAAAACACACACAACAAGAAAGGAAAATAAAATGAAAGGAAAATTCAGCAACGAAATTCAATGGCAAATCGAAAAGTGCTTGACAAACGAGTATAAAAAAGCAAATATAAAGGAAAACCAACAACAATAACTGGGACAACATTTCAAGTATGAGAGTGTGTGTGCCAACACAAATACACGAGTGCTTTACGCTCAACAAATTTACGATATATACAATAAATACACATATACTATACTATACGTGTATGTGAAGTGTATATAAAAGCAACGCCAACAAAGAGCAAATGTTGATTATTTGGTCATTCGGTTGTGGTCCTAAAATGCCCCCCCCTCTCCACCCTGACACCCTGTCCTTAAGGGCATGTTGAGTGAGTGGGGCTGCAGCGCCTGCTAATCCCCCTTTATGTGGAGAAAGAGCCTCAAGTATCATTGAATTGTTAAACACAATTAGTTTTGTTTGCGCTGTTCCCAGCTACGATATCACTTTAATTACAACAACTTTGCGCCTTGCATACTCCACCAAAATGCCAACAAAAAATAAAAGATAAGTTGCCACTCTCAGTCGCTCCATATATTATATTATTATAGCTCAACTTGTTAGTGATAAAAAATAACAGCAAAAGTTTCTCCAAGCTTCAATTGTGAGTTAATTTTTCATAACAAAAGTTTTGCTTATTCTCTCTCTGGCTGTGCTAGGTGACGAGGGGTGGAGAGGGATCGGAAGGGGAGGAATGGGAGGGGAGGCGTGTGTTTGCATACATTCGCTTGCCACAAACAACACCGCAATGTTTCTCATGTGTAAATTAAATTAAATTTCTGTAATTTATTCGCTCGGAATTAATTGAATTCAACAAAAATTGCATTCGCATTCGTCACAAAAAAACAGAAAACACAATACAAAATTGAAGAACATTTAAAAAATACAAAATGAAATTATATATTCGTGATGACATTTTGCGTAATTGATTTGGAAAATGCAATTTCCATAGATGACAGCATATTAAATGAAGGGCATCAAATTAAAATCAGTTTGTAGCTAAATTGAGTCAAGCAAATATATCAAAAAATAAAATGTAAATTTCTGCATTTTCCAATTGTTGATAAGCAAATGCAAATCCCCAGTGAATAATAATGACATATGAATGAAGGGATTTTTATGTTATCTTATATTATTTTGTATATGATAAGGAATTAAATTGTCAAGGACTTAAACATTTTACACAATGTAATACTTTTGAGCTGAGAGTTTAATACTTCAATTTGAATTTAAGTCAAATAATAATTCCACTTCATTTTAAATTTAAAGCGCTTAAAAGCAGTTTTATTTCGTAGCATTTTTAAAAGCTAAATTAAAGTGGAAGAAATATTATTGAATTTTTCGATGAAAACTGCTTTTGAGATGAGAGCGTATTATATTATTTTTTATTTGAGTAAAATTATAATTCCACTTAATTTTAAATGTAAATCGCTTAAAAGCAGAATTATTTCGTATTATTTTAAAGAGCTAAATTAAAGTGGAGGAAATATTCTTAAATTCTTCTTTGAAAAATGCTTTTGAGATGAGAGAGTATTATTACACTTTTATTTAAGTAAAATAATAATTCCTTTACTTTTTAAATTTCAAATGTTTAAAAGCAGTATTTTGTATCATTTTTAAATGCTGCAAAAATTTTGAAATCCTTTTATGAAAAATGCTGTGGAAAACCACAGCAGCTAAGCGCATTTCTAGCATCAACTGTGCAAAGAAACGAGAGGGAGACAAACGCTTTGTTTATAATCTAGCTGCTGTTCTATTTGCAAATCCTTCAGCTAAAACGAAAGCCAGAACAAAGTCTGTTTAGCTCAATTTTGCCACACTGGTTGCCGCTCGCTTTCTATTATTTATAACTAGAGTTTTTAATGGCTGGATTTTGTGCGCTGCTCGTTGAATAAATGAAAATGAGACACTTGCCCTTTATGCCGAAACGATTGCAAAGTCCTTCGCATTAATTATGCACAGTTTCGACAGCAATAAACAATAATAAAAATAGCACTTGAACTATACGAAATTGTTCCAAATGAACTTGTGCAGAAAGTAAGGGCAAAGAGTCATTGATATATAATAAATTGTGGCATTTTAATGAAGCGCCCGAAAGTATGCTGCGGAAATTGTTGTAGCGCAATTGGAGGCAGTTTTTGCGCTTGGCCCCAAAAAGTATGCTACTAAAATTAGGCGAAATATCGTTAGGAACGGAATGGCAGCCGCAGCGGTTATATAAAAGGCCCTCCATTAAAGCCTTGGTCGCAAGGCGTGGCATAGTTTATGGCATTTTAATCATTTAACAACGTTTTGGTTT
Source organism: Drosophila immigrans (assembly GCA_963583835.1). Taxonomy (NCBI): domain Eukaryota; kingdom Metazoa; phylum Arthropoda; class Insecta; order Diptera; family Drosophilidae; genus Drosophila; species Drosophila immigrans. The sequence goes on from OY757141.1 coordinate 21,610,257, forward strand.
GCAGTCAACATGCAAATTGCCTGGCGAGCAACCAAACAGGACGAACAGACCCAAGCAACAACAGCAACAACAAAAGCGGCAGTAGCAAAAACACAATAAAAATTGCCTATAAATGGGCGGAAGAGCAACAGCAGGAGGAGGAAATGGAGGAGGCCATGTGGCTGTGGAGGGTGATGTGGTAGGTGGTGATGTTGTTGTGGCTGCGACGGCGACTCTGACTGGGACTGTGGGAGTAGCCAGCGCCATTGGCATGGATATACGCACAAGGACAACGACGGCCATAAACAACAACAAGGGCAGCAGTGGCAGCGGCAGTGGCAATAACAACAATGAGAACAACAACGAATCGACGTCAGTCAAACAGAACAACAAAGCGAAACTTCCGCATAGGATGCGACAGAACGGAAGTTATTTTGGTCGTTTGAACGTACGGATCTATCTCATCTATTCATGCTGCTATCTGCTGCTGATAATGGCAGCAGCTGGCAGCAACAATGTGGTAAATGGACTCAAATGCTATTGCAATCCGAAGGAATGCGATGTTATACGTTCCCTCGACTGCCCCGGCAAGGGCCTGATGCTATGGGATCCATGCCAGTAAGTTAAACCACTCATCTGCAATATTTTATGCCTATCTATTCACAATTCGTATTATTGCGATTCGCATTCGCATATTCACATTCACACACTCTAATTCCATTCATGTGCAGATGCTGCCGCATATGCGCTAAAACGTTGGGCGAATCCTGCGGCGGACCCGGCGGCTTTTCCGGACAGTGCGAACCGCCCCTTCAGTGTGTTACCAAACTGCCCATTAGCAGCGGTCTCGGCGTCTGCATGGGTAAGTCTCTCTACCTCTCTCTCTCTCACTCTGTCTATTTCTCTCTCTGTCTTGGCTGCATGCCTCGTAAAGTGAAAGCGAGTGTTCAGCATTTTTTATTATGGTTATCATATCTTAAATTCCACTCAACTACCAGTTGGCTAAAGTGTCGAAGTGTATATATGATAAGAGAATATGTTTGCCTGCCAGTCCTGATTTAATTTATTGATTTTCTAGTCATTTAATCATAATATAGAACTTCAAATAAAAATTGGAGTCATAGAATTCTTAGGAGCTACAAAATTTTGAGTCTTTTGAGTGCATTACGCAAATTAAGTTAGTTTTCATCTATTTTTAGAATTTGAATAACATAAATTGCAAACATCATTTAAAATTAGAGATTATCATTAATGCACACATAATAATTGGTTGAGTTTTAATGGATGCTGAATATTTAAATACAATCGGATGATAAACGTGTTTGTTTTACAGTGGCAATTCTGTAGGTGAATATATAGTATATAGCTTAACTGCCGAATGCTATGATTGCATTTTATGATTATTAACCATGCAGAATTCGCCGTAAATAAGCTTAATTATAAACACGTTTTAAACGATTCTTGAGAATTTCACAGCGATTGCATAATAAAATTGCAAGCAGTTCAAACCATTTTTAAAAGTGAAAATTTCGTGCAAACTTTAGTTGACACTTATTTTTGTTTTATTTAATGATAACTAAATATACCTATATTTGAAAAATAGATGAACTATAATTTTAATAAATATATTTAATAATTATATTGGAAAGTCAGATAAATGCTTATATAGGCGAAACTTTATATTGGTTTGCTAATATTTGTAGACATAATAAATAAGGCGTATAGGTTTTTCGATTGCTTCAATAATAGATAAAGCCTTCTGAAAAAACATATGCCACATATTCTTCACCCCGCATAAATTTGATATGCGACTGGTAGCCTATGTCGAATATTCCGGATGGAAACATTTCCGTCAAAAATGTTATGTTCCGCATCTCGTACGTTGTGCACTGAAAAATATTGCATGGAATATAAGTTCTTCAGATTTTAAATACAATACTCACGCCTGGAACGGGGCATTTGGTTGGTAGATTGCTGCCAGTTTGAATGACTTTAAAAAACTTGCCGAAGAAGTTGCCCATGTTGAGGGAACCGATGAGTTTGCAACCATCCAATTTGAGTTGAACCAAGCTGAATTTTGCGCCATCTCGCTTTAAAATATCTATGGAAATTATTACGTTAAATGCTTTCACTGATTCTCCGAGTCTAAAGCTTATGGAGAATGAGGGATCGGCGCGTTTTTTATGCAAAATGCAGTCGAAGAGATCTACAGCTGAATTCTTGAGGGTTACACAAGTTAAGTTTCTAATCTCCACCATGACGGGTTGCTGTGGAAGAGGAAATCACATTTTATGTATTATATTATAACATTTTATCATACCTTCGACTCAGTCAAGTTTAGCAAACTCAGTGCAGCCAGGGTTAAAAGTAGTCCCGAGTGTTTCATTATTGAAGTGCTCTTCACAAATGAAATCATTAATAAATAAGTCAACTTATTTAAATGGAGCAACAATCAGGCAAAAGTCCAATTAATGCTTTTAATGTGCTTTTAATATGTACAATATTAATTGGACTTTCGTTTTATCGACTGCCCATCTAATGAGCAAACACACGTCATGAATAATTGTTGAATTTGGGAAATATTTTGCAGATCTGCAGCATCTGACGGCGCTGACGTACAACCAGCTAAGCAATTGCACTGCGGAAGAGGCGATTGTCGTGGAGCCGGGCTGTGAGATAACCAACAAACGCTGCCAATGCTGGCCCACAATGCACACCTGTCTCAGCCAGCTGTCCACAGATGGAGGCACGCCAAGCGAGTCGCGTTGGCATTTCAAGAATCTCGAGGTATTTTTCCACAGCATACTTATTGGCATAAATATTTTGAATTGTTACTAATTGCATTTTGTATGTGTGTGTGTGTTTCTTGGGGGATTCAGGACTGCCAATTGAACTTGCAAAATCTGATTAAGCTCGAATTGGAATTCGATGAAGACTATAAAATCTCACCGAGCAAATTTACATACAAAAAACTGCGCAGAAAGCGAAAATCGTTGCGAAAACGCATGTGAGTTGAATTTTGATTCGTTCATTCGTTCGTTGGTAATTTATGCATTTGATTTATTTATTGTCGCTTCGATTTATTTATTGCAGCATCATTTTGGAAGATGATGGCAGCCAGCAGCAAACCGTCTAAACACGTCCCCCTCCTCTCTCTTCTCATAAATAAAATTCTTGTACAGATAGTATGCTTACTTCTATGAAATGTGGCTATTATAAATATGATAATAAACAACCTATACATATACAACACAATATAAAATACTTATACATGCATTCATACATACATACATCAGACACAATAAAACTCACAACACATACGTATTGGGTATGGTAAATATTAACTATTGTATGTATTGTGTATCCCTAAGACATTTGTTACTTTATTGTTTTTTAAACAATGTGTGCGCATACATAATGTATTATATATTGCAATTTCTATTCCTAACAAAAACAAATACCTACAAAATACATTTGAAACATTTTGCGAATGTTGTTGCTTTCAAAATAATGCGATTATGAAAAGCATCGAAATATATATATATATACATAAATGGCCAGAAAATCCGTTTCGTTTTTACTTGCATGACAAATTCTTATTTTTTAACGAAAATCTGCTTTTTTGAACGCATACTGTCAAAAGTTGTCTGCTATGTAACCGCTTAGGATAAGCCGCATTTGAGCTAAGCAAAATTGTTGCATACTTTCAGGCTTCTCGCTTTGGTGTATTTGCTAAAATGTTGTGCTACAATTAAACAAGAAAATGTGCTACATAATTATTGTGTTGATAATATTTTCAGTAGTTGATAGCTCCTTGAATAAACACATCGGCAAAGATCTTATTTTCCCTTTCAAGTTGCACAAGTAATTGATGGGACATAGCTGGAACAGCCGGCGGATATTCGTCCACTAAAACTGTATAATTACGTATCTCAAAGACCTTGTCCTAGGAACATTGAAGGATAATTATTTATATTATGAATTGCGAATGAAGTTTAAATACTCACGGCAGGAACTGGACAACTTTTGGGTAAATTGCTGACACTGAGAATTCGCTTAAAGAACTTGCCAAAAATATTGTTGGCATAAAATGAATCCAGGAATCTGCAACCATCGAGCTTGTACCGTCCAGCGCTGACTTTGGTATTATCTTTCCCAATAATTCCCAGATCCAGCCACAGATTGAACGAGTTGACAGTTTCCTTAAGGTTGAAACGTGCAGATAGCATCGGAACAATGCGTTGTCTATGGAGAATGCAGGTGAACTCATGAGCCATTGAGGGCTCAAGAAGTCTGCATGTGAAATTGTTGATTTCAATTGTAAAAGGTCGCTGAGAAATTGAAAATAAAATTGATTTCTTGTAATAATATAATTAATTTCTATATTATTACCTTAGCTTCATTTGTGGACTGAAAAGTCAGTATAGCAAACACAATACAAAATAATTGACAAGACATGATTCGGTCTTTGACTTCTGAGGAATAATTCGAATAATAAAAATAAAGCAGTACAGAGCGATTATAAGCATATTAAATTGTTTATTAGCACGCCTAACGCACTTTTAATGTGTGTATTAATATGTGGCAATCTTGTTTTTGAATCGTGTTTTTCAACATCGAGCCAATAATTAAACAATAATTAACTACAAACAATACAATCATCGGAAATTGCCTATATCCGGCATTTTATTTATTTACAGCTGAAATTTGTGCGATATATTACATAATTGTGCAACAAATATCGATGCTTTTTATGTATAGCTGATAGTTCCAAGAACATAAATAATGGCGATTATCCTCTGTTTGAATTCTATTTTCATCCCCCATTCGTAGGTCATTGCAGGAGCGCCCTGGGGATATTCCTCAGCTAGCACTGTGTAGTTGCGTATCTCGAAAAGTTTGTTCTACAAATAAAGCAAGTGAGAACAGGTAATTAGAGGTGCAATTAAGTACTTACCGCTGGAACCGGGCATTTCTTGGGAAAGTTGCTGGCTGCTCGAATGCGTTTAAAGAACTTGAAGAAAGCAAATTGGGTGTAGACAGACTCCAAAAATTTGCAGCCATCCATTTTGTGCTGGCCAACTGTCATCTTCGTATTATCTTTCCTGATCATTGCCAAATTAAAAATAAGATAAAATATTTCGGCTTGTTGCTTGACATTAAATCGCACTGATAATACAGGAACAATGCGTTTTCTGTGCAGAGTACAGCTGAATTCATGCGCTAGCTCGGGCGCCAGAGCAACGCAACTGAAGTTGTTTAGCTCAATTATCATCTTTAACAATATACAATTAATATTTTTTAATAATTTATTTGTCAACTAACCTTAGCTCGACTGGAAATCAGATGAGTACAAAATATGCAGCTCAATAGCCAAGCGCGATAATCCATGGTTTGAAGCTAGTTTCACTGCAATTGCAGCACGCGGCGTGTTTTATAGTCCGGGAAAAGTTTGAATATAAATTGGTTTAAATTAAACATTATAATTATATCAGATAAATTTCACAATTCCCTTTAAATGCACTTTTAATACGTTCATTAACGTTTTCGATTTGAATGTCATTAGCAGACGTCACGCAACCAAATTGCAACTTTTAAATTGCGCGCCAAACTTGCATTTAATTTTCCAGACTGTCTGCTACGAAACTCAAGAATTGTTTTTGAGTTCCAAAGCTGATTAATATGAAACAACAATGAAGATCAATATTTTTCAAATATTTGTGGTTTTATTAACTCTTTAATAGCTGATCGCTCCCAGATAATATATATTGGCAATTATCTTATTATTAAATTCTATTTTCAATTCCCATTCATGTGTCATTGCCGGAGGATGCGGGGGATACTCCTCATGTAGAAGTGTATAGTTCCGAATTTCAAAGAGTGTGTTCTATAAAAACGTTTATTGGTAAAGAATTATGAATTCATAAATAAAACTACTTACTTCTGGTACTGGACAATGTGATGGCAGATTGCTGGCGGCTTTAACGCGCTTAAAGAATCTGCCAAAAACATTGTTGCCATAAACGGAACGCAGGAATTGGCAACCATCAAGTTTGTGGTGGCCCATTGAAATTCTAGACTGGTCCTTTTTCACAATAGCCAAGTGGAATAGAAGATAAAACATTTCAGCTTTTTTCTTGAGATTAAATCGCACAGACACTGAAGGACAGATGCGTTTTCTGTGCACAGTACAGCTGAATTCGTAAGCCGCATCGTGATCCAAAGTATTACAGCTCAAATTCTTGATTTCAATTTCAAATGGACGCTGGAAAATACAAGAAAATTTATTTAATATTTCAAGTGTGTTATTGCAATTGTTATATTCTGCTCACTTTGGCCAAACTTAAATCCAAAATAATTAGGCAGGCTAATATCAATAACAAAGCGCGATAGTTCATGGCTCGAGAGAATTCAAGTTAATAGTAACACGCAGTTGAGAAAGAAGACAAATAAAAATTATGGAATTAATTGGTTTATTGTCGTAAAATGTTATAATTATGTCAGAAAAATTTAACGCTTTCCATTAATATTCTTAATGCATTTTTAATTTACATATTTGGGTGAAAATATCACTATTAATAGATCAATAAATAATATTCATTTCACAAGCTATCATTTCAAGGGTTACGCTTCAATTACAAAGCTAATTGCTATGCATGGCTGATTGTTGTGATGGACTTTTGAACATACATAATACTCTTAATATACCCTGTAATTTTGGTTAAAATCTGAACAAAAGCTATGTGTTAAATTATTTATCATAATAGCTGAGCCCTATGTAAACGGACGATTTAAGTGTGCGAATGACATAGAGATATCAAATTTGGTGACAATATTCGTGTAGGTCTTACGAAGATCAACCTTGTTTTAGATTTTTGCCAAGCTTCTTTCCGACACCGAAAACTGTAAAACAAGAAAAATTTAATTTTGGTATGCACAATAATAGTTATAGTATCAATGATTCCTGTAAATTGGGTTGTGATCGAATGAAAAACCAGAAAGTTATTAAAGAAGCAATTTCATATGCAAAAATCACTTCAAAATTAACGACGAAATTCCTTCCCAAAACCAACGTCGATCTGCTGAAATACCAGGCGAACATAATCGAGTAGCAAGTAGATTTGCCAAAAATTTAAATTTTCAGGAGCTTGGCGGGTTTTTAAAATTTGAATTTGAATAAAATACGTTAATATTAACGACGAAATTCCTTCCCAAAACCCACTTGGAGCTGCTGAAGTACCAGGCGAACATAATCGAGTAGCAAGTTGATTATCCAAAAATTAAAATTTTCAGAAGCTTGGCGGGTTTTTCAAATTTGAATTTGAATAAAATACGTTAATATTAACGACGAAATTCCTTCCCAAAAACCCACATGGAGCTGCTGAAGTACCAGGCGAACATAATCGAGTAGCAAGAAGATTATCCAAAAATTTAAATTTTCAGAAGCTTGGCGGGTTTTTCAAATTTGAATTTGAATAAAATACGTTAATATTAACGACGAAATTGCTTCCCAAAACCAACGTCGATCTGCTGAAGTACCAGGCGAACATAATCGAGTAGCAAGTAGATTTGCCAAAAATTTAAATTTTCAGAAGCTTGGCGGGTTTTTCAAATTTGAATTTGAATAAAATACGTTAATATTAACGACGAAATTTCTTCCCAAAACCAACGTCGATCTGCTGAAGTACCAGGCGAACATAATCGAGTAGCAAGTAGATTATCCAAAAATTAAAATTTTCAGAAGCTTGGCGGGTTTTTCAAATTTGAATTTGAATAAAATACGTTAATATTAACGACGAAATTCCGTCCCAAAACCAACGTCGATCTGCTGAAGTACCAGGCGAACATAATCGAGTAGCAAGTAGATTTGCCAAAAATTTAAATTTTCAGAAGCTTGGCGGGTTTTTCAAATTTGAATTTGAATAAAATACGTTAATATTAACGACGAAATTTCTTCCCAAAACCAACGTCGATCTGCTGAAGTACCAGGCGAACATAATCGAGTAGCAAGAAGATTATCCAAAAATTTAAATTTTCAGAAGCTTGGCGGGTTTTTCAAATTTGAATTTGAATAAAATACGTTAATATTAACGACGAAATTCCTTCCCAAAACACACTTGGATATTATTTTTTTTTTGGGAAGGAATTTCGTCATTAATATTAACGTATTTTGTTCAAATTCAAATTTGAAAAACCCGCCAAGCTTCTGAAAATTTAAATTTTTGGCTAATCTACTTGCTACTCGATTATGTTCGCCTGGTACTTCAGCAGATCGACGTAGGTTTTGGGAAGGAATTTCGTCGTTAATATCAACGTATTTTATTCAAATTCAAATTTGAAAAACCCGCCAAGCTCCTGAAAATTTAAATTTTTGGATAATCTTCTTGCTACTCGATTATGTTCGCCTGGTACTTCAGCAGCTCCAAGTGGGTTTTGGGAAGGAATTTCGTCGTTAATATTAACGTATTTTATTCAAATTCAAATTTGAAAATCCCGCCAAGCTTCTGAAAATTTAAATTTTTGGATAATCTACTTGCTACTCGATTATGTTCGCCTGGTATTCAGCAGATCGACGTTAGTTTTGGGAAGGAATTTCGTCGTTAACATTAACGTATTTTATTCAAATTCAAATTTGAAAAACCCGCCAAGCTTCTGAAAATTTTAATTTTTGGATAATCTACTTGCTACTCGATTATGTTCGCCTGGTACTTCAGCAGCTCCAAGTGGGTTTTGGGAAGGAATTTCGTCGTTAATATTAACGTATTTTATTCAAATTCAAATTTGAAAATCCCGCCAAGCTTCTGAAAATTTAAATTTTTTGGATAATCTACTTGCTACTCGATTATGTTCGCCTGGTATTCAGCAGATCGACGTTAGTTTTGGGAAGGAATTTCGTCGTTAACATTAACGTATTTTATTCAAATTCAAATTTGAAAAACCCGCCAAGCTTCTGAAAATTTTAATTTTTGGATAATCTACTTGCTACTCGATTATGTTCGCCTGGTACTTCAGCAGCTCCAAGTGGGTTTTGGGAAGGAATTTCGTCGTTAATATTAACGTATTTTATTCAAATTCAAATTTGAAAATCCCGCCAAGCTTCTGAAAATTTAAATTTTTGGATAATCTACTTGCTACTCGATTATGTTCGCCTGGTATTCAGCAGATCGACGTTAGTTTTGGGAAGGAATTTCGTCGTTAACATTAACGTATTTTATTCAAATTCAAATTTGAAAAACCCGCCAAGCTTCTGAAAATTTTAATTTTTGGATAATCTACTTGCTACTCGATTATGTTCGCCTGGTACTTCAGCAGCTCCAAGTGGGTTTTGGGACGGAATTTCGTCGTTAATATTAACGTATTTTATTCAAATTCAAATTTGAAAATCCCGCCAAGCTTCTGAAAATTTAAATTTTTCGCTAATCTACTTGCTACTCGATTATGTTCGCCTGGTACTTCAGCAGATCGACGTTGGTTTTGGGAAGAAATTTCGTCGTTAATATTAACGTATTTTATTCAAATTCAAATTTGAAAAACCCGCCAAGCTTCTGAAAATTTAAATTTTTGGCAAATCTACTTGCTACTCGATTATGTTCGCCTGGTACTTCAGCAGATCGACGTTGGTTTTGGGACGGAATTTCGTCGTTAATATTAACGTATTTTATTCAAATTCAAATTTGAAAAACCCGCCAAGCTTCTGAAAATTTTAATTTTTGGATAATCTACTTGCTACTCGATTATGTTCGCCTGGTACTTCAGCAGATCGACGTTGGTTTTTGGAAGAAATTTCGTCGTTAATATTAACGTATTTTATTCAAATTCAAATTTGAAAAGCCCGCCAAGCTTCTGACAATTTAAATTTTTGGATAATCTACTTGCTACTCGATTATGTTCGCCTGGTACTTCAGCAGATCGACGTTGGTTTTGGGAAGAAATTTCGTCGTTAATATTAACGTATTTTATACAAATTCAAATTTCAAAAACCCGCCAAGCTTCTGAAAATTTTAATTTTTGGATAATCTACTTGCTACTCGATTATGTTCGCCTGGTACTTCAGCAAATCGACGTAGGTTTTGGGAAGGAATTTCGTCGTTAATATCAACGTATTTTATTCAAATTCAAATTTGAAAAACCCGCCAAGCTCCTGAAAATTTAAATTTTTGGATAATCTTCTTACTACTCGATTATGTTCGCCTGGTACTTCAGCAGCTCCAAGTGGGTTTTGGGAAGCAATTTCGTCGTTAATATCAACGTATTTTATTCAAATTCAAATTTGAAAAACCCGCCAAGCTCCTGAAAATTTAAATTTTTGGATAATCTTCTTACTACTCGATTATGTTCGCCTGGTACTTCAGCAGCTCCAAGTGGGTTTTGGGAAGCAATTTCGTCGTTAATATTAACGTATTTTATTCAAATTCAAATTTGAAAAACCCGCCAAGCTTCTGAAAATTTTAATTTTTGGATAATCTACTTGCTACTCGATTATGTTCGCCTGGTACTTCAGCAGCTCCAAGTGGGTTTTGGGAAGGAATTTCGTCGTTAATATTAACGTATTTTATTCAAATTCAAATTTGAAAATCCCGCCAAGCTTCTGAAAATTTAAATTTTTGGATAATCTACTTGCTACTCGATTATGTTCGCCTGGTATCCAGCAGATCGACGTTAGTTTTGGGAAGGAATTTCGTCGTTAATATTAACGTATTTTATTCAAATTCAAATTTGAAAAACCCGCCAAGCTTCTGAAAATTTTAATTTTTGGATAATCTACTTGCTACTCGATTATGTTCGCCTGGTACTTCAGCAGCTCCAAGTGGGTTTTGGGAAGGAATTTCGTCGTTAATATTAACGTATTTTATTCAAATTCAAATTTGAAAATCCCGCCAAGCTTCTGAAAATTTAAATTTTTGGATAATCTACTTGCTACTCGATTATGTTCGCCTGGTATTCAGCAGATCGACGTTAGTTTTGGGAAGGAATTTCGTCGTTAACATTAACGTATTTTATTCAAATTCAAATTTGAAAAACCCGCCAAGCTTCTGAAAATTTTAATTTTTGGATAATCTACTTGCTACTCGATTATGTTCGCCTGGTACTTCAGCAGCTCCAAGTGGGTTTTGGGAAGGAATTTCGTCGTTAATATTAACGTATTTTATTCAAATTCAAATTTGAAAATCCCACCAAGCTTCTGAAAATTTAAATTTTTGGATAATCTACTTGCTACTCGATTATGTTCGCCTGGTATTCAGCAGATCGACGTTAGTTTTGGGAAGGAATTTCGTCGTTAACATTAACGTATTTTATTCAAATTCAAATTTGAAAAACCCGCCAAGCTTCTTAAAATTTTAATTTTTGGATAATCTACTTGCTACTCGATTATGTTCGCCTGGTACTTCAGCAGCTCCAAGTGGGTTTTGGGAAGGAATTTCGTCGTTAATATTAACGTATTTTATTCAAATTCAAATTTGAAAATCCCGCCAAGCTTCTGAAAATTTAAATTTTTTGGATAATCTACTTGCTACTCGATTATGTTCGCCTGGTATTCAGCAGATCGACGTTAGTTTTGGGAAGGAATTTCGTCGTTAACATTAACGTATTTTATTCAAATTCAAATTTGAAAAACCCGCCAAGCTTCTGAAAATTTTAATTTTTGGATAATCTACTTGCTACTCGATTATGTTCGCCTGGTACTTCAGCAGCTCCAAGTGGGTTTTGGGAAGGAATTTCGTCGTTAATATTAACGTATTTTATTCAAATTCAAATTTGAAAATCCCGCCAAGCTTCTGAAAATTTAAATTTTTGGATAATCTACTTGCTACTCGATTATGTTCGCCTGGTATTCAGCAGATCGACGTTAGTTTTGGGAAGGAATTTCGTCGTTAACATTAACGTATTTTATTCAAATTCAAATTTGAAAAACCCGCCAAGCTTCTGAAAATTTTAATTTTTGGATAATCTACTTGCTACTCGATTATGTTCGCCTGGTACTTCAGCAGCTCCAAGTGGGTTTTGGGACGGAATTTCGTCGTTAATATTAACGTATTTTATTCAAATTCAAATTTGAAAATCCCGCCAAGCTTCTGAAAATTTAAATTTTTCGCTAATCTACTTGCTACTCGATTATGTTCGCCTGGTACTTCAGCAGATCGACGTTGGTTTTGGGAAGAAATTTCGTCGTTAATATTAACGTATTTTATTCAAATTCAAATTTGAAAAACCCGCCAAGCTTCTGAAAATTTAAATTTTTGGCAAATCTACTTGCTACTCGATTATGTTCGCCTGGTACTTCAGCAGATCGACGTTGGTTTTGGGACGGAATTTCGTCGTTAATATTAACGTATTTTATTCAAATTCAAATTTGAAAAACCCGCCAAGCTTCTGAAAATTTTAATTTTTGGATAATCTACTTGCTACTCGATTATGTTCGCCTGGTACTTCAGCAGATCGACGTTGGTTTTTGGAAGAAATTTCGTCGTTAATATTAACGTATTTTATTCAAATTCAAATTTGAAAAGCCCGCCAAGCTTCTGAAAATTTAAATTTTTGGATAATCTACTTGCTACTCGATTATGTTCGCCTGGTACTTCAGTAGATCGACGTTGGTTTTGGGAAGAAATTTCGTCGTTAATATTAACGTATTTTATTCAAATTCAAATTTCAAAAACCCGCCAAGCTTCTGAAAATTTTAATTTTTGGATAATCTACTTGCTACTCGATTATGTTCGCCTGGTACTTCAGCAAATCGACGTAGGTTTTGGGAAGGAATTTCGTCGTTAATATCAACGTATTTTATTCAAATTCAAATTTGAAAAACCCGCCAAGCTCCTGAAAATTTAAATTTTTGGATAATCTTCTTACTACTCGATTATGTTCGCCTGGTACTTCAGCAGCTCCAAGTGGGTTTTGGGAAGCAATTTCGTCGTTAATATCAACGTATTTTATTCAAATTCAAATTTGAAAAACCCGCCAAGCTCCTGAAAATTTAAATTTTTGGATAATCTTCTTACTACTCGATTATGTTCGCCTGGTACTTCAGCAGCTCCAAGTGGGTTTTGGGAAGCAATTTCGTCGTTAATATTAACGTATTTTATTCAAATTCAAATTTGAAAAACCCGCCAAGCTTCTGAAAATTTTAATTTTTGGATAATCTACTTGCTACTCGATTATGTTCGCCTGGTACTTCAGCAGCTCCAAGTGGGTTTTGGGAAGGAATTTCGTCGTTAATATTAACGTATTTTATTCAAATTCAAATTTGAAAATCCCGCCAAGCTTCTGAAAATTTAAATTTTTGGATAATCTACTTGCTACTCGATTATGTTCGCCTGGTATCCAGCAGATCGACGTTAGTTTTGGGAAGGAATTTCGTCGTTAATATTAACGTATTTTATTCAAATTCAAATTTGAAAAACCCGCCAAGCTTCTGAAAATTTTAATTTTTGGATAATCTACTTGCTACTCGATTATGTTCGCCTGGTACTTCAGCAGCTCCAAGTGGGTTTTGGGAAGGAATTTCGTCGTTAATATTAACGTATTTTATTCAAATTCAAATTTGAAAATCCCGCCAAGCTTCTGAAAATTTAAATTTTTGGATAATCTACTTGCTACTCGATTATGTTCGCCTGGTATTCAGCAGATCGACGTTAGTTTTGGGAAGGAATTTCGTCGTTAACATTAACGTATTTTATTCAAATTCAAATTTGAAAAACCCGCCAAGCTTCTGAAAATTTTAATTTTTGGATAATCTACTTGCTACTCGATTATGTTCGCCTGGTACTTCAGCAGCTCCAAGTGGGTTTTGGGAAGGAATTTCGTCGTTAATATTAACGTATTTTATTCAAATTCAAATTTGAAAATCCCACCAAGCTTCTGAAAATTTAAATTTTTGGATAATCTACTTGCTACTCGATTATGTTCGCCTGGTATTCAGCAGATCGACGTTAGTTTTGGGAAGGAATTTCGTCGTTAACATTAACGTATTTTATTCAAATTCAAATTTGAAAAACCCGCCAAGCTTCTTAAAATTTTAATTTTTGGATAATCTACTTGCTACTCGATTATGTTCGCCTGGTACTTCAGCAGCTCCAAGTGGGTTTTGGGAAGGAATTTCGTCGTTAATATTAACGTATTCTATTCAAATTCAAATTTGAAAAACCCGCCAAACTTCTAAAAATTTTAATTTTTGGATAATCTACTTGCTACTCGATTATGTTCGCCTGGTACTTCAGCAGATCGACGTTGGTTTTGGGAAGAAATTTCGTCGTTAATTTTAACGTATTTTATTCAAATTCAAATTTGAAAAGCCCGCCAAGCTTCTGAAAATTTTAATTTTTGGATAATCTACTTGCTACTCGATTATGTTCGCCTGGTACTTCAGCAGCTCTAAGTGGGTTTTGGGAAGGAATTTCGTCGTTAATATTAACGTATTTTATTCAAATTCAAATTTGAAAATCCCGCCAAGCTTCTGAAAATTTAAATTTTTCGCTAATCTACTTGCTACTCGATTATGTTCGCCTGGTACTTCAGCAGATCGACGTTGGTTTTGGGAAGAAATTTCGTCGTTAATATTAACGTATTTTATTCAAATTCAAATTTGAAAAACCCGCCGAACTTCTTAAAATTTAAATTTTTGGCAAATCTACTTGCTACTCGATTATGTTCGCCTGGTACTTCAGCAGATCGACGTTGGTTTTGGGACGGAATTTCGTCGTTAATATTAACGTATTTTATTCAAATTCAAATTTGAAAAACCCGCCAAGCTTCTGAAAATTTTAATTTTTGGATAATCTACTTGCTACTCGATTATGTTCGCCTGGTACTTCAGCAGATCGACGTTGGTTTTGAGAAGAAATTTCGTCGTTAATATTAACGTATTTTATTCAAATTCAAATTTGAAAAGCCCGCCAAGCTTCTGAAAATTTAAATTTTTGGATAATCTACTTGCTACTCGATTATGTTCGCCTGGTACTTCAGCAGATCGACGTTGGTTTTGGGAAGAAATTTCGTCGTTAATATTAACGTATTTTATTCAAATTCAAATTTGAAAAGCCCGCCAAGCTTCTGAAAATTTTAATTTTTGGATAATCTACTTGCTACTCGATTATGTTCGCCTGGTACTTCAGCAAATCGACGTAGGTTTTGGGAAGGAATTTCGTCGTTAATATCAACGTATTTTATTCAAATTCAAATTTGAAAAACCCGCCAAGCTCCTGAAAATTTAAATTTTTGGATAATCTTCTTACTACTCGATTATGTTCGCCTGGTACTTCAGCAGCTCCAAGTGGGTTTTGGGAAGCAATTTCGTCGTTAATATCAACGTATTTTATTCAAATTCAAATTTGAAAAACCCGCCAAGCTCCTGAAAATTTAAATTTTTGGATAATCTTCTTACTACTCGATTATGTTCGCCTGGTACTTCAGCAGCTCCAAGTGGGTTTTGGGAAGCAATTTCGTCGTTAATATTAACGTATTTTATTCAAATTCAAATTTTAAAAACCCGCCAAGCTTCTGAAAATTTTAATTTTAGGCTAATCTACTTGCTACTCGATTATGTTCGCCTGGTACTTCAGCAGCTCCAAGTGGGTTTTGGGAAGGAATTTCGTCGTTAATATTAACCTATTTTATTCAAATTCAAATATGAAAAACCCGCCAAGCTTCTGAAAATTACAATTTTTGGATAATCTGCTTGCTACACGATTATGTTCGCCTGGTACTTCAGCAGCTCTAAGTGGGTTTTGGGAAGGAATTTCGTCGTTAATATTAACGTATTTTATTCAAATTCAAATTTGAAAAACCCGCCAAGCTCCTGAAAATTTAAATTTTTGGATAATCTTCTTGCTACTCGATTATGTTCGCCTGGTATTCAGCAGATCGACGTTAGTTTTGGGAAGGAATTTCGTCGTTAACATTAACGTATTTTATTCAAATTCAAATTTGAAAATCCCACCAAGCTTCTGAAAATTTAAATTTTTGGATAATCTACTTGCTACTCGATTATGTTCGCCTGGTATTCAGCAGATCGACGTTAGTTTTGGGAAGGAATTTCGTCGTTAACATTAACGTATTTTATTCAAATTCAAATTTGAAAAACCCGCCAAGCTTCTGAAAATTTTAATTTTTGGATAATCTACTTGCTACTCGATTATGTTCGCCTGGTACTTCAGCAGCTCCAAGTGGGTTTTGGGAAGGAATTTCGTCGTTAATATTAACGTATTTTATTCAAATTCAAATTTGAAAATCCCACCAAGCTTCTGAAAATTTAAATTTTTGGATAATCTACTTGCTACTCGATTATGTTCGCCTGGTACTTCAGCAGCTCCAAGTGGGTTTTGGGAAGAAATTTCGTCGTTAATATTAACGTATTTTATTCAAATTCAAATTTGAAAATCCCGCCAAGCTTCTGAAAATTTAAATTTTTGGATAATCTACTTGCTACTCGATTATGTTCGCCTGGTATTCAGCAGATCGACGTTAGTTTTGTGAAGGAATTTCGTCGTTAACATTAACGTATTTTATTCAAATTCAAATTTGAAAAACCCGCCAAGCTTCTGAAAATTTTAATTTTTGGATAATCTACTTGCTACTCGATTATGTTCGCCTGGTACTTCAGCAGCTCCAAGTGGGTTTTGGGAAGGAATTTCGTCGTCAATATTAACGTATTTTATTCAAATTCAAATTTGAAAATCCCACCAAGCTTCTGAAAATTTAAATTTTTGGATAATCTACTTGCTACTCGATTATGTTCGCCTGGTATTCAGCAGATCGACGTTAGTTTTGGGAAGGAATTTCGTCGTTAACATTAACGTATTTTATTCAAATTCAAATTTGAAAAACCCGCCAAGCTTCTGAAAATTTTAATTTTTGGATAATCTACTTGCTACTCGATTATGTTCGCCTGGTACTTCAGCAGCTCTAAGTGGGTTTTGGGAAGGAATTTCGTCGTTAATATTAACGTATTTTATTCAAATTCAAATTTGAAAATCCCGCCAAGCTTCTGAAAATTTAAATTTTTCGCTAATCTACTTGCTACTCGATTATGTTCGCCTGGTACTTCAGCAGATCGACGTTGGTTTTGGGAAGGAATTTCGTCGTTAATATTAACGTATTTTATTCAAATTCAAATTTGAAAATCCCGCCAAGCTTCTGAAAATTTTAATTTTTGGATAATCTACCTGCTACTCGATTATGTTCGCCTGGTATTCAGCAGATCGACGTTAGTTTTGGGAAGGAATTTCGTCGTTAACATTAACGTATTTTATTCAAATTCAAATTTGAAAAACCCGCCAAGCTTCTGAAAATTTTAATTTTTGGATAATCTACTTGCTACTCGATTATGTTCGCCTGGTACTTCAGCAGCTCCAAGTGGGTTTTGGGAAGGAATTTCGTCGTTAATATTAACGTATTTTATTCAAATTCAAATTTGAAAATCCCGCCAAGCTTCTGAAAATTTAAATTTTTCGCTAATCTACTTGCTACTCGATTATGTTCGCCTGGTACTTCAGCAGATCGACGTTGGTTTTGGGAAGAAATTTCGTCGTTAATATTAACGTATTTTATTCAAATTCAAATTTGAAAAACCCGCCAAGCTTCTGAAAATTTAAATTTTTGGCAAATCTACTTGCTACTCGATTATGTTCGCCTGGTACTTCAGCAGATCGACGTTGGTTTTGGGACGGAATTTCGTCGTTAATATTAACGTATTTTATTCAAATTCAAATTTGAAAAACCCGCCAAGCTTCTGAAAATTTTAATTTTTGGATAATCTACTTGCTACTCGATTATGTTCGCCTGGTACTTCAGCAAATCGACGTTGGTTTTGGGAAGGATTTTCGTCGTTAATATTAACGTATTTTATACAAATTCAAATTTACAAAAACCCGCCAAACTTCTGAAAATTTAAATTTTTGGATAATCTACTTGTTACTCGATTATGTTCGCCTGGTACTTCAGCAGATCGACGTTGGTTTTGCCAAGGAATTTCGTCGTTAATATTAACGTATTTTATTCAAATTCAAATTTGAAAAGCCCGCCAAGCTTCTGAAAATTTTAATTTTTGCATAATCTACTTGCTACTCGATTATGTTCGCCTGGTACTTCAGCAGATCGACGTTGGTTTTGGGAAGAAATTTCGTCGTTAATATTAACGTATTTTATTCAAATTCAAATTTGAAAAGCCCGCCAAGCTTCTGAAAATATTAATTTTTGGATAATCTACTTGCTACTCGATTATGTTCGCCTGGTACTTTCGTAGCTCCAAGTGTGTTTTGGGAAGGAATTTCGTCGTTAATATTAACGTATTTTATTCAAATTCAAATTGAAAAACCGCCAAGCTTTTGAAAATTTCAATTTTTAGATAATCTACTTGCTACTCGATTATGTTCGCCTGGTATTTCAGCAGATCGACGTTGGTTTTCCCAAGGAATTTCGTCGTTAATATTAACGTATTTTATTCAAATTCAAATTTGAAAAACCCGCCAAGCTTCTGAAAATTTTAATTTTTGGATAATCTACTTGCTACTCGATTATGTTCGCCTGGTACTTCAGCAGCTCCAAGTGGGTTTTGGGAAGGAATTTCGTCGTTAATATTAACGTATTTTATTCAAATTCAAATTTGAAAAACCTGCCAAGCTTCTGAAAATTTTAATTTTTGGATAATCTACTTGCTACTCGATTATGTTCGCCTGGTACTTCAGCAAATCGACGTTGGTTTTGGGAAGGATTTTCGTCGATAATATTAACGTATTTTATACAAATTCAAATTTACAAAAACCCGCCAAACTTCTGAAAATTTAAATTTTTGGATAATCTACTTGTTACTCGATTATGTTCGCCTGGTACTTCAGCAGATCGACGTTGGTTTTGGGAAGAAATTTCGTCGTTAATATTAACGTATTTTATTCAAATTCAAATTTGAAAAACCCGCCAAGCTTCTGAAAATTTAAATTTTTGGCAAATCTACTTGCTACTCGATTATGTTCGCCTGGTACTTTAGTAGCTCCAAGTGGATTTTGGGAAGAAATTTCGTCGTTAATATTAACGTATTTTATTCAAATTCAAATTTGAAAAGCCCGCCAAGCTTCTGAAAATTTTAATTTTTGGATAATCTACTTGCTACTCGATTATGTTCGCCTGGTACTTCAGCAGATCGACGTTGGTTTTTGGAAGAAATTTCGTCGTTAATATTAACGTAATTTATTCAAATTCAAATTTGAAAAACCCGCCAAGCTTCTGAAAATTTTAATTTTTGGATAATCTACTTGCTACTCGATTATGTTCGCCTGGTACTTCAGCAAATCGACGTTGGTTTTGGGAAGGATTTTCGTCGTTAATATTAACGTATTTTATTCAAATTCAAATTTGAAAAACCCGCCAAGCTTCTGAAAATTTAAATTTTTGGCAAATCTACTTGCTACTCGATTATGTTCGCCTGGTACTTCAGCAGATCGACGTTGGTTTTGGGAAGGAATTTCGTCGTTAATTTTAACGTATTTTATTCAAATTCAAATTTGAAAAACCCGCCAAGCTTCTGAAAATTTTAATTTTTGGATAATCTACTTGCTACTCGATTATGTTCGCCTGGTACAGCTCCAAGTGGGTTTTGGGAGGGAATTTAGTCGTTAATATTAACGTATTTTATTCAAATTCAAATTTGAAAAACCCGCCAAGCTTCTGAAAATTTCAATTTTTGGCGAATCTACTTGCTACTCGATTATGTTCGCCTGGTATTTCAGCAGATCGACGTTGGTTTTCCCAAGGAATTTCGTCGTTAATATTAACGTATTTTATTCAAATTCAAATTTGAAAACCCGCCAAGTTTCTGAAAATTTAAATTTTTGGATAATCTACTTGCTACTCGATTATGTTCGCCTGGTACTTCAGCAGCTCCAAGTGGGTTTTGGGAATGAATTTCGTCGTTAATATTAACGTATTTTATTCAAATTCAAATTTGAAAAAACCCGCCAAGCTTCTGAAAATTTCAATTTTTGGATAATCTAATTGCTACTCGATTATGTTCGCCTGGTACTTCAGCAGATCGACGTTGGTTTTGGGAAGGAATTTCGTCGTTAATATTAACGTATTTTATTCAAATTCAAATTTGAAAAACCCGCCAAGCTTCTGAAAATTTAAATTTTTGGCAAATCTACTTGCTACTCGATTATGTTCGCCTGGTACTTTAGTAGCTCCAAGTGGATTTTGGGAAGGAATTTTGTCGTTAATATTAACGTATTTTATTCAAATTCAAATTTGAAAAACCCGCCAAGCTTCTGAAAATTTCAATTTTAAGATAATCTACTTGCTACTCGATTATGTTCGCCTGGTTTTTCAGCAGATCGACGTTGGTTTTCCCAAGGAATTTCGTCGTTAATATTAACGTATTTTATTCAAATTCAAATTTGAAAAACCCGCCAAGCTTCTGAAAATTTCAATTTTTAGATAATCTACTTGCTACTCGATTATGTTCGCCTGGTATTTCAGCAGATCGACGTTGGTTTTCCCAAGGAATTTCGTCGTTAATATTAACGTATTTTATTCAAATTCAAATTTGAAAAACCCGCCAAGCTTCTGAAAATTTAAGTTTTTGGCAAATCTACTTGCTACTCGATTATGTTCGCCTGGTACTTTAGTAGCTCCAAGTGTGTTTTGGGAAGGAATTTCGTCGTTAATATTAACGTATTTTATTCAAATTCAAATTTGAAAAACCCGCCAAGCTTCTGAAAATTTCAATTTTTAGATAATCTACTTGCTACTCGATTATGTTCGCCTGGTACTTCAGCAGATCGACGTTGATTTTGGGAGGGAATTTAGTCGTTAATATTAACGTATTTTATTCAAATTCAAATTTGAAAAACCCGCCAAGCTTCTGAAAATTTAAATTTTTGGCAAATCTACTTGCTACTCGATTATGTTCGCCTGGTACTTTAGTAGCTCCAAGTGTGTTTTGGGAAGGAATTTCGTCGTTAATATTAACGTATTTTATTCAAATTCAAATTTGAAAAACCCGCCAAGCTTCTGAAAATTTTAATTTTTGGATAATCTACTTGCTACTCGATTATGTTCGCCTGGTACTTCAGCAGATCGACGTTGGTTTTGGGAAGGAATTTCGTCGTTAATATTAACGTATTTTATTCATATTCAAATTTGAAAAACCCGCCAAGCTTTTGAAAATATCAATTTTTAGATAATCTACTTGCTACTCGATTATGTTCGCCTGGTATTTCAGCAGATCGACGTTGGTTTTCCCAAGGAATTTCGTCGTTAATATTAACGTATTTTATTCAAATTCAAATTTGAAAAACCCGCAAGCTTCTGAAAATTTTAATTTTTGGCAAATCTACTTGCTACTCGATTATGTTCGCCTGGTATTTCAGCAGCTCCAAGTGGGATTTGGGAATGAATTTCGTCGGTAATATTAACGTATTTTATTCAAATTTAAGTTTGAAAAACCCGCCAAGCTTCTGAAAATTTAAATTTTTGGCAAATCTACTTGCTACTCGATTATGTTCGCCCGGTACTTCAGCAGATCGACGTTGGTTTTGGGAAGGAATTTCGTCGTTAATATTAACGTATTTTATTCGAATTCAAATTTGAAAAACCCGCCAAGCTTCTGAAAATTTAAATTTTTGGCAAATCTACTTGCTACTCGATTATGTTCGCCTGGTACTTCAGCAGCTCTAAGTGGGTTTTGGGAAGGAATTTCGTCGTTAATATTAACGTATTTTATTCAAATTCAAATTTGAAAAACCCGCCAAGCTTCTGAAAATTTAAATTTTTTGCAAATCTACTTGCTACTCGATTATGTTCGCCTGGTACTTTAGTAGCTCCAAGTGTGTTTTGGGAAGGAATTTCGTCGTTAATATTAACGTATTTTATTCAAATTCAAATTTGAAAAACCCGCCAAGCTTCTGAAAATTTTAATTTTTGGATAATCTACTTGCTACTCGATTATGTTCGCCTGGTACTTCAGCAGATCGACGTTGGTTTTGGGAAGGAATTTCGTCGTTAATATTAACGTATTTTATTCATATTCAAATTTGAAAAACCCGCCAAGCTTCTGAAAATTTAAATCTTTGGCTAATCTACTTGCTCCTTGATTATGTTCGCCTGGTACTTCAGCAGATCGACGTTGGATTTGGGAATGAATTTCGTCGTTAATAATAATGTTTTTTACTTAAATTCAAATTTGAAAAACCCATCAAGCTTCTGAAAATTTAAATTTTTTGCAAATCTACTTGCTACTCGATTATGTTTTCCTGGTATTTCAGCAGCTCCAAGAGGGTTTTGGGAAGGAATTTCGTCTTTTATTTAAGCTATAAAGTTATATGCAGCTTTATTTAAAATAATCATGTAACATTAGTAATAATCAGTGGATTTTTATTTAGTGTTCACCGATTAAAATTACCTTCTGATATTGCATTTTTTCTCTCCTATAGAGAATGTAAACGAATAGATCCTGAAGCTGTGATATCGGAAACAGGCAATTATTTAATTGATTTCGATTAAATTCATTACAAATTATTAACTTGACAGCCAGGTGAACGAATAACCATATTCTCAATTTTAAATTGGTTAAATTAAACTAATGAAATGACGTGCGTACCGTGTCACATTTAATAATGCAATAAATGTGTTGCTATATGATATAAATACATTTAATTTAAGTAAGTAATACATGCATATATTTCAACCACAATGAGTAACGCTATAATGATGCTATGCAAAGCAAGGCTCACAGAGTGAAATCAAAGTTAGGTCTTAACATATGGAAAGATTATTATAAAATTAACAAATTTATAATTAAAATTTAATTCTAATTAATAATTTTCATCATATATATTTTTTGGAGCATTTTGAAATTGTAAACTTTGAATGACATTTAAAATCCTGTCTGTTGTCAATACGGATGCATTTACGTCGAATTGCGGGTATCTCATGGTCGAGCACTCTGGACTTTAGCTTTCTTACTTGTTTTTATTACAATTTGCTTTTAATTGGCCAAATTATTATTGGTTGCTTTGTCACACCTGATTTGGCAGCAATGAACAGAAGATGTTGAGATTATTGTGATATTAAAAACCCAATTTATTTGTTCAGGAACAAAACTTTTTCACTTGGGTAAAGTTGTAATAAACAAAAAATTTTTGAAATGTTTTTTTTTTTTAATTATTTAATATGTGATAATTCCCAAAAGATATATATAGGCAATAATTTTGTTGTTCACTTGTATTTTTAATTCCCCTTCATGAGTCATTGCCGGAGGGTTGGGCGGATACTCTTCACGTAGAATTGTATAGTTGCGAATCTCATAGAGCGTGTTCTATGTAAAGAGTTTATATACAGTAAAAAAGTTTAAAATGCATAATGCGGATGCCATACTTACATCTGAGACTGGACAATCTGCTGGAAAATTGCTGGCGGCTCGCATACGCTTATAGAACCTTCCAAAAACGTTCTTGCTATAATATGACTTCAGGAATTTGCAACCATCAAGTTTGTGGTGCCCTAATGAAATTTTAGTTTTGTCCCTTTTCACAATAGCCAAATCGAATAAAAGATTAAACAATTGAATTTTTTTCTTGAGATTAAATCGCACAGACAATGCAGGAAAAATCCGCTTTCTGTGTAGAGTGCAGCTGAATTCGTAAGCCGCATCGGGATCCAAATTAATGCAGCTCAGATTCTTGACTTCAATTTCAAAAGGACGCTGAAGAAATAATTATTTATTTATTTTGCTACGAATTTATTATATTCTTCTCACTTTTGTCAAACTCAAGTCCAAAATTGTAAGACAGGCTAATGCCAATAACAAAGCGCGATAGCTCATGGCTCTCAAACAAATGACTAAATTAGCTTAAATAAAATTGTATAATAATTGCAGACACTTTTAATAATAATTCCGCAGCTATAATATGTATATTTGGATTTAGTCACCACTATTAATAGATCATTAAATAATTATAATAATAATCTTGATTTGGCAAGCTATCATTTGAAATGTGCGCCAAGGGTTACGCTTCAATTACAAAGCTAACTGCTACAAAATTCGTGAACCTTTCAGATGATGAGCGAATGCTGATTGATATGATGGACTTGCGTTTAGAGTTTTTTATTGAATAAATTTGTGAAGTAACAATTTTTTTCCAGAACATAAATATGGGCAACTATAATATATTGTACTGAATTTTCAATCGAACTTGTTCGTCATTTCTGGAGCATGGGGACGATTTTCCTGCCATAGAACTGTGGAGTTGCTAATTTCAAAAAGCACAAAATGTTCCATTAATTGCTTAATAATTTTTATACACAATTTGCTTTTACTTTGGTGTATATTTAGTTGATGAAAAAATGTAAACCAATTCATTTTATTTAAAGAATTTGCTTAATTTTTAGTGCAAGAAAATAAGAGCATTAACAAAATTAGATTGACAATTAGTAAGCAATTGAACCATCGTTAATAATATCGGCAACTATGATTCCCTTTGATTCGATTTTGAGACTCATATGAAAAGTCATAGCTGGAGCAAATGGAGGATACTCTTCAGCTAATACTGTATAGTTGCGAATCGCCAAAAGTTTCTCCTAAAAATCTCGTTTACTATTATATAAGTTTTCAAAAGTGATTAAAAATTACTTACTCCAGGAACTGGGCATTTCTTAGGCAGATTGCTGACACTTCGAATGCGCTTGAAGAACTTTCCGATGATATTGTTGCTGTAAAATGATTCCAAAAATTTGCAGCCGTCGAGTTTGTGGCGCGCAATCGTCATTTTAGAATTGTCCTTTTTGAGAACTTGCAGATGATATATCAAATTAAACTCGTTGGCTTGTTGAGTTAGTTTAAAAAACACTGAAATTGATGGGTATATGCGCTTTCTATGAAGAATACAGTCCAGTTGATCCGCAAAAGTGCGATCCAGAAGTACACACGAAAAGTTATGGAACTCAATTGTAAAAGGTGGCTGAACAAATGT
This sequence comes from Drosophila immigrans, assembly GCA_963583835.1. Lineage (NCBI taxonomy): Eukaryota > Metazoa > Arthropoda > Insecta > Diptera > Drosophilidae > Drosophila > Drosophila immigrans. Next base: position 21,635,195 of record OY757141.1, read on the forward strand.
CGAAAATTAAATTCTTTTTAGGAATGGCAAATAAATTATCAACGTACTTTTGCGGCCTGATTTTGGATCACAATATATGCGAGAAGAAAAAAAAATAAACGATTATCCATAATAAATGTATGGTTTATCTTCAGTGAACTGGTTTTAGTGCCAGAATAATGCACGAAATATATACAAAAAATAAATTCGTTTAATGCATTTTTAATTTTGTAATGGTATTAATTGGTCGTACGGAAATCGGCAATTCAACTAAGAGAGTTAAGATATGGGCAATTTCATAATGTCGTTTGAAACATGGTGGGAAAAAGCTCGTATATTTTTTTTTACTTTTGGAGATTCAGGAAAAGAATACATTTTTATTTTTAATATTTTGAAACAAATTATTTTACCTTTTTTGTTTTAAAATGCAGCTTTCAAACCCGATTTAAGCAATAAAATTGTCCACAATTTGTTTCTCACTTGACGAAGTTTCGTTCAGAAGGGTTTCTACTTGTGTAATGTATTCGCCGTGTGATAACTTTTCAAACGAACAACAAATTGTAAATGCGTTACTCCGAATTTGTTGCACACTTTTAGGCTGATCATTATATCGTGTGAACAACTGTTGTGTTATAAATTCAGAATTCGTAGTTGTTTACATTTTCTCCAAATTTGCAAAAAATAATTGAGGTTTATTAATTCGTAAGAAAACTTGCGCTGAAAATTAAATGATTTTTCAAACTCGCGCCAACTTAATGATTGCAACAAAAGCTGACCAATATACAAATATCTTCCTTAGCGACTCTTGCGCATGTCACAAAGCTGATTGCTATATGGGATTCATTTATAATTTTGGGCAGTTCAAATGTTTACGAATTTGATTTGAAAATACGAAAATCTGCAAATAATTGCGACTCTCAGTGGATGATAGACACAAATTTCGAAAAAAAATGATTGCCCCTAAACAAACACAATATGTTCCATTAATTGCTTAATGATTTTTATACATAATTTGCTTTTAATTTGGTGTGCATTTAGTTGATGAAAAATGTAAACCAATTCATTTTATTTAAATAATTTGCTTCGTTTTGAGTGCGAAAAAACAAGAGCATTCACAAAAATAGATTGACAATTAGTAAACAATTGAGCCTACGTTAATAATATCGGCAATTATGATTCCTTTTGCTTCGATTTTGAGACTCATATGAAAAGTCATAGCTGGAGCAAATGGAGGATACTCTTCAGCTAATACTGTATAGTTGCGAATCGCCAAAAGTTTCTCCTAAAAATCTCGTTTACTATTATATAAGTTTTCAAAAGTGATTAAAAATTACTTACTCCAGGAACTGGGCATTTCTTAGGCAGATTGCTGACACTTCGAATGCGCTTGAAGAACTTTCCGATGATATTGTTGCTGTAAAATGATTCCAAAAATTTGCAGCCGTCGAGTTTGTGGCGCGCAATCGTCATCTTAGAATTGTCCTTTTTGAGAACTTGCAGATGATATATCAAATTAAACTCGTTGGCTTGTTGAGTTAGTTTAAAAAACACTGACATTGAAGGGTATATGCGCTTTCTATGAAGAATACAGTCCAGTTGATCCGCAAAAGTACGATCCAGAAGTACACACGAGAAGTTATGGAATTCAATTGTAAAAGGTGGCTGTACAAATTCGGAAAATGAAACACACTCTAAGAATTACAAAATAATTTTCCACGAACTTTTGCAGACTGATTTTCCATCACACAATAAGCGAGAATAAACAACAATACACGACTATCCATGATAGGTGGCTTGCACTGAACTGGCTTTACAGACACGAAGTATGCATGAATTATATACATATAAAAATTTCGTCTAATGCTGTTTTAATTTTTGTATGTTGTGAAAGTACTGGCTAATAACGTGGAAATCAGCAATTCAGATAAGAGAGTTAGGATATAGGCAATTTCATAATAATAATTATCAAAAAACTATCACTGTTGCTTATATATATCATAAATTCGAACCAAAAGCTGTACTTTAATGCAACTAATTTTTTATTATTGTTCAACATTTTATTCGTATATCCGATTCATGTAAACAATTTTCATCGAATTTCGTACTTGACGGAAACTTATTGAATTCGCCGCTTGGTAACATTACAACAATCATAAGAAAATTTCAAATGCGCAGCTCCGAATTTATTGCACACTTTTAGGCTGATCAATTATTTTGAGATCACAAATTCAATTTGATCAACATTATTTTTGCTCTCGCACATGTCACAAAGCTGTTTGCTGTACCACACAAATATATAGTATATGTGATTCTGATTTGGAAAGATATAACAACAAAGGTGGCAACATTTTCTGGATTCCAATTGATTTTGACTCTTGCTTTATGGTACGCACAAAATTCGAATGGAAATAATAAATGTATTGCTTGCGATTAAGCACTTTATCAGTGTGCATTTTATTTTTAATATTCCATTAATTGCTTAATGATATTTTAATACAATTTTCTTTTAATTTGGTGAGTGATTATTGGTTGCCAATGATTAACCAATTTTCTTTAGTTTGCGCGCAAAAATTTCGAAATAAGATTCAAGAATTTAAATTGGCAATTAGTAAATAAGTGAGTTTCAGCTACTTTAATTTACTTTGTTTCGACCTCGAGTCCCATATAAAACGTGCGGTGGGAGCAAAAAGAGAATATTCTTCAGCTAATACTGTATAGTTGAGTGCTATTCAATTGTAAATGGTCTATGTACAAATTTATAAAAAATAAATACATTCTAAAATTAATAATAAATAATTTTAGACGTACTTTTGCGGTCTGATTTTAGATCACAAAATAAGCGAGAAGGAACAACAATGCAATAATTCATGATTTCTGACTACAAGCCACGAATTATTGATGAATATAAAAATTATAAATTCCCTTAATTGCTATGGAATTAGAAATCGTCATTTTATATTTAAGAGATAGAATTTTAATAATTGCGACATTTCCTAAATGCGTGGAACATTTATTGGATATGCCAACCCAAAAATTATTGATTACTAAATGGTGCACAGTAATATTGTTGTTAAATTCTGATACTTTAGCTTCGAGTTCGAGCTGCAAAGCACTAAAAAACAATAATAATGGTGTGGAAAATAACTTCTGGTTGAAGTCGGCAGTCAAGTGGGGGTCAGTTCTTGAAAAGATCAAAGATACACTTTGGGGCTTAAGTGTTTTGGAGTGGCGCGCAGTCGAGACGAGTTGAAATGGAGTTTTGTTTATTGAGTTGTTATATTTCGGATATTTTATTTTCAGTTGTTGCTCTTGCCGTTGCTGTTTGTTGTTGTTATTGCTGTGTGTGGAGTGCGTTACAAATTATGGTGCGCACCTTAGTGGAGCACACAAAAGCAATTAGACGCCGTCGTCTGACAAGCTGAATGAAATAGTTGAGCTTGAGGTTGAGATCGAGATTGAGATGAAGGATTGAGGATTGAGGATGGCAGATGAAGGATGGGGATGGAGGAGGAATGCCAAACAGACAAACAGTTTATCGACTGGCCACATCGGACAGGTCGATGTCGATGTCTAACTGCCAATGAGCTAAGCTTGGAGAGCAAAGAGACTGGGGCAGGGGGCAGGGGGAAGGGGGAAGCCTGGCAACGGGGGCTACTGTGGCGAGCGCCGGACAATAAAAGAACTCAAGTGGGGATGGCAATACAAAAAGGTGTTAAAAAATTCTACTTTTTATGCTTTTATTATGATTTGATGGACATTTACGATACCAAAGTATGAAGAAACGGAATGTTTTTATGCCTTTTGGCTTTGTATTCGATGTTTTTTTTTTTTTGATTTTTGGTTTTTGTGTTTACCGTGTGTTATGTTCCCTTGCCTCCCCCACACGCTTATTGTTTCAGTTGTTTGACAAGCGATGCGTACAAATCAAAGCAGCCAACAAACTGGACAGTATCTCTCTCTCTCACTCTCTTTCTAGCTCTCTCTCTCCTCTCTGGTAAACGGGTCGGATCGGATCGGAATGAAATGGATTTTTGGTATCGTCTCGGAATCTGTTGTTGGGGCTGTTGGAGAGTATTGAAACTCGGCTTGTTTGATTAATAGCCGCACAATTGATATGTTAAGTGGTAAATTACGCCATTGGCACGCAAATGTGTCCAGAAACGGCAAATTGTTGTTTGTTTAAGGCGCCGCCAACGGGGGCTGCCAAAAGGGGTCGATCTCGATCTTATCTGCCAGCCCAAGACGTATAAAGTGATTTAATTTTGAATGGAGAAAGTTGTACAGCCTCGCACAATTATTCAATTACATCCACCGAAAGTTTAGGAAAGAGGGGCATTGGCTTTTCCGTAGCTGTGAAAAACTTTAAAGTGCCATAAAGTTCGATGGCGGCCGCTTAAATTAAAGGCCATTAGTCTACTTTTAACACGCTTTCGGCCAGCAGCAACAACATCAGCGGCAAATGCGTCAACCCGTTTGCATTTTATGGTCTCATTTATATTATTAAATAAAACAAAAGCCAAACACCAACAATAACAACAACGACGACGACGAGAAAATAAATAAGAAAAAAGGCGCACAGAAATCCATTAAAACCTTTTGCATATTATTAATACAATAGAGAATGTCATTAAATTTTTGCCACGCCATAAAAATCGAGAAGAAAAACAGCAATAGCAATAGCAAAAAAATGAAATCGAAAAAAAAAAAATCAGAACTGAATCGTTGAAGTGTTATAAAAATCATTTAAGAGCCGCGATCGCTATACGATTTTATGGCCTATTCGTATTGCCAGCCACAGCTAGCTGGGGGCCTCGACTCATTTCGATCAGCTCTGAGCTCAGAGCTCCGTCCAGATTCAGATTCAGATTCGGATTCATGAATGCTCGCCCAACTGAAATGATTTAATTTCGAAACGTGTCGTCCGCGTTTTATGATCGATTTTGCTATAAATAATCGAGCTTCATTATTTTTAGATATGATATAGGGGTTGCTAAATACTATTGAGAACCGATTAATAATCCAACTGGTTTTAACGCTCATACTAATCGAGAAACTGGGTATTTTGCTTATTGTCTTTTCAACTTGGATTAATTTAATTTTAATGCGCTACAGGTAAATTTGATTTATTATACTTCTGTTGGCGTAATTTATAGTCTGCAAATAACGGAATAATCTGACTCAGTTTCCATTTAATTAAAATGATTCAGTGAAGGCCATACTTTTAGTTTATCAATATTCAATTGCAATAAGAAATTATTTGAGAATTTTTAAATTTGTTGCGAACTTTTCTTCACTTGTTCGTTATCAATTAATACTTCAAATTTAAGAATATATTGCAAATTATGTATATGCAATTGCAATTATATACAAAAATTTAAGTATTTTGTAGTTATTAAAAACTAAACTTAATATTATATATTTATAAGAATAAAATTTCACAAGAAAAAATAAAGCACAAAATATTAATATTAAATTTTTGTACACCATTCTTGATACTTCAGTTGTTCTGTATTTATAATACAATTTTAATCAACAATTTTCATCAATGTACTTATCAACAACTCGATTTATTCACAGAAAATGGAAATTTTTATTTGTCATACTTTAATATTGCTAAGTTCATTATTTATAGATCTGCAATTATTTCAGATATATTAATAAATAAAAATAGATTTATTAAAGAGATATTAGCACTATTACATACTGCAGAGGACTTCATTCATTCTTGATTATTTTATGGTAGATCTATTCAGATTAATCGCGTCTGCTATTTATTTGTCAGATTGCCAGAGCTCAGCTTTTATGGAGGGAATAGAGTTGCCCTCATTTCGAATTCGCATAATGAAACCCTCGAGCATCGACTGGCCATAAATAAACTGTGGCAAATTCTCTAAGCAACTTGTTGAAGTGTCATAAATAAAGCGAGAAGCAACCATCGAGCAACGAGCAACTGGCGACTGGCGACTGGCAACAAGCAAACGGACCACAAAACGCACTTCAAGTGGTTGTCATTTAATAAACTACACCACAACTGAGTGTGTTATTGTGTGTGTATTTGTGTTTGCCTGCCGATTGCTGTTATATGATTTCATATATCATCAGTTTGTTGTTTGCTGGACGACGCGACTCGTAGGGCTTTGCTGGCTGCCTCGATGGCTGGCTGCTCCAGACGTTGCTGTCTCTGCCACTCCTTCCTACCTCTCAAGCGCACCTCCTTGCCACACTTTCCCCCTGCTGCTGCCACAAACTGATGGGCAACTTGTTGAGCATTGCGCAGGCGTGCGGCATTTAGTTCAGGCTGTCCGCATGCGCCTCTTGTTGTATTTTTTGATAACATTTTATTGTCCGCTTTATAAATTATTGGCGTTTGCAGCCAAAGGGGAGGATGAAGGAGTCGAAGAGAGAAGGTGGCGGGGGGAGCTGTGTTAAAAAAGTATCCTTTTACGTGCACATTTTTTGGTATGCAGCGTGTGTCCAAATTTGTGAAGAGCAAATAAATACTAAAGAATATACTAAAGTCTCGGGTTCGGTCTGAGCTCCGAGATGTTCTGTTGACGGTTCTGCGCGTGTTTTGGCCATTTAAGGGCTTGTCGCCCAATACACAATTGAGTGTTGTTGTTGTTGCTGCTGTTGCTACTGCTTTTGCTGGTAGTGTGAAAGTTGCTTTAAATATCGTAGCACCAAATCAAACCATTTATGTCCGCTCCTCGATCGCAGCTCAAACGACACATTCATCATCGTCAAGTGGCAGCTACAACAACAGCAACGACATTTGTGGCACTCTGCCTACTAATGCACCTGTCTGGAACTTGAAAGCTGTCCTTCAATTATATCGCACACCCGCTGAGTTCTACTCGCAACTCCTAACTGGAGCCCTGCTCTTGAATGCCATCTCTTTCTTTTGATATCTCGTGACTCTTTCTCTGCGTACACTGCTAGATAAGTTGTGCTTATTTCTCACAATTCCATCGGAATTTGAATCATGCCTTAATATCGTTTATCTCTGCTACACTCGGCGCATGATCAATCGAAATGATATAATTATAGCCGAAGAGCCGAGGAGCACCCAGAGCTGACAGAGCTGCAGCGCTTTGTGTAAATTGATATCAACAAATTACGCGAAAATATTTCAGAAATATTAACGAATGTGATTGATATAATGATGAGCTGACCAATGTCGACTACACTGCGCGAAATTATGGACAAAGAAAAATCAAGCATTGGATAAAACATTTAATTTCTGTAAAGCAATAAATTGTTGTTTAATTATCATGATTAAATATGTTTTATTTTATTAATCATTTTAATGTTCGCTTGTATTTATTAAAATATTCAATTTTTATTATTTATGTATCATGTAATTTCATTTAATGATAATTTTTCAATTGAATTACTACATATTTTAAATTTCATAATTATTTTCAAGTACTAAATTTAAAACAAATTAACTTAAATTCGTATACAAATAAATAAAATGTGAAAAATATTTTCCCTTTTCTATCAATATAAAGTTTTGTTATTTTAAGTTAAATAAAAAATTTTAAGTATTAAGTTTTGGGCAAACCTTAATTTATTTGAATTCAAATATAAATGGAATTATTTGTATGTATATTTGAAAGATTACACACTCATTATTAGATATGAAGAAATGATTAAAAAATGAGTTAAATTAGACCTTCAAATAAATATGTATTTCAAATAAATTATATTGTCATAAGATATATAAAAGTAAGAAAACCCTATTAATTAAAATAAATTCAAAATATTGCTATTGCTGAAATTGCATATTTAATAATTAAATGTATATCAGAATTTTATAGACGTCATTTAAATATGGGATATGTAATTAGAGAGCCACAAATAAATTCACAATGAACGTAACGATTGTTTTAAAATATAAAAAGAAGTAAGTCGCTATATTGAAATTGAATTAAAAATATAACAATTTTGAGCAGTGCATTGGCCAGCCTAATTATGCCCAATTTAAAAAGGGTTAATTAAGGCACAAAACGCAGCACACGAAATGTGCACCATCCGGGGCGTTATTAATATGCGACATATCTGATATCTTTTTGTCCGTTGCAGCAGCAGCCACAGCAGCAGCAGCAGCATGAAGATACAATACATACTGTCGTCCTTCTGTGAGATCAATGCTACAAACTACATACAATAATTACATACAGCATTTGTCATAACACCAGATATGGACAATGTCTGGCTCGAATGGGGCGCGAATGGGCAACATGAGCAGCAACTTGGCCAACGGCCGCTGGCCAGGCCCAAAACAATGCGACAAATGTACGCAAAAAATTGTAAATATCATCATCGACATTGTCGCATCAACAGCCCATGCAGCGAGCAGCGAGCTGCAGGAGAAGGGAGAATGCTGAGCATTTTATAAATAAAATAAAATCATAAATGATGCGCCTGCCTCTCGTTTGGGGCAAGGACAGTCTCTGACTCTGCGGCCTGTGGCGAGTTGTTGGTCTCTGCGGGGCCTATTCGGGGTGCCATAATAATTATATATCAGACCTTTCGCAAGCCATGGGTAGACATTTCGCGCCGGAATTCGGAGCATTGTGTCATATTTAATACAGAAATTTTAATTAAACATAATTTGTAAGGAGTGCACGTCTGCTCAGACCCAGAGAACCAGCATTTCCCTCACCCCTTCCTCCAACGTTACTCTCTCTCTCTCTCTATCTGAATGAGCTGGAGTATTCCCCAGTTGTTTCTCCAGATTGCTCGTTGCGATAGCTCTACCTTCAGCTGGAATAGAGTAATTTATAGCATTTTATGGCCTAGGCCCCCATTCGATGACAGACACTTGTGTCTAGCATTCCCAAGGAATGCCTTTGATCGTATCGCACTGCAAGTCCATCAATTGAGCGATAACAACTCAAAAAGCCAGTCCCACTTCGACAAATAGCCAAACTACATTCGCATATCTAACTAGACTTCTTACTGTCACTCTATGGAGAAACCCAAAGAACGCAAATCGACTGCCATAATATGGAACAGTTTATTATCCTTGGAAAGCTTTGCAGCTTTTAGCGATTGTGCTACAGAAATAATTTTATCATTCATCGAGAAAAGAAAATTTAGCAGTTCCATTCCATTTAGTCAGCAATCAAATTCTATGCATCGCATTCCATCAAAAATTTTCAAAATTATCGCGAACATCTTTGATTGTAGAGTAATATTAATTTGTTTGTACTTTTTTATCATTTTAAAGAGGATACGAAATTTAATAGATATTATGTATCTTCTACAATATAATGACAAATTCATTTACAACAATTTTGATACACTTTGCTGATTTCAAATTTGTCTGAGACAATCTGGAAAAAATGGAAATTTAAATATACATAGGCCTCACCCTTGATGAATAATTGCGACAGTTATATTTACTCTTTACAGAACCAACAGCGCAAGTTCATCTGATTATGGGTTGAACTTGAAGAAGATAATCAAATCAATACTTGTCTAAATATATTTACTTTGATATAATTTTATGCTTTATTTTTACTTTATTGATTGAGTTTCCGTTGGAAATATTTACGATTTTTTTAATTATAAGATTTATTTATAAAAACATTTATATAAAAGTATACAATTGTTCATGTCTTGTTTTAAGATTAGAAATCAATCTAGTTTATGATGTACAGCCTTATTTGCTGAGAATGAAAAATTCAATGTAATTTAATATTTTGGACAAGAACTATTTGTTAAGAATGAACATTTAAACTTAAATTCATATTCAAGAATTTCTATTTTTGTTTTCAAAATGTAATTTTTTATTCTGCATATGACAGGAACTTTCACGAATTGTTTAATTTTTCCCAAGTGTGCACTGCGATTAGTTTCTAATGTATCAAGAGACATTCCCCACTTTATATCGATTATTACTGCTACGATGCGCTGGACTAGGGATTGGCCCAGTAGTGTTGAGTAGTGAACGCTTTGTGGTGATTTTTCAAATGATTTAACTAGTTCACAATGTGGACTCCGTTTCGGGGCATTGTTGTTGGCCGTTTGAGCTCCGTTTGAGCTGACCGGGCAGTTGGGGAGCAGGCTCTGGGATGCCTACCAAGTTGAACTCGAGTCGGTTTGGTTGGCTCATCGCCGGAGGCTGCATTACATTTGCAAGACAACAATGGGCATTTGGCATTGGCAACGTGCAGCGGCGTTGGGCGTTTTTATTTTTACAGATATTGTTTACTATTTTCGCAGTCTGCCCGCTGCTCTCAAAGTGAGTTCCAGTTGAAGCTGCAGCTCCAGCAACCAGGGCTTGGGTCCAGCTTCAGCTTCAGCTTGAGCTTGAGCTGTGCCCTCCCATTGTTGTGGCGGCTGCTCCAATCATCATTTTTGTTGTAGTTGCTGCTGTTGTTGTAGATATTCGCTTGGTGATATATTTTGGGTGAGCGCTTCCGGCAAATCGGCACAGTGAAAGGTCAAGTTGCGGCCAGAGAGACTTCTGCCAGGGAGCTGGGAGATTCGTGTGCCAGCGAAATAAACAAATCAAAGTGAGCAAATGTATCTCCTCTCTTTCTCCCTCTCCCTCTCCCGCTCTTTCTCTCCCTGTCTCACTCTTTGGCATTGTGTTTGTGCGGTATGTGCTCAATTTTCTATAACATATTTGATCGCTGCGATCTTTGCGATCGCCTGACTTTCCATTTTTCCACTTTTTCCACACAGCTTCCTTCGTGTGTGTGAGAAAAACTTATCGAAACGTTGCTATCAATGCACCGCAAACATAGCCAAAGCCTGGCTTCCCCCTCCCCCCTCCCTGCCCCTCTCCCCCGCCTTGGGGCTGCCTCAAATTAAGCGCAGGTGACCAAAGGCCAACGAGCTGACAAACCTTGGAATTTTTACCGCACGATCCGCAGTGCAAAAGTGGTCACGGGTTGCTGTGGTTTCCAGTGCCATATGACAGCACTCACTGCACACACTCTGAGTACGAGTCTGAGTCTCAGTCTGAGTCTCAGTCTCAGTCCGAGTTCGAGTTCGAGTACCGAATACGAGTGCAGATAAACGGCTTTGACATGCCCTAACCAGATCATTAATTGCTGATCTAACTGAAAGACTGACGCCAATTTCCGACTAACTGCGAAGTGCAACCATCGATTGGAAGGGAATGGTTTAGAGAGGGGATTGCTGCAGGCGGATAGATCGACAGACAGACAGAATTGGGTTATGCTTATAGAGATCACTTCGTATTCAGCTGCGACAGGTCGCCGAATAATTTATTGGAGAGAATTGCACCGAGAGCTCATTGCACTGAGCATGAAAAATTGAAACAAAATTTAGTATGAAAAGAAATGTTATAGTATTTGAAAAATTATGGAATGGTCAGCTGAAAAAAATCTTATGAATTTATTTCGTATATTATTAGTACAATATTAATTACCAGGGGAAATAATTATTCCTTTTTTATTTTTAAACATTCACATTAACTGCATCAGTGTGAGAAATTCTTATGCTTTAATGAAAATAATTAAGTAATGAATTATTACTGAACTGCAGAGAAATTGGAATTTGAACAAGTCGCAAGTGACCAATGTTTATTAACTGATCAGCGATAAAATTAAATTGGTTTACGAAATTAACTATTTCTGTTAAATTAACTATTTAATTCATAGCAATATATGTACTTCAAAATTATTGTAGAAAATTAGTTTATTAAATCAGTGAAGATCAGAGCACTTCCTGTAAAATTGGATATTTATTAAAAATTGAACATCTTTCACAAAAAAAATAAAGTATTGTGCTTGTTTTCCTTTTCATTCTTAAATGGAAATCTTTTCACAATATAAGAGTTCGACGAAAAGCCTAAGTCACATCTATAATACTAATATCATTAAAATGACAAGTCTTAGACTGATTTTGAGTGTTGGTTCTTTAAGTATTAATTTAAAGAGGAAAGGAATATTTATTTATTTTGAATTATTTTATTTTATTGCGAAATAAACTAACAACTTGTAGTAATACTAATTAAAATCAATTATTTTTAAATTCTTACAGCATGAACAGAATCTCCACTCTACCATAACTCGAGTAGGGTTTAAGTAAGGTATTCGCATATTCGATTGGACATTTAGCAGCAGACTCTGAAAAGCATTTCGCATGTGAAGCAAATCTTAGCCAAAGCCTAACTAAAGCTAATGCCCAAAGAGCAGTCTGCTTATTGCAGTTAGGAACACACTCCCACACAATGTTTGATCGCATTAAACAATGGCCAGAAGAGAGAGAGATAGAAAGAGAGGGAGGGAGGTAGAGGGAGAGAGTGTAGGGGGTGGGTGCGGTTGCGATTGCGATTGCCAGTTGGCAGTTGCGAGTTGGCAGATCGATGCTGCCTGCCTTTTGATGATAGTCAGCCTTGGTTTTGCTTTTTTTTTTTTTAGAGTTTTTTCGGCTTGGCTCTGACTGTGGCCCCTAAGGGCGTTGCGATTGAACTTGTTCCACATTTTGATTGTAATGCCGTTACGTTGGGACCCAGAGACCCCAAACATTTTGTGTTTCGTTGCGATTGGTATGGGAAAGCAGCGATGGAACGAGCGAGGGCAAGACAAATATGATTTTCAATTTGCTTTGATCGCTTTCACAAGATTTGCATTTGGACCGACTCCTTCAGACTTTGCCACGCTGACCATTAAACACTTGAGCCGAGCAGCTGTAGCCAAAGTTCAATTGGAGTTCAAACTACTGCCACCAACAACAACAACAGCTACAAGAAAAAAAGAACAGCAACGCTTAACTGCTATGACGACTGCTTGACTCATCTCGGCAGCGTTTTGATGGCCCATTAAACAGTCAAATGGAAACCGCTGCGAGTACTCCAATTGGAAACTGCTGCACAACAAATCAAAATATTTATGGCCCCAACCGGGGCAGGGGCAGGGATCGAGGAGGCCTAAAGAGCTAATGAGTCTAGTAACGCTACACGCTCAAAAATGAACTGATCAACTCTCCTTTAAAACTAAATGTCATAAAATTTCAATATAAGCATGTTTTGGTATTAATTATAATTAAACCTCGCAGGGAACATTTTTTTAAACAAATCGTTTGGCAAATAAGGAAATTATGTAATGTTGAAATTTGCAAGCCAAAAAAAAATTATGCCAAAAATTATGAAATGCCAATGTCAATTGTAGGAACTATTAGATTTGAGAAAGAATTGTTTCGTTTTGGAAATCAAGTTAATTTAATTTCCATTTAAGCAAGAAAATAAACAAAATTGTAATTTAAAAAAATTAAAAATGTCCTTCAGATTTTATAAATTTATTATTTCACACAGTTTGTTTAATTAATTTCATCAGTTTAAATTAAATAAACATTCAAATTCGTATATGAAGCTACTAAAATGTTCATTCAAATGCATTTTATATAATTTTAATGTTTAAATAATTTTTAATTTAAGTTAATTGTACTTAAAAAATATTTACCTTTAGATTTTAGAAATATTTCTTAACAGGATTAGTTTAAATTTGTATATCATATTACTTTAATATTGTGTACTATATTTCAAAAATGTAAATAAAAATTATTTTTTAAATGAAATTCAAAGTAATTTTACTTTAAAACATTTCAAAATTATACAAATTTTCAAAATATCTGATGTTTTACTTTTTTTGGGAGTACAGAAAAAACTATTCTGATAAGAATTTTAAAGGGGTTTCTAGTGTTTTTTTGCAGTGTAGCTGGGAACCTGAGGTGTGTGTGTGCTCGATATACCACCCAAGTGGCTGGAGAACTTGCCGGACTGAATGCACCGCATAAATAGCCACAAAGTGTGTCGTAAATGTCGTCGCGATCATATAATGATTTCTGGGGCCCCCATCGAGGAGTAGCTGGGTAGCGAGAGGGGCAGCTGGGGAGAGTTGCAGATCGTCCAGTTTATCAGACGGCGAACAAAATGCAAATTTTACAGAGAGAGGGAGGGGAAGAGAGAGACTGAGACTGAAACTGAGGCTGCTAGAACAAGTGCAGACCGGGTCGAAACCATAACTGTGCATCCATTTTAAACGCATTTCCATATGGCTTTGAATTCGCATAATTCCGATTCCCATTCCGATTCCCAGTGTCATCTCTGAGTTGCATTCCCAGTGCCAAAGCCAGACTCGAATGTTGTATACACTTTGGAGTTTATTGCAAAATGCGTTCGCGTGCACATTTGAATCAATCGTTCAGTTCAGTTTTGGATGGGAATCGAAATTGGAATTGCGGATTCGATATTTTTGTTTTTATTGATTCGAGAGACTGGTTTGAGAGCAGCGAATGCGACTTTGAACTGCACTGATATCGTTCCGTTTTTGACATTTAGCATCGCTAATTCATGCCAAATCACCAGAAGATTATGTTCATAAGCACGCATTACGATTACACGTTTATTATAATTTAGGAGTTTAAGGAGGAGACCTGTTTCCCAGTCTCTCGCTGCGAAAGCGTGTGACAAAATTGTGGGCACCGTGAGAGGGCGATGTTGAGGAAGAGGAGGATGCTGATGATGAGTAGGTGAGTGTAGGTGCTTTTACAGATCACTTAGTCTACTCGTAGATTAGCGACCTAAAAAGGAGCTAAGGGAAAGTTGCACTCACAAAACCAACTACGAGAATTAAGATAAGTTTGCGGAAATTCAGGCTCACTCACCGATATCTTTAACTCAGGAAACAAGTGCAGATTTGCGGCAGAAATAGGGGAAAGTTGATGCCTTAAGTGGCATGAAAGAGGAAACTAAAAAGTGAAGAAATTAAGTAGAGTGAAACTTTAAATAGGGTTGTCAGCAGGTCTACTTGTTTCTTTTTCATGATTTGTTGTTCTGATTATTATTAAAATTTTATTTTCCTTGATTTGGGAATAATTTCAGGAAAGGAAAAGATACTGAACTTATCTTAATTAAATAACAATTAAAAATTAATAATATTGACAACCAAATAGAATCACCTTCTATTTTGTAATTTATTTTGACTAATTTTATTTTAATGTTATGAAGAACAATTTTAAGTAATAAAGAATGTAATAAGTTACTCTGTTTAACTACAGGGATAACTACACAATTGATATTAGAATCATTTCAAAGCAAAACTGTCAGCAGATCTAGCTGTTTGATTTCCTTGATTTTTTACATACAACTTTTATTTTCATTATATACTTTATACTAAGAATAATTTCAATCCATTTAAATTTCTGTTGAATTCAAAAAATAACGTTTGACCTCATATTAATAGAATAACAGACCGAACATTGAAATATTTAAATTACTAAGTATAATAAATAAATAAATACATTATATACATTTATAAATTATAAAATGAATAAAATAATGCAATTTTCAATAAAATAAATTCAAATCTTTGTAACTAAAAATAAAGACACAATTGTTTTTTATTTTTTTTTTGTTTGATTTAATTTGCGCAAAGTTAATCTGAAATTAATTACTACGTTTTAATAGCGAATATCTAGCTGTTGCAGAAAAGTTTAATTTTGTTGCTTCACACAATCAATATATTACAGTGTCTAATAAAATTCACTTCACTTCAAGACATTTGCAGCTCACTCAGAAGTGGTTCTATCACTAGACGTTTTATTTTATTTAATTACATATTTAAGATATAGTTTTTATTAGCAGTATAACTAACAAGATACATGTGTTAAGAGTCTTTTTGCAGCGCATTTAAATGAAGTTGGTCTCTGTGGGTAGGTAAGAAACTGCTGCTAAATGGGATGTTGTGGGGGAGTTACTTTAGGATACTTTAAAGCAGGTGTCCATCCCAAGAGCTGTGGAGAGAGTGTGGAATGGGTTCGTCTGAAGTTCGTTGGGCTTGTTTGTGACATGCGCGCGGTTCCAGCAATCAAGAGAAACAAATGGTCATCAGACGAAGCGCCCGACAAGTTAAATGGAGGATGAGAGGGGGAGTCGTGGAGCTTGGAGCTGAAGTGCGTCGTTCTTGTGTCGTTGTCTTCGCACTAATTGAGCATTTAAATGCATCGTAATTACTTCTCTAACACCTTCATCAGTTGGAACGTCAGTCAACCGGCTGCCTTTGATGCCCACTGCAAATTAGCATATAAATTGTCCCGTGTGAACATAAAATCAAATGACAACAGACTTTTGGAGTTTGTCAAAAAACTTAAAGAAAAGCCGCAGCGGCGAATGCCGAAACAAAAGCTGGCGGAAGAGAGCAACCGCCAGGACATGAGATGGTGAAAAATCCATGAGCGATCTTGCCCCATCATTAGCATAGCGAACGTGCAACTAATTGGAAATGGAACAGACTGCAGGCTTCACTGTACCCCAAGTACAGTCCGCAGTCAGTAGTCATCAATGGAGCTGAGAATCGAACGGACTAAACCCCTAAATTCTAACAAGCGGCGCCAGCCAGACGTCTTAATGGCTTTTCGGTTGTTCTGGCCCTTGGGCTGCATTCGAAATTCGTTCAAAAGGCCAATTCAATTAATTAAGCATTAAAACAGTTACACACACAACACACTCTTCCCCTCTCCCCCCTCGTGTCTCTCTGTCGATTCATTCATTGTGTGGGCGAGTTTTTTGACCCGCGTTGGGGGCAGGAAACGCAGCGCGTTCTGAATGCCAAGGCGTAGCGTCAACTCGTTGATGGTTTTCCATCGACGATCGTTGCACAAATGCGCTTTGCATAACTGAGTAATTTGGTGTGGCAACTATCGGTTGCCAGTTGCCTCTTGGCTGTGGCCTGGCGTTATGCACTTGTTGCCACTGCACAGAGCACAGAGCTCAGCTCAGCTCAGTTGGGTGGGCGTTGTAGGGCCGAAGGGTCGGGGTGGCATCCGGTGGGCAGGCGATCGATCGATCCATGTGCCTGGCCTCTGCAGATCAGTCGAGGCGATTACAGTCATATGCATTCATATATATTCATCATATTCAGGCACTCACACGTGTACTCGTAAACTGATTACAATTGCTTGCCACCTGTATTCATTTTTTTATTTTTTATTTCTCTCGAACTTTAATTGCCTTTACTAGTTGCATTCTTACCCGGAAGTCGTAACCACGATCAAATTCATTTCGATTTCTGGGGATGCACAGCGTATAGATTGTAATTTGTAGTTACAGTTGTAGACTGCGTTGCATAACCGCGATCACTGCGCATATTGCCCATGCATCAATCGATATCGTGAGCTTGCTAATTATATATGAAATGAGATCATGCGCTTAGCGAAAAGTTTAATCCAAACACTTCGCTCTAAAGATCGCTGATCATCGATCAAAGTGCGATCGCTGGCTAAATGTGAACTTCGCATTCATTTGTAGGCAAATATAATACGATATTCGACTTTATTGATTCACGATCATCTCGCTGTACGATTAAATACGATCGTCGCTTACGATAATCTATTCACAAGCTGCGTCTGCTCACTGAGGGACTTTCCCAGCGATCTGTTCATTGACTACGTTATTTCCCGTTAGCTTAACTTGCGTGTGGCTTAAATGGATTATCGAGCATTAGGCGAGGATCAGCAGCTCATGTTTTGCCGCGGCCGCTCAGGACGAGCAACTTGTGCAATCTTGTAAATTCCAAAGCCAGGATCTAATCAAACAAGTCCCTGCCGTCGTTGCCGAGTCGTTTCCACGGATTTAATTGAGATCAGTGTGCTGGCCGAGCTAGGGGAAGAGACAGAGTCTGTGTGTGAAAAACCGCGAGAGAGTTTTTCGGAAAATCGCAAAACCGCAAATACAGTTTGGACTTCCGTTAGGGGGTTTTGCCCAGGCCAAAATTAAATCTTCAACATGTGGAGAACTGTGGCACATTAACATATCGTTAGTTTGTCATGATCTGATCCGTGGGAAGTTTGCCATCTTCTGGCTGTGTCTATCTGTGGAAACTCCAATCCAATGGCCAGAACAGAAGGATTTCGAAAAACTCTTTAATATATGTAAATTCCATTGCGAGAAAAACATATTTTCCGCATAAAGCAAATGTCATAATTGTAGCGTAATTATTATTAATGTCGTCATGCTCGATTGTAAATCCCAATCAAAATGTTTCAATGTTTGCCAAAAGTATTACGTGATCGGCAAACAACCCCTTTCATATTCCGCATAATTGACATTTGCATAATTTCATAATTTGATCATTTTGTAGAATACTCGAATACTCGAACAATATCGATTGACAGGGCGATGATATAATGTTATCACAGCATAGACACGAGTACAACGAGTTTCTTGATCATCGCGGAATGCTTTTAGCCATCCGCATTTCTAAAGAACAATAGCAATAACCAGAGAAAGCCATATATCAAGTGGAAAGCAAAGCGCAGCAACCAGTTTAGTCGGCTATATTATTCAATCGCATATGCTAAACGTAATGAACATATTACCCAACACAATTAAACATAACTTATTTGTCAAGTCGAACCAAACTAACAACTTATCAAATTCTTATTTTTACGCGGATCGCGAGAAATTGCCCAAACAAGTTTTACTGACTTTTCCTTGGTGAATTTATTTTATTTTTTCTTGGGATCACAAAGTTTTGGCCAGAGCGAATCAAGCGATGCGCTGTAAAGGACTTTGGGGGATATTTATTACACTACTATTAATATTTAAAATAATAAAATCGATTAATTTAATGAATAATAGTAGAAGTTGTGTTCGTCGCTTACCAATTTACATTCGTTTATATTTAAATAAAGAATTCTATAAATAAATAAAAACATACGAAATTATGGAGAATTTGTTGTTATATACTTTCCATATTTTCAGCTTGGCTCACAGTTTAATTATCACGTGTAATAAAAATATTTCGTTATTTTAATCGACTTCAGATAGCTTCTATATTTGTCAACCGTCATCGCTGAGATAAATCAAGTTGATAGACTTTTTATGATTGCAGTTGCAGTTCCTCATTAGGGTTTTATACGGCAAAGATCAGCACCTGCTAAGATGTCAAATCGGCTGAAATAACTTGAAAGGCAATATTTCACAACTCAACTATTTTATGGTTGGCATATGTTTATAGTACTAGTCAATCATTTAAATACTTGGGTGAGATATTAAAATTATTAGAGCATGTCTTTCTGGCACTAAAACTCTGTATTCTCGTATTGATTAGTTGTATGCCATTATATAAGAAAAACGCCCCTAGACCCGATGAAATAACGACTTTGGCGATGGCGATGGAAAAACATGAAAAGTCATTGCAAATAATGAATAACATTGCTTTGTTCGATTATTTAACAAAAGCCCAGGCCGATGATTCGAACGTATTACAGCCAAATCTTTACATTTTAGCCATTTATATCCACTAATGGTCAAGTTAACGTTTACAGCGCTTGTGTAAAAATGAAAAATTGAAAAATGTTTTCACTGTTGTAGTTTGTTATTTTATTTAGTGGCAAATCTTATCTTTGTGGACCAACGTGGTACAACAGATTAATGTTAGCGCATCACAAATGCAAATTATTCACACATAATTACAATAACAAAGATGACAAAACAAATACAAAAACGAAAACAGAAAACGAGTTTTGCAGGGATAACGAATAGTGTTATACTCTTGCGTTTTGTTTGAGTTTTATTTAAAACTTTGAATATGAAAGTGAAGCAGTAAATAGTTGTCAATTAAATAACTTATTATTGCAATGCAATAAAAGTCTAAAAAATAAAGAAATAATAATAGTAATAAGATACTTTTAGAAATTCAAGGATTTTACAAATTCATTTGAAATAGATCTGATTAATAATTTGATCTTTTCTTTGTTATAATATAATGTAAATAATTTACAAATGTAAACAAATTGTTAAGTTCAAAAGCTATTGCTAGCTTAACTCGGTATTATATTAACAAAGAGTCAGAAGATTGAATACTTTGTAATATTATGAGGGAAAATAAAGTACAACATAAACAAATATGTTAAATAGTTTTTCATATAGAATTATCATATTTAATTTTTGCACTTACAAAATATTTGTTTAGGCTTTCTGAGTTTTTAGCAAATATATTCTGAATTTATAAAACACGATTTATTTAGTTGTTTTTAATCTACAAATATTAGTTTGCGAAATGTGGGATTTATGACAAGTATGTGCCAAAGTATTGGAAATTTGCATTTTATTAAGTTATTTTAAATTTGGTTTGTATGAAAAGTATATTGGTAAATTGAAATGCATACTCTATTGAAGAAATAATGTTTACCAAATATAATTTAGCTCACTGGCGGTTCACAGCATTAAATTAGTTGATGAACTCTCTGCTAGAGTATAGAGCAGAGCTGAAACAAAACGAAACGAAACGTATTTTGTTTTAAGACTCGCTCCAATGCGATCTATCGACAATCATTCGGCGAGCTGTTAAATCAAAAATATGCAAATTGTTGCGAGAGCCACACGAGCTACAGCGACAGCGACAGATACAGATACAACTAGAGGTGGAGATACGAGATACAACAGCGGGCATGCGCGTAGAGATAGCGACAGCGATAGAGATGGATATACACAAAGTGTGTGTTGATTGATATGTGCTGGTTATATGGCCATTTGGCCAAATGATGCAATCAAACTATGTAAATGCGAACGAGTTGACTTTTTGACTCTATTCGAATAGCTCACAGGTAATATTAACAACAACATCAACAACAACAACAACAACAACAAAAGTCAACTCGTTGAGGCCTAGTCGTATTAAGTAGCTGCCTCTCATTTCCGACTTACATTTTTTATTTCGCATTTTTATGGCCAATTAAAAAGTTGACTTTTTTGTTAACCGTAAAGTCAAAAAGTCAACGCATTTCTTTTTTATTTATAATTTTTTTAGCAGTGTCCTTGGACGTCTTCTAGGGAATTCTCAGTTGCATTTTTTACGCAACTTCACGCTAATTTCGCCAGTTTCCAGCAAACCAGATGACGGGTGAGCGCAGAAGCGTCGCCGTCCGGTTGTCAGTCATCCCTTTAGCTCGGCTTTAAGCGGAAAGTGTTACACGGCAACGACGGGACGGAGAGAGACGTTTGGTGTCCGTGCTCGACTTTTTATGGTGCTGACTTTATGACTCGGCTCGCGCTGCTTCTTCTTGCCACTCGCCACTCGACGGTCGTCAATTGCTTTTTTAGGGCAATTTAGTTTTGCGGCTACCTAAGCACGCGATTTCGTTACCTAATCGCGGGATCAGCATCCCTAAGCTGCAGATTATCCTAGGATCATAATTATGATGAGCCTGCCACGTCGCCGAGTCGCGGCCGCGACGCGACGCGCCGTTGACCGTGCACCGTGTTGCACCTCACATTCAACCTCACTCGGTTGAGTGTTGTTGTTTTTTATTTGCAAAAAACTTAAGCCGAGGGGATTAAACCGGATTAAAAGTCACAATTGCCCGTTGTCCTTATTTTTGCAGTTTTTTGCCATGCTTTCCTTTCGCTTTCGGGCTAACTAATGACGCCCCGAAAATTACCCATTTGCTGCGGAAATTCGCGAAAATTTTCCCTCCATTCTTTGCGCATCCTCTTTTTTTATTGTTGTCGCAAGGCAAAAAACGCGAAAACAGTTAAATTGAATCGATTAGAAAAAAAACGACGGGCAGAAGGTCATCGCTGGTTTCTCGCGGTCCCTGGGTTCTATATTCCTTGACTTTTTTATTATGCTGCAAGCCTTTGTTGGCTCTACGCGGAATCCGAGTTCTTCAGTTGCCGCTTGATGCAATTTCACTTTTTTATGATCTGCATTGAGGTTAGGTTCCAGCTGAGCTGACTTCACTTCAAATAAAAAATGTACAGAGGAAAAAACACATTTGCTAGGGAAACTACGACAACAGAGTTCCGGGAAGTACGAAAAAAATGTAATTTAGTTTATTCATTTAGTATAAGCTGAGCAGTTAGTTAAAAGTCAAGAGAGTCGAGAAGTCACAAATATTATCGCGAAAGCATTTCACACTTTTCATTGTGCATTTTCTTCGTGGTCGCCGGAGACAATGCAGCGGCATAAAAGGGTTAATTTGCGACGGAGCGTGCGAGGCAGGTAGAAAGAGTTAAAGGAGTCTCAACGGGTTGAGATACTACAATAAAGATGCACAAAAAAGAGTTAACGTGCGCCTTTGAGTCAATTGTGGCCGTGGTGTTCATAAAACAAGGGTTAAAGTCAATGAAGAGTTAAGTTGAATAAATCGCAGGGTCATAAAAATGGTCAGCTTGCGATTAATTGCAATTATTTGTGTATAATTATTTGGCTTTGTGTTAATTGCTGTACAAACAAATCTATCTAAAGTAGAGACTTTACTTCTCAGCTAATATGCATATATAATAAACACACACGGAACGAGCAATTACTCAAAATCGAAGCGCACTTATGTACAGACAGAAGTGAGCAACTCCAACCATTTCGGTGCCAAGCCAAAGGCTCCGCCCCTGCTAAATAAAATGAGCCACTGTTAAAAATGAAGTCAAATATTCGTGTGTGTGTGCGAGTGTGTGTGTGAGCACAACAGCTGCTGCCCTTCACGTGTGCGAGTTTTAATAAATAACCGAATAACGAATAATATCAGAGCAATGCAAATTGAGCGTAACCATTGACTCCACACGAGAGCGCCCACAGCAGCGTGAGAGCGTGAGCGTGAGAGCATCGCACGTTCATTGAGCACACTTAACAGCGGATTAACAGCGGGTTAACAGCGACTCAGGTAGAGAGCGAGAGCCAGAGTGCGCACTCAATTGAGTGCATTTGACATGCGCTCTCTGTGTGTGCGCCTAGTTGGAGTAAGTATACGGGCGATCTGTTAACTGTGATTTATCAGAGAGCCCGTTGCTAGTGGTGGTTTCTGAGTGTGTGTGTGTGTGTGTGTTGTGGAGTATCGCTTTGCTCACCGCTGTGTTGTTGCTGTTGTATATAATCGGGAGTTTAGCCAACCGAGAAACCGAACAGCAACGCTTCTTGCCAGCGAGAAGTCGGAGCAAGAAATCAGTCGTCAGCCAGTAGCCAAGGTGTGCGTTACACATCGTGAGTACAGTGCGCGTTGCGTGTGACAGATCAGCCAAGATACAAATACACAACCACAACAAGAACATTCAATCGCAAAAACTACGTGAAGTGCAAAACCCAGAGAGAGACTGATCCACAAACAGATCAAACAAACTAAAGACATTGTGTGGTGCCAAGTAACTAAACTGAAATACTAAAGGCGGAAAATACTGCCACGTGCAATTAAAAAGTCATCAGCTATAAAAGCGTCGAGCAGCGAGCAGCGAAAACCCAACAGAACCCAAGGTGAGTTTGCCAAAGATCAGTTCGAAATCGATGCGAAATGAGGAAAAACGCGCCCACACTCTAAAGTCAATTCACGTTTTGTGTTGTTGGTGTGTTTCATATTTATTTTTTTATGTTATTTTTCGAATTTTCGGGTCGCTGCCGACGGCATATTTTATGAGCCCTGCTTGCACTACTTTGATTTTTTACAGTTTCAAGCTAAACGCTGCACTTTTATTTTTTTCTCATTTCGGGGCGCAAACAAAAAATTGGCAAAAATCGTTGGTGTGCATTTATGACACAATACGTCAAGGTCTTGAGGGCTCTACATATTTTTTTTAGGCATAATGACTTCGGCGCGAACCTTAAAAAATATATAGAAATTCGGCTACCTGCCTGCGCATAGGGTTGCATAATCCGCCCGCTAGCTTAAGTTTTTTGCCTGCGGGCCATAAAAGTCCAGAAAAAACAGATAGTCTGCGAGTTTTTCCTATAAATTCCCGACACTCCAGAACCAAGGCATCAGTTGCACAGCAGCGCACTCAGCGAACGGAGCACGAGCAAAACGTTGTCATATTTCTAAAAAAAATATTAACGAAAATATAAATTTACATCGAGAAACGGCCAAAAAATGGTGTTCAACCTGGTTAGTTTCACAGCACGAAATGGATTACGCATTAACCCGAGAAATATCTAAAATTCTTTAGAGCAAAGTTAACTGCAAAAATTGCTTAAAAATAAACAATTTACGCAGTTAATTCTACGACTCTTCCGGATTAAAAAAAACAGTGTTTAATAAACGATTTTCGCTTGTGTTTTGCAGATGAATCAGACGTGCAAAGTGTGCGGCGAGCCAGCGGCGGGATTTCACTTCGGCGCCTTCACATGCGAGGGCTGCAAGGTAAGTTGTCAAACTCCAATTAAGAATATTTCACAAATATTCCCAACAACATTTTGTATCATTAACTAATCAAACCATTCCACACATTCCCTTCGCTCCTCCGCAGTCTTTCTTCGGCCGCTCCTACAACAACATCAGCACAATCAGCGAGTGCAAGAACGAGGGCAAGTGCATCATCGACAAGAAGAATCGCACCACCTGCAAGGCGTGTCGCCTGCGCAAGTGCTACAACGTGGGCATGTCCAAGGGCGGCTCTCGCTACGGCCGTCGCTCCAACTGGTTCAAGATCCACTGTCTGCTGCAGGAGCACGAACAGGCTGCAGCGGCAGCAGCCTCGGCGGGCAAGCCGCCAGGACACGGCACAGGCTCGCCCATGAGCTCGCCCGGCTTCGGCGATCTGGCCGCTCATCTGCAACAGCAACAGCAGCAGCAGCAGCATCATCATCACCAGCAGCAACAGCAGCAGCAGCATCAACAGCAGCAGCAGCAACAGCGTCATCCACATCTGCCGCCGCTGCTCGGCTATCCCGGTTATCATTTGGCCGAACCCTTTGGAGCTCGTCATCCGGCTGATGCTGCCGCCGCTGCCGCAGCGCTGCCCTTCTTCAGCATGATGGCCACGCCCCAGTCGCCCTTCCAGCTGCCTCCGCACTTGCTGTTCCCCGGCTATCACGCCAGCGCCGCAGCCGCCGCCGCCGCCGACGCCGCCTATCGCCAGGAGATGTACAAGCATCGCCAGAGCGTGGACTCGGCAGCATCGGCAGAGTCGCTCAATCGCTACACGCCACCCCATGCGGTGCGACAGTTGACACCGCAGTCGCCACAGCCACAGCAACAGCAACAGCAACCGCAGCCAGCGGCATCGCCCATCGACGTGTGCTTGGGGGCAGAGGATGAGGAGGAGCAGCAATCGATGCACAGCAGCAGTAACAGCAGCAGCCACAGTCAGAGTCCGCATGCGATCCACGCACCAGTTGCCATACGTGCCACGCCCACCACCATGCAGCCCACGCCCAGCGCCACGCCCACCACGACACCCACGCCCACAGCGTGCAGCCCGCTGAGCTTCGCCGCCAAGATGCAATCACTTTCACCCGTCTCCATCTGCTCGATTGGCGCCGAAACCGGAGCAGCAACAGCAGCAAACACAGCAGCAACTGTTGCTGCTGCTGCTGCTCAGGACGGACCCATGGATCTGAGCATGAAGACGTCGAGGAGTTCGGTGCACAGCTTCAACAATGACAGCGACGCCGACGAGCTGCCCGAAACAAATCGCCGCAAGTTCTATCAGCTGGATGCCGAGTGCAGCGCTCAGGCCGTCAGCAATCACAGCAACCACAGCAGCCACAGCTCCGTCTCCTCGGCATCGGCTGTGGTGAAGCGTCAGAAACTGGAGTCGTCGTCGTCGCCGTCGTCGTCGCCATCGTCGTCGCCAGCATTTGGCGGCTTTGCGGTGGCCCACAACGCGGCCAGCGCCATGCGGGGCATCTTCGTCTGCGTCTAAGTCGAGAGTCGACCGTCGAGAGTCGAGCGTCGAGCGTTGAGAGTGGGTGGAGCCAACTGGCGAATCTCGCCTCTCACTTCCTCCACCGCACTCTGTTGTTGTTGTTTGTTGTAGTTTTTTATTTTTCTCAAGCGTGTGTTGTTGTCGTGTTGGTTTTGCGGTTCGAATTCGATTTGCGCCGTCGAAATTGAAATTGTCTATGGACAGGTTTGTGTTGTCAGCGTGCCAGACAGAGACAGCTAGACACTCACACATACTCACACTCACACACACACACTCCCTTGAGAGCTCAATTCCAAAAATTATTTTTACAAAAAGGAACAAAAGCGTTAGTATTTTTTTACACAATTGTAAATATGTTTTTTCTCTCGAATTTTTCATAAACAACCCTCTACAAGAAAGCAAAAACTAAAACACACAAAAAAAAAACATTATACAAAAAACAAAAACCCAACCCACCAAAATCTCCCTCCATTGTATTGTACATAAAAATTGTTTAGTCTTAGTTTCATTTTAAACAAATTTAAGCTTAAGTATTCTATTTTAGACTCTAGTATTTGTGTCCTAAACAATTGGCTTCTCAATTATTATTATTATTATTATTATGCAAGAAAATAAAAATTACAAAATACAAACAAAAATACAACTTTTTCTTTTTATTTATTGGCGTAAAAAGAAATCTTTCTTTCAGCGAAATATATTCGGATGCCGAAATAAACTTTTAGAGTTTCAAAATACCTCAAAGCAGATTTGAGCAAAAATAATGAAGCAAATTTACGAAATTTGTTAGGAAATAAATAATTCAAGTTGGGAACTTTATAATAGGGCGTAATGATCATATAATTATTACATTTTATGGTAGTTGAACAATGAAATTGTTGAAGAATTTACAAAATTTAGAAAGAGAAAACGAAAATGTTCCAAGGAAGAAAAATAAGATAATTAAGAATAGTTTTTGAATAACATTTTTGTAGCTTGAATTTTCCAAAGTTCTCTTTAATGTTACACATTTTTGTTTTCATATAATAAGTTAATTTTTTCAAAGAAATTTGAACAGGAGAATTTTCATATCACAGATGCAATGCTTTTATTTGAACTTAATATAAAAATAATATTTAAATTTTAAATTAAAGTAAACGCCAAAGTTTGGAATTAACTAAAAGAGACAAGTTAAAATACTCATCAATTAACTGGTAGAGTGTGAGTCAATTTTAATAAATTGTTGTTGAAATGACGAAAATGTTACATAATCAAATTAATTAAATGGATCCACTCATCAGGAATTAGCTTATTCTTTTGTTTTGTAGTACATTATTAAATACTTTCCAACAGTTGCAATAACCTTCTTAAGTGTGTTGTGATATCTTGTATCCAATGTCTGCGTCATTGCTTTTATAATTTGCTTTAATAAGCTGCTATCAAAATACGCTAAAAATTTAATATTTATTTATACCTATTTATATGCGTTTGCGACTTTAATCGTGAATGTCTTTTGCGAGATCCATTAACTCATATTACTCACTGAATATCGTACGCTAAGAGCTCTGCTCGTCTGCGAATCAAATCGAATCGAATCGAATTGAATCGAAGTCGTCGTTGTGAATTTTATAGGTCTCGTTCTTGATCGGAATCCATCTGGAATTCCATTTGGGGAATTGATTGCCACGCGGCAAGTTGGCTTTGTACTCAAATCGACGCGTTTGTATCTCAAACACGGGCGACAACCCAATGGGCGTGGCTCGCGTGTGGGCGGGCGTTCAGTTGAGTTCTCTGGGTACTTGATACTCGGAGCTTTGTGGCTTGGTGGCGGTTGTCAACGGCAAATGGGTTGGCATAAATTCATCAACGTAGCACACGAAACATTTGTTGCAAGTCGCATCGGATCGACTCAAATCGAATCGAATAGACGCGAGTCGCGTTGTCGGATAATAAAACCGATATAGTAATGCTTAAGTGCCGTCTGTCTAATGCAATGATTGCTGTAAATTGTAAATTATAAATGCCACAAATGTTACGCTGAGATATTTGTCGTAAGCTCCCCCGCCACTCTGCCTCTGCTCCACCGATGTGATGTGTTTGATATGCTAGGGGGCCTGTGGGTGCCACATGGACTCGTATATGGGGCTAGTTGATGGGCCGAAAAAGAGGCCTATGGACGGACTCGTTGCCTGACCACGTGCTGCTTCAAATAATAAACTTTATATTAACACATACAAAAGTCATACGCCTCGGCTATGGCCAGAATTTTAATCACTTAATTAGGCAGACGCGACTGACGCGAAGACTGAACTTGGTTTATGGGCTGCCCCCGAGACAGCGACTGTGACTCTGACTGCGACTGTGACTGCGACTCAATGATGAATGGTACGAAAACTATGCAGGATCGGACAATCGAGTTGATCGCTTGATCGGTTGATCAACTGCCTGCAAATATCGTTTACGACCATTGTAAAATGTGGCTATGTCAGAAAAGTTGACGCCTTAACGGACGACAATAAACAATGAACTGAACTCCAGAGAGCAAACAAACAACACAGCACAGCACAACACAACACACATCATCAATATGCATGATGAGCTGCTTTTCACGAAGTAAAGGGTGGCGATGGGGGGACAGGGGAGGAGGCGGGGACAGGGGCAGGAGGGAGCAGCGCACGCCATTGTGCGTTTTCTTAACTGCCGCTTCGATCACATTCCGATGTGTGTTTTGTCGTCATTGTTTCTAAATTTATTTTTATAGTTTATTAAACAGTCAATAGTAATACAAAACCACCAAAAATTAACAACTTACTGCAGTTAACCGCACCACCGAATACCCTAAATTAAACCAAGACGAAAGGTATTTGTAAAATATAAATTGGCAATGGCTTTAATGAACAATTAAAAGAATTGACAAACATTCATCATCAACTTTTAATTAATGTTTAATATAAAATGAAAACAAAAAGTATTGAAAAATATGTTATTCAATGTTTAATTTAAAAAAAAACCGTAATACATTTTCTAAATTAAAATTTTTGAAAATATTTGAATAAAATATGCAACTTTATATTTTTAATTAAAAGTATCACTTGTTTCTTAGCTTTGCAATTAGTTGTATATATTTGCCCATTATCTAGCTAACTAAAATACAACTCCATCAGTGATTATGTTAAAAAACAAACTCATGCCAAGATTAAGTTTAAACGTTGTAGAGCGCGCAAAGTGTGGGGCAAGTTCGTTGCCTAAGTCTTTTGTTTATGATATTTATTTTCGTAGCTGTCAGACTGAAAAAGTGGTTCAACTGTATCGTCGCTTCAATCTCTCCAATCAAAAAGCCATTTAGACTAACAAAAGACCTCTGAAACGAGCGGAGACAAGAGCAGAGAAATAAAATCGATGCGACAGAGAAAACAAAAAGAAACCAACTAAAACCAAGAAAAAGTATAACATTTCAAAATTTTATTGACTGTCAAAATGCAGGCGCCGAAATGCATTGAAACGAAGCGGGTCCGATCATATTACGTGGCCACGTCTTGGCGCCACGTCTTGAAGTTGGCAGTTGAAGTTGAAGTTTTGGGCTGGCCAAGAGTCATCAACGCGCAGCGACATGCTTTATTGTGTATGCGACATGAGAGATGCATTATTAATAGAGCCCCGAGAGCATGTGGGCATCTCTGAGTGCATCTTTAAAAATAGTTCAGCACAGCGAAGCCAGCTGGGCAGAGTCGTAATAACTTGGTTGAATGCTTGGGAACATGTTTATTAAATAAAATATACTTAATTGTCGAGTTCTCTTCTAATGCATCATCTAATCAGTTGACGGGCACAAAAATTTGCATTCGAAACTGGCAGTGAACGAAAGATTATTATTGACACATTATAATGGAAACATGATGAGAAATTATGCAAAACATGGTCATGCCATTGCATATGGTATGGTATGGTATGGTATATAATCAGCAATGCTTTTTTCTGTTGGTTTCTGTGTCCGGTAGCGGCCTTAATTACCGTCCAGAGTTGGGCCCGGAGTTACCCATTGCCCCTGCCAACTGGCAGTTGTATGACCATGTTTGGGGCGTGGATTCCACTCTGACTGACAAATAGTCAAAACAAACTAAGTATATGATGCTATGTCATATCTTTTTCTAGACAGCTGCCAGAGAATGGCTTTTATACATACAGTACAGATCTTCGTGTATGCCTGTATTTGTGTGTGCTGAAGAGCCAAGATCATATTATGAAGATAAACTTCAAGTCGCTTTACAGCAAGTGTCAGCTAGACAATGCAGGAAGCGAGTGGAGCTGCTTATATAACGCTGCAGCACTCGACTGGAAGATCATATTTTATAGCACTTGAATGGATAATTATAAAAGTAACAATAGTTAGCGCAAAGTGTATTACGGCTGTGAAATGCTTTACAATAAAACGAAAACGAGAATAATTCAACGAAAGTAGCAATTTAAAATGAAATATATGTTTTCATTAAAATGTAAACAATGAAGTCGAGGAATGTTGGATTTATCATTTTTGGGAATAATTTAAATAAAATAGATAAACGCTTAAAGAAGTAAGATCGTTTTATTTGACAGTACTTGTCTACTAGATATCCTTTCTCCTCAGCCATATTTAACGTTCTTCGTTGTTTTTTGGCAATTACAATTTTTTTAAATGATGATTTAAATTATTTGGAATTTTTAACAAACTTAAACTGAAATTTTACTTCAAATTTAAACAGAAAGTTCACATAAAAAATAAGATCATTCTTGTTTTATAAATATTATTCTTACAATTTAAAAATACTCATAAAATAATAATGATAATAATAATAGTAAAAGTATTATTTTAAAACTTTGGCTTACTACATTTATGCAAAGTAAATTTTCAATAAGTTTATTTGTATTTTATAATTAGTCGTCAACCAATCCAAATAAAATGGAACAAACTCTAAGAACATTCATAAGACATCAAAATATCTCCTCAAAGTTGTAGAATACGTGCGCGATATCACTAGCTGAATGATCTTGGATCGGGGAATCGAGCACACATTAAATTGAGTTACTGCATTTGAATGGCAATGCAAAGCGATCAGGTAACGGGCAGCTCCATTGTTCCACAGCGCCGGGGAAACGACATTAACCCATTTAAGGGCGGCCGAAAGTTAAGCAAACACTGGACCCACAATCTGGGAACAATCTTTATTGATTTTGGATGCGAGAGAAACCAAGAGTAAAAGCAAGCACCACAAAACTTGAGGTTTACTTTTGCGCTTGGCGCTTCGCTCACACGATGCCCATCACGATGAGGAGGAGGGGAGGAGGTGGGGAGGTGGCAGGGCACTGGGAGGGCTGGGAGGAGTTTGGGAGTCTGACTTGGGCTGGCGCTGGTAATTAGTGATCTGGTGCACTTGATATCCAGCTTAATTTAAACATTTCGTACACACCCAACTCGAGTCTCGCACACACGCACAGTCTCCCCTCCTTCTCTCTCTCTCGCTTCCCCTGTCTCCCGTCTCACTCACTCTCTGGGTCAGCTGCATGGCCAAGTTGAACTCAGTGTTCCCAGCTCTTGAGTCGAATCCCTTTTCTGATTTTCGCTTCGGCTGCGTGCAGCGCATGCCATTCGCTTGTTGCCTGTTGCTTGTTGTTGTTCCCTCGTTCTCCAAGTCGCAGTCGCAGTTCTGTTCTCGTTTAAACGTTTATTTAACTTAAACGAACTTTGCGTGTCGATTAAAATGCAGCGATTAAGGTTCCCGATGCTCAACGGCTCTAAAGATCTCTCTGCCCTCTCCCTTCGCTCCCTTTTCTCTGCCTCTGCTCTAGCTCAGTGCGTGTCCAGTGAACTTGTGGGTCAAGCTTTGCTTACGCATGCCACAAGCGCAGAGACCGGCTGTGTATCTGTTACTGCCGTGTATCTGTATCTGCAGCTCGTGTATCTTTGCTTTGTATCTCTTCTTTCGCTTTGACCTGGCTCTGAAATCCTTTTTTCGTTTCCCTGACTTTCTCCACTCCTCGCTGGCTTTACGACAAATTTGGCCATTGTTCAGCGTTGATGATGTCCTTTTGTTTTGTCTGACCCCCTGGATCGCAACAGGACCACAACAACCATGGACCGCACACACAAAACACTTATTAATTTGTGCCTCCAGCACCTAACGAGATGATCGCGTAGATCTTTATCGCCATATCGTTTCTAGATCTCTCTGGTCTTCTCTGTTTTTTTTTGTAGTTGTTTATCGCTGTAACATAGTTTTGTTAACGAAATTAGATTTAAGGGCCATGAGATTTTGATAGCTCGTAAAGCAGTCAAAAATCGAGTCGAAACCTGGGAGACCAACCGCAGCAGGAGTCGCAAGCAGTAAGAATTTATGTTGTAGCTCATTAAATTAGTCTAAATGTGGTCTAAACTCTCGACCAGCTGTGGCAGGTGGCAAAGGGTTGTTCGGGCATCATTAGGACACATCGCACTCGCTGCCCCATCTCCATCTCCCTCTCGTTCGTTCGCTGTCTCTTTTGTGTCCGATGCAACACTCTGTGTTGCCAGCAATCAGCAGTGACACTTAAAGCTTCTTCAGCAGCTCGCAACACTTATGCCAACGGTTAGCCAGCTTATTGTATGGTCAACTGATATGCTTAGTGCACGTCGTATTAAGACCAGCCTCGCACGCTGCAAGTTGCAAGTTGCAACTGCTCTGCTGGCAGTAGCTGTTGCAGCCAGTGTCACTGTCAATGTCATTTAGTTGGCCAACAGACTCGGCGACCTGCTCTTGCTCCATGCACTTGGCTCGAATCTCTCGCTTGTTGCCCGTTTTGCCCGTTCCCTGTTGCCTGTTGCACGTTGCACGCTGCCCGGCTCCGCTGGCTGCCTCCTTGGCTGATCGTGTGATCCATTACCAAACGTGCGCGATCGTTTGCGCCTGTGTTCACCGGGATTTTTCTTTCATTTTTGCCTTTTTTTTCTGCAAAGAATACTCTAACTGCATCAAGGGTTCAGCTGAACGCTTGAAGGCAATTTTGTGGCTAAAAGAACATATTCAAATTCAGTTAATGTTGAACAACAGGCAAAGCATTGTAAAGTAGACATTGTAGAGCACAACAACAAGCAGACTACTTTGCTTCTATTCCAGCTTAAGATATGAGAATAAAAATTGATAATAATAATATTGAAATAAATTATTTTTGTAAAATTAATCTGAATCTATTAGATTTAAGTTATGTGTACAACGTTTCTTGCCTTATAGTAAAACCTATCTGCATATTGTAGCAATAGGAAATTACTTAAATAAATAAATTAATAAAAAAATGGTAATTCATTTTACTTAACAATTTGAATGTCATCTGTTGAGATTTAAAGATTCTACCACATAACATATAAATTCTGCTTTTACTTTAAGTATTACAAGTTATTCTACCTTCAAAATTCTATGCGTCATTATATGCAATTGTTGTATCAATTTTATAAATATATTATAAAATAATTGTTATTATTACATTATTATTTTATTTTACATAATATTAATTTTTATATAATTATACTTATATTTTAGTTATAACAAATATTTTACCTTTGAAATTCCATTCGCTACTAAATAGAATTTTCTTTGTGAAACTTTCTTCTTAAACTAGATTGTCTAAGGTGGAATAATGTATTTTTGATATTTGTTTACCAAATAAATAATTATAAAAATAAATAGTAGGGAAATACAACTATTTGACTCCCATAGAGTGTATCTGCAATTCCTTGAAACTTTCGATGTGTTTGCCTTTTATAAAGCAGCTGTGCTCTGCTGGGCTGCAGCCCAAACATTTTGCATTGACATCTGGTAAATATTGCCAAAGCACAAGGCACAGCTTGAGGCAGCAGCAGCAGCAGCAGCAACTGCAGCAGGAGGAGGAGGAAGGGGCACAAGAGGAGTCCATTGTGTGGTGCTGGTTGCCAATGACTTGATTTGATTTTCATACTTGACTTTGACTCCTGCTGCATATGCAGAGTACGAAGGAGGCCGCAACTGAGACCCAATGAACAGAGCTCTCGCCTTGCCTCAAGGCACTCAATCAAGCCGCCCGTAGGGCAGGCGAAGAATTGTTTGTCTAGCAGAGATGAAGATGATGATGATCGTGATGATGATCGTGATGATGAGGAGGCGAGTTGAGTCTTCGGCACATTCTAATTAACTGCTCTAGCTGGTCAACACAACGCGAGCAGATCGCGATTGGCTTTTAACTCCTGCCTCAGTTTTCAGTTTTCAGTTCTTAGTTTTGTTATTTTTTCACTCCTGCCCATTTTTTATGACACTCAAAGTGACCGACACGACGCGTTGCACAATAAACTCCTTTCATGCCCCTTTTGGTGGCAGCTTGTTAGGCGGGATTCCTTTGCCGTCTACCTCTGCAGACGTCTGTCCGTCCGTCCGTCTGTCCGTCCATTAGTCCGTCTGTTTGCACAACATGATCTGGGCGAGAGTGCGGCTTATTAGACCAACTTGGCCCAGCGCATTCATTGTTTGCTCACCATTTGGCTAAGGATGCGCGGCGGTCAAAAACAAAATCGAAATGAAGAGTGAGGAAGTGGAAGTGGAAAAGTCGAGTTAACCCGTTTGCCGACAAACTATTTGACAAATGCAAACAATTTTCCACCGAGTTTTCCGTGTAAAATCAGTTCTTCATTTTGGCTTGTTATTAGAACACTTTTCGAGCTGCTTTTAAGCCGCATCGTCTCGCGTCTCGCATCTCGCATCTTACCCAAAAAGGCCACTTAGGCACGAAACGAATCAACTGTGCCGCTTCCCCCACCCCTCCGCTCCCCTCCGCTGCATTATGATGTAATATGGCTTTTTGACTTTTGTAGACATGATAAAATACAAAACGTTGCGTGGCAGTTATATTGGCTAATGGCCGCGGCCTTTTAGACCATTTGTGAGTGAAGGTGTCAGTGAGGCGCGCGCTGGCTTCAATGAATGCCACCGACCCCCTCCCTTCCCTCCTCCTCCTCCACCTCCGGCCCCTCGCTTTGCACTCGACGCGGCAACAGATCAAAAGAGCTCTTGTTCTTGTTCTGCCCGTTGGAGGTGCTTTGTGGTGCGGTGTCTGCCTCATGCCTCATGCCTTGGCTATTGACCAGCGGCCAGCCGCCAGTGTCAGTTGCATTCGCTTGTTGCACGCTGCCGCTGCCGCTGCCTCTGGCCGTGTTCGGTGTTTAGTGCTGTGCTGCGTTGCAAGTGCCTCAATAATGATGAACCTGCCGCCTGTCTCTCCATCTGTCCGTCTGTCCATTTGTCTGTTTGTTGTTTGCTTTGGAAATGGGCTCGAGTTGTGATTTTATTTTGTACGTGTTTCTGCCTTTATGCGCTCTTTTAGGAGCAAATTCTTTTAATCAAAACTCGCATGCATATTGCGAGTTTAACATTTTGATAGCTAGTCATTCAATTTGACAAAGAGGTCGATTAAATTGATGCCTGTCGTTTGGAACAATCGCAGTTTAATGTCGAAGAGAACAAGAAAATGTTGAACAGATTAAACATTTAAATGCGTTTCGTAGTTTTTGAATAAATCTAAGTAATTTAAAAATTAACTCATCGAGCTCAAGAATGGAATTAGCAATATTGTTTTAATTACATTTAATTTAGCGAAATTGTTGACTTGCAAAACGGATCAAAATTTTTAAATTAATTTGTAGACTTTGTTGTGCATTTATTTATTTATTTTAGTTTGGCATAATAATGTTGTAGGTCTAACTGATTAACAGAATTAGCTGTTTGGTTTGCAAATGTTAGTTCCTTTCAAAAGTAAAAGGTATACTACAATAAAGTATATGCGAATGGAGGATTAATATTGTCTAAACAACCCTTGAAAACTGTTATAATAATAATTTATAGTTCATTCATATATGGAGTCTTTCATTTAACAACACAATAGTTTAATGTATTTAAATTTGTTCAATATAAACCGTTCATAGTTG
The DNA here is from genome assembly GCA_963583835.1 of Drosophila immigrans. Classification (NCBI taxonomy): domain Eukaryota; kingdom Metazoa; phylum Arthropoda; class Insecta; order Diptera; family Drosophilidae; genus Drosophila; species Drosophila immigrans. The sequence continues at coordinate 21,670,726 of OY757141.1, forward strand.
ACTTAAAATATAATAAATATAAATACTATTCACAGGTTCGCATTAATTTATGAATATTACATATAAATGAAATTCATATTATTTGCAAATTGATTTTTATAGAGGTCCCGATTAAATTATATTTATTTATTTCAAACAATACCATTAAATATTGTTTTTGGATTTATTTACTTATTATTTTTCAAATATTAAATTCAGAATATTTCTATAAGCTTTATACTATTCCCTGAATTTCCAGCTGTCCCTTGGTCGACCCTTTGCAATTGCATTTACGCATTTCGAATTCGCATAATTCACGCAAAAAAAAGATAAGGAAAATAAGAGATGGAGAGAAAGAGGAGGCGAATAGTAAGCCGCGCCCTGTTTTAAGTTTGGTTTGTGCCCTGCGCATGTCTAGAAGTTGTTCATTGATTGCCTGCGCCCTCCGCACAGCCCCCCCTGGGCCACCATGCGCTCATTTGTATGCACGGATGCGGCTGGTGACATGTGCTTTATATATAATTTAGAGTTGTGTGTGCTACCGTTGCAAGTTCGAGTTCGTGCCGTGTTTGTGGCGTGCTTTGGTCGTTGGCCGTTGGCCAATGGAGCAGCGATGACAACAACATCGATCGCAACAGCGGCAGGCGAATTGGCGATCGAGGTGCGACCAAGTTTGTTGCCTAAGTCTTTTGTTTTATTCACTGGAATTGGCGACTCATTTCCGCAGTTAAACGACTGTGGCATGCTAGTTTTATGTACGCATTATCAACGGGATCACAAAGGAGTATTTGAGCCGGGCAGCGATCAGCGATCGTTGCTGCAAAACAGGTGCAAAATCGGTAGCCCGTCGATATAACTCGATATCGGGTTAAAGACGCTTCGCTCGGCATCGCTTTCGACGTGTAATGCGTGCAACTTGTGGCATGTGGATACTGCGTAAGATGCGACGACGACGACGACAATGACAACAATCGAGTGGCTGCTACCGGTGGAACAACGACCATTTACAAGGCAATTAAATGCCAAGCATAACAATCGCAATCATTTGGGCTGCGTTTGACCCTTCGCCAGGCAGAGAGAGAGAGAGAGAGAGTGAGAGAGGGAGGGCAAAGGGGAATTGTGGTTGCTGCGATCTGCGATCTCTTATCAAATGCGGTCTATCGGTTTCACATTGCCCCATTTGACAAACAATTAAAAACGATTTAAGAAAGTAAAAACGCCTTTTAGTGTGAATGGGCACAAGAGAGACTCCTCTGCCCCTTCCCCTTCCACACTCCCTCCCTCGCTCCCACTCCGCTTGGCCCGCATCCCATGTTAATTAGCTGCCTAGGCGCCAGTCTACCAACTCCGTCTCCGACTGCGACTCCAACTTCAAGTGGTTGTACAATTAAAACGTGATCAGGCAGCAGCTACAAATTTGTCCAACACGCAAAATGTCTGCGTGCCCCAAACAAAATGCAGACGCAAAGTGGCGGGTGGAGGGGGAGGAATAGGGGCTAAGACAATTGTTGCATTGGTTTGGTTTTGGTTTTGGTTTTCGGTTTGGGTTGTGGATTTTGTGAATTTGTTTCGTTTCGGATTCGATTCCCAGACATGGCCCTAAAAATAAAACTAGTTTTGCATACGTAAACGTTGTCGTCGCCACCGTCTGAACTACTTCCCGAGGGAGCGCAGCCCAGACAAGGCCTTTAAAGTGTACCACACTCACTCCAGGGACACACTGAGCAGCAGACAGCCAGCCAGTCAGACAGAAAGACAGACAGCCATCTAGCCAGCGGGGTTGTCTTGCGAGGGAAGCAGGCGACAGACAGGTAGAAGGGGGCAGCTGAACGAGTGGCGTCAGTGGACACAACCATTTATGAATTGTTAAACGCTTCGGGAAAATAACACAAAACAACAACATTCAAGAAAGGGTTTATCGAAATGGATCTGACGACTTAAATACCCTAATTTCACTTTCATTGAAAATGTACTATTGTAACTACATTAATAAAAGCATAGAAAAGACATACCATCAAATATATGCTGGCAAATAAATAAATAAATAAAATAAAATAAATCAAGTTGGTTTTTTTTTTTTCAAGATATTTAACTAATAAAATAATTTTAAAATCCAGTAACAAATTTTAATACATTTTTATGATATATTTCTAATGTACAATATACATTTCGATTCATACTTTACATTCTCACATTCACAATTAAAGAATCCCTTTTTAAGGACTAGTATATACCCGCTTCGCTAGGGTTTTGAAGGGTATTTGCGCGTATGCAAGTGCACAACTTGTCAAGGTGTAGACGAGACGTTCTTTATTAGCTTTTTATTGCTACCAATCCAATAATTGTTAGGGTCGCTCTCACTGCTGTTGCTTATGCTGCTGTTGTTGTTGTTGCTGTTGTTGCTGTCGCTGTCGCTGGCCAAATGTCATCACATCCGGTGCCCTGCCTCGCGCTCGCTCCGAATTAGTATTCTAAGTTGATGACTGCAACTGCAACAGCAACTGCAACGTCTATCATAGTGTAAAAAGTGTCAGTGGAAAAGGGTAAGAGGAGGAAGGGGGAACGAGGTTTAGGCCATGGCCATGTCACAACAGTTGGCCTGGCACTTTGCTTTGATTTGAGTCCCTGATTCGTATGCATTATCATTAATATTTCTTTCAGTCGTTCGTTCGTTCACTTCTAGCATAAATTTATGACCATTGACAATCAGTTAAGACTATCGGATATCTGGGGTAATAATTTCTAATGTTGCTGCACTCGCCTCTCAACAGCTGTGCTTCAATTTCACAATTTGTCTTTGAGGATGCAACACTGAGTTTTTATTGGCCCTGCCCCGCGTTGCAAACGCAGAGGAAGTTACAAAAAAGGAACTCGGCCCTGGGGCACATTCGATTCTTGCACTTCCGTTAGGGAGACGTCGCCACATGTGACGTCGACAATGAACTGAAAACACAACAATAAGATCGATTGATCAACTATTAAGAACACATGAGAAGAATATTTAAAATTAATGAGACGCTGAATTTTGATGGAAAAAGCAAATATTTGAAAATGAATAGAATTAAATATTTAATATTTAATTTATGTTAAGTTAAATTCTTTTGAACGATTTCTTTAATAAATTAAAGTCTAAACTAAAATTAGATGGAAAAATAGTAAAACTCTGTAAAAAATGTATTTACACAATTAATTTATTTTCGGTTAAGCTAAACTTATTAGAAACTTAAGAACAGATATAAATATTTTGTTATGCAAAATAATTAGAAAAAGATGAAGGATTTTAAAGTCTGTCTGACCTAAAATTCAAGCCTGTGAAAAATTTAAAGTTTATGTAGAAAGCTCTCCGAATCACAGCAAATTATATTCTTGAACGAATTCCATTGCAGACAAAAAGTTTTCAAACATAGTTTTCACAAGCAACAATTTGCTAAAAATTAAGACAAATATTTCGGTAGGTATTTACAACTTTTCAGTCCAAATATCGTGGTCAATGAATAAGGTTGTTTGTATTTTTGCACAGTGTAGAATACAGAGAAAAGCAATTCAGAGCACGAGCGAGTGCGAGGCGAGTGCGAGTCGAGCAAACATTGACATGATTCATCATTGGCATTGTCATGCTTTTGGGCTGAGGTTCATTGTCTGTCGAAGTCGAAGTCGATGTCGATGTCGCTCTCGTTATTGTTGATGTTGTCGTTGTCTCTGCTCAAGTTGGTCTCAAGTCTGGGCTGAGCCTAATTGAAAGCGCCTCGCTGGCGGGGGCATAAAAACACACACATACACACACACACACACTGCAGACTGGTCGTAAACTGAACCCAACCAATTCCATAAAAATTAGCTCAAAGATATGCAAAAATGCCCGAAAGCAAAAAGGCAAAATAAAACCAAATAAATAAATATAAATATTATTCTTTAGCCGGCGACCGCAATATTTATCCAAAGTGTCTTCCCGCGCCTTCAAGCTGCCCCAGAGCCACCGCGCTTACGCAGATCGTTTAAGCCAACTCCACAAAACGGGCAACTCCCAGGCCACAACCAAAGCCAAAGCCAAGCCAGAGGCGAAGCCAAAGTACTTGGGTAAACAGACATCAAAGAGGCTGAAATGAATGTTGAGTTCGAGCTACTTAGATACGAGGGAGAGATTGTGACCGCAAATAATTGAAAGACAAAAATCACCGAATCGAGAGCTTGTGAGTTGATCTCTTATATATAGGCATGATATAATTTGTGATATTCCAGCTTATTATAATGGGCAGACTAGGCACTGTTGACACCTCTCGATGATTAGTCATCGCAGCTCTTGCGGTTTCGTGCTAACGATCTAACAATTCAGTCAACCGTCTTTCAATCTATAAAGGTTTTGTAAAGTTCCAGCTAAATGGAGGATGGGGCCTTTACCTTAACACAGTTTGCAAGTGGAGCTATTAAAATCAAACGCTCCAACAAATTTGACGACATTAATAATGAGTTATGACAATGATTATAAATAAACATACAATGAGAATGATAAAAATAATAACGATGCACGTACGATATGAGAGCGGCTTAAGGCAATTAATTGTGTAGACTTAATAATAAATGTTCAATGTGGAGCTTTGGCAAAATTACTGAAGCGTCGACAATACGACTTCCCTAACTTGACTTTCAAATATGGGGAGCAAGTCATTAGCGAGCCAAGCGAACGATACGACAGACAGATCGACTTGAACAATGCACAATTTCAGTTTCTGTGTCACTGACAACAACGACAACAAATACTCGCAACAACAACTCCACTAGCAAGAGCAGAGACAAAACAAAAATCACACAAGTCAGCCAACTATAGCCGACTTGGGGGCATAATTGCCGCAGCAGTTGAAGGTGCCACTTGGCACAAGGGAGGAGTGTGGCAGCCACAGCTAGAGATGGACTTCAAATGTGAACTTCAAATAGATTAGGAGGATTTTAAAGTCTACATTTAGAATATTATATATTTGTGGGGAATACTCTTAAATCAAAAAAAGAATAATACAAATATCAAGCCAATGGTCTCAGCAACCAACCCTTTATACATAAGTTAGCTTACATTCCAATTATATCTAACTATTATAAATTAATAAAAATTGATTGATAAGTATTAATAATTAGTGTATTATATATTATAGTCTATAGGTGGGGAATACTCATTAATTGAAATAGAGCAATTGCGAAATACAAATGGAGAAGGTGCTAGAAAGTGATGGAGCTCATTACGAGCGAATGATTTAAATACTCTCACTGCTTTAATCATTAGTAGTAAACATTCTAGAAGAAACTGACTAGAGATGCTTTAATTAAGTCGTATTGACTCATGTTGAGTCATGTTTTTGTACACTATTGTCCGTTAGCGCTGTCTCTTTAAATAGAATACGCAATTAATTTAGAGATTCAAAAGAATGAAATACCACATTGACAAATAGGGGGATTCTAAATTATTTTTAACAATATTTGGTCAAATTATTTATAATGCTAGACACAAATAATAATTTAAATAATTTCTAAACAACATGTTAGATATCTGTAAATACTCGTATTAGAAATACTATTATTTATAAGAGCAGTCTATTTAAAGAGAATACGCAATTAACGTGAACATTTTAAAATATTTAATAGGGATCCACAATATTTTGTGATAATATTTGCACAAATATAGTTAATCTTCATCGATTTTTATTTTGATATTGAAATTATAATTTTAATAAATGCCTAACAAAATCGTTGATACTCGTAAATACTAGAAATATATTTATTGTGTTGCACCTAAATGAGTCACACATATTATTATTATTTTTCTCATTAGTGGTTTCCATATTCCTATTTAAATATATTTTATGACCAGCTAGCTTATACTGCTACATATACCTGAAAATAGCAATTAAATTGTTAATCTCTTTATTAAGTTGCATTGCCTGAAGCGGACTCATGTGAAGTCAAGTAAATTTGTGTTGGGCGTGTTTCACGCGCCCATCTCTAGGTGAACTGCAACGTCAATTGCTGCTACAGTCTGTCAATTGCTTGGTTTCTTCTGGCTGACTAGCGGGTGGCTGGGTGGTCATAGGGGCGCTTGACTGTGGCGTGTGCCTAGTGAAATTGGGCGCTTGTTGATTTGAATGATGTGACCTTTTGGCGGGGGCAAAAGCAAAAGCAAAAGCAAACGCAAAAACAATTGCTCATAATGTTGCGAGTAATACACATAATGCAGAGGAAACAACCTTGCAAAGTACACACACACACACACACACATACATACAAAGAGCTTAAGCTGTGACTTGATGTCGATGTCTTGAGCTGGTGCTGACAAATGTCGTTGCATCATAATCATCGCTGGCACACTTCTAGGGTGCATTGTTATTGTTGTTGTTGTTGCCGTTGCTTCTGCCTCTTCTTCCTCGTCTTGAGCTTCTCTTTACCGTTCGTTCGACTCATTGAACTCAAGCGCATGCGCATGACAAACTCAACAAGCTCTCCGCACACACACGAACACACACAAGCTCACATATCATAGCATTAGCGCCGTTCTTTTGTCTTATTGTTTGTTTATGCCCCCCACAAAAAATACGAAAAAATAATCAAACAAAAAAAATAAAAGAAAAAAAATTAAAATTTTTTTCTGGGTTAATTTTTATGTTAGCGTTGTTTTTTCTTTCAATACAATTTGCTGTCAAGGTTGGAATAATTTTCGGAAAATACTTGGCGGAAAATTAATAAACACACACGCATTATGCGCGTCCAAAACAAAAGACTTAGGCAACAAACTTGCTGGCATTATTATGTTCATTTCGTTTTTATTTAGCATTTACGTCTAAGCAATTGAAACTGACAATTTTTCCACAGAACTACTTACCAAGTGACCTTAACCGAAACCACAAAAAATAGAAACCTCTCGAAAGGAGTCTGAAAATAACAAAACTAAAGTGTCAAAGTGGCGCCAGGAGACCACACAGGGACCGAAGAACAGCGCTGAAGATGATCGTGTACTACTTAAACAGAAACTGTAGGTGCGAGCTGAACAAGTGATCTATTTACGATATTATGTCTTTATCTTGGACAAGTCAACACACACACACACGCACACACAGCAAGACAAGGGGCAGTGGCAGTTAAGACAGCTGCGAGCTGATCTTTTGTTAGGGCGAAACAGTTGGTGGGCAAACCGAGAGAAACAATTAGTTTGTCTGCCTTTTGTGCCCTCTCAGACTGTGCGTGTGTTTGTGCAAAACATAAATCATTACTTAACGTTTTTATAAGACTGATAAATCGCGCGCAATGCGTAGTTGCAATCATATTTAGCCAACCGGATGTGGCGCATAACTCACCAAAGGAAATGCGCATATCCTTTCGCGTTTGACATTTTGGTTTGACTTCATAATTTCTCCACTCTCATCATGAGCATGAAATGATCATCGCAGGCAGAGAATCGCAGGCAGGCAGGCGATTAATCTAACTTAAAGTTTGATCACGCCTCGTACGTGATGAGACTCAGCCCAGAACAATTGAGGAAGAGAGTCCATTTGAGGTCCTTTTTGTTCTTGTACGCACTTTATCTTTATTAAGAATTTCAGTAGCCCATCGCACATAATGCTGTTGATATCTTGATTCGATATGATTGTTGTCGTTGTCTCCATGTGTGCGCTGCAGGCATTAATCATATGCATGCATTTTGATTTGTCTTACTCGTTATGTGGCTTGCTTTTCAGTTATTTGTGCTGCATGCTAATTCTCTCAGCTCAACTTGCAACGGAAGCACATTGGGGACAATGACATTGTTGTAGTTGTTGCTGCCGCTGCTGCTGCTGCTGCTTGCAAAAATTTCACCACATGAACTATGACCAGCAGAGTCGGCAACAAAACAGCAACAACAACCGCCGCATGTAGACAAATTTGTCAAAACGGATTATCGCCCATTTTCACCCATTGCATGCATCGCGCAGTCTTTTGCTAGTATTTAGACGAACCCATTAAGTGGGCACCCGATACAGCCAGCAGGAGGGGGGTCGAGGGGGCGAGGTTGGCGCTCATCGCATGAAAAATTATCATCGACACCCAAAGCCAGGCAAAGGCGACTGCACAATGGAACTCAACGAGCCGCGTCCAAAGCATGTTGATAATTTGAGTATCTGAATGGCAACACATGACCAACAACAGTCTTCTGTGGTCTTCAGCCTGCAGTCTGCAGTCTACAGTAAAGACCAGCCCAAGATGCTGTGGCTTTTGCCAAAGTTGTGGGCTTAAGATGACATACAATCATATTAAAAATGGTTGCCGTTTTATTTGCAACGTTTTCAGGTGACCTCTCTCGTTATACCCCGTGCTAGGCAAGTGCCAAGGGGTATATTGTTTTTTTAATTTATGTATATGTTAATATTTCTAGCACTTCAAGCTAAAGCTGACCTATAAAATAAGGCCCTAGCGAAAATAATATCACATTTTTATGAATATTTTCAATTCTATTATTAATTAAATCATTTTCCACTTTATTTCAATTTTAAATGTCTTTAGCCGTCGAACTGATTTTGATAGATATTAAATACATCTGACTTATATGCGTCACATAAATATACATTTAAATAAAATAATTGTGTATTAAAAAATTTAAATTTTACATACATATTTTGTATTATATTTTGTTTATTTGTTATTTTTATATTTATATAATTATATTTTTGTTTCTTTCCATTGCAAATTCGGCCATTCATCCAAGTTTCATATAAAGGAAAATATTAAGCCAACAGAATAAACTTCAGAAAATTCTTGCTTTAAAATCATAATTTTACGTTTGGAAATATACTTCGAAGCTGTTATTTAGAATCGTGGGTAGTTTCCAGCTCAACTTTTAGTCGTTCAATTGTGGGTGCTTGGCAGACAGTGCCTACCACAGCGCACATCGCCTGGCATTATTAATAATGGCCAACTCTGAGCTGTGCTGTGTTGTTGTCTGCTGCGGTGACCACCGCCAAAGCCACAGCCACAGTCACAGCCAAGCTGCGACCCGGCAAAGCAGTTTCAAATGCGACTCAATGCAATTTTATTAACGCAACGACAAATGATCCCCAAGCTGGACACCAAGACAACAAGCAGGATGAGGAGGGGGAAGGAGAGGAAGGGAGGTTGAAGCTGTGCTCTGCACTGTGTGTGGGGGCGAGCAGTCGCTTTGTAAGACCCCCCCTGGAAGAGAGACCCTATTAAAATTGAAAATGTCGCGAGATCACTTATCAGACGTAATAAAAATGGTGCTTTTAAAAAACAATTTTGCTTTTGGGCCACGTTTTGCGACTGGCGACTGGAGCTGAAGCTGTGGGCTGCTATTGTAATTTATATCCAGGTCGATGCGTAGACCTCCGGCTGATGAGGGATTGGGAGATGGGGACGAGGAGCAAGGGCGTCTAATGTTTATGGCAAACATTTAACGGTTATTGCAACATTTTGCACTCACTTTCTTTCTCCCCTCTCACCCCTCTCTCTTTCTCTCTTTGCCTCTATCGCTGCCCACGCCACAAATATTTGTGGCTCCCACAATGAAGTTGGCTTCCATGGATTTCGGTTAGAACCCATAGGGAGAGAGAGGTGCTAACTACTCGCAATCCAAAATGTAAATAAACTTGTCAAATGTGATTCTAATTTGAATTCCCACAATGAAAGCTTGCTCTACACCTTCTCACACAGCAGTTCCAGGCATTGTTTAGGCTTTAATAAACGTCTAAATCATACTTTTGTGATGCATGTGCTAAAGACAAACGAATATCAAGTCGCCAAATGTGAATGTGAATGTGAATGCGAGTCGTAGTAAGAGGGGTCAGTGGAGGGGTCAGCCAGACTCGTACAAGTTGTTCACATATGTGGGAGCGGCTCAACTCGCATCGGTTCGGTTCGGTTTGGATTGACTTGCGTGTGGTCCCCGGGGTTCCGTTGCAACTGGCGAGAAATAGACAAAAGACCGAGACCAAGAGACAATCGACGACGGGCGGACCGACAGCAAACTGTGTCAATGAAAATATAGAAATTAAACAAACGCGTGCTATGCATATGAATTATAGCAGTGGGTGGTTCGAATGTCTTACAGCGAGTACATGTGTGTTTTACATATGGGAAATGTCTTGGGAAATGGCAAAAACAAGTAACAAACAACTCAGGAATTGAGATGTTCTAAATTGCAGCTATTTCCTGCATTGTTCGTACTGAAAGCTCAGCAATTAAAGTGCATTCGAAAGTAACATTGAAATTCAAATGTTCAAATAGCCATTTCAATTAATTCCAGAGTAGATTTGGTTAAGTTACAAATTATAGGAATTTTTAAGAGAAATAACAAGTCTAAAGAGGTTACAAGTGGAAAACGAATGAACGAATTTTTAAAATAGAAAAATGGATGTGTTTCATTTTAATAACAATTATATAGATTATTCTATATATAATATTTATGAATTAAAATGAATTGAAGCTTTGAATTGTAATAGTAATTAATACTAATAGATAATATAAATAGATAATTATTAAAGTTTAGGATCATTTAATATTTTTAACATTTAACTCACCTATGTTCTGCAGTGACTGCCTGCAAAATATTTACAAACCATGTGTTATATATGGATACACAATAGTTTTAACTTTTCACTTTCTAAATTGATTGTGATTCAATCTTAATACAATTTTAATTATAATATGAATTTATCTGAATTCTACAAATAAACATTTTCGTTGATTCGATATTTTGTAGTTCCCACATTATCTTGTAATTCCTTTAAAATATATTTAAATTGCTATTAGTATGAATTTAAATGTAATTAGAGAAATTGATTATGGATTCGATTTAAAGTAAATCCCCCCATAGGTTGAGTGATTCGTTCGAAACCATATTTATTTTCAGAAGTATATCAATCGCTTGTAATTCACCTAATCTAATCTAAGATTTATAGTTTCCCAGCAACTTGTTCCTTCGATTGAAAAGTGTTTAATTAGAAACTGAAGCCGAAGAAAATAATTATATTATTTCTGGTAATTTCGCTGTTTTGCCAACACCTGTGGCAACTGCCGATCTATAATTTCTGACTAATTTCTGTGCCCCCTTTGCGAGTCATTAGGTTTGATTGCGCTTCACAGTTGCAATTACGATTACGATTACGGGTGCGAGTGCGAGTGCGAGTATGAATCGAGATACTCGTATCTGTTGCTCTTCACACATAGTTGGCATTTCGTTTGAATAACTCAATAAATGATTCGTTACTTAGTTAGTATGGGTATGAATGCATTTTGCAATGTATTCAATTAGTGGCAACGTTTGTCGTACAGATCCGGCTCAGCCAGCGGGCAAAAGTTTCAATTTCAATTGCAATTTCAATATTATTAGATTATCATTTTTTTTTTCTGCCATTGTTTCAATTTTAGTGCTGGAATTCCCCAATGGAAATCTAGTTTAGCAAATCACTTGCGCATGACTAAGTGCTGACTTAAATGCATACAAAATTCCTGACTAGCCGCCCCCGTTCCCCGCTTCCCCCCCCCTTCCACTACCCTGGCCAAGTCTTAGTCGCTGAGCCGTGCGACATTAATCGTAATTTAGAGAAGATGATGCTGAGACTATAATTACGAGGTGTGTGTTGTGTTGGCCAGGTGTGAAATGCTGCAAAAATGTCTTGCCAAATCATGCAAATCATTTTCTGTTGCATTTTTATAGTTCCAATAAACATATTAGCCAAGCCAGCAGCTAGCTCACATCTGAGATGCAAGTTCTGCGCTCTGAGCCGTATTTGTAGCTCATTTATTAATATTTTTCCCGCAGCCGCACGTAATTTCTAAACTTATAGCCGCCGTTTTGCACCGCAATGATTTCCGGCTGACGCGCCCGCTGGCCATGCCTCCTCGACTGCCCTCTTTCCCCCCCTTTCCCCTTCAAAATGGTCACGTCCTCCCGCCACACACTGCACCCAGCATCAGCATCAGCTTCAGCGTCAGCGTATCTAGCCGGCTTGCACACATTGTTAACGTCATTCACTGCCTGAAATATCAAGCGTGAGAAAATCTATTATTATCTATAGCTCGATGTGTGTAGCCTCAGCCTCAGCCGAGCTTGAGCTTTAGAGCCACAGCTTCTAATGCCAGTCGCCGTCTCCGTAAGCGGAACTAGACGGTAGCACGTAGGGACTGGGATTGGATTGGGAGCGGGAGATGACATTGCGACCACGTCATTTACTTAATGGGCCCGACCAGAGCTGCCACTTAATAACTGCAAGATATGGGTTAGGTTAAAGATATACAAGTATGTATAATAATAGTTATTGAAATTAAAATATTGTATGTTGATAATGTCGCTTCTTTGACAGTTCTGTTCGCCTTAGTTTCCCGACTCGATGTCACAACATAATTTTACAACTTTTAACGTAGTTAAAAGTTACAACTCTCTCTAAGAATGAATGATGTTCTCTACTACATATTAATACGATATCTACACTTTACACATATAAATATAAATACTATTAAATATGCGAAATAAATATAATTATATAATAAAATATATACTAATAAATATGAGAAATAAATATAATTATAAGATAAACATATACCATAAAATATATACTAATAAATATGAGAAACAAATATAATTATAATTATAAGTTTATATGAAATATAAAAATATGAATTTATAAATTCATATTGATCCAGTTCTATAAAAATAATACAAAAATACATGTAAATACTAATTATAACATAATAATAATAACAATATAATAGCTTTTAAAATAATTTATTATAGATATAGTAATAATACATTTATTTAAATCGAATAAAATGTATCTGAATCATCTTCATGCGTATTTTTTTAATTTTTGCAGCCTGAATCATAATCAGGTATCTACAGGTCTATCTACAAATCCTCTATCCGTATCTCATGTGGCGTATCTCTTCGCTTTAAATGTTCTGTATCTGTCCCATTTTTATCTGAATGCTGTGATCTCACTCTCTGTCTCTAATTGTATCATCTGTATTTATATCTGCTAATGCTTTTGCTATGTCTAAATCAAATATAATAAAAAGCCATTTATCTGAAATTCAGACACAAATCTCTTGGCCTCCATTACAGCTTTGCTGCTTACCCCATGTGACGTTATTGTGTTAACAACAACGAGTCGCCAAGTTGTAAATAATTGCAACAACTATTAATTAACACCCTTTTTGTGGTAGGTTATGGTTAGGTTAGGTTAGGTCGATAGCATAACACATTTATAAATAGAGACATGAGTAAATTTATTGTATGGCAATGATCTCATTACAATTTAATGCCCGCGAGTCGCAAGTTGTGAGTTGTGAGTTGTGAGTTGCATGTGGAAACTGAGGCAATTGTGTTGTGTGCAAAAAAATTTAAATTAATTTCATTTAAAAACCACTTAGGCCCACCCCCAAGTGGCACACAAGTACCACGAGTCGACGACTTGACGACTCGAATTGTTGCTGTAGCTGGAGCTGGAGCTCTCTTGAAGTGACAAAGTGCGGCATGGGCCAACTTGTTAGCATATGTTAATTAAAGCAGGCGAAACGAACAGATCCGAGACTCAGTCGCAGTCGCAGTCGCTGATGCAGATGCAGAGATGGAGATGGAGACTCAGGGACTTGAGACCCGTTGCCTGCTGCCAACTGACTTATGGGTGACTTATGGGCCCGGGTCTTGGCAGTCAGTTGGCCATATAACTTCATTTTTGTGCACTGTGCAGTCAATGCAAATGCCAATAACAATTCACACACACTCGTATCTCTCAGATTGCAGATACAATTCGATTTGCGCCCAATTTCAACGCCTCAACACACAGCGCGAAGCGAGTGTGACTCACTGACTGCCTGCTACACATGTATCTCAATCGCAGTATCTGTCCATGTATCTGTGTATCTGTTTAGCTGCTAACCGATTTTCTATAATAATTTTTCAATATTGCTGCGTTGGCTGAGACTGCGACTGCGACTGAAACTGAAACTGATTTGTAATGCATAATATCTGAACTCCTATTGATTTATTTCCATGCATAATTTGCTCATAAACATTGTGGGTGAACTGTCAGCAACTGTGCAAGATCAATATGCACTGTGAGAAACTGTGAGCTAATCAACCAATCAAGATATGCTGCCCCGATAATGATTACGCACTCCAAGTGTATCTCAGGGCATTCATCTGATACTTTTCGGTGAGTTAATTGGCTGTTTGCGTGTGGCGTTAGATTCTGTCGAATTTGGAGCAGGAAGCGACCGAAAAAATGAAATTAGAAGTATTTTTCTTTGGCTTCGTTGTTTTTCCCATAGCGCATGGGAATAGCTACCGTTAGCTCAGAGCTCAGAGCGGGCGACAAATGGGCAAGTGGGAGGAGAGAGAGAGCGGCAGAGACAACAACTGTAACAAGTTGTGGCCCAGTCGTAATTTGGCTCACCTTTTTGGCCAAAAAGGAGCCAAGCCACTCCACTACTTACTACCGTGGGAGCTATTTAGCTGGTTCTGTCTCTCTGTGTGCTTCGCTTCCGTTGCTACAATTTCGTTGTGGTTGGCGTGACCACCAAGTGGATCCAATTCCAATTGCAACAACTCCAACTCCAACTCCAATTCGACTTCGAGTCCAAGTCGAGTGTCGATGGCGATGTCGACACTCTGTGGGCCTCGCTAAATATCCCCTCTGGTTTTTTGGACTGCAAAACGCGATGGCGATAACAATTTTGCGCCCATGGCGTTGACGTTTTGCACTTATTTATACCAAGGTCTGTTAACTGGGCTCACTCGCACTCTCTCTGTCTTTCTTTCTCTGCTGCTGCTGCTGCTGCTTGGGCTCTGATTCGAATCTCTGACTGGAGCTGGATCTGCAGAATTATGGCTGTCATCAGCCGTGCAGTTGACATAAACACTCAGTGGCCGTAGGGGGTCGACTTGCAAGTTGCCCAGTCCCAGGTTGCCTTTTACCCGTTGTCCATTGCACATTGCCCATTGCCCAGTTGCCTGTTAAGAGTTGCCTGATTGTCAGAGCCTTTTATTCCTCATCATCATCATCATGATCCTCTGTGGGCCATTTGCATGCCCTGCACGCAGCTTTGAGCCTTTGCTTACTTTTCATTTAACTGCACAAGGGTAACATCATTTAACCATCAAATGTGACACATATAATAAGAATACTTGAACGGAGAAGACTTGAATTGCTGTTTCAGCTAATACAGTGCAGGTTTTCGCTATAGCCTAAAGGGTGAATAAGCTTTAGGGTGAATATAAAAAATTAAATAAATAAATATATCAATAAAAATATCAAAGCTCAATACAATATCAATACGGATACGATTTTTTTTATTACTCCTTATATTTTATTTAGTGTGAGCGAATTTAAATTCCTGTAAGACATTTTCATTACAATAATTATTTATTTAATTTTTAAAATGTTTCGACAAGTCTTATAATTTCATTAACATTTTATATGATCATTATAATTACTCACTATATCATTATTAATAAATTGTATATGATTGAATTTGTACAACATTTGTTACTACATTTTAAATATGTTCACTATAATAAATTTAAACTGGCGATTTCATTTTTATTTAATTCTTGTACAGTTGAGTATAGCAAGAGTATTGAATATTCGGTAGCTCAGCAATATTTACTTGTGCCATGTTTTAGTTTTAGATTTTTTATTGTAAAAATAAAATATGCTTTTAATCACATTTCCGCTGTGCGATGTTGCTGTTGCTTTTTGTTGTAATCGTTGTTGTTGCCACAACAAATAATTCCACACGAAACTAAAGTAAATCATTTGGAAATTTATGGGCCAGCAAACCAAAATGATGAACGAACGGGCAACGCACGTCTTATCCATAGTAGTAACCATAGTAGACCGCTTAGAGAGCAGATTGTGAGGGGGCAGGAGGAGGGAGGAGGAGAGGGGAGCGAACTGATTAATATGCGCGCCACATTTGTTTTATAAAATCCATAATTGGTTCTACTGTACTTACGCACTGTGTGTGCGCCCCGTACGTGTTGTTGTTGTTGTTGTTGCTGCTGTTTGTGGTTGCTGTATTATGATACACAAACAATCGAGACACTTATGGTCAACACTTTAGAGCCAGATTTGGGCCGCTGTCCAAAGCCAAAACATCAAGTGGCTCACAAGAGCCAATGACCCAACTGGCGATCAGTCGAAGTCGAAGTCGCCGTCGCAGTCGCTATTGAAGTCGAAGCCTCATTCGCGCCCCTATTTGCTTAGGTCGCCAAAAATGGGTCTGGCATACGCATAAATATCAAAGTAAGACATATGATTTCTTACTATATATATATATAATGAGATATACACGCATATATACATACATATATATTTTTATCAATATATCCGACTCTTTTGCTCGCTCATTTGTGGCTCATTTTTATTTGTGATACGTGCTTCGATTGATCAATGAGGCGTCGATTCGGTTTCGGCATATGGCTTGACTATAGTCACTACTCATTTGGCTTCAATATGAGTGCAAATGTGAGTGTGAGTATGAGTGTGAGTGTGAGTGTACGGGATGCACGATTGCGAAACCTTTTCGTCAATTGTCGATTGTTCATTTTGGTTATTGGTACAATTATGAGGTTTAATAGACGCCGTTATTGTTGTAAATCAAAGCACATTGTGACACTTATGACAACTAAAGTAGCTCACATAACCGTATTTATAAGATTCGCATTCGTATTCGTATTCGTATTCATATTCGTACTCGCATTTGTCTTCGTATACGTATTCGTATTCGTATTGATGAATCGTCCAATCGTTTACTCTTTATGGTAATGAAATCGATATCTCGACTTACTTGCGCCTTATGATAATGCCACAATTCAGCTGTACCCGAATTCGAATTCGAATGCAGGTCAATCGCAGCTGGATAATCTGGAGAATGCCATAAACTGCATTGTGATGTCAAAGGAAATCAATGAGAACGAGAGATACAGAGAGAAAGAAAAAGCATTAAATTGTGGAAACGATGTTGACATAGTTTTAATAATTATTATAATTACTTCCGATATATTTAATAACAAATTTTGAAAGTTTTAGATTTACTGAGCATTTATAAAATAAAAGTTAACTGCAGAATTTATACTGAAAAAGTAAGCAAATCGTAAAGACCATTGGAATTCATATGAATTTTTATTAATTTTAAAAAAATTTTTAAATTTTCATACATTTAAAATAGATTCATAGATTGTCATTTAAAATAAAGATTTTATCGCATAGTTTGAGTTACAATAAAATAAAATATGTTAATTGTGAATTTATCACTGAGAAACTCTAAAAATTAATTACAGCCTGCGAATTTGAAATAAGTTTTCTATACTAAATTAATTATTACAGATAAATGATAATGAAATTTAATCAAATTTCATGTATGTGATTCAATAACCTGAATTTTATGTTGATATATATTAAGTTTGCTCTTGAGAAAACTCGCATTGTCTTCGCCAATTTATCTTCCAACTGTTGAGCCTATGTCTTCAGTAACATCTGCGACAACTGCTTCTTTTTCACCATCATCTGCCTCATCGGCTAACACCGACTTCCTTTATCCATATTCCGACAAATGCTCTCCCACACATTGTTTAGCAATGGCCAAAAATTTGGTTCGCCAATGAATCACAACTGGCGCTTGGCAAAAGCGAATCAATTGAATGCCGAGCGATGCAAGTTTCATCCATCACGGAGACATTTGTCAAAGGTCACTCAAAAGGGCCACACAAAGAGACTGCGATTGAGAACGTGAATGTGAATGCGAAAGAAGAGAATAAGAGAAGAGGAGAACTGCAAATTGCAGGTTGCAGTTTTACCTGTACGGCAATAATTGATGTCTTACTTTCGTTGCTACAATTTTCAATTTGAAGTTGAGCGTGCGAATTCTGGACCCTAATTATGGGATGAGTTCAGTCGGAGTTCTCTTTTTACGTGTGTATTTCCGCCGGAATTAAATGTATCTTTTAGTCGTTTTTTGGCACTTGCCGCCGGCGTCGCACCGGTCACGTCACATCACATTAAAGTCGATAATCCTCTTATATAAAAGCAGCAGGTATTTGGTAGGAACGTGGGCGTCAACGGAAGTAACTGTTGAGGGGCCACCTAGGCAGCTTAAGATGGTATTATCTGCATTTTGTGGGTTTCTTTCAATTACTTTCCAAATGTGTCGGCCGGTAATTGATACATTGATCCCTAATGAAGTTATTATAGATCACGTGGCACTGCATTATGATAAGATGTCGTTTTGCGCCCTTCGCAGTTCGGCAAAACTTAAGACTAGCGATTAGTATGGCAACGAATATCCATCTAGTACTTGGCAGCGACTACTGAATCACGATTAAGCAGTTGCTGCATCCATTTACATGCAAGCGCATTCAATGGCAAGGAATTCCAGTAGCAAATTGTTGCGTGCGGGCCACATTTGCGGCAACAGTTGCAGATACAATATCTCTGAGGTACACAGCAACAGCAACAGCCACAACAGCAACTGCACCTGACATCTGAAGCGCGGGGGAGCCCGGGCATCAATTGTCCACGATGTCGTCGTCGCTTTTGGAAAATTTGCGCAAATACTCAAATTAAATTCCAATTCATTGAGGGGCACACACAACGTGGTTGTTGTTGGTCGCAGCAAAAGAAAAAGTTGCAATTGTATTTGCTAGCTTGCTTTGAGAATCGCATAGGAAGGCGACCATTGCTGTTGCTGCTGCGGTTGCTGTGACTGTTGCTGTTGCTGTTGATGCTGCTTACAATGCGCCATGCTCAGCATTAACATAAAACAAATTATTCCAACGTGACTTAGCCATAAATGAATGAGCCTCAACAAGTCTACAACTTGCTTTGGATTGGTTTTCTTCCTTCAGCCGCCATCGACATTTAGAATTTTTAGCCAACAAATGAGGCCCTAGGCCTAGATTCCACAACCACTTACTACCAGCGATTTAAAGCTGGACAATTCATATCCCATCAACAGTACACATCCTCGAAGTTATAAAATTTATAATCAAAATTAATATTCGTAAAAAAAATAAAGTATTTAGAGAAACTAATCAATCGCTGTATTCAAATCATAAAGTTTAAGACAAGTAAAAACTCAAATTTATTTGAGATATAATATTCAACCTACCCAAAAATGTAAAATAAACCAATATTTTATATATTTTGCATTTTGTAAGCATAATATATAGTTTTGATCCGATTGAGAACCTAAACGAAATAAATAACATATTATTGATATAAACTAAAGTATCATTTTGCGTGCATTCATAGTTAATTACAAATTTATTCGATATCCAATAAATGTAGGAAAAATAATAAAGTAAAATGCAAATGTGATTTAATATAATACTTACACAACAATACAAAGTAATTCGAAATTATTTTCTATATTATATATATGAAAGATACTTTATGCTTCTGACTGAGTATCTTAATTTCAAACGTTTTAGCTTAGAATTAAATTCAATAATCCAATAATATAGCCGGAGTAACTGAGACCTTCAGGCAATTAAAAAATATACAATATTTCATATATTTTAAGCAGTAAAGTTTTAAGTTAAATATTGCTTTAAATTAATATTTCTCGCTTAAAAAAATACTTATATTATGTATTATAATATTTTGGACTACAGTTACCAATACATTTGAAGCTTCGATAAACAATTAATTCTAAGCCATGTAAAATGTCTTTCGAAAAACAAATAGAGAGCATTGCAGTTTCGTTAATCGTTGTCCCAAGTAATTTCCTTGTGTAATAACTGCAGTCATGTTATATCACCTTATGACATGACATCACAACAGAGGCAACTGCCAACTGCCAACTGGCAACTGGAAACTGGCAACTGAGAACGCGGCCTGGAACTGGGACTGCGATTTGGAGTTGGACTTGCGACTGGCGACTGAAACTGCGGCACGTACGTCACGATATGAGAAAAAAAATCAATCGAGTGGCACACAAAATACAAAAAAGAGTAGAAAAATGTATGTGCATTGGCATTAATCGATGATGCCGAACGATCAACGGAGTTGGGAGTAAATCGTATAACTGTTAGCCGCACAATATCGGTCATGTTCCAGTTGGGGCTGGCTAAACCACCTCTGACTCGGCGGGTGCGCAGACTCAACCACACAACGACTCAACAAACATTGTTAAATAATTTATAAATTTATTTGTCATGAATTGTGAACTTCACGTATTCCGCTCGAACCTCTGGACGGCAGTGCTCAGCGCTGACTCCACAGGTACAGGACGACTTCGACTTGGACGACCAACGACGTCGACACAGTTGCATGGCATTAGCATGCACAATTAGCCCTGAGGAGTTTGTGGCCAAGACAAAGCCAAGCCAACAGCGGAGGCAGGGGTGAAAGGTAAAGGTAAGAGCAAAGATGAAGGCAATTGTCGTGATCTAACTGCACATTTATGAGCCACATTTGCGCAAATAAATCAATAGCAGGCTACTGTTATTCTTTCATCAGTTGGGCAAACAGGATCAGGACCAAACGCAGGTGCTAAATTGCCGTCTCATTAGACGGGCAGGGGGCAGAGGGGCAAAGACATCGATTGTGATTGCTGCCGAGTTTTGTGTGGTCTGTGGTTTGTCTATAACGAAATCAAAGGCTTCACTCGAGCCGCCAAGCTGTGGAGTGCAAACAACCGACAACCGACAAGCGGCAAGCGGCGAAACCGACAACCAACAACGGACAAGAGACAAGCAGCAACAACAACAGCAGCAACAACAAGTACTGTAGATTGCCGGCGATCGGCGGCTTGTTGTCCTAATAATTGTGTAAACAACAATGACGCGTTTGCTCCTCTAAACTGCACACCAGCTTCGTTTGCTCTTTACCTCTTTCGGTCTTTAAGGAGAGTAGGCAAACAGAGTAGGCTACAGCGGCATGCTTTTAACTTGGCCAAGAGGCACTGGCCAGTCCACTCGTTGTCTAGAACAAAATGCATTTGTCTGGCATTTAGAGTTTGGCTAATTTCCGTGGCGAACCGAGCCGAGCAGCTGGCTCGGCATCTCTTTGGGCCACTTTCGAGGCCTCTTTGGGCCACTTTGGTAAAGCAGCTTACTTCTTGAGCAATTCAAATACATAGTAATAACAATAATAACAAATACTAATGGTGAACAAATACGACCGCAGAGTACGGCCGTAATCCTCAACGCTGATCATTAAAAGTGTTTGGTCATTCGGCTGCACTCTTCTTTAAACATACGTCTCCATCCCCTTTCCATTCCCTTTTAAACAAGTGTTTCAGTTGCAGTTGCAGTTGCAGTTGCTGACATAACTGTTCGCAGTGCAAAACTGATTGCCTCTTCGACGCCTTCTTTCCGGTATGCGAATGGACCACGCCCTGATGTCATTGTTGGCACGTTGGCCATTAACAATTAACATGATTCAATAATTAAGTTATTACGCTCGATACTTCCGTCTGTTAGTTCAATAGAATTACTAATCATACCTTCAACGTATGTGTTGTCTCCTCCCAATGTTATCTGATCTTGTTGGACATTGATTCTCACGGATTGGGTGAAAAACCACAACAATTTTAATAGAATTTTATGCAAACAATGCATTTAGCAATTGATGAGTACAAGTGCTTTTATTGGAAGCCGGAATAATCAATCGGAATGTTGCTAACTTTAATTTAATCAATTGGAAACCAATTGATGCTGATCGATTTCTGAAAATCCAGGTGCATACTATAAAAACTCCCAACTCTATGTTGAGTAATTGAAACGGAACTAATTTTATTTGTAAGTTATTACTTGCTAGTTCCGCAAATGTTGAATAATTTGGTTATGATCTTGAGTCAGGGGAATCTTCTGAAAAAAGAGCCCCAGGAATCCAAGTGGTTACAATAAAAACTCCCATCTTTATGTTGAGTAATTGAAACAAATGTATTCTTTTGTTCTAGTTCCGCAAATGATTAATAAATTAATAGTGCCTTACTATTTAATTGCAAATTATTTTTAAATGTTAACGATAATCAAATAAATAGAAGTACAAAAACATTTAAAACAGAACCTGGAAACAGGATCTTTTGATTTATTGCTTGCTTTTTATACAATTTAAGAATGTATACATTCAATAATCCGCTAACTTCTCATTTCTATTCCTTTTGAAGATTTAATTCTACTTGCGAATGCGATTTATTTTGTAAACCTAAATAAATTAAAAATATAATAACTTGTTTTATAAACAAAACAAAAGATTAAAGTTGTTAATAAATAATCAAAATTGATTTCCGCCTGTCAACAAAAATAATTAAATTTTATTACTTTTATAGCTGTAGATCGGTAGATCGATCATAAAACCTTCCGCAGAACTCTCTCCAACTGAATCGAGAGGCATAAAAACATAATTTCCGCTTTAGCCAGCTTTCTATGGTATTTGTTTTCTTCTTGAAGTCTGAAGTCTATCAAATGGAATAGTCAAGTTGAGCTTAACACGCACTCGCATAAATCTATCACTTGCCAATGACTCGTAACTTAATTCAAAAGCCATAAAACGTATCAAAGTTTGATAGGCAAAAATACAAAATGGTTGACTTGAGACTCGAGACACTCGAGAGTTGATGAACATTAAATGTTCAGTTGAGTTGAGTTGAGTTTGTTTTCGATGCAAGGCGCAATTTCCTGTCGTAAATATTGAAAATTGTGGGCCAAAGCCAAGCCCAAGACCAAGACGTTACCAATAACCTAATAGCTTCATTACCACTTCATAAAGTCACGTTATTGTTACGCTCATTTCATTGATCGCATTTGACATGCCATCGATGTCGATGTCGAATTTCTTGTCATCGATTTATCGATTGCCCGATTGCGTTTCACAAAAAACTTTAACTGACAGTTCCATAATTGAGTCGTTGGTTGTCTTGCAACTTTAACTTTAACCAATATCATTTATGGCCTTTTGGTTATTATGCAAAACTTGTTCGTGTTCCTGCGGTCAATGCAGTCAGTCATTAAGTTATTGAACTCACCGACCGACCAAAGCCACAAAGAACCCCAAACTTATCGAGCAATCGAACAGGTCCCAAAAGGTTCGACATGTGTCAGAAGAAAGCTTTTTTTTTTGGCGGCATTACAAAAAGAAGAAGCACACTATAGGCTGATGTAACTGTAAAAAAAGGCGACTTGTTGTTAATGAAAATATTGTTTTTAAATCAAACGCATTGAAATAAAACGAAAATAAATAAAAACGCTGTCTGTTTATGCTAATGCAAAGTTCTTTTCGCCTGTCAATTAAATGCACATTTCGTATGGCCGCCATGCACTTTGCCGCCCCGAAATGGAATTAATATGCAGGCAAGAGCTATCCCCATCGATTCCCATTGACCATCGCCCAAATGTCTGCTGCCCACTGACCATAACCCAGAGGGCTTTGTGGAGGCAGGAAATGAAGCATAAAAATGCATGTAGAAATATTTAACATTTGATTATTGTAATTATATGCACAGAGCGCACTTCGCTTACATCGATTTTAATAGTCGAATGTATCTAAATCTGAATACGAGTACGCCCCCAGAGTGCCAGTGTGAGTGCTAGTACGAGTACGAGTATGAATACCAGCCTGAGTATGAGTACGATCATGAATGCGAGTGTGAGCATTCGATTTTTGGGGCACAGGGCGTGTAGAGGCCACAGCTCGACTTATTTCCCACATTAAGACAACAGTAACGCAAACGATTCGCAAGGCAACGTTTTGTGTTTCTATTTCAGACTCAGACTCAATGACATGACTTACGATATAGAAAGCTGATCGAACCCACAATACGCTGCACTCGATCAGCAACGGATTGTCGTGCTACTTTTGAAGGAAATATAAACTAAAACTGATTTGCTTTGAAAAAGACTAGAATTCATGTCTCAAATATTCAAAAAATAAGATATGATGACAAATATTCAAAACATTAGATATGATATTTGTATAATTATTAAAAAATGATTTCTCAATATTATTGAAATAAGAAATGATTTGAATATAAATTTAGTACATGAATATTTAGAAAATCAATGATGATCCAATATTAAAATTTTATAAAAATAAATATAATTACTTTTAGAATTCTGCAATAATATTTTAGTTTTAGTTTATTTATCTATGAACCGTCGACTTATCGTAATTTAAAGTTGGGAATTACAAATTTTTAAAGTTTCTTATAGTTATTAATTATTAATTGAAAATTCAATGTATAATACCATTAAGGTATGCAAAAAGTATTCTCTTCACATAAAATACACCAGGAATTTAAACTATTGACTAAGTTCTAAACTACAATAAGTAATGCAAATTCGCAAAACATAAATTAGTTCTAAGGTGTCTCAAAAGTTGTCCGCCAATCATTATACCTCATGGTAAATTATAATTCGACCTATTCAATTGATATAGCACTTTGCATAGCATCTTTAATCACGTTTTTATTGTTTGTTGCACAAATGAAAACGAAAATCCCCGTCAAGGCATTAACACCAGAGACACGGAGACGGACATGAAGACGGACACGGAGACTGAGACAGACAGACCATGCCAGGCAATTAGAGCCATTGACCAAGTTGTCTTGATTGGCCTTACATAGCTCGGAATTGTTGTTGTTGTTGTCGTTGGTTTGCAGATCGCTTATATTATTTTGTGGGTGGTGTAAAAGAGCTGAATAATGATTAAATGCTGACTTGAGGTCGTAGCGTATGGCATCAATGATGATGGATGGATCATGGGAAGCAATTCAAATGCGGAACTCGAGGACCACACAGCCTCCAAAAGAAATATCCGCCATTCGAGAGACTAAAAAGCTTTTCACCCAACCGCTAAATGAAACGATCAACAAATACTAGGTTACCAATTCGACATAATTAAAATGCAATCGCCGACAAGCCCCAAAGGAAAACAAAGCGGGGAAAAGCAAATGGAAGCCATTTAAGTCAGTCTCTGAGCTCTGAGCACATTCGATACGCTTGTTGCGCGCTTTTATCGATGAATTGTCTAAACGATCACACACAACACACACAATACAACACACAACGCAGCAGACAATACAACACATGGCGTACAACACAACAATTGACACTAACAACAAAAATTATCAACAACTGATTGCCTAAGCAAACAGGCCGAACAACAAACCGACCAAACATCCCAAAAGGCATACTTAACACTTTTTGGAGCCCAACAAACAAGCCAAGCCATCGACCAAATGGGGGACAAGATGAAAGGGGAAAGACGCAGGCAAAAGGGGGGCGGGGGTCACACATATTGGCATTTGTTTCAGCAACGCACGAGTTGAGCGGTGCCCAACAAGAGATTGCGCATTGATTTAAATTAACTTTTTTCGGGTGCTAATTTCCAGAGACAACATTACCCGCAACCCGCAACCCACAACCCTCTCCCTTGAGCCCTAACAACAATTGTGGTTGTTACAATCAGTTTTGAACTGATTTAGCATAAGTTAAGCGAAGAATTCGTTGACATTTGGAGAGGAGAAACAAAAGACTTAGGCAACAAACTTGCGTCTAACTCATATTTTATTTAGCAGTCACAAACCACTGATTGGCGTTTTTGTTAAAACCAGCTACTTCGCGCAGCTACCAATAAGCATTAATAAATATATAAACTTGGCTATATGCAATCAATTAACTGAAATTCTTTATCGCAGCGGGTGGTCGACATTCTGAGCCTCGTTAGGTGTTCGCAACGCTCGCGAAAAAATAAAACATAAACGGAAAGGCAGCGGCAGCAATTTCGTTTTGACAAATAAAGTTATTAAACGCCACGGGATGGGCGCACAGTTTAAACAGACATAAGTCACTAAAGTGTATAGTATGTATATACATACATATAAATTAATAAATGCTCAATTTATTTAGATTTCGATCGCGAAAAAACAAAATAAGAAACGAAACGAAACGAAACGTATTTGCGATTGTACATACTCAGAATTCAAACATAGGTGTGAATTAGTCGTAATGACATCATTGAACTTTAACTTGCCAACTTGGAGAGTCGCCCCTCCATATATGTATGTAAGTGTGCATTAGTGTGTGTGTGTGTGTGTGTACTCGTAATAACTGAAGCTTGACAGCAACACACCTTGTACAACAACAGCAACCAAACAATAGCTAATAACAACAATAGCTAGAAGTAGTCTAATTTTTGTCGACTGCCAGTTACCTACTCCTCAAAAGGCAGGAGTTCAAAATTAATGTACTTCAAAACAAAATAAATAAATAAACATACATTTTAGATTTAAGTTTTCAAATCTCAATTAATTTTCAATTAATAATAACCACACACATACATTTTAGCTTAAAGTTTTTAAGAGCTACTTTGAATATTTCTAAATAATTAATACAAGTAAAATTAATTTCATATTTTTTACCACGTTGCAACTCCCCCTTTGATCAACGTCCACAGGGTATCTTTAAATAATGTGCAAATATTATAGTTACAATCGTTTTCAATCACTCCAGCGGTTTATTAAAATGGAAATGGGTTCAATGTATAATTGCTTAACTATAGCCTAATGTCAAGACAAATTTCTATGAATTGGCAATCGATCTACATTGTAAATGAATAGATATTTTTTCGCTGATTGATTTAATGAGTAATTGAGTAATTTTTGCGCTGCTTCGAATTCCATGAAAACAGGTGTTAAGTGAGGATTCACATAAAAAATACAAAATATTATAACGCGAAAAGTGATGCAATTGCTCTGAGGCGATTCTCTTGAATTGTTTTTTCACTTAAGATTGAACTAATGAGTTTGCTATTGAAATTGTTACTAGGTGAGAACTAGTTCTAAATTGTCTGAAATTGAATAGAACAATGGCATCGATAGATGCGATGCTACTGCGAGATCGAACAAACTAAGAGATGCAACATTGCCGATCCTTTTATGATGCTAATCTCAGCAGATGTCGTGATGATAATGCTAATATATTCAAGAGCATTGTCAAACGATTTATGACAGCCCTAGGCAATGCCTCAGACTGTTACAATTAAAAGATAAACGGCCGCTTTGCATTGGAAACGCACCGCTAACTATACGAAATATGTATATACATGTCGGTATAAGGAGATAGTGAAATATCCAGAGAGGGGAAGATCGCGATGCAATAATAAATAATAGTAGGTAAAAACCGGTTAAATGCATTTTTTGTAACAATGTGTCAACAAATAATACGAAAAGGTGTAGAAGGAAAATGTTAGGCATTAGGAAGGCTTGGCTCCCCCCATTGGGAGCCGAGAAAACAAACCAAAGAAGACGCAGACGCCGAGGGAGATGGGAATGGGAATGGAAATGGAGAAGAAGTCATCCAGCTAAACATTTCAATTTTAATTAAGCATGATAAATGATTTCACTTGGACGCATAAATCTCTTTTACAGTCGCGATGAAACAATGAAGTTCTTTTGTTTAGCCAACGCGCTCCACGAAAATTTGTTCGTTTCGGAGCAGTTTTCTGTTGTCTTTTTTTGTTGGTTTCCCTCTGCCGCTCTCTCTTTCGCACACACACACACACTGTCATCGTCTGTCTCACTCTATCTCTAGGAGAGATAAGCGCGAGCCTTTAGCTGTGAAGAAAATTGATTTGAAATTAATGCAAGAATTTGTTATAGAAAAAATAACAAGCTCACCTTTGAATCGCTCGAGAAAAAGCTGTTACGAGTCAATAAGCCAACGATTTGAATTGATATCGTTTAAAGAAATGCCAGACAACATCCCTATTGGGATTTCAAGCGACACGATTTAATAAATATGCATGGCGCAAATGGACAAACCTGCTCGATAGCTTTGTCGAGAGATCTTGTCTCAATTGAAACAAAAACCCAAAAACAACGCACACTCATCTTAAGTATATATATGTATATTATAGTAGTCCATGGTAGTTTTCGGTATAGATTAACAAATGTTTATGGCACTTACCGATTGTTTTCATAGAGATAATTATGTCAGTGCCAGAAACATAACGGATGCTACACGACTTGAACACCTGAAAATTACTGATAAAAGATAGATTAGTCTAAAGTAGAGCTGAAACTCTGAAACGGTTTCAATTAAACTAGTTTTTAAAACGCAGAAGAGATTTCTCAATTGATATGGGCATATAAAATGGTAGCTGTTAGCTGCGTAACGTTATGGAAAAATAATGAAACTAGTTATATATTCAATTATGTACAGTATATATTAAAGCTTGTTACCTAGGGCTTCTAAATTAAACAAACACATTTGACTATATTCAATAATATGACTTTATTCCAACCAATTTTGTAGTATTAATTAGTTTATTAAATTCATATTATTAGAGCAAGTTATAATATTTTTATAACTTTTGTAGTACATAAATATTATAAAAATATTATAAGTTAATAAACGAATTTTATTAAATCAATGCCATTATATAATTTATATTTTCATTCATTTTCTACGGTTTATTTTAAATTGAATTCTTTCTTTTATTAAGGAATTTAATAATAATAATGTGACATTATTTAACGTTGTCAATGCCTTTTATTCATTTTATATTAGTTAATTTAATTATTTCTTCTTTTATGGAATTTAATTCCACATTACTCAAGTTGCTTCACTAATTCTTCAATTTTCATGTGCTGCAACCTATAATAAATGAAGAATTCATCAATCAACCTCTTTTTTATTGCTATTTTATAAATAATAATTTCTTTTCAGCTTCCTTCTTCTGCTGCAATAATGTAAAACATTCAGAATTGATCTCAAAATCTGCTTCATTGTAGAATCGAATACAAAGTGAAAGATTGTCCATAAGTTGGGCTTAGGTTGGGTTATTGCTAAGGGGTTAGCATTCCCCAGAGCTTACATTTGTTTGTCGCCATGCTTGTAGAAGTACAAGGCTAAGACTGGTAATGGCACTTGGCCAAGATATTATGCCGTGATCTGAGTTCTGTTGAGTAGCCGCAAGTGCTAATAAATTGTAATACAAATACATTAAAACTAAAGACTAATTAAATGACTGTACTTAAGTGGCGAATGGTCTGGGCAGAGGGGACTTAATCGACCTGTTGGAGATGGAGTTGCAGTTAAAGTTGGAGTTACCGAAGGAAGGCACAAGCAAATCTCGGTGTGTGCTCCGCTTTTTTGCCATGGCAAGCCAAGCTTCATTGAGTTCGGGCCTGGTCAGAAGTGAGCGGTGGCCTGGTAAGCCTTTTGTGGTCATTAATTCGCACTTAATATGCTTTTTATGGCTCGGCCAGGTCCATTTGCAACGGTGCGAGGTTATGTGTGCAAAACAATTATTCCGCAATTAAACAGTTTGCACTTCGCAAAACGCAGTCAGAGCCACATTGCCACATTGCAACAGAGACAGACGGACTGGCCGGACAGTGGGCAGCATACATATTAATGAAGTTGCTGTCGCTGCTGCTTCTCCTGCATGCTCGCTCCCTTGGGAAAGCTGAACAAATCACTTAAGCGGCAGCATGCGGCAGGCAAACTGGTAAATGGCGGCGGCAACAGGCATGTTGCAACATCGTCACCCCGAGGCAAATGACCACCAACCAACAAAACGCAGCGGCGACAATGCGACGACGCCGTTTTTCTAGTTCGCGATATCAAAAGGGAGTGTTAAATATGTTGCAAACTCACTGCGACGCACCTCCACTCTCCTTTCTCCTCTCCTCTCCTCTCCTCTCCGACTCGTTTCCCTCACCCCTCGTTCTAATTGCTGCCTCGTATCTGGGCCTGAATCTGGCCTGGTTTGTTGCCTGGCCTTTAACGGCTGGTCATCATTGCTGGCCATCATTTGTTGGCCCCCATGTGTGTAACTTAGCATTGTTTCTGCTTCTTTCTCTCCTGCTGCCGCCGCCTCTTATTCATTTTGTTTTTTCGTGGTAATTATTCACTTAAAGCATCAGGCATCAAGTGTCATGCTGAGTTGCAAGCTCAAGAGCTTTGAGAGCATTAAACATGCCAGTTGAGCATATTAACAGCGGCTTCAGCAGCACCTTCAATACCCTGGAATCCTACGCTAAGGATAAGTTATTTGCATGCATTTTAAATACATAAATAGTTGTAATACAATTCAAACAGACCGCAATAAGACTTTAAAAGGAAAATACATAATCATACAAAAAACTAAACAAAACAAATAATGACGAATAATAGTGCATTATTAAATAATATAGAAATTGAATGCAGAAATACTCTATTTTATTAAATTAATAATAGTTAAAAAGCCTTAGTTTGCAGCTATCTGGAATGAATACAAATAAATTAATATAAATAAAAAATATTCAAAAATAATCATTTTAGTTAATTATTCGACAATCATAATCAATATCTAAGTACATATATTATTTACAAAATAATAAATAATGTGTAAATTAGACCTATTTAATTTCAAATCGATCCTGACCATATATTTAAGAATAAATTAAATTATTATTTTTAAATTTATCATATTTATTTTATTTATTATATTTTATTATATTTATTTATAGTTACTTTCAGTGAAACTTTTTAAGCATTCTTTGGCAATCGATCGACCCATCGCCGAATTTGCCCTGCACTGTGTCAATGTCATTGGCCCAACGTTTGGGGCATTTATGACAACGGCAGAAATGAAATTGAAATAAGAGAAAAGCACAAAAAGTGCAGGGTAAAGTTGTGATGCTCTGTCGCTGTGGCCTGGCCTTTAATTCCGACAATTGTTCTATTAATAAAGCAATTCCAAAACGATTAAGAGCAACGGCAACAAAGTGACCAATGTACAAGCTTCTATCGCTGTCTCTTTCTCCATTCTGTGTTGTCTCCCTCGCTCTGAGTGCCTGTCTGTCCGTCTGTCCGCGTGTCTTGGTGTGGTTGATGGTTTCACTGGACATTTATAGCTGCCGCCGGTTGATGAGTGGTCACAAATGCGTGGCAGTTGCAAGTTGCAACAGCAGTTCTTGGCTCTCTCGCTGAACTTTTACGAGGGGGTTAGCTTTTGGGCCAAACAGTTATAAATCACAGCCAGGCTGCTGCTGTTGCTGCTGCTGTTGTCGTTGCGGTGGCCAACAGTTCACATGGCAGAAGGCAACGCTTTCCTTTTCTGACGTTGCGGCGCCATAAATTTAATTTGAAATTAATTTTTTTGCTGCTGTTGATGCTGATGCTGAGGCTGATGCTGATGGAGCAGCTAGCCGCAGATGCCGCTCTATGTGCCACAGTGTGGCACAAATGGTTGGGTCATCAAAATGCTAAGCTATGTAAATGATAAGCACAATGCACGAGCTGCAACTTGCCCCCTCTCTCGGTCTTGGCTTATTTTTGCACGCCAACTAAATATGGTAAGGCACGCATTTGTTGTAAAATGCAAAATTGAATATCGAGTGCAGCAGTTAACCTGGCCCAAAGCCGCAGCAGCAGCAGCAACAAGAGGCAGACAACGTTTGCTGCTGCTATTGCTGCTGCAGTGCCTTGTGGCAACTGCTTTTTTAGGGGGCTTTTGTAATTATGAGCAATGCACTCGATAAAAAATTGAAGTTTTCATTTCGCGAAAGTTGCTGCCACATTTGAATGCCCCAAAACGTTGCAGCAGCAGCAGCCGAAACCGAAACAAAAACATTTATTGTTCTGCCCGTTAAGGCAACGAGAGGAGAAAAACAAAAGGCTGCCCCCTTGCCGCCTGCCTTGCCTCGTGCTACAAGACCGCGAGCAGTTGCAAAAGGCGACCGCAAGGGCATGCGAACTAAATTTCGTACAATTATGAGACCAAAATGCAGTCGGAGGACGCGCCAAAGTCTCAGACAGAGATGATGATGAAGCAACTGGCAACCGGCAATCGGCAACTGGCAAGTTGCAACCGCGGCAATTGTGGCAAGTTGGGCAAACGGTAGCAGTGTAACCGCAACAATACAATCGAGCTGCATGTGGGAGGTCCTGCAACCCCATAATGACAACAGCCGCAATGTAGCAGACCACCAGGTGAGCTTGCAACCAGGTTGCATGCAAATTTCGTCGTCGTTCGAGCAGGCGACAAACTTACGAATTGCTCATGTCAATGCGGAGAGCGGTGGCTCGGTGGTTCGGTGGTTCGGTGGCTCGGTGGGTGGATTGGTGGTTGGACTTGGCTTGGTTTGTGCCACAGGAAATGGGCGCCACGATCATAATCTCTATGGGAAGCTACTGTTGGAAATTGTTGTTGCTGTTGCTGCTCTTGTTGTTGTTTTTATATGCTGATTGGCATTAATAATGGATTATCACGATCATGGCCAGCTTGGCTATGGGGTGTATGGAAATATTGGGCAAACAGCTTTTTGCTTTCCTTAACAGTTTCTTCTCTCGTTTTTTTTTTTTTGTATTTTCTGTTCGCTCCTTTAGCTCTTTTTCATATCGTGCGATCATCAAATAATGTGAACGTGTGATCAACGCTTCGCTCTGCGCTTTGGGCTGGGGTCTGCTTATTTTGTTGCCTTTTTGTCTCAGGTCTCGTGTGTTACACTAACTTATTTATGCGAAATATTTTGAAATCGTGTTTGCAGTGCAGCGTGCGCTCGGACGGACCGGACACTCTGCTCCCACTGGACAACAAACAAACTCTTCTCATACGTGGCTCGGGCTCTCTTTTTGGCCAGGGCCAACAACAGCCAGCAGCCAGCAGCCAACAGCCAACATCGTCATCGTCAGCGTCCTCATCTTCATACCCAGGCAAGCAGCAACAGCCACAGCAACAGCAACAGCAGCAAACAACGTGACCCTCTTTTTGCGCCTGTAGATCACGAATTATTCAGAATTCTTCTCCTTTTTTTGTGATTCGTTGCCGATGCTCCGTTGTCCGGGGTACTTGCAACATCTGCTTCAACTTGCAACGCATCCAAATCGAATTAAATTGATGAAAGAATGCGATGCAATATAGTACAACAAAATAATAATAAAAATGAATAATAAAATAATATTATAAGTGTAAGAAATCCAAATCATATAGTTAGAATAAATAACATAAATAATAAAACGAATGTAAGTAATATAAATAGTACACTTAAATCAAATAAAATCAAGAATAAAAATAACGTAAATACTACACAGAATACAAATAATATAATACACAATGAAAATAATTATTTTTATTATTTATGTTCATAATAAATATCAAACACTTAAATATTAATAACGAAAGTCGCTGTCGTAATCATTATAAAACAAACACATTTCGATGTGGTTAATAAATTATTACTTGATTGAACTCGTAAAATTAAATGCATTTTTAAATATATAATTTGAGTGTAAACAGAACTTTATTGCCCAGTTAAGATTGTTTCTTTAAACAATTTCTCATATATAAATCAAGTATTTATAAATCGTTGAGCAGGAAATCAACTCATCGCCATTTGAATGAATTAAACGAGTGATCATAACTGTAGAATTGTTTATGAACAACAACAGTGAGTGCATATAGCATTCGCATTGTAAATTTAGAATAATTTTTTTTGTTTTTTTTTGGGGTAAACGCGATTTCGATATGTATTTGTAGCTGTTGTTGTTGGTGGTGTTGAAGCTGCTGCTGCTTTGCTTTTGCATTTTAAGCGTTACTTACAAAATGCTTTTGGCTTGTTATGAGTCATGTGAAAGCGCCAACAACAACAACAACGACAACCGTCGAGAAGAGTCAAAGTCAGATCTCAAGTCAAAGAAGTCGAAGGCAAAAAGATTTGGCTGGCGAGCAAACCGAACGAACGAGCGAGCGAGCGAGCGAGATTTCGGCTGATTGTGAAAATTATGTTTGCTCTGAGCGCGGAGCGGACACACGAGGACAACAACAATAATAATAACAACAACCACAGCGTGGGGAACGTCATGTCAGCGGCAGGTTCATGTGGCGGTGAAAGGCTACCATCATCAGCCACAGCAACAACAACAGCAACAGCAACAGCCTCAGCATCAACATCAGCATTCGCATTCGCAGCATTTGAGGTCCAGAGAGCGAGGCCTAATCATCATTACCATTGTTATTAACATGATTATCTGCATTATGCGGCATGCCACATGCCCCAAGAGCAAGTTGAAAGTTCAGAGACGGCGTTTAAGCATGATTATGAATTGGGTCAACGTGCGGTCTTCCTCTCTGCCCCCATCTTCATCTCCATTTCCATCTCCCTCAATTATGCCAAAACATCGCTTGGGATGCGTTTTTCGGGCCCAAATGGTTTTTGGCATTGGTCTTGACTTGAACGTTAAGCTGCCAGCCAAATCAAATGAAAATGAGACATATCGCTGGAATTTAAGTCTGTCACTGACTCCACAGATTGACAGGTGACAGCAGACTCTCTCTCTTGCTCTCTTTTCTTTCTCTCTAACTCCAACTTCAACTCCAACTCTTTCTGCTTGCTCACACTCTGGCTTTATATGGCCCGACGGCTGTCCGAGCTGGAAAATCTCAGTGGAAACGTGTTCCGCTATTGATGCGGCTTATTATATGCAAATTTGAACCACGCAGAATACAGAAAACAAAACAAACCGCAGCGAATGTCTCCCCGGCCAGGCCTGAGGACTGCGATCCGAGTGCTGCCCATAAAGAACAAATGTCAAGCAGGCGGTAGACGACAGTCACATTTTCTAGCTCTAATACCCTGTCCTTAAAGGCTTTTTAGCACTGCAGAATTTACACCACATAAAACTTAATAACTGAAATTCCAGTAAGTGTTTATATTACCAAGATAAAATAGTTGTGTTAAAATATTTAAGGCAGCATATTTCTAAATTAAACTGAAGAATGACAGCTATGAGATGGAGTAGAGTTATATATTGATTTATTGTTCAGCATATTTCAAATGTTGAATTAAACTTTTGAGATTTTCAATTCTAGAAAGCTAATAAGTCCACTAAAACTCCTTTAATTAAAATAAAGTAAATAATTTGGAGTAGAATGTATTTATTGATATAACGAGTATTCACAATAATTAAATGTAATTTTAGTGTTTGTTTATCAGAGATATTTAACAATGTGTTTTCTATATTATATGTACACAAATTTAGAATGGTTTTTTTGACTACTTTTGTATTTCAACTTCTATTATTTTGTTTACCAAAACACTAAAACCATATTGATATTATTATTTATCAAAACTTTCAGGATACATTTCTTTTAATGAGCTCGAGTATTAATTATTATTAACCATTGGTCGTCTTTAAATACAGTGTTTGACATATTGGTTTTATTATTTACGAAAAACTATGAATTGTTTATCAGGTATTAAAATTTTAGAGAGATGAATCAGGTGTATTTATATAAATAGCATTAAAGTTATTCAGATTAATTGAAAACTCTTTTTGATAAACTCTGTTTATATTTGCTCGCTGCAGAGTATCTCAATGTCTTTAGCTTCTGCTATTCAGCTTCTGTCTGCGTTTTCAACCTGCGTAAATTCACAAAATATTGACACCGCGTCGAGGGCAGCTTGACAGTGATCGAAATGTGTCTTGTCTACAGCAACAACAACAACAACAAGCACAACAGAGATTGCAGACTGAGACTGCGACTGCAAGAGGGACAAAAGCTATTTCCAATCCTTTTTCCTATTCAACAATTGCGGGCGGTTTGTTTGTGACGTTTGCTTAACAAGAAGAAAATTGCTGCAATTCTTTACAAGTTTGAGCGGCAGGCAGCGGGCGAACATCAACATCGAGTCTCTTTTCCCATGGTCGGGATCAGTTGGCCTTCGGTGTCTCGGTGTCTCGGTGTCTTGGCCTGCTCTTGTTAGCCAGCTCGCCTGTTTTGGCTACTTCAATGCGTTCGCCATGCGTTTGTCATGCCAAAAGTGTAGTAAATTGTGTGGCACTTAAGTCAACACATGCAACATGCCACAACTGTGCCTGTGGCCTGGCCCTGCTGACTGCTCTGTTCCAGCCAATTTGCATGTGGATCCAGCTGGCCAAGAGATGCAGATGGAGATGGCGAGGTGAAGTGTGGCCTGTGCAGAAGATTTCTGCGCTCTATTTTGACTTTGATAGATGTCGTCAAGTTTAACCCGAGAAATACGTGTTGTGTGTGCGTGTGTGTGTGTGTGTTTGTGTATTGTCCAGCTGGAAAAGGAGATGCGAAAGCTGCGATTATTAAGCTCATTGTGATCGTTCACCCGCATTGGGATTTGTGCGTTGCTTTAATATCAAGATCATACATGGAGTTAAGAGCTGCATTTTCGAACAATTGTATGTCAATTGTATAAAGCCCTATTTAAAATAATTTAATTATCTAATCGCATCTCATTTAGTGCCATTTTCAGCAACACAAGAATCTAAAATTGATACAGATTAGAAAACAATATTAAATTTTTACGGCACAAAATATCCTCTTAATATCCTCTTATAATTGAGTTAAGTGTTTAATATGAAATTTCCTTCCTTAAATTCCTTCAGGTAATAAGCAACTGCTTTAGGGTGATATGTTGGTAATATGTTAAAAATATAGAAACCCATCTTCTTTGATATTTACCTTCATAAAAATTAAATGTTATTTTTTTGCTAAGATAAAATACAGAAAAAGTTTTTCTTATAGCATAAGTTTTTGTTCTGCTGCCATAAGAGTATTTCGTCAAAATGAGTAGTAAAATTTATTAAAAAATAAAATTTTAAAAATGGAAATAAAATAATATTAAATGACAATTATAAAAAATAACAGCATACTTCATTTTACTCCAATGTAAATTCAGTTATTATTTTCAAATGTAGCTAAAAGTGAATTATTATTAGGTGACACACTTACTTTATTTCATTTTAGTTACAATATTTTGTGTATGTTTTCATATAGTAAACAAAGTAATCTTCATCTTCTTGGAAATCCCTTTCGCTAGTTAGTTCAGTCATTCATCCTCCTCCGCCCAGTTCCACAACAAAGCCATCACGCATAAACGTGTACTTAGTACTTGGTACTTGGTACTTTGTGTGTTCGCCTGTGACCTCTGGCTTGTGGCATTGCTGGGCCTCATTATGCTCCCAAAATGAATGCAAAGCGTCGGCATTAATGTCACATCGTTCACTGTGCAATTAAGTGGACTGCGTGCCACAGCTTCAGCTTCAGTTCATGCCCAAGTTCTGCTGGCTATCAGCTAGTTTGGTGGCTGCCTTATCACGCTTGCCACACTCTCACTAGCTCTATTGCTGTGAGTGTGTGTGTGTGTGTTCAGTGTAGCACACAAAATTTGCAATTATAATTTTGCGCCTCAGCTCGAGAGTCTCGAGTCTAGCCGAGTCGAGTCGAGTCGAGTCGAGAGACTCTGTGGCGGTGTTTTTCCTTTTTCCTTTGGCTTTGGCTCTTTCAGAGGCTGCCGCAGCGATTAAATCTCTTCTTAGTTTTGTTGTTATTCAGTTGTTTGTTGCTGTTGTTGTTGCTGCGGTGGCTGCGAGTCTGTGCCCCGGGTCCATCCTGCTGCCAGCCTACAGAGCGTAGTTCAACAATTGAATTTTTTAAGCTTTCGGCCTAAGCCGTAGCATGTAGCATCAGTCCAGCCCCCCATTTGGGATCTCTCTAGTCCTTTGCATGTCTCCCAGAGCTCAGTTGCCGCCACAAGCGCAGCTAATTGGATTTCTCTCCTGGGAGAGCTCCGTCTGCCCGTCTGCCCGTCTGCCCGACTCCAACTCCGACTCCAACTCTGACTGCGACTACGTAAAACATATCGATAATGTCTTGATCAGACAGCAGTCGCTGCCAGTCGCTGCTCGCTGCGAGTCTGTGGTTAAATTGTAATAGTAAAGCACACGGCGAGAAATCCGCAATCGTTTCACAGTTGCTGCCACAGCTGTTCGCTTGCAGCTTAACGGTTTTCGGTTTCTCTCAGTGCAACGTGTTGTACTTGCATGTGTTGGCTGCAGATGAATGATTTCGCTGGCGAACGCGTGTAAAGCAGCAATTAATTTGTACTACATTGCATACAAAAGAGAGTGCGGCACATGGAACTTGGCCAATTGTGATGGCCACGTTAACGTTACTCCAATAACGTTAACGTCGTGCGTGAGCGTGCTTGATCTCAATTGAGTTGCAAGTCAGCGAAAATCAAAGCAAATACAGTTCGTAAAATTTGCTTTTAATTATGTATTCGAAATATTATTTAATTTTATATTATGAGAATCTTTTCAGTCATTTTTAAATTATTTTTGTTAATGAGTAATCCAAAAAATTTGTTTAGTTTTGTTGAGAAGTAATCCAAGCAACTACAGTTGGCGAAAATGCTTTATTAGTTCAATTTTACATAAAATTAAATTGATCTTGTGTGTATTATTTAAAATAAGTTTCAAATACATTTTAATTTATAACGAAAAAAATAAATGCATTTTGTAATTAATATAAATTAACATTTTATTTGTATTGTCGTTTAAAAAAAATAACTAAATAAATCTTACATCAAAATGTGGGAAAACAAAAATAATAGTTTAGGATTATATTTTTGTAATTATTTATCTGCTTTTATATTATATGATTTTATTCTCAGGTTTTATACACTTAACCAACCACTCAAAATATTTACAATATTCATAATAGAAACAGAACTAATTTAAATAGGTTTCAGATATCGTATGTTACATTGAACAATATTAAATTTGTGCCAAGTAATATCATAATAATAAGTAATTTAGTAATAATAATAGCAATGAGTAATAGAAATAAATTATTACTTTCCTCAAGGTTAACACAGCTTACAATATTTTGTCACAATTTTTTTATAAATAACATTCCAAGTAGAATATACACAATAAATCAATCAATTATTTATTTTCATTTGAATATACAACTTAATCAAGGATCCTGAGACCCAGTTCCATCACTACAGAGTACTTTCATAGGGATGCGTGCCTGACCGTGTCAGGCAGAAAGGTTACAAAGCAATTATAAAGCACAGAACTGGGGAATTCTTCGAGTTCTGAGTTCGCTGCGCCAGTGTGTTATAATTCCCTGGCATATGAGTGTGAGGCAGAGGACGAAGGGGAGTGGAAGTGGGGCCACCACCGATCTCGGACAGTATCTCTCATGTAACCGCAACACGACGACCTCTATGAATATTGAGTCGACCCAGACGGACAGGCTGAGAGCGCAGAGGACAGACAAGCAAAGAGCACGGACAACGGACAAGTTGTTGTTGTTTTTGTAATCTACGCTATAATCATGCACTGAGCAAATTCGCATAGCCGCCCATTATTCCACCCACTTTTTGTTGTACTCCGTTTTTTTTTTGTGTTGTGGTTTTTGGCTCGAGTGCAAAGCGAAGCATTCAATTTGTTGTTGCTGTTGTTGTTGCTGTTGCTTTTATTGCAGCAAAATACACTTAATTTTGGCCTTTTTGCCGCAATTCATGCATTTCACATGCTCGCCTCTTCACCGCCCTCCCGTCCCGTCGCCCACACTCGATCAATTGATCGGCGGCTCAGCGTCTCAGCGCCGCAAGATGATCTACATTAAGAGAGAGATTTTTGTTTCAACGGCGTCCAGGGCGCATCCAACAACAGCAACAACTTCAAGTCCGACCTTTTGCTGTAACCGCCGTCCCAGTGGGCGTGTCCCGCTTTAACTGCGCGCCTTCGCCTTCGCCTTCTCTGCTCTGATCTGAGCACTCGCTGCGCCAGCCCAGGCCAGGCCATGGTACAGTTTTAAGTAATTGCATTATGTTTAAGTTTCTGTGTTTCTTTTTGGTTATTCTTTTTTTCTTTTTTGGAGCAGAGTTCGAAATCGAAGCTTACCTTGAAGTTGGAGTGGGAGGTTTTCGATTTTAAGACAAATCAGTGGGTTAAGCAAATAACATTAAATTCCACAACACATTTCGCAATATGGGCAAGTTCTGATTGGCATTAAGCTACAGCTTAAGCTCTTTTAACCTCATATTATTGGGCAGCATAATAAGCTATTCTAGCTTCTAAATACAGTAGCTATCTATTATTATTTTCCCTTGTAGACTTGAACTACGATCTCGATTTTCAACAATTTGGCATTTAAATTTTTGTTAATAATATTATTAATAAATGAACCTAATAATTGAACTGTTTCTATTTCTACAATCTTACACATTGATGTACTAGAAAGGAAAATTAATTTAGTTTTACTTTTTTATTTAGTTATTGATTACTTCTTACTACAAGCTAGAATTTTTCTTACTTAAATAACATTTTTATGAATATTTCCAAGCAAAATGGTAAACAAAATTTAAGAAATACTTTTACTCAAAGAAATCAAGCAAATGGTTCATGCCAGTATGCTAAATAAATGGAATTTTAACACCTAGTTCTTGAGAACTGGCCCTATTATGAAGATCAATGGGCTATCATTTAAACGAAGCCACAATCGATTGATAATCAGCAGAGAGGGAAAATGTCCCATTGAGCTGCATAATCGAAATGCAGCTGATTAATCGGCTGAGAAACAGGCGGAGCCAGAGGCACGATTATTTTTATGATCAGACCCCCCACAAATCGTTGAGACTAATTAAAACGCATATTACGAATGCTATTAACATGACAGCGAACACAGCGCCATCGAGAACATGGCTATTAAAATCGAAAGGGGACAAAAAGCCAACTGAAACCGAAATGGCCAGAATTGGAATCAGAAAACTCGCTAACGATTCGAATCAATGTGCATATTTCGAGATCTTCGGTATGAGTCGAAGAGCATGTTGAAGTTGCAGTTGATGTTGATGTTGGGGCTACTGCAAAATTGTTCGAACACAGATATTTAATCCAATTAACAAAGAGACTGAGGCTGAGACTGAAACTCAAACTCAAACGGAAAGAGAACTGAGAACATGAAAATTATCGAAATCAGTTAACCCACACAGTGGAGATATTGTCACTAATGAGTTATGAGGCGCAGACGACATAAGAGCGAACCCATGTGGCACCACAGCTGCCACAGACTGCAGCAACCTGACAGACTGAGCTGAACATTTTAAACCATAACATTTTATTAACATAATAAAATCAAAATTATCAACAAAGTCGTCAATGTCGACGAGGCAGCGTTCCAAGCCGCAGACGAAACTGAATCTGAATCGGAGACTCTGAAAATGAGACAACTTTGGAGGTAACGAGCTGCAGCAGCCACAGCAGCAACCAGCTTACTGATTGGCATCTTGTGGATACAAAAGGCAGTCAGTGTGTCTTTAGCTAGCTGTGTATCTGTATCTGTATCTGTCTATGTAACTGTGCAGCTAGTTCTAAGCTGAAAACAAAATTTGGAATTAAATTTCCTTGGCCTGGCGCTATAATATAATATAATATGTAGTAAATGGCCGCATTAATGTCTAAAGAGAAAACTTAACTGGCCCACACACTCATTGTCAGCCCAGCGCCGTTCAAACAATATCTTAGCATAGTTTAGAGTGTGGTCCACAGACAGATGGCTGGACAGACAGACAGACAGACAGACAGACAGACTGACAGACTTAGTCGAGGCAAGTGGAGTCGACTCGAGTCGCGGCGGGGCAGCCGCATGTGGCGTCTTTGGCTCACTGGCTGCACGAGAAATTATGATTTACAATAATGAAGCGTTATATTGTCAAGCGATAAGCATCTCTCAGACGATGCCAACTATCGTAAACCTGATGAGTTGTTATAGATTTTTAAACAGAGCTCAATGAGCGACTCATCGTAGCTTACGATGAGGTAAATTTCTGTTGAAATTAACGCCCCAAACCATCGACGAGATATTTTCTTCTCTCAGTCCCCGATGGCATTGCTCATAAATTTTATTATGAACTTCAACTGAACGAAGTTGAATCGCAGCATTGTATGTAAGTGGATTTCCTCTCCCGTTGAGAGCACACACACAGATCGATGCGCTGCGATGCGCTGCGACGCGATGCGAGGCGATGCTCATAAACAACATGCAGAAATTACTTGTTTAAAATTTGTCACACCATTAGTAAAAAAATCGGCGGCGAAAGGACCTCGCTGTGTCAGAGAGTTCCCCACAGAACCAACAACAATACACAGCGAGAGAGAGAGGAACAACAGCAAAAAACTACAACTACAACAACTGGGCAGCAATTCCAGTTTCAACTTTGGTTCCACACAGTGCCTTTTGCCTTGTTTGCTCTTGATTTTATCAACCGCAAAACATCTACTCAAGTGTCAGTGTCACTCGCACAGCGGGCGGGCGGCGACGGCCGACGAACGACGACGCAGATGAGACCCTGGACCATCCCAGGCGTTGAAAAATGAAGAACAGACTGACCAGACACTCCAGACAGAGTTCACAAAATAACCACACGATGAAATAACTTACGGATGCTTCAAATAGTATACTCTATGCGAAGGATATTTCAGCGAATATCGAGCAAAATCTAGTCAGTTATTTATATTTAAGTCACGAATTATTAAAATTCATATCAAACCATTTAATACAAAAATGAATGGAAAAACATATTACTTGGTTTATTTAATGAAATAATGAGACTCAACACATAATTAATTTATTTTCAATTACATAAAATATAATGGTCTGCTCAACTTATTTGGAATAAAATTATTTGAGCAAATCTAGCTCCTCAAATTATTTACACTTTTTAATAAATTCATGCAATATGCTATGACTACATATGTCCAATAAATGTACTAATTTTACATTTTTAATCAATGTTATATTTCTTCTTTTTAGTATTTTAATATTTGCATCTATCTATAATATAGTGTCGAATAGATGTATTAATTTTAATGTAAACATTTATTGGAACTTTTCAGTTGATTAATATTTTCTTCTCTTCTTCCAAATTTGTTGACAATATTGATGCACTTCTCGAGTTAGAGTATAAAAATGCCAAAACGTTGCGCTCTGCGCTTTGCAGCAGCTCAGCATCGAACTTTATCCATATAATGAAAACACCCTCAACTTAAGTGCATAATTTATAACGAACGAGGCAGCGAGACAATGAAAAGGTTGAAATACCAAACAGAACGAGCCTTGGACTTGGCCTGCGAATTGCTCTTCGACTTTGCTGAATACACATATGAGTATATAAACTCAAACATACGTATACATTTGTGTATATATATATATGTGTGTGTGTGCTTGTGTTGTGCGAGTTTGTGTTAATAAATTTCTTAATAAAACATGCAAATTCAAATGCATTTATCTAGATCAGCGAAAAGCGACAAAATTTTACGTTCATACCATTTATCAGAGCGATTCGCATAATTTTTTTTGGCACACGTCTCATCCGTATCCGTATCTGCATCTGTGGGTAGGGCTCAGAGACCCTGTCAGAGGAGACCCAGACCCAGAGCCAGACCCAAACAGAGACCCAATTCGTTTGCCAAACTGACCACAAACCAGTTGAACTCAATAAATATTTTGACTCTTGACAAATGCACGAAACAATGCCAACAATGTGAGCAACATTGTCAGGAGAAGTCCTCGAAGAGGCGTAGAGCAAAAAGGGCAAGGACAGAAACTGGGACAGCAGCAGCAAACAGCAAACAGTTAACAGTTAAACCAGGTGGCCATTACCTAACCGCAGAATGCCATAAATATATCACAGAAATTAGCACAAAGCGTACAAATTGCAAAGGGGATGGGAGGCAATTGTTATGAATTCATCTTGAAGGAGGGTAAAACTCGGGGCAATTAAATGTCAAAATTGTTTTGCTGAAAACATGAGAAATTGCGTAAATGTGATGGAATAAAATGGGTGGACCGAAAAGACTGGTTTATATGATATGTGAATGAGAGGAGAAATTTAAGAGGGGAAACCAAAAGTAGGCTGAACCTAGTCCTTAAAAAGAAAGTTTGTAAAGACAGTCTATAAATTATTGAATTGAGAACAATTTTTGTCATTTTAAAATCATTGAGAAAATATCAAAAGCCTTTGGGCAAAACATATTCCAATTTTGAAGAAATATTCTA
The DNA here is from genome assembly GCA_963583835.1 of Drosophila immigrans. NCBI lineage: Eukaryota > Metazoa > Arthropoda > Insecta > Diptera > Drosophilidae > Drosophila > Drosophila immigrans. The sequence goes on from OY757141.1 coordinate 21,714,555, forward strand.
TTGTTTTTAAGCCCAGTTTTAGCTATGACTAAATGTTCGCATCATAACATTTAAGATTAACATCAAATATTCGAAATGCGAGTGACCTTTTCTGAAGCATTTAACAAATATGCGTTGAATACTTAAAAATAAATGGAACTAAATAAATGAATACTCGTAAATGAGTTTCGACTCGATAGTCAGACGGTACGACGATTGAATTCAGCCTCTAAAAATGTGTAATCTTCACGGAGCATTGGAAATTATGTGGAGGCAATTATTAGTTGACACAAGCATAAAACGTTTATAACATTTCCGCATAAAGTTAACACCCGTAAAATATTATAAAATTGACAAACAAAAACCGAGCTGAGCCGAGCCGAAATTCGTCGACTGCATTTGCATATTTCGTATGACAAACCAACAGCTCCGCGGTAGGTCTCACAGAGCTGGATGAATGGATGGATGGATGGGTATCCGATGCGACTCTTCAAACACTCACACTCACACACGCACACACACACACAGTGAGCGTGAACTGAAAAGCGTGTTAATTTTCACTGTGCATTTATTGTGGCCATATATCGGATGAGGGGCTGGGGAGATCGAGGGGAATAGGAAGCAAATCGAACGTCTTATGTTAATGGGCGGTGTAGCTGGGATGGAACGGGACGCCCCAAAGTTTCACCGTTGAAAACGTAGTGCTGTAAAGCTGTTAATTAAAACGAAAAAAATGTACCAAAAACAACAGGCGCAACAGCAACAACAACAACATCAATAGTAACAAACAACGACAACACTGACAAAATAAAAGAAGACCACACAAATCTATTTGATTCCCACCAAGCCAGTTTGTTGCCTATTTAAGTCTTTTGTCTTATGAATGCACTTGTCGCTCTGACTGCCTCTGCCTTTGTCCCCTCTGCTGCTACTCTCCCCTCTGTCCACCTGTCTGCCTGGCTGCCTCTATCAACCTGCTTGGGCGAAAATTTGAATAATTTTGCAAGCTGTACTCGTTTTATTGATTGATTCTCTAGTGCTCAGCCACTCCTCCACACCCCGGACATGAATAGAGAAGACTAGTAACAGCTGTGACGAATAGCCGCAGCTTCAATACACTTGTCTGCCAAGTAGTTAAAAAATAAATTAATTTGGTAATAAATTAGTGTTTCCAGAAAGAGTGGTAGTCGCAAAAAAGAGTTGGACAGGCAAAAAAAAATGTATTGAACAACTTTGCTTATAGAATTTAGTTAAAATCCTTATTGCAAGGAAATTATTTCATTAAAATATAAAAATAATTTAAAAATTATACAAATTTAAAATACTTAAATTGTTTAACTCTACCAATTAGGTGAAAAGACTTTACTTTAAAAATAAATTTTTCCCGAAAGAAAAAGAAAATGTTAAAGAGTTAATCAGAATGGAAAAAATAACAACTTTCAGATATATTATTAAGTGTACACCTAATCATCATTAAAACACAACACATAGAAAATTATAAAATAATTAAGCTCTCAAGTATTTGAAGCAAAATATTATATTAATCCAGATGACATGGAGAAAAGTCGAAAAGTTAATTTAATGTTTTACATATAATGTCACGATTGTCATAAGAATTCAACGATCTGTCCTACAACAAAGAAGACACAAATTAAATTTAAATTAGATTTTCCATCTTTGCAAATATTCATTAATTTATCGGTGTTTTTTGCTGCAAAGGATTCTTGTTGAGGTGTTGCACATATTGTGCTAAAATTGTGTTACCCACAGGCCAGGGTATGCAGATGAATAAGAGAGAAGCTGGGCAGAAAAAAGCAAAACACGAAAAGCGAACAAGTCGAAGCAGGTTTGCATAATTTGTGGGTTATCAATCACACATAGAAATTTTTGAACATTAGATGAAGCGCGAGTTTGACTGACTACGCCTGGGCCGAATGTTAGTCATTAATTATGCGACGAGCAGACGAGACGACTCGACGATCGCTGAGACGAGCAGAGTCACAGTCCAACAACAGCTGGAACCAAGGCAGGCAGGCATCGAGCAAGAGAAGCCTCAGTCGGATCATCGTCAATATTGACAGGCGGCGAACGAACTGAACGGAACATGTTCTTTAAACTTTAGCCTTGAGATGATGGCTGGCAGCAACAGCATCACACAGTTTGCACATTTGGAATTAAGTATATTTATTTCGTATTGTTTTTGCTTTTTTGCTAAATAATTTCTATTTTTTGCAGCATTTTTTTGGTGGATGCAGCAGCAGCAGCAGCAGCAACATCAGCAGGGTCTAGAGAAGCAGGTCTTACCGGGTCCAAAAGACGCTGCTTTATTCTACTCGTATTCACATAATTGTTGCCAGTTTTTGTTTTTTTTTTTTTTTGGTTTGTGTTGTTGTCTGTTTATATTTAATTGCTATAAACTATAATTCTGTCAAGTTTATTATGAAAATAATTATAATGCACGTTCTGCCCGTGGTTGTTGCTAGTTGCTGCCATTGTGCTGCGAGACCAGAGGTTTATCTAAGTGCGCATATCTTAAGATTCTGTGCCTGAACAATGGTCGTGGCTTGGCTGATTTAGCGTTATAATTACCCCGCAGACGATTGTGCACAACAAAAACACCAAACACCAAACACAAACACAAGCACACAGCATATAAAAATTCTATGTAAAGTTTTGTAAAGAACTTGTCTATTGGGTCATTGGGTTAGTGTTAAGTCATTTTCATTGAAATTAACAAAAACAAACAACGAAAAAAACTCGTAAAAAAAGAACAGAAAGTGAGTTTTCAGTTGACATACTTTAACAGCGTGTTAAGCATGACTAAGGAAATTGATGGTACCATTGGACCAACCAATAGCTCAGCTCAGCTCAGCAGTTGCCCAGTTTCAGTTAACAGCCCAATAAGCTATCAAAAGGCTTGACAAATAAAGACAACTCTAATCTGCAGTTCTAAATAAAGTTCATATCTCATCGGCCAAGAAGAATAGTAATAGTTTTGGATGCGTTAGAAACAAAACATAAATTTAGAATTAGTTTAGTTCTGATACTTTGAAGTCGATAGCAGAACAAAATACAGCTAAAATTATTTTGTTAGTTGACCGAAAGTTCTCTTTTGTATAGATTGCGATTTATTATAAATATTGTACTTTATAGAAAACGACTTTTTTTATCTATACTACGTTCCCAATAATAGTAAAATCAATATTACTAATATTAAATGATCAAGCGCTTGCATTCATAGTTTTATTTTTAAGGAAAGCTAATTCGAATTCCACAATTCGAACGTCAAATCTTTCCAGGTAATGCTCAATAACTAAGCGCATATTTCTTATTCCATATCTCACTTCCTTCTTCCCAATTTCATTCCCAGCTATTTCTATTCGTTGACCCATTAGACATCCATATTTAGTACGAACTAAGCCCCATATCAAATAATTAACGCCTCTTTGCTTGGACAAGCGCTGCGATCAGTGGACCACAGGCTGTGATAGAGTGTGTATTGGGTGCGTGTGTGTGTTTGTGTGTGTGGTGTGTGTTGTGTGTGCGGCACACCTTGTGAGATGGTGAGAGTGTTGCTATAATTACAGCGAAACCGAGATGCAGCCATAAATCTTAACTCCCATGAAACGCGCAGCAAATTAACATTATTAAAATTTGGTTTCGACACATAAAACAAAAACAGAAACAATAACAACAAATACCAATATTTTGATTTGGACTAAACAGTGCTAAGTGAGCAAGTAAACTTCTCTCTCTCTCTCTCTTCCCGTCCCTCTCTCCCCCACGAGAGACGCTGTTGGGTGAAAAACTTTGAGAGTGGAAAAACTTGCACAAACTGAGAGTTTTTGTGAGTTTTGCTGGCAATTAAATCGATTTGAGGAAAAGCATTTAGACAGTTCTCTTTTGTGTAGTTTTATCGAGCTATAAAATCTACACTCTTTTGATGCCATTTGGCCGTTACTCAACGGCAATTTACGATTGATAATAAATCATTGCTGAGATCTGTGCCAAGCCAAAGAGCCAGAGTTAAAGTACCTGAAATCCTGATGCACTAATTCATTTTTTATTAACGCCCCGGGGCAAAAGGCCCCTCGAAGAAAACGAAAGAATATCATATACGGTCTTATAGATGTGTATTTATAATCAATAACAAGGCACAGTTGGAAATCAGGACACCAATAAAAAGTCAAGAGCACATTCTGAGGCTGGGAAACAAAACTCATCTAAATAAAAATTGTAGTTTTATATTTTTCAGGTCTTTTTCCTGATGTTTATATGACAGCGATAACTGTGAGTCACAAACCCAGAGAGACAACGAGATCGAGAGCGAGAGCGAGAGAGGAGTGAGAGAAGAATGCACAAAAGAATTGGGTCCTGCATTGTCTCTGGAGTTTCTTTGGCCAGGCCCAGTATGAGATCTTATTGCTGGAATGATAAATTGCCGCTCGACGCGACGCCAGACGCCAGTTCTAACAATTGTTATGATCTGTTTATGCCTCGAACTGAGCAGCTGAGTCCGCCCGCCAATTAAGAGGAAGCGCAGAGAGAACAGATTTTTGTGGGTACAGTTGTCACTGTATGAAATGCAATCGAAATTCAATCAAAGTCCTTTCACACCTCTGAGCAGCTTATCGCACGCATCGATCGGAAGTCCGCAACTTACTATCGAGAGAGAGAGTGAGAGAGTCCCGGATCCCGCATCAACCATAACAATCGTATTAATCGTGCTGATTGTAAATTAATGCAGTCGATTGTAGGGTTCGACACGATTCCTGTTAGTAACGCCGATTATAATCAGCCAACTGCCGCACGCACACATCGAGACACACATCGCAACACGAAGGACATTAATGTGTCAACATGTGCGATCAGTCTGCATAGCAGGAGAATGGAACTCACACAGTAGTTGAAACAAATAGTACGGATGATGTCTAGTTCCCGGTACTCAGATAAAGATCGTTTCGTGCGAATGTCAACTGCGACCACAACAATGTGCGCATAATGAGCAGGAGGCATGAGACAACAGCCAGGAGACAGGAGCAAACCGGGAGCTGAGAGCCAGCAGGATATTGCGATTCCCCTGGGCCACAATTCTCAGAGCCATAAACTACTTTTTTAGTTTTCTCGATTTTTTAAAGGCAATTTTATAGCCTTTTTTCGCCGTGGCATGCTACATAAATCTTTTGGCAGGACATTTAATTATTTTATAGCGATATGCAAATAGATTTCGATTCTGACCTTCAACCCCCAGGGAGTTAAAGACAATTCAACTGCGGTTGACCGCATTCTCAAAGGGTTGCAGCAAGGCAAAGGAAACGATTCTTTTCTTCTGTTCATTGCTAACAACTTGATTAGAGCCAAACTTGCCGTACATTATTCTTGATTAAGTCACATTAATTATGATAATGATGACGACTGGCTCGAATCGCAGTCTGTCTGCTAGGGGAGGGCAATTGAAACGGGAACAGGATATTGTCTCAGGACAATGCCAACGACGTGTGCGCGAATAAAAAACCAAACTCAACTCGACAGAATAGAACCCGAAACACACACATTCTATATGTGTGGCCTGTGATAAATGTCAATTTCCTGCTCAGCATTCGACACGCCGAAACTCAGCTGAACTGAACTGAACTGAAATAGTTGGTGATGACTTCATCTGCTGGGATATCTAGATTATGTACGGAAGTTATCTAATAACGGCTGACACTTCTAATCCTTTTATGGAATTAATCAAGTGTGTCTGTCCGTAACGGACAGCTGCGATCTCAGCAGATGCCGTAGAGTATTGAGTATAGGAATTGAAATCATATACTTCCTTGTGGAGGTCAATAGCCAGACGAGCATGTTACAAATTGATTGATTAAATGCAATATAAAGATTATAAAATGAAGAGGAAAACTCATAAAATGCAATTTGAATTATTCAGCTCACATGATAAGCGAGACATTCATAAATTACCCATAAACCATCAGACCAAAAAAACCAATAACAAACAAAATAAAACAAAGTTACAAAATTTATGGACATTCATTGATCGGTGCATGCATTTTATGCTTTATGTTGTGTCGTATGTGATTTCCGCTCGGGAACTGCGCTAGGTGGGCTGAGGCCATCAAAAAACATACTCCTCGTACAACACACACGGCCAGAAAGAAAACTAACTGAAGACTGAAATTGAAGCTAGTGATGCAGTCTGCATATTAAAACAATAGAAAAAATGCCAGCGAGTTTTTCAGTGTTTTCAGTTGCCTGACAGCTGCCGTGGATCCTTTTGAAAATGACAAATGAGTAACAGAGATCACAGTCTGCTCTTCTGCCGAGGAAGGCTGCGTGTTGTCACAACAACAACGGCAACTACCGAACGTCTTCAACCGAACTGAACAATTAGAAAACAGTTGGCAAATGTGCAACTACTTGAACTACCGGGCTGCGATCAGCCTTGGATTAATCATTAATCATGCAAAAACGAAGAAAACACTTAACGAAATCAACTTAAATTAGGCAGAGTTTTCTTGGGTTCCCATTTGCAGATCGACCTCTTCAGAATCGTATGTTAGAAGTATTCGCACTCGTTTTCGTTCTCATTCTATTGATTATGTCACCGCACTGTCATTAATTATGCCTTTGTTTTGGGTTCGGCCTGTCACTCTCATTGTGGTTCATTCGACCGAAAGGAGACAAACTGTCGAATGTCGAATGCCGAATCCGAATACCGAATGCCTAATGTCGAGTGCTGCAGTTTGTAGAACGGGTTGAACTTAGGTTGCTTATGAATTTCTAATGCCTCTCGAGTGTATTCATTAATCACACCCAGCCAAAAGGTGTTTTGATTTTGGCATACGTTTTCAAGGCTACCTAACTAGGAGTCCAAAACAAACAATTGCCAAACAATCACACACACACACAATCGTGTGTGACATTGGAATAGGCGAGGCCTCCGACTGTGACTCGGAATCAGTGGCAACTTTGGAACTTGCAACATGCAATTGCCACCGAAACTAGAACACGAATGAGAACTTTTTTCAAGTCTATTATCTTGGGCTTTGTTTGGCCAAAATGCAATAGGAATGGGCCCAAAATGCAGCTAAGGTCGCTTTTAATAGGGTTCGAGGCATTGAACTTGTTTCGCTGCCAACACCTTGGTTCCATTTCGGCCAGCTACACTCAAAGAAAATTATGCCTGCCTTCGAATATTTAAATAGCTTATTAATTGAACTTTGTTCAGACGAAAATTTTATCATTATGTATATAAAATATTTATGGCTGAAATATAAGCTAATCTTAATTTCTTGTACATTTAAAATATTTATTAGCTTTATTAATATTCAATATTAATTTTTTATTCTTACGAAATGAATTTTAATATTTCCGTTTGTTTAAATATAATTTTAGTATGCCTCGACTGGAAGCTAATCTTAATTTGTTCATCATATTAAATATAAAAATGATATTTAGCAAACTTTGACAATATTTCTTCGTTCAAAATACATTTTAGCAGTTTATAATATTTTCGCTAATTGATAATTTTGTTCAGCTGCCGAAATATGTTATTGCTTTTTTTTAAATTATTATTTGTTGACTCTTTATGTTTTTATAATTTATTTGCAACCTATTTTATTAATATTTACCAAGTTCTCATTTGTGTCATTTTGTAGAGTGCAGATTGAATTTATTATAAACATTATTTTGTGTTATTATTGTAATGTTCTTTGATTTTTCGCAGAGTGTAGCGAACTCGCAGCAGCGCATGCTGTTAATTCTTCAACAGTTGCATTGTTATAAGACTGTTTTCGGTTAACAGTCGGACAGACAATTGTTAACAAGACATCGGCCTGAGGCCTCAAAGTTAAGACCACGCTGCGCAACAGCCGAAACGCAACAAAATCGAAAGAGAGAAAAAAAGTATCTCATAGTTACACAACGCACAAAATGTGTAATTAACGGAAATATGCAGCGCCCACTTGGCAACTCTGGCTCGCAGAGTTACGCCCCACAGCAGCATTCAATTTGGCTATATACGGCATAACCTTTATGGTCCATAGACTATGGACTTCAACTTATTATTTACGATTTTTCGCATAAATTTACGCGAACGCTCGTAAAACTGCGTGAAATACGACATTTTGAGTTCTGTGAAAGTGTAACACGAACAGCTTCAGCTCCAGCTTCAGCTTCAGCTCCAGCTTTAGTTTCAACTGCAGTGATTGCCTGGACATTCCAGGCAAGGCGATGAGTGGAGGGTGGGGGAGGGGAAGGCAGGAGCTAACACACCATGAACAATAAGGCAACATTTTGTGATTTGTAGCTTTCAGCGTTAACTTGGCAACATTGTTGCTAATAGACGTTGCTAAGCTGTCCACAGCAACAACACAAATTGCAACAACAACAACAACAGCAGCAAAAGCTCTCTAATTTCCTTGGGAAACGGATTACGATGGGAAAAGCTCTGATTTGCCTTGAACTTGACATTGCTCCGTTAATTGACCACAAAACCGCAAACATGATCAGGAACTGTCAGCATATTCCAGGAATCAAGTTGAACTCAATTTCAAGTTATAACTATTTTCAATAATAATAATTATTAATTATATTAATAATTAATTATATCAATGATTATTATTATAATAATAATAATTAATTATACTCATTTAAATAATCAAAATCAATTACTATAAATAAACATAGACATTTGCACGAAAACATTCACACCTTGACGGCAATAAATTAAATTGTTTTTACATACGCGAATATTAACATTACACTATTATTCCAATGTATTTTAATAGAAATTATTGCAACAAAACAAAAAAAAATAAACTGTTAGGAACACTGTTGAATTTTCGTAAATTATAGATTGTTGTGCTTAAGAATTTCTTTTTGTTTAGTTGATCGATACAGTATTATATTGTTGTCTCTATAGGGTCTTCATATACATCCTTGCACCAAAGAAGCAAAAAGTATGAATCAAAATAATTTCTCACAATGAAAACTATGATTCAAAATAGTTTCCTCCAAATTAATTGGAACAAATTGTGGACTTCCACAATTTTTTATATGTAGCCAAAGAATTTTTCCTTTAGTTGTCATATTCGCGATGGGCCTTTTTCGTACAATCAATTTTAATCCGAATTGTCATCAAATCTTGACTTGCTGAAAGTTAAAATTTTTGAATTTTTTTTTTTGTATTTCATTGGTCTTTGTTCGGAAAATGGCCAAATAGTAAGATTGTATGTCTGACGTTAGTTTCACAATTTAATATAAGTGATAAACTAACTAATAAGTAGATTACAAATAAAAACATAGCATAAAAAAAAAATCCTCAATTTTATATCACCTTACTCAATTATTCATTCATCTTCCATCTTTTTTGCAAATCTATTCAAAAACGTTTATTAATATTACAAGAATACAATTTTACAAAAAAGAACTTAGCTTCGCTATTAGTTGTTGATGTTGTTGAAGTTGTTTTTGGTCTGTGCACTTGAGATTCGGTTAGTTTTAGTTTTAGTTTCATTTAGTTAATTTGTCGTGGAGATCGTTCCGTTTAATCGTCCGCCAGATCGCCGACAGCTGCCACTGTGGCTGGCGGTGCTGTGGCTGTGGCTGCGGTCACACTGAAAGGCAGACCGTGCTGCGTGGCCGAGGCCCAGCTGCGGCGGGGCAGGATGCGGCCAAAGTTGAAGTACTTCTGGCGCAGCTTGTCCTTGATCTCGTCCTCGTTCATGATGGCGCTCGCCTCGCGAAAGTTCAGGAAGATGCGACCCTTCTCGTCGGTCTTGATCGGCAGGATTTCGGTGCAGACATTGCGCGCCTTAAGCAGGAAACCCTCCTCCTCTTCCTCCTCCTCCTGGTCGTGATGGCGCTGGGCGACCAGCTGATCCTCGGGCAGCACAACGACAGCGTCGAGGCGGGAGTCCATGGACTGGGAGCGCGGCGGCTTCGCGATGGCCACGTGGCTCTTCTTCTTGCGCAGACAGAAGGGATCGCGATCGCTGGCCTTGACGTACTGGACAACGGGTCGATTGACGCCCCACTTGGGACGATCGTCCATCTTGTTGGCGTCCTTGTCCTTGCCCAGGTTGCGCTTGTTCTTCTCCTTCTCCTTGTCCTTGTCCTTGGTCTTCGCCTTGAACGTGGTCGTCGTCGTCGTCGTCGTTGTGGTCGTCGTCTCGTGATCCTTCTCCGCCGTCGACTCCTTCGCCGGCTGCGTCTGCGTCTTCGACGTCTGCGTGGTGGTCGTCGTGGACACCTCGCGCTTCAGCAGCACCTTGTAGAAGTTGTCGTGGAACAGGCACAGATCGCAGTTCAACGGCAGCTCCGTCTGCGTCTCCACGTCCGCCTGGCTGCCGCTGCGCTGCCTGCCCGCCGAGGAGTCGCCACAGCCTCCAGCTCCCGCCTGGAGCGGCGTCTTCAGCGGCATCAGCGCCAGCTTGTCCTGCTCGCTGACCACCGGCGCCATGTCCACCTCCAGCGAGTCGGGCGAGAAGCAGCCGCTCGCTGTCTCGAGCGCAGTGCGTCCTGATCGCGCCGTGTGCAGCGGCTCCTCGTCGTCCTCCTCCTTCTCCGCCTGGTAGCCGTCCTCGGTGCAGATGGACGTCTCGGTGCGCTGCGTCATCGTCGCCTTGGAGTAGCTCTGCTCCTTCGCTGGCTGCGGCTGCTGCATGAAGTACGTGGCGATCTGCAGGTTGCCGATCGCGTTCTGCAGCCCGAAGATGTCGCTGGTCACCGGCAGCGGGATCAGCGTGGCCGGCTGCATGAGCAGCGCCAGGTTCTCCTTCTCCTCGGCGGGCTGCTTGATGGGCTTCGTGATGGTGCGACGCAGATTGATGGGCGTGCCAATGAGCACCTTCTCCTCACTGACAACGGGAGTTGCAGCAGCTGCTTGAGGTTGAGGTTGAGACTGTGGTTGAGGTTGAGGAGGCGGCGCTCGAGGCGTGTGAGAACAGTCCTCCTGCTCCTCGACTATCTCCTCCTGCTCGCCGTCCTCCTCCTCCTCCACCGAAATGACCTGCAACAACTCTGGCTTCGCAGCCTGCTCCACCATTTGTCCCTTCTCTAGGGGCGGCACTCGCTTGAGGCGCTTCTTCTGCTTCTCCATCTTGGCGGCCACCTCCGCCTTCGCAATGGCGTCCAGCATCGCCTGCTGCTTCTTCTTCTGCACCTCCTCGCGCTCCTGCAGCTGCCTGCGCTCGTACTCGACGCGCTCCTGCTCGAGTTGCTTCTGGCGTCGCATGCGCTGCTCCTCCAGCTGCTCCTCCTGGCGATGCCGCTCCAGCTCCCACTTGCGGATCAGCTCGCGCTCATGCAGCTGCTTCTTGATCGCGTTGTGATACTCGGCCGCCTTGCGACGCTTGTCCATGCGCTCGGCCAGCGTCTGCGCGTCCAGCGGCGCATTCTGCCCACGCAGATACGTCGACGAGGACTGCACCGACTGCACATCATCCTCGCTGTCCTTCAGATCGTGCATGCCCCGACTCAGCCAGCCAGCCGGTGGCATCACCACATGCTGCTGCTGCTGTTGCGGATGTTGCTGCTGCTGTGGATGTTGCTGCTGTGCATTGTAGTTGGCCCAGCGGGCGCGCTCCCGCTCGTGCTGCTCGTGGACGTAGTAGTCGCCGTGCTCCGAGGTGTTGCTGATGTGCACCTGATACGTGTTCGACGTGGACACGTCCCGGCTGAGACTCATGTTCGATGAACTCGGCGGTGCCCCCAGATAGCAGCAGCTGCAACGACAGCAGGCACAACAATCAATACAATAGCTTAAGGACATCTTCATTAGTTTACATTAATGACTATCTAAAAGCTGATAGTATATTGATTACAAGTAAATTGATTTCTAAACTCAATGCATTTAAAATACGTAATCGGAGGAAACAATTGTCGAGAAGCAACATATAAAATGTTACAATAAATATGGATAGCAAAAAGGCAAATGTAAATAGTTTACTACAAGTAACCAATAAGTAGTTGAGATATAAAAAATATTCTTGAATCTTATTCAAATAAAATAAATGTGACTATATGTAAATTATTGCTTTCAAATACAAGTGAGCTTAAAAATTATTGATCCAATTGAATTTAATAAGAAAGTGTATCCAAATTCTTGATATACATATATTGGTTTTTTGTTATTATTATTTTTAATTAAATAAATAAATAAATAAATCAAGTTCATTCAAATTCAAATTTGATTATATTTTCCATTTAATTAAAAGATTGCTAGCTTCTTGAGATAACTGGTAAAATGTAAATACATAAATTTAACTTAAATGTTACTTAATTCAAAAGCATTTGTGGAATATTTGTTTACTGCACTTGTCAATTTGTCTTCCTTGAAGTTCGTTTAATATTCAACTATAAATATTGAATATACTTTTATGGTTGCAGTAAATATTCAAAGTGTTGAGCTGCAGTCTGTTAAATTTACACAACACATCGAGCAAACAGCTATTAAACCAATGCAAATAAGAATGTTAAATAATTTTAATGAAACAAAATTGTATAATATACACATCATAGGTAAAAAACATAAAGTAAAAAATGGGAAAGTTCAATAATATTACATGTGCAAATTAGCATAACATGCTCCAAGGAACAACAAGTAATTTAATAGCTTTACTACTAAATTATGGATACTAAAAAATGACCAGGTTAACCAGTAACAAACATTTTAAATCCTTTCAAACACTGAACTAAGAAATTAATTGTTAATGTCAAACAATTGCATGTACATTCATTATAAAAGGAATAAATTTAATATATAATAGTAAATGTAAATACATTTATAAAATTACACATGTGCTACATTAGAAACCTAAACCAAAAACATGTTTAATAATTATCAGAAAAACTCAATAAATTTACATTTGTAAAATATAATTTAACTACATATGTATGTATATTTTAATCAATAAATTCCAAATTCGCAAAATATAAAATAATATAATTTAACATTTATATTAAAGTTCAATAAATACAAATATGTAAAATATAATTAGATATTGTCCAACATACTTTCTAACAACAAAAATATAAATTTTCAAAAAATCATGTTTATATAAACATAAATAAATAAACGTTTTACTATTGAGCTCTAATAAATTCTCAAACAATGAATTATTTAAAGCAAGCAGAACTCATAAAAATCATAATATTTTAATATTTTTAGAAATAAATAACTAAATTACTCTTTTAAATGTTCAATATACAAGCAAACTGCAATAATAATAATCAGTTGTGTTAACAGTGAATTGTTAAGAGCAAGCAGAACTAAACACAATCGTAGTCAAGAGATAGAATCAATAAATTTAAATTTGTTTAATATTTAATGTAAAATATATTGTAGACTAAAAGATATTTTAAATTATTTTAAATTTGAGGAATATTTAATGTGTAGACTAAAACATATTTTAGTAAGTAAGTAATCAATCAAATTAACAGAGAATTGTCAAACGCAACCAGAACTAATAACAATCCAGATTCAATAAATAGAAATTTGTGGAATATTTAATGTGGAATATATTGTAGACTGAAACATACTTTAATAAGGACAAATAACTATCTAAATAACTAACTGTGCTCTAATAAATGTTCAAGACATAAGCAAACTGCAAATAATCAATCGCTAAGAGTCAACAGTGAATTGTTAAGGGCAACAGTTGATGTGTTATCGCTATCGCGAGGTGTCGACACTCGACACATTACGGTTAGGGGGGACAGAAAGTTGGTCAACTCACCCATCGGCGAGGTAGCCGTCGGCGGCGAGGGGTTCGTAGACGTGACCCTGCCCTGGCACACGGCGAGCTCCCTTGACGGCATATGCATGGCTCGACGCTGCCTGCTTGCACTTGCCAGCCAGGGCGGCCTGGGTGGGCGCTTGCACTGGGGGCGTGAGGGTGGACGTGGGCGTGGCAGCGCCCTGTATCGATCGGCGAAGACGTCGCCCGGCGATGGCTGCGCTGAGGAGACTCTCGTCCGCCTGGCTGGCGCTGCCCATGCCACAAATGCTCCCATTCTGGCTGGCGGCGTCGTTATACCAAATGTCTGGAGTGTGCGTGTTCTTGGGCGTGTCGCTGAGATAGCCAGAAGTGTCCTCTTCCTGGCAACCGACAACCGAGCCCTGATTGGGATTCCCGTTCACCTGGTTGTTTAATCGATGTGGCACAACGATGTTGCCGCCACTCGCGTTCCCGTTGCCGTTCCCGTTGCCAGGATCAATGTTTGCTCCCTTCACGTTGCCAAGTTGATTGGCCGCCTTTTGCTGCTGCTCCCGCTGCCTGCCCGCATAGTCCCGCTGCCTGATTGTGGGCAAACTGGGACTCCTCAATCTCTGCTGCTGCTGCTGCTGTGGCACGCCCGGATGTTGCATGCGTCCCTTGGCGGTCTGCAGCGACGTCGGCACCAGCTCCACGTAGCGTCCAGGCGCCTGCAGCGGCAGCTGCCTGGCGGACATCCCAGGAGCGTAGCTGCCTCGCCGCTGGCGTCGATAGAGCAGCTCGTCGTCAGCGAAGTCCACATCCACGTCCACGTCCACCTCGGCGTCCAGATCGTCGATGTAGCGCTCCAGCTGATTCATGTAATCCTCGCTGCGCTGTCGCTGCATCTGCCGATAGCTGGGCGTAATTTGTCCAGCTGCTGCTGCTGCAGCTCCTCCTGCTCCTGCTCCGGCTGGCGGTTGACGCACCAGCAGCTGCATCGCTTGGGGCGGCGGAGGGCGGGCGGCGTGGCTGGAGGTCTGATTCGATGTGGAGGAACTCTGACTGAGATCCAGATTCGAGTAGTAGGTGCGAATCGAGGTGCGCTCGATTTTGTGGTGCGATGTGGATGAAGTGTGCTGATGATGATACATTTGATCCATGCGCGCGATTTCCTCTAAAGGGGAAGCAAAATCAGAGATTGAGGAGCGGTCAGTCAGACAATTAATGGTTGTCCACTCACCTCGTTCCTTAGCCCATTGCTGCTTCTTCAAGTCCAACAACCTGTGCGTTTGTCTTGCTTCCGGCCCCGTAATCATGTCTACACTCGGTTCATTGCACCACGAACTGACGTCACACACTGAGAAGACAATCGACGCTGCCTCGGAGCTCCTCCACCACCACGGTGCAAGGAACTGAAGTCAACTGAATGTAAGACACAACAGTCAGTGTGGAATTCCATCAAAGTCGTTTCGATTTGGCTTTGCATTGGAATGTCCTGGCACCTGGCACGTTGTCCTGGCAACCGAAACACGTGTAAACAAATAACTTCCTCAATGAAACAATTGGGGGCTGAGTAAACACAGTGGGGGACAAAAGTCCTTGCACTCCACGCGCACTGGGTTAATGCTATCAGTTGGGTGGCAATTGCAAGAGGGGGGGAGAGTGGAAGGACGATTCGCGTGCCACTTGCCAATTGTATTTTAACTGTTGTCTGTGCCCGCAAAAAGGGTTCGGGTACCCCAAAAATAGTCTCTCTGCGGGCCACGCAAATAGGCATTTGCATAAATTAAAACCATATTCCAGTATTGGCCAGTTATTTACCCCTATTGATTACAATGTGCAACACGCTAAATTAGTTGCCAATTTGAATAGAAAATTAGTATTTGAATTACCAATAAAAAAGGTTTAATTATTTATTAAACTTTAAGTGCAACAGAAGACTTCCAAAATAAAAATATTCTAAAATTTAACATTCAAAAAGATATTTTATATTGTAACAATTTAACTTTTAACTTCACATTCAGCCCAAATAATTAATCTTATTAATTACTGTGTATAATAATAATAAATTGATTATAATGTTATAGATTGTGCGGAATGCAAAACGTTAATTTAGTTGCCAATTTGAATAGAAATTAGTATTTGAATAACTACAAAGGAGGCAACTGAAGACTTCCGACGTAAAAATATTATATCAATGAATATTCAAAATATATTTTATATTGTAACAACTGGGCTTTCCACTTCACATCTATTAACAAGTTAAAAACATATTACATTTTTGCCCAGTTACTTATATTGATCAGAGTGTGCATTAATAATAAAATAAATGGTAAATTCATATTTTAATTATTAGTAAAAAGATACATTGTTTTGTAATATTTAAAAAAAAACATTTGATTAGGTGTGCAGCATGGGAATTTTATTAAGAATTCAATAGAATTTGAATTTTTGAATTCCAATAAAATAAATTATTAACGAAAATATTTTGCATACATTTACAATAATGTGAGCACAACTTGGTAATTTGGTTATACATTTTCATTGCAAAATTGAAATCTATAATAAAAAATTGTTTGCATTTACGTTGCATTAAAGTCATTTATATTAGAGTGTGCAACACGATTAATTTGAATAGAAAATGTAAATCTTAATTATTTATAATTATTGGCATTTCATATTTAATAATAATATTTATTATATAGTTAAATTCATTTTTCAATTAGGCTTTATTTTTACTATTTTATCAATTTACAAAATCTTGTTAAAAAGATCTCTCATATTTATTTAATAAACTTTCTTCGATTTACTTACAAAAAACTTTTAAATGTAAAAGATTGCGAATATTTCTGAATGGTAGAAAAAAACAAAACAAAATTTCTTGAACATTTTAAATTTACAGATATTCAATTGTTAATTTTATATCAACTGTCATATATTTTGTTAACTACTGTAAATGGTGAATGGTGAATTCGTTAGTTATGCAAATTTGTCGCTGGTGGAGAGTGGCAGCAACAAGTCAAGCCCCGCTTGTCCCTCAAACATAATCAAGTAGATCAAAAGTTGGACTGGAGTTTAGCCCCTTTGTTTGTGGAGTTGCAATGAGCGTAGGTGTAAAATGCGGAACGTCCTTCGTAGATATACAAAACGCTAAAGGAATGCAACTCGATTAAGAGGGAGCAACCTACAAAAAGGCAAGACAACGAACGAAAAAAAAGAGCAGAAAACTGACTCAGAAATTTATTTCCCATGGTCAAATAGAAATGGCCAAAGATAAAAGGAAGAAATATCTCATAACCCATTTTCCATAAACATACATAAACCACAAAAAAGCCACAGCAAAAGTTAACCGAAGAGGCGACTCTTTGTTGTTGTTGTTGCAATGGTTGTTGTTGTTGGGTCTGGTTTATACGCGTGGGCGTAGAAATCACTGCCAGTCAAAAGGTCATGTTATGATCTTGAGCGAACTATGTGTCTAAGTCGACGATGACGCTGAGGAGCATGGGAGCCCCAGCCTTCGAGCCGGAGCCACAGTCAGTTGCAGTTGCAGCCACAGCCACAGCTAAGCAGAAGAAGCACAAAGAGATGGGGCAGCTGCAAAGACACAAGCCAAGCAAAAGGCCAAGAGCAGAGCAAGAAAACGGATCACAGCGCAGAGAAGAGCAGAGCTACACAGCTATAAGGCTACGGCAATCAAGAAATCCCACTTGATACAAGTGCATTTATAAGACATTATAATGAGTTTTTATAAACTTAAACAGGGTCGTCCCCTGTGTGTGCATCGTTGTTGTGTTGTGGTTGCCTTTAGGGCGTCACTTATAACTAGAGTTTGAACTTGGACAGGCACTTGAATCGCTCTGGCACTGGCAGCACCGATGATCTCAAGATGATAATTGCTTTCAGCTAGGTCAACAGTTGATCAGGAGAGCACAGAACACGGACATGTCACCAATAGCGAGAGCGAGCTTCGAGCCGAAGAAAGTGATCGGTGATCACTGATTGATCAACTGCTCAAGTGCTCAACTGATTTCTGATCGTGGCCATTTAGGCAGCAATTTTCATACATCTGCGCTGCAAAGCGGTTTTCCTCTGCAGCGATTTTCACTTTGGTGTCCGAGCGAGCGAGCCGAACAACGATCAGCAACGATCGTTTGAATAGAGCGATCGATCGCCCGATCGATCGATGTATCATTTAGCTGTGCATAACCTCAATACGGCGATCAATAAACAAACAAGCCAAATGCCTAATAATTGTAATTTAGCATATTTTTGTCGACTATGTCGATAGACGAAGCCGATCACCACGATCACCAAATGGACCCCAAAGGCACGCTGTGTGGGAGTGGAGGCAACAAAGACTCCGAGACACTGAGTATCGGTGTGAGTGTCAGTATGAATGTGAGTGCGAGTGCGAGTACTCATCATGGGCAATACATATTGATCAAAATTGATGATGTTGACACGAACTTTGAACGAGGCCCAACGAGGCAATGTCTTTTCTCTCCACCTCCATCTCTTCTAGTTTTCTCAAGGGTTCAATGGCGATTTTCGTCAGCACTCGACTCGTCTGGTTGAACGATTTTCATAAGTGATTTGGGTTTCGTCGATTCGAAACATATTCAAGTGAGAGAGTATCACACACTTTATCTGGTCATTGATATTGAATGGCTTTTTGTCTTAGCCACGATATCATCACGATCGTCGTCGTCATCGTCTTGGTCATTTGGAAACCATCGACGACGATCGATGGCTCGAGCTAATTGAAGAACCTCTCGCGACTCTCCAATTGACATTTCGTAAACAACAACAACAATAGCTGAAGCATTTAATTGTTATGCTCTTGTTGGCACCTTCGCTTGCCACTTGCCACTTGCCACAATTTGTTGTTGCCGATGCTGTTGCCGATGCTGTTGCCGATGCTGTTGCAATGCTGCGTATGCACTTTCGATTCAATTAGATTTCTGATTTTAGACTTAGACTTGGCCACATCATTGCCAAAAATGGCTAACCAGACACAAACAACAACGAGAACAGCAACAACACTGACAGGCAACAACAATGGCAACAACGTCGTGGACCAACTGTCTGCTTGGCCACATTATAGCGCCAACACTCGACAACAACTGTCAGGTGTTTAGATGCCTGCCTCAGATCTGCTGCTCGCCCCGAAGTGTGTCTGTGTGTGTGTGTGTGCGTGAGTGTGTGTGTGTGTGTGTGTGTGTGTGTTAGTGTGTGTGTTTGCGCCACAAGTCACCTTTGTCTTCTACCCAAAGAGGAGTCGCAGCACTTGGCGCTTCTTTACGAACAAATATTGCATTTTATTTCGCTAGCATTACAATCTAAAAAAGGACAAAAACAATGCACCAAAATTAAACGTTATTGATATTAAGAAATACATTTTAAATTCTCTTCAGAAATTAAATTAAAATCTACTATTATCTCATTGTATTTAGCATATAACATTGCCGCTTTAATTGGTTGTGTTATTTACAAAATTCCAGCAAAATAATGAATATACATTTTGTTATATTCTGACTGCCAGACTTAAACTCTTAGTTTGCTTATTTAAAATATATTTTAAATAAATCAGAAAATAAAATTGAACCTAACCGAAACCGTAGATGATTATACTTTAACTTGCCCCTTATAAACATATTTTAAATAAATCTGAAAATGTAACACATGATGAAAATTGAAACATCTATTTATGTATCTGAACTATATAAGCATAGAAATTTTCTTAATTTTGTTGAGTAAAACAGCAATATTCATTTATTAATACGCGCATTGAAAGATAATTTCCATACTATAAAATTGTTAATTATTTGCATTTTTACACATCGAATTAAAGCTCTTTAAATTATTCTTGTACTTAGTTACCCAACAACATCTATTAATATTTATATTTTTTCAGCATTTTTCTGTGAAATAAACTTTTCCAAAGTCTCAACAATTAAGTGTTCTCTTTAACTTTTCATTCTTCTTTTGCTACCCCATGCAATTTAATGCTTGAAGAGTAAACAAGCTGCGACTACATGTTGCAGGCGCAAATTGCATGTTGCAGCTTGTAATTGCTGCCACTCGCTGTTGTTGTCACTGTCGTTGGTCGTCAGCGGGGCTGATGGGGTTGCTGTCGCTGTCGTTGTTGGTGTTGCTGTTGTTGTTGTTGTTGGTCTTGGTAGCGATGAGCATAGAGGAGAGAGGGGAGAAGAGGGAGGCTGACTGGCGCTGTTGCTGTTGTCCTCCAGCTGACAACATGTTACACTTTGGTCACTATAATGAGGCGTAATTAGTGCCAATGTGTGGACAACTTAGATGCGAGTGCGAGTGCGAATGTGAGTACTCGGGCACCAGAGTGAATGCGAGTGAGTGCGAGTGGCAATGTTGTTGTTGTGGTTGTTGTGATTGTTGTGGCACTCGACATGGCCATGCATCAACGTCGTTGTCTGCAGATGTCTGTGGAAATGAAAGGAAAACTGATTAGCCTTGACAAGTTCAAATTGTTTGGCGTAGGGTTTTTTTTCCACCTCTCCTTTTGCTTGGCTAAGAGTGAAAGCAATCGCTGAAAATGGCCAGCAAAAAACACATACACACACATACAAAAAATGGAGAAAAATGCCAAAGAGCTGAAATTCAAAAACAAATATCAAAATGTCCACTGATTGCCAGTGCTTGTCGTTCGGGCCACAGCCAGCTAACGGTTAATACAGTCCATCATTATCAGCCACCAACACCGCCTAGCAGTAAAAGAAATGCGTTGCCAGCAACAAACCACAGCATTAGCAACAGCAACAGCAACAACTGCAACAACATGAAGCGCTCTAAGGTCAGTTAGAGACCAAAAATTGTTGTGCACACACATGGCTAAAAGATTCTCACAAGGCTGGTTCTGCTTTCCGGCTGTCCATGTGTCCAGGGAGTTGCACTCGGAGTCGGAGTCGCTCTCAGCCCAGTCTCAGTCTCTGTCTCAGAGCCTGCAACATGAAACAGGTGTGGCACAATGCGCATCGTAACTACCAGGCCAAAACGAACAAAAAAAGCACTACGAAATCTGGGAGGCTGCCGACCATTTGGCCAGGCCAACACACAGCACAGAGGTTTGGCCACATCTGAGGCAGTAACTGTACACAGCGAGAAAAATATGGATTTAATAAGCCAACTGGAGTATCACATTATTACGAAATGCCAAATGTGAGCCATGTGCCATGCAAGAAAACTCACAAAACTAATTAAATGTGGCTTTTATGGCACTTCACAATATTTAATTCTATTCTGGAGCTTACATGTGTGTATATCATGTATTCACATATTTTATTAAATTCAATAAAAAATCAATCAATCACAATTTACATCTCCAAACGGAATTTCATTATTTGATTTTTCTTTATTATTTAATTTCCCTCCTTTAAGAATTCATATTCATTAGTCGTTTTCTCTTCAAAAAAATCTTAAAAAATAGTACTAAAGATATAAAAAATAAAAATGTGTTATTTATTAGATTTTGGCGATATATTGTTCTTTAATCATACTAATCCATATTTGAAATGTTCAACATGTAACACATTTTGACAAAATCAATAATATTACTTTATTTCTCTGAACAGATTTTTTTGTATTGACTTATTTTTATTTAAATTTTCTTCAACTCTTTAAAAAAACAAAAACAATCGAATTGACATAAATTAAATAAATACTTTAGAATTTGACGGGAATTTCGTTTATTATGCTATTCTATATTTTAAATGTATAGCAATTATTAACATATTTTATTAATAAATATAATATTAATTGGAACAGATATTTCTCTTAAAAGAAATTAATGTGAAGATAGAAAATATCCTTTTATTACATTTTTACCAGATATTTTTTTTATTAAGGAAAATTTTCGTCGAAATTTGAAGGTTTGAGTTTTCCTAGTGTAGCTTTGGCGACGCTTTTACCGCACGTTCGTTATTTTTTCGCAATTTTTGAGGTCACAATATGCCCGCCGAAGACGACGGCGACGCGGATGATCATCGCTGGAAATCTGAGGCCGGGTCTGGAGCTGCTGCTGCTGCTTCGGCTGCTGGAGGTTTCGTTGTTGTTTGTCGCCTTAATGAAACACGCGACATACACTTACACACATGAGCAGTTGAGCAGTTGAGCAGCTGAGAGGCAGGCAGCTGTAGCTGAGATGAGTCCGGCAATAACAACACGGCACGGCAACAGGGCACACATGGCACTCTCAACTTTGACCCGGGTCAGGCCAAACTGCAAGTCGAAATTATGTAGCATGGAGCGTGGAGCGTGGAGCGTTGCGCGAAATTAAAAAGATAACTCAGATGTGAAAACAATTGATAGTCACAGATATTGAGCTTTGACAGCCAGCCGATAGACAATGCATGATAATTTTCTAGTATTTCTTCTTTAGTTTTTTTTTCTTTTTGGTTTTTGCGCGTTTTCGACTGAATTCTTGCGTAAAGTCAATTAAGGTTGAAGCCGCAAGATGATGATGGTAGATGAAGGCTTCAAGATGCAGCCAAGTCCGAGTTGTTGTTGTGGTTTTTTTTTTGGCTGACATTTGAACTACTGACTCTCTGCTCATCGTCGCCATATTTGGACACTAAATGACCAAAAAGCAAACCAGATGCCAAATCTCCTTTCCCTTCCCCTTGACGTGCCCGAGGCAGTTAAACGAACTGTCTTTGAACTGCGCATTCAGTGAATACAAATACATGCATATAAATGTATTTATAAGCGAGTATCTTTTATATTTCGCTGTATTTTTTATTCAACTCTATGCGATGATTGATGGCCGCGTTGCATTGTTGTATCTGAAGTTTGAGCTAATTTATAACAATAACAACAACTGTAGATTGGCTAACTGAGAGAGTCAAAGACTCTGTGTGTGAGTCGCATCATCAAGCAATTTGTATGCCCGCCTGTCAATATCGAATCAGAAATATTGAACGGATCCTTTTGTTTGCCACTTTTTGATTGGGCGTTCATTTCTCCTCACTCTCTCCCTCTCTCTTTTTACTCTTCTTTATTTGTGTATTTAATGTTACACCTTCAAAAAGCGGAAATCGCATCAACAATGCGTCGTCAACTCTGATGAGTAATGATATTGGGATAGTGCCAAGGTGAGAGGGGGCCGAGCGGTGAGGGCTTAAAGTCAAGCTGTGCAAAAAAACAACAAGGAGATGGAAAAAAGGGAAGGTAGACAGTTGTAGCTACCCCTCAGACACTTTACACCTTCGACGATCCGTCATAACTTTTAACACATGATATAATTTTGTAGCATTGTCTGCAGGATCACATTCTCTGCTTGTAAACATGATTGATGAGCTCCAGAATGCCCCCATCTCTCTCTGCCTCGCTCTGCCTCTCTGTGTCTCTCTTGAAATTAGTACAACAAACTGTCAATGATTTGTAATTGCATTTTCAATCATTCATACTGAGTGCGCGTTTCCAATTCGTCTGCTTCATCCAATCCAATTTTAAATGTTTCCTGCCTGCAGTGATTGCCAAAAAACAAAACTCTACTCGAAAAAAACAATAACAATGTCGAAAACAAACATCAAATCAATTCCAAAAAGTACAAGAAAATCGTGAGTCAAAAGCAAAACACTTTCAATGTGAATACCCTGATATGTGAACGGCAATTGGGTATCATGAATAATAATCAAAGTTGTAGAAAGCTTTGCTATTTACTATATAAGTTGAGATATAAATTTCAATTAAAATTTCTTATTGATAGACATGTAAAATAGAATTCGTTGTATGCTCTTGTAATCACAAAACAAAATAAAAAACTTTAAATACCCCAAATAGAATTCTTTAATTTGGTATGAACACTTTATATGAAATGTCTTTCGCAATTAATTAATATTAAAGCTTACATAATTGCCAGAAGATTTCAGTATTCTTGTAAACAAATTAGATAATTAAAGTTACTTAAATTTTAATTAAATTATTAATTTCTTTAGATAGCTTTCATTTTATGTGAAAACATTGTTGCAATTTATTCAATTTAAATCTAACAATCGACAATATCAGCGTTAACATACAAAACACATTATTTTATTTAAGTGGGTAAAGTGTAACCTAAATAGATTTGAAATCTGTTTTCCAGTATTTTAATTTTTTAATGCCGCTCAACCCGTTGCACAACAAACATATTTTACAGGGAATTTGAGCTGGCAGCAACGTCACCTGCTTGATTCTAGTTGGTTTTTTTGTGTGGCGCCCATTTCGTTTTCAATCGCTGATGCACCACAATGATAAGAAATTTAATTGATTACCTTTTGTTTTTCATTTGTGGCTGATGCTGTTCGTTATATTAAAACTATTTCGCTGTTTTCAATTCCCACGCCAAGTCATCATATCGAAAGAGGCATTTGATTTATTATTGGGAACTGAAAAGAGAAAATACTATATCATAACGTGGTCATAACTGATTGCGATTGGGTCAATGTCTGGACCAGTGAATGGACGGATCCATTTTGGGGGAATATGCATATGATTTTGATTTTGATTTTCATTTTTGTTGTTATTAATGTTTCAGTTTGTTTGTGTTTTTTTTGGGAGCCAAGCAATGCGGAAATTCAGCTAATACGCAGGTGTTAGCTACCGCCCCGTTAATAACTCGTTGGCCCGCATGATATATGAGCTATGGAAATAAATCCATGGCATGACCTCAGCTATCAAACTTCACACGAAACGTAAATTTATCACCCCATGAAGTGAAGCGCAGGCTTAACTCATCGCATGGCTCATTAACAAGAAGCTGCCTCTTGTGGCTTATGAATAATCAGTTTATTAATCAATGTGCCGCATGATTGCAAATAAACGATGATGCTATTATAATGATCGCACTATTACGGATTACGGATTACCAACTACGGTCTACGGACTATGGACTACGGACCACGACTATTGCCCAAGCCAAACCCCCTCCCAATTCTCAATGACTTACCCAATGACCTACACGACGATATATAGAAAAATCTAGAAATATAAATCAATTGTTTGTTTGCCTTCTTTTGTCGTTGACCTACACTATTATCTCGCAGAAAGATCTTTGAAAACGATTATTATAATAAATATACAAAATATTTGCATAATGTGCACGTAATTAAAAATTAACTATTTCAATGATAGAGAAATAAAAAAACACAAAATTCCAATAAATAAAAATTCTTTAAAATATATGCATAGTAAATGAGTGATTACTCAAACATCATCGCTTTTTTTTTTTTGCAAACATTAAATCTATATTCCTGCGAAGATTTATTTATTTTGAAAAGTTAAAATAAGTTTAAGATAATGGTTTAAACTCTTAGAATTTTTTCTCAATTTAAATAATTGGTTCTTGTATTTAAATGTTTTATATAGACAAATGTGATTAATCTTTAACCTCTTGGTGATTTAAATGATTTATTTTCTGTATTATATGTGGTTTAATATAAAATATGATTTGAAGTATTATTATAAATACTTTCCCTTTATAACCTTTTAAATACATAAATATTAAAGAGATTGAAAAATGTATTTATTTTACTATTCTACTTTTATTATTTTCTGTATCAGTTTCCAACCCAGCCAAGATGTTGGTCATCAAATTTGTTAGTTTTGCTGTTTTACCAATTAAGACGTAGTATTTTAACTGCTGCTGTTTCAGTTTATCTGTTTTATCTGTTGACCCTCACGCTTGGTCACTCAATTAGTTGGCCACACACAAAGCCGCCTTTCTCCCTCTCTCTCCCGCTCTCTTCTCTTACTTTTGCTAGCAATCCTTGGCCAACAGCTGTTGCCGTTTGGCCATCAAACGATTCCGTCAACACCATTTGAAAATGAAATTTACGATGGGCATTTGGCTAGTGGTGGGCGTGGCCACCAAAGGGCATCATTAAAGTCGAACAGAGAGACGAGAAGCGAGAAGCGAACAGAAGATTGGAGAGAGAAGAGATTTACAGCAGAATGCAAACAAACCCGGCTAAGCCAAAAGATCGTTCGGTTCACGTTCAAGGATCGTCTTCTGGATGAGCGATCTGCGACGTGCGTGTGTCGTGTGTGTTTAAATGCAAATCAAAAATATGAAAAACATCCAAATGGGAATGGGGAAATGGTAAAGAATAACAACAATTGGAATTACCGATCGCCGCCTGCCTAAACAAGCAACAATATTTCCATATTTTGAAAATGCTTTCAGGCAATTTGCCGCATTTAGAGCGCTCACGCATGTAATTAGGAGTTGGCGAGGATTTGGACCTGGTCGAAAACAAATGTGGCTAAGCCGTTGTGCGTGTGCTTAGGACTTGAGAGAAGTCGCTTGAATTCGAAAACCACACACACAAAGGACGGCAAACAAAAAGCGCACAAAAGGCTTATTTAAATGCACATTACACTGTCGTCGCAGTCGTAGTTGCAGTCGTTGTCTGCTGTCCTCTGTCCTCTGTTCTTTAAGTCCTGTCACATGTCAACAGCAGCAGGCAATTCAAACTTCCTGCCGGCGATTAGGAAGTTTACTCTAACTCATACCACAATCGGGCAGCAAGAGAAATTAGTCGCAATACTTTTTCGTTTTCTTCAGCCTTTCCGGGTTAGTTGGGAAATTCAAAAGTCAGAACATATGTTGCAGCACAGTTGGCATCCTGTGAGTCCTGCGGCAATTTCATGCTCACTCACACGGTGCTTAAGCAGCGTGCAACGGCAACGTGCAACAGCAACGTGCAACGTGTCCGCTAAACAAACATGCACATAAATTGTATCTCTTACACGGGACTACACAACATTGATACAGTCATTAGAGCCAACTGCGTTTTGGGCCCGGCTACCGAACTGCTGACCAAACTACCAAAATACCACACCAGACGATTACTCGATCGACCGATCGCCAGATCGATCCGTCTATCCCTCGATTCCCCCTTCCAGTTGCCCTGTCTCGGTTAATTACCCAGCTTGTCTGAAATTAGGCTGTCATCATCATTTAGTATGAGTTAGGAGAAGTCACTTTATGCAGAGAGAGTGGGAATGAGAGAGGGAAGCACCGACCAAGAAGAAGACTAGGATGTACATTTAAAGGCATGATCTCAATTAATAAAATAAATAGTATTCATGTAGAAGAACATAATATTTAATCCACAAAAATAAATATTAAAGTTGCATCAATCTTTAAGAAAAAATATTCTCAAATCTATTGACATTGTATATAAAACAATAATGAGATAAATGTACATTCATTTATAACAATAAGATATAAATAATAATAATTTGCTATACATATCTGCAATAATTAATTAAGATTTTTAAATAACACATTACAGAAATCCATATTATTATAATAATGATCAATGGGGAAAAAAGTTGAATTTGAATTCGAATTTTCAAAATATTAATATCGAAGAAAATAAATATGTAGCTTGCAAGAATCTCTACAAAATAAATTTCGTTTCATATCAATATATATGAAAAATTTATTATTTATCGTAATTTATTAAGATAGATAGACAGCACAAATCCAAAATATTATTACAGTAATGATCACATGTAGTAAAATAAACATATTTGTTCCAATTAATCTTTTGCCTTCAGTTTATCATAAAATACAGATGTAAATTTTAGCAGCAATAATAAACAAAGTATTCTATTCTATATGTTTCAAAAAGAGTCTGTTATTATTATGTTTGCTATTTAAACAATTGAAAAATAAAAACTCATCAAACTATGCCATTCGAATGTTGCAATCAACGTAATACTTGGCACGCATAAACGAAACGAAGCGTCAATTATTATTAATCGTTGAGAGCTTAATACTTATTATACATACTTTTTTCTAATAGACACAAACGACACACCCAAAAGTGCATCATTTTCATTTCGCGACGATCGCGACTGTCATTAACAATGTTTAAGCGTCGAGCTTTAAATAAATAAGTAAAAAATAAAAAAGAATTTGCATTTGCTATAAACAATAAGGCATTTAAGCTTTTGTGGCAGAGGCAGGGGCAGAAGCTTGGGGGGGGGGGAAGCGGAGATGAAGCCATTGGAGGAGTTTGCAAATGCGAATGCGAAAAGCAATACAAAAATGGAGCTCGCTCGATCGATCGATCGATTGCAAGTGTTGAGGCAAAGCGGTTGAGCTGCATCACGATTTTAACGATCCAACATGTCTCTGTGTGTGTGTGTATTTTAATTCTAAATAAAAAAAAATATCTTATTAAAATTTTATTGCAGCAAAATGGAAAACTGGCAGCGCCTAAACAGCGCGCGAAAAGCTGCAGCTAAAAACGGAATTCGTGCGCATCAACAGCTTCAATTTGTTGTTGCTGCTGTCGTTGTTGTTGTGGTTGTTGTTGTTGCAGTTGTTGTTGTTGTTTAGTGAATCTTTTGTCTAGCGGAACACCTGCTGGAAGTCAACGATGACGTCCCAGCCAGAGTCAGAGCCACAAATATGCAGCTGGTGTGTGTGGCAGACTTGGAGTCAACTTGCAGCTCAACTTCAACTTCAGCTCAGCTCAGCTCAGTTGAAGCCAAGTCAAGACAAGTCAGAGGCAGTCTCGACCTTCTTACCGCCCGTCCAAACTGAAACCGCCCCTCAACAAAGGCCGCATTCGACCTTAGTCATTTGTCAGCCAGCTCCAAGCTGGGAACTGTTGTTGCCGCTGCTGCTGGTGGCACTTTCTTGGACCAAGATCAAGACAGGCTCAGCAACAGTTCGACTGCCTGACTAAATATCATTGGGTCAAGTTCAGCGTTGCGCACATTTAAAACAATATTTTCTCAACATCAACATTAACATCAGCAAACCTTTCAAATGTTTTCTATATGCACATCTGCCCCGTCCGACTTTGGAAAATTCAATTGCAGCCGCGTTTTTCACATTTTGATTTATACATTTCCATGTGCTTTATTATCGACATTCAAAACGCCTCTTTCTAGCACCAGTTGAAGTCGAAGTTGAAGTTGAAGTCGAAGTCAGAGTCCAAGTCGATGCGATGCTGGAGTCGCAGTCATGGCTATGCATGGTTTGAGTATTTCCAAAATGATTCATTTGGTTATGATCTACAATGGCAGACAGTGAGTAAGTGGCAAGGCGAGAGCGCTTCGCCTGCACCTGCCACCTGCCACCTGCAACATGCAACCAAAAGCTGCCAGTGACGCCCCACTTTGAAACTCGATGGCTATTCAAATATGGATCTTTTATTATTTCACGTATACGAACAACAACAATATGCCATGCTACTTTCTCACATACCCAAATTTATAACGAATATATGTGAGACATTTAGTTGGATAGACTGGCAGATACCTTATAAATAAAATAGATTGAAGTGGCAACTTTAGAAAAACATTTTGAATATTTGAACACAATTAAGTGAACAAATTCCTATACTTCAAAGACAATATTTAAATCATTACTTCAAGGTTGTAATTCATGAAATTATATATACATTTATATATGTTCTAAATAGCGTTTGTTGATACGAATACAAAACAAATACATTAAATTAATTAATTTCAGTAATTCGAAGACAACGTTTGAAATTTTACTTTTATATTCTTATGCTGATGTCAATTATTAAAATATAATTTTAATTGAACAAATTTATAAAAATTATATTTTTCATTTATTTTTATTTTTAAAACACTTGTTTCAAACGAATCTGTTAAAATAGTTGGAATTTATGGTAAGTAGAATTTTGTCGAAAACTTCATTAATTTATTTTATTAAACCTAATATTCTGCTTCCACTTTGTCTAGACTTAATGAAATTAATGGTTATACTGCTTAGAGCTAGAGCCCATAATTGAAGCCAAATGACCCTTCGCCAGCTGTCGCTACAGGGTATAAAACAGCACCTCATTGCGAAGATCACAATTGACCCCTCAGGCAAACTGGCAACTGGCAACTGGCAGCTTGGCACTTAGGGATTGGACGCCGAAACTGGCCAATTTTACTGAGGCAGAGAAAGAAACTGACTTCAACTGAGACTGAAACTTCGACAGAGACATTGACTCCGTCGTCGTCTTGTGTTATTCTGCCACAGTGCTGTGGCATTCAGTGGGGCACATTTCTCACAATCAGCTGTGAAAAATCTTCCCATTTATGACCCACTAAAAAGAAACCGTACCAAAAACCGAAACCAAAACAGAAACAGAAACTGAACTATTGAGTTCCAAGCATCCATGTTGTCCACGCCGAGTTCATTTGTCGGCGTTATGAATCTAATGTATGTCCATTATGCATAAATTCACGAAAATGAAGCAAATGCTTTGTTTGCACTCGAAGTCGACGAGGTGAAACACCTTCAGAGACTGGCTCCAATTTCATAGTCCATTTGGCATGCCAGAGAGTTAGTTGAGTTGTATTTTATTTTTTTTTTTTGGAGGTGTTAATAACAACCACAAAGACGTTACAATTACGCATTGAAATCGGTTCGGAACCAAAGAGCTCTGATGTGTGATGTCAACGTTGGGCAGGTTCCCACAGATCCCAGAAAAAAATAAATAAAGAGCAGAGTGTTGGACAATTGTTAAATTGGTATTTAAGCGCATCTATTTTACGATTTGTTGCCACAACAATGCTCAACTTTTGTCCATATCGAGAGTAGGGGAAATGGAAATGGAAATGGGCTACCATCAGATGAGAGATTTGTCGTCGCACGGAAGCTGTTCTTAACGCTTTTACAGTAGACCAAATAGTTCCATTCGCTTAGATAAGTTTTTGGCTTTGCGGCCCTAAAAACCGGTTGAGCCATAAAATGTGGTATAAGCTCCTCTGCTTTCTAACCGATCGCGATCGTGTGGCATGTAAATGTTGTCATATCACAACAACACAACAAAAAATACATATCTTTATGATTTTTGGAGCAATTTGTAGTCGTTGTTGCTTCAATCCGATCTGTCAATTTATCAATGTCCAAAAATGCAGAAGCCTCAATTCATTGACAAACATAATTAATTTGATTAAATTCAAATTCGCGGCATTAACTGAAAACTGGAAACTGGAAAATCGTACAACGGTCACACTCACACACACACCACACACACCACACACACACACGCGCACAACACAAAGCAAATCTTGATCAAAAACTCATCAAAAAAGTCAACTTTTGTCTGTCCATCAGGAAATTAACATTTCTGTTTTTATTTTCATTTTTTTTGTGGGCTTTTCGCTTTTGTTTTTGTTTCTCGGTTTTCATTATTGGCATGCGCGACCCCTTAGGGTCAAATATGATTTGTTGTTGTTTTCTTTCTAGGTTTAGTTTCAGATGTCTTCAAAAACGAATCGATACCAAAACAGATCAATGATCTCATTTGCATACAGCACAAAGCTGCCAAATGTGAAACATGCCGCAAGGTGGAAATCAATTTTTAGGGGCATTCAATCAAAATCAAATTCGACTAACAAAAAAATACCGACCAACAAATATATAATAATAACAAAGGTGGCATTTTGCACAGTCTTCAAAAAAAGAACATGTTTCACGGATACTCTGTAAAATTAAGGTAAATAAAATGCAGATTCAGAAAACAAAGAATTTAATAAGAAATAAATTCAATTATTGATTTAAATAATTTTTGGATTTAATAAATACAAAATTCAGATTATCATTAAATATGTACCCCAATATACAAAAATGTAAAAAATACATATATCTAATAAAATCAAACACACTTATATGACACAATTTAGAAGAAAAATAAAGATGGTCATAATAATAAAAATGTACTTAAAAGTTTATATCGGAGAGTTCTAAAATTGCAACATAGATAAATAAATTTATGATTCTAAATATCGTTTGCCTTAATTATTTTAAAATAAATGTCAATTGCGTTCTATTAGAAATATTTATAATCATAAAGTAAGCATTCTAAAGTCAGATCAAATATCAACACCATTAACTTCTTTGTATTTGAATGCACAAATAAATAAAAAAGCTCAATCGTAGAACCACGAAATGGTATCCATACATGGACTTGTAATCAGCATTCCTCACATATTGCAACCCGATTTTCCACCCATTTAAATGAGTAATTACAGGGTATAATTAAGACGAAACACGGACTGCATTGACGCAAATCAAGTGAATGATCAGCTCAGAGCGCAGAGTACGAAGACAACGGACGAATCGAACGCATAAATTAGTCAGAAATAAGCGCGAAAACGTGTTTTAAATTTTTGTTTTCATATCACGAAAGCAACAGCAAGAGCAACAGAGAGAGGAAGAGTGAGAGTGTGAGAGAGAGGGCATATAATGAGACGAGACGAAATGGGACGAAATGAAATGAACGACGAACGCTCATGTCAGTATTTGTCAAAGATTTTGGCAGTGATTAATGCATTTATAATTAATTTATTGTATACAAATACGCTCACACACACACACACACGAACACACAGGCAATTGGCATGGAACAGATCCCAAGAGGAGTCCAGCTATTTTCTCGCATGACATAAGTTCGAAACTGGAACTCGAAATGCCAAAGTAGCTCCCTCTCTCTCCATCTCTCTCGCTTTCTTTGTTGCTGCATCAAGCCTTTAACCTAATTTCGGCAGAAATATTTATATTGAACCCGGTGGAATGATTGATGATTGCCCGATTGCCGTCCCGATTGACGGCACAGGACAAAAGCTGCACAAAACATTCGAACATTGAAGATTTTCGCCAAGTCACTTAAGCGGCGGCAACAAATGTTTGAGGCGCGTTTCTTGTGAGGATCTGAGCCAAAAGTCACATACATTAGAACGCATTAAAGTGTAACCGAAAAGGGGCGAGTCCCTAAGACTTCTCCGCTGCGCGTTGCACGTTGCACGTTCCATTGTTGCAACTGCATTCAGTTCTGCAGAAGCAGTTGAAGTCGAAGCTGGAGGCTGAGGCTCAGCTGGAGTTGGAGTTGCGTTTCCATAACAAACAAATCAAGCAAACAATTGCAAAGGATAATCTGTTGCTCAGCAAGGATTAGCCAGGCCATCAGGGCACAAGACACACACTCACACACGGACACTCTCTCACACACACACACTCTCCGCATATGCAAATGCGAAAATTAAAGCATGAAAATTTGTCAAAGGCAACCAAAGCGAATCGCCTTTGTGTGCGGGTGTCCTGTCGTTAAAGGTAGCTCAAAGGACAACCGCAAGAGCAACCGCAGCGCCGAAAATCACAATCGAGAGAGCGTCGAGAGTCGAGAGTTCTCCGCTTGCCGCTTGCCACGCAACGTAATGGGTTTAAACAGCCCCTTTTAAATGTAGCTGAGAGTATCCTGAATTCTCAGTTCCTGATTTTTCTTTCATTTTTCCCCGGGGCGTTGCCAGCCCGCCTGTTTGACTTTGTCCTTACCCTTGCAACAAAAAGGGTTAGCAAGGCAAACACACAGACACATCCACACACATGATAACGACTTTGCGGGTTTTCGCCGCGTTCTCAACAAATTGGATTAACTTCTGTAAAGTTTTCAACTTATGTAGAAAATAGAAAACGTATTTTGCGCATCATCGATAGTTCGCCGGCGTCACGCCCTCCGGATGTCTAAAAGGCACAAAGGGCGAAACATCTGCAATGCGTTCATTATCAGCGGGTCTCAGATATGAGACTGACTTTTCAGATAAGTCGCAAAGCGGGCGAGGCAATAGGCGATAGGAAGTGGGAAAGAAAGCGAAAGGCGCAAGCAGATATGTAGCTAGAAAGAGGCAATGACTGAACTGATAACAAACAAAAAAGAGTTTTCTTTATATATATCGATCTAACTAACTATGTGATTTATTTCGTTTAGATATTTTAAACAAAATGGGTCATTTTGAGTATGAAATGCATGTGTATCTAAATAAGTGAATAATACAAAATATAACCGAATTTTTCAAACATAAAATAATATAATAAAGTTTAACAAATGTGGGTAAATTTTCCTTAATTCCCAAAAAACTAATTTCACAAATATTGATTTCTCAAATGTTCACATTTTATGAGAATAAAATTTCAAATAAAATGATAAGCTTTAATTTTATAAAGTTTACCTTAGAGTCTAGTTTCTTTAATTCCAAGATATAATATTTTTTACAACTAGATCTACAAATAAAAATTTAGAAAATAAAATTTGCTAAGCTGATTTAAATTTAGGCATCATTAATTGCAATTATAAGAAAATGAATTGTTCTTCGAAGCGAATATTTAAAGTAGAAAAATTGAAACTATTAATTAATATTACATTTAATGAATTTTGAAAATTCAGAAAATTTGGAAAAGCAAAATGTATTACTAAAAAAACGATTTAAAACGTATTCATTTAATTAATTATCTTCACCACAAGAATTAATCAGAAATGAATTTTATTTTTCTTTATTTAATTCGAATTTTTAAGTTAAAAGAAATGTTTTGCTATGTACTTATAAAAACACCTTTTAAAACATTTTCACTTAAATGCATTAAACAATTTCCATCCAAATTTCACAAGAGATAAGTTTAATAGAAACTTTTACGCATTATTTGCGGAAGTTAAGTTGGCCCCAAAAGCTTGGTTAATCTCTTGTTAAACTTGCTGGTTTCCATAAACAGTTCATTAGTGGGAAATTCAACATTAAATCTAGCTGGACTTAATGATACATCCATCTTGCGCAGCCGAAGCTGAAGCGATCTCTGAACAGATCTTCTTCAGCCTGGTAACGGCGACATGTCGAACAAGTGTTTCTGGTGTAACAGGTGTGAAGAGGGCGGGCGAGGGGGCGGAATTGGGGAGGCGATGCAGTTTACAATGCAACTAATATCATAAAATGTCTTATGGCTATCAACAGATAACGCTTTTAACGATCAATACTATGACAGCTTGACAA
The DNA here is from genome assembly GCA_963583835.1 of Drosophila immigrans. Taxonomy (NCBI): domain Eukaryota; kingdom Metazoa; phylum Arthropoda; class Insecta; order Diptera; family Drosophilidae; genus Drosophila; species Drosophila immigrans. The sequence continues at coordinate 21,749,051 of OY757141.1, forward strand.
CTGGCAAATGGCAAAAAGATGGCGTGAGACGGGGCAGGGTGAAGGGGAGAAGGTGGAAGGGGGGACAACGAACAGGTAGATGTCAATTTAACACCGTTAGCAATGGGGAAGTCTGGCAAAACTAACGAACTAACAAACTCAGCTCGCTTGAGTGTTGCCCCTGCCAACGGCAATTGAATCCAGTTCGTGAGCGAGCATGCAGCAAAAACTATTTACGCCAACAGTGAGCAGAGCAGAGCGAGTGAGAGAGAGCGAGATGGAGCGAGAGCGAGTTGAAGCGCCGCCTGAGGGGGAGCAAAGCAAAACTATCGATCGATACATAGCAACAGTTGAGCTGCATAAATAGACCACGCCCACATGCGACCACGGCCAACTGGCTGACCAGCAGCCGAGCAACAAATGTGTTATCAATACATGCATGCAAACACACTCGCACACACACACACACTCGCACACTCACTCATGCTGTGTGTCACTCTCATTGAAGTGCGACGCTCTCATTTTGTACATGAGCTCGCGTGCATGTGTGTGTGGCTTGTGCTCTGCATTGGTCAATGAAATGAGTAAATAAGTTCGCGTTCACACGAGCAGCAAAGCCCACATAGCGCTCTCTCGCTCGCGCACACGCAAGCGAGGCGGCAGCGCAGCTGCTCTTTATTTATAGCGAAAACGACGCCAGAGCCAGCGATCTTCGGCTACGTTCGCGTGAGTGTGCCTCGGTGTGTGTGTGTGTGTGTGTGAGTGCGCTGTTATACTGGTTTATAACCGGGTGCTCCGATTGTGTTAATCGAGCCAATCAAATGTCGAAACGCTCGCCTGGCCAGAGAGCGCAGCAACAGCGAGAGAGCAGATGAGAGCGCTGTGCTGTTAACACTGCAAATACAAAATGGAGTGAGCGGCAAGTTCGCTTCAATTAATACAAATAAGAATAAATAAAATATATGTAAATAAAGTAAATTTCATAATTTTTATTTTAATTATTTACATTAAACAGTTAATTAATTAAAGCATGTGTTGGGCAATGTTTGTACGCTTATTGTGAGCCGCTCTTAAGTTAACATAACAGCGCGCTGTTAAGCGCTTAAAATCACTCAAAGCGGCTCGCGTTTGCGCGCTCTCTCACTCAGCCGCTCTCTCGGCAGGCTCGCTCACCGGATTCGGATTCGTGTGCAGCACCGTTAGAGAGCGCGCGTCTTCTTCTTTGCTTTGTTTGTCTTTTGATGAGACAACAACCAGTTTGTTGTTTTTGTTTATAGTAGTGGCTTCTGCTGTTGTTGCTGTTGTTGTTGCTGTTGTCTGGTAGCCCCGTGTGGTAGCCGAAGCCGAAGCTGCCTGCTGTCGCTTCGTATTCGCGCCGTTTGATTGCAAAGCATCTCTGTAACACTCGTGAGCATTTTGCAGAGGCCTCAGCAGCAGCAGCAGCCTCGGCAGCAGCAGCAGCGACTGCGACAGCAGCAGACGTCGCCGCGCAGCCGCTACCAGGTGCTTGGGGTATGAACGTTGAGCATTTTGCAGAACTGTTTAACATCAGTCTTTAGTGATAGCTCGCGCTTCTTGCTCGCACGCTCGAATCGCATGTCGCACGCTCGTCGCTCATCTCGTCTCGTCGTCTCGTCTCGTCTCGTCGCTGCGTCGTCGGCATTTTTACGATATTCACAACGCAACGTGCGTCTCGATCGGTTATCGGTTGCAGTCGATCAATCGATCGATCGCCCAGTACTCAGTGTTATCGATTAACCCCCCGACCCCATCGATTCCCATGCAAATGCGTTGACCCAAAATGAGTCCAATAACAATTGTAGTGTAAATCGCAAAAGTGTCTCACATTTCACACCTTCGACACACACTCGCCAGCAGATGATCGTCGTAAAAAAGAAAACAGAGGCGCGCGCTTGTTCGCCATTTGCCCGAGTCCGAGTCCGAGTCCGAGTCCACTCCAACTGCCTTTTCACCACATAAAGGTGTGGCCTAAAGTGACAACAACAACAACAACAACAACAGCAGCAGCAACGCTTGACGCTCAGACTGAACACAAAGTCAAATATAACTCATCTTTCTCTACTATGTTCTATATAAATTAGACGGCAGCAAATTGAAAAGTTACACACGCCGCGGCGTGTGTGTTACACACACACACACACACACACACACACGGATCGATATTGTATGTGCTCTTATATACAGCGAGTAGTTTGTTATATGTTTGTGCAACTTGTGCATGCTTCACGCTCATCTAAAGTTCTAAAAGTCAAGTGCAATTTAGCTACGACTAACAACAACAGCGACTAACGTTTTATTGGCGCAAGGTGAAACAAAAAAAAATACGACAAAACTTAAATGATTTTGCTATAAAAAACAACAACAACAACAACGGCGGCAGCGGCAGCAACAACAACAACAACAAAACAACAAACTACAACAGTTCAGTGCGCAGCGAAAATTTGTAGCTGAAATACGTGAAAATAGTTAAACGGAAAACGAACGCCACAAAAGGAGAATATTCGCCGATCTAAATATATATAGAGTACTATATATGTAACGGCATTTTATTGGATTAAAGTTAAATACTAGACGGCACAGTTCAAAGGTATGAGAAACTTATGCTTAAGTTGAAGTTGAAGTTGAAATTGAAGTTCAGTTTTATGGGGATGCTAAACACAAGCTGGTCATTCATAATTTAGCTAGAAAAAGGCTGCTATCAGCTATTAACATAACCATAAGAAGACGAGAAGGAGAAGAAGAACAAGAACAAGTCTGGACGATAACTTTTGATTGGAAGATTGATGGGGCAGCGGGAGAATACAGCTGCAGACGGCTATAGCAACAGATAGATACGATTATACGATAGATTGAGATACATTCATCATACGTATAAAAGATGGCATGGCATAAAAATCAAAACATGTGAATTTCATTAACGTAAAAATTCAGAAAACGACAACAATACGAGAGATGGGGCTGAGAAGAAGGGGGCAATGGGAAGATGGCGATAGCTGATAAAAGACAAAAACAAAAAGCTGAGCAAACTGTCTGTCAGTCTCTCAGTCTGTCTGTCTCTCAGTCTGTCTGTCTGTCTCTGCCGACTATTGACGATTGGCGTTTCTGTGAGAAAGTTTTCAGTTTTGTTGGCCAGTGCACTTTTTAGTGTGGCCATAAAACAGCAACAAACAACGACAACAACAACAACGGACAACGACAAGGGCAGGCAAATAAACTTTACGACTATATAACAGAATCAATGTAAGGCAAAGCCTAAACACTGAGCGAAACTCAGCCACAAGTGAAGTCAAGATAGAAAATATTATTTTGAATATTATTTAATTCAATTTGAATGAATGGTGAATATACTATATTTATATTTATTTATCTATATTCATCCTCGTGGTACTAGTTAAAATTTAAATAAAATGTTATCAATTTAAAATGTATTCAATGAAACTATTGAATTTATAACTGTATACTACACATTAATAAAATTCACTTAGTCTTATCTATCGTATAGATATAGCGTACTTCATTTAAGGCTACTCCTCAGCATTAATGCCTTTGAGCAGGAAGTCATTTTATGTTGTTCATAAAAGAAACCAACTTCAAAGTCTTAAAGACTGTTTTAGAGATTTTCATAAATATGCAGGCAAAAATTTGCTTAACTTAAGATAAGCATAGCTCGGGTTTTAAAATATGTATCGAGACAAATGTTTGATGGGCTGTAGGAAACTGTAGAGTTCACATTGGTATTTTATTTTTAAATGCTCTTTAAGGCAGCCGCTAAATATACAGCAAGGGTGAACATAATTTTAAGCACAAATATTTGAAAAAAAATTTAATTTAAAACGCATATAATTTGGCAAACGAGCAAAAAATTTATCTGTAGCTTTTTCTTAAACTTTTAGAAATCTATTAATTTCCTTTGATTTTTTGAAGTGCACTCGTATTTGCTTTATTAGGTAAATAGCGTGTAGAGCTTTATTTGCTAGAATTTGTTACAAAAACCTTCGTACTATCGACTAGCCTAGTAATCAAAGAATTTGCGCTCGACGATGACTTGGATGCCCGCCTCGCCAGCTCGCTTTGCTTGCTCGCATGCATGTGCCGCAAATATTGACAATTGCCCCACAGTCATTACAAGTGAATTGCAGGTCTCATGTTCCACAAAGCGTGCACTTATTATGCCCTCTTATCTAAGATATTAATGGGTAGCATTAACTGTTAGCATGAAAACTGTTTTTAGACTTTTAGATGAACTCGTAATAACTTTTCTGGTGCAGTTTTAAGAAACCTATTAATTATAATTATTATTTATTTTTGTTATTATAAACAAATAAGTAAAATTAATTTTGGAAAATAAAAACAAGAAGATTGATTATTTACTCACATAGCATACTTTTAAGCGAGTTGGAATAAAGTGTAGCAGGAGGAAACTTCAAACTTAAGCTTTTGTGATAATATTAAATAATATTTGGTACTATTAGACATTATTATAAAGAAACAATTTGAGTTCTTATATTAAAAAAAATAAAATAAAATGCCATAAGAAAAAGACTTGGGCAGAAAACTTCTTGTTATTTTAACAAAAGACTTAGACAACGAACTTGTGGCTTGCAGCTGAAGTTCGTCGCCTAAGTCTTTCGTTTTACCCTCAAGAGCTGCAAACTTAATCTGGTAAATGGAGTGCTTAGTGTTTAGTGTAGCAGCCCAGGTGTTTGCTGAACGACAAATTAACACATCAAGGTCATTGCTGCCACAGCCACAGCAACGGCAACGGCAACAGCAACTCAGGCAGCAGCAGCATCCTTAAGCAGCCGGAAGACAACAATTGCGGCTTCCTATTGCACTCGACGTGGCGTTTGCAGGGAGACAAAGTGTGAAAGTATTTAGTGCAAATGCGTTAAGTTTCCCCCAACATCTGAAGAGCAACAACAATATTTGCAACAACAACATCAGCAACATGAACTCGACAAACACCTGCTGGCAATGGGTTGTTAACACACTTCTTAGGGCAGAGTTAGGACCGAGGAGGGGCGAGGGGAAATCGCAGCCTGGTTCATCTTCAACTTTTAACATTTAAATGGCACAGATAGTGTTACATTAATTATTCAAGTTGTTGTAATCATTTACATTTTACAATAAATGTTAAAATTATGAATATTGCTTCGAGTGCTCGATTACACGATAACTCGATTACTCGTGCTTGTAGTCGCAATCTTATGCAAATGGCAAAAGTGCAGCCCTAGCCGAACTATTCAATATTCAAGTAAAATGATATGTTTTCATATATAATTATTTTTCAATTAATTATATGCATATATTTCTCTCTTTTGCAGTACTCAGCTTGGAGCGGAAAAGCTTCAATTCAAAGCATTGCAATGATGAATCAAGATAATCCATATGCGGTAAGTTTTTAATTAACAACACATTTTTGTATATTGAAAACTCTAATGAGAATTTGTTTAACTATTTTTAAAACATTTTGTGGAGCTATTCTGACTAATTGATTAACTCAAAAGTTCGAACTGAATTTGTATTATCTCCCCAATGTATTCAACATATTTTTGCTTTTTATAAACCAATTTCCCACCCTAGATTCTGTCTGTAATCGCATAACAAAAAGCTGGGCGAATTCCCGGGCAATTGTCGTTAAATCCCTTAAGATAAGCCCAAGCTCACTGATCCCCACAGACCATATAAATTATATTGATTTTATAACAAGTCTTCTTGGCCAGCTGTAAGTTCAATCGTAAAACGTCGCATATTTTAACACAAAAGCCAAACGCATGATAAATGCAGAGCGCCAAACACAATTCCCCCTCCCCCACCTGCTGCTCAGAAGAAAAAAGACGAAAAAATCAAACAATAATAAGAAAAGAAAAAATTGTTGTATATTTTACGAGCTAAAAAGTGGACAAACTGATATAAAATCAGATAAAAACGTTTTTACGAGCTCCACAGTCCAAAAAACACAACGGAGAGCGTTCGAAAAATGCGCTCAACTCATAGATACCCTATAGACGAAGCATTAAATGCAAAAACACAATATGTGACTTTTATTTGAGTTTAGGAATTTAATTTTTGTATTTAAACTTATCAACTTTAAATAAAAAATATATTAAACCTTTCAAAGGATTTAAAAATTAAATACAAAATATATTTCTTTACCATTTTTAATAAAATTAATCTGTATTTAATCTTTAGGAGTACTAAATGATTATACCCCACTTACGGGTTTTATGATCACAGGGTATTCGAAAAGATTAAAGCAAATCAAATGCAAAGCAATTTTTGGTCGGAATTTTTGTTGTTGATAAACCTAACGTAAAATAGCCGAAGACTCATTATCATTATCATTGATAAGACAAGGCAATGAAAATCAAAGTAAAAAACACAAAAAAAATATCGAAAACGAAATCAAAAGTCAACATGGAAATTAAAAGCGCTTCCGCATCTCGCAAATGGGCGCAGAATTTATGAATTATGAGTTTTTGAAGTCCGTGCATAATTGCCCCTACACAGAGAAAAAATTCATAAAGATCGTCAAGACAATGTCGATGGAGATGAAGAAGAAGCAGCAGCAGCCGCAGCAGCAGCAGCAAAAGACAATAAGGTGGGGAGAGAATAAACGGTGGCCTAAACCAGTTTATACAGCAACTGGCGGCGAAAATATTTAAATGATGTCATAATTTTTAGTAGATATAAATATAATAATCAAAATACACACACTACACACACACACATAGACACTTCGATCTTCATAAACGGCAGCCGCTTCACCTGTTTTGTTTTTACGAACTGCGCTCTGCGATGTTGCTGTTGTTGCTGTGGTTGTTGTAGTTGCTTTTTGTGGACTTCATGTCAACTTAAATTAATGCAGATCAATTAGTTAATATTATTAAGCGTCTCGAATGCTAAAAACTGTGTATTTTAAATAGATTTCTATGAACCGAACAAAGCTACGAGTAGATAGCATTTTTCGCTGCCGTTGTAGTTCAAAAACTCACGTAAGTTGTTGCTAACATGGCACTAAATGTCAATATTTGAATATTAAATTTTATTTAAGTGCGTTTTTTATGGCTCTAAGCCGATTTTCGTCCACTCCGAGAAACAGTCGGCGGTAAGGTAACAACGACCGCCTCCTCCCCTCCCCTCCCCTGCGGTCCTCCTCAAGTGTCGAGGAAATGAGGTTGCCAAAAGAGGCGGAGCCCATCTAGTGTTAATTAGTTGAAATGTGAGACGATAAACTAAATGTTTGATTTAAATGAAATCAGCAGAGCAACGGCAACAGCAACAACATCAAGCAAAGAGATTAAGCTTAAGATTAAGTCTGGTTTTCAGGCCAAAAAAAACTTTAAAGACTGACTTATAAAATTCGATATTGCAATAAATTAATAATAATCTAATGGGGCAATTCGCAGAACGCATTTAACGAGCTAAAAATTTACTGGAATCGACACCAAACTAGGCATCTTTAGATGAATTTAAATTCCGGCAAGTAAACAATGTTTAGTTTGCTTTGTTCAATTTAAAAGTAAAAGCAATGCATACTATTATTTTTAGTATGAACATTTTACAGCAATCATATTTTAATTCGACAGTACAACTTCATTAAAGCACAACGATTTAAACTACTTCGAACAAAACTATAAAATTTCAATTGAATAAAATATAAAAAACTAGATTGATGGAGCAGTTAAAAATATTTTATATTTCAACTTCAAAAAGTAAAAATAATATTAAATAAATTTAAATAGAGGGGGACACTTTACTGCTTAATTGAAAAAATGCCTAAGGCGCAATTTCACTACAAACAATCATATACACAAACTTGGAAATAGAAGAAAATACTTCACACTCTAATAAGCTAAATAAATAATCTGTGTCATAACAAATTTAGTTATTTTTCTTTAACCTGATAGTGTCATTATAAATACTTTAATATTAAATGCAGCAAATTATAAAAATACATTTACAAATAAACGAAAATAGAGAAAAACACTCTACACCCTAATCAGCAGAATCCAAAAAATCTTAGCTGTTTTACAAATTTAGTTAATCCTCTGCCACTTTCTGTTAGAGAATTGAGCCGGCGAGCTTCCCAGCAACTTAAAACTGGCAACAACATATCATTAGTGTAAGCTGGTGATTGTCTAGAATTTTTGTGGGCATTCCAATCGCTTGTAATCCAAATCCGTTTTAAAGTGGCAAACGGCAGCATTTTGATTGCTTTTTGTAACTTTGTAAGCGAAAATGCCATTCATATTGACTTTAATTTGTAGCTAATCAAACAAAAAATGCAGGAGTCTGGTGTGTGTGTGTGTGTGTGTGTGTGTGAGTGTGAGTGTGTCACGCCCTCAACTGACCGAACAAGGAACTTAGCAATGGGTGAAAAGCAACTGAAATTCATATTGGCAGCTCGAGACCGGGAAACGCATTACAATGTTGAGTTGCTGCTGCTGCTGGTTGCCTGCGGCATGCCCCAAACTGGACAGACACTTGACTGCGAAACGGAATTGACTGTGGTGGCTTACAGTCAAATGCACTTCGACTTTGGCTCACGCATCTGCCAAACAGGCAACTCCATTTGCAGCTACCAACTGCAAACTCTTTGGCATCTTTTCTATTTGCATTGCAGCGCAGCAACGAGGAGGAGGCGGCAGCAGGCAGCAGGCGGCAGGCAGTAGGCGAGTTGTGGCAAGTTGCAAGCTGGCTAGCTGACCATTTTGGTCATAAACATTTGCGTAATGGATTTTTTCATATTTTGTTGGCCGCTGCGAACACACAAAGTAAATTAATTACGAGCTAAAGCTGAGGATGCAGCGGTGTCTGCGTTTGGAAAATTCTTTTGGCCGCAGACGACGGCACCGCGCAAAAAGTTATAAATGCCTAAAAATAAATAAGCCAAAGCCATGGCTAAACATGGCCAAAATGCAGAAAAAACAGAAGCAGCGAGCAAATTAGCAAAAGCCCAAAAAGCATTTGCCGCGCTTCCAACACAAACAGACTAAATGTAATTACAGCAAGGCTGTGCTTGTCTTTGCTGTTGCTGTTGCTGTTGCTGTGGTTCCTGATGCGGTGGTTGTTGTTGTTGCTGTTGTTTGCGGTTGTAGCCATCGCCATAGCCGGTTGCAATTTTTCACATGCGTAGCCAGTTTTGTTGCTGTAAAAGTTGTTCATCTCATGCCGCGCCGACAACGTTGTTATTGTTGCTGTTGTTGCCGATGCTGCGACTCCTTGTTGGAATTCGTGTGTGTACGAGTGTGCGAGTGTGGTGTACATGTTGCGGTTGATAACTCAATTAGAATGTGAAATTTATGTACGCCACAAGAAATTAACTTGCAATTAGAAAATGTTGGCGAAACGAAGCGAACCGAACGAAACGAAAGACTTAGGACACGAACTTGATATGTTAAATTCTGCACTTGGCAATTAAGCTGCACACAAAACAAATTGAAACAATTTAACAAGCCAGCCATGATTTGTGTTACATCATTTGACTCGCGACTCCAGTTTTTGTTTTTAAGGGTCGCCTTCGCCTCTCGTTAGACAAGTCTATTGGCCTGGCCGAAAAACAAAAAAAAAAAGCAGAAAAGACTGGCAAGAAAGAAACCCAAACTAATGATGATGATGCACACTGCACGCATTTGCACTATTTATAATTTCGTGTAGCAGGCACGATGGGGCACATGGGGCAACATGTCTGTCGAGTGCCAAAAGATCAATGATCCAATCCTAGAGTCGGAGTCGGAGTCGGAAAGCTTGCAGCTTGATGACTTTACTAGCTGATGCTGAGTGAGCTGCACGCAGAGCGACAGACAACTTCATTTATTTGCAGATACATTTCAGGCGCCCCCAAAATGCAGCCTCATCCTTGCAGGCAGGCAGCCAACAGACGTGGTCGCTTTGTTTTTTGTGCCTTTTGGCAAACAACTCTTTGATTTGGTGGGCTGTGCTCATGTGTAATCCGTTTTGCTCCCATGATTAATGAGCGAAATTAGCGAACTGAAAGTTGCAACTTGGCTAGTTGCAAGTTTGGCCAGTTGCCAAATGACTTAGGCAGCGAACTTGAACGAACCCAAAGAACAACACAAATTACAATACAAACTTCCTCTCTGCGGCAGCAGCAAAAAAAAAAAAAAAACAAAGATGCTGCTGCATCGCATCGCATCGAGTCATTATATCCGCCCGCCGTAACTAGCACTAAAGCAGAGTACTAACTGAGTGCGGAGTACAAACAACTGGCTAACCTTGACTGAAAATCCTACACAGCTGAATGCATTAGTAGTTCAGCAACTGCTGCCGCTGCCGCTGCCGCAGCAACAACTAACGACTTGCAAATGCGGCAAAGTACCGACAAAGTACGCCGAAAACAAAACGCTATTAAACTTCTATTATTTAAGTACTACATTGTGCACTGATACTGAAAACGAAAACGAAAACCGACAACGAAACGCAAACGAAAATGAAACGAAAACGAAAAAATGAAGCGCAAAAAAAAGCGAAATAAAAGCGAGAAGAAGACCACAAGCGATCCGATCCGGTCAGCACATAACGATAATGAGGCAGCATTGTGTATAAAGAGCGCGACTCTGCCTCCAACTTCGAGTCGAACTGAACTTCGAGTCGAACTCCCTCCTACCAATAACTTGCGACTTGTAGCTAACAGAGCATAAATCCCAAAGCCAAAGTACTTTGCAAATTATGCAATATTATGTAATTACACAGACAACCAGCCAAGGCTGAGAGGGGGCAGGTACTTGCAAGGGGTGGAGGCGGGCGATCGGTGGCAACTCTTTAAACTTTAGTTTGTTTTTGGATCAACGCGAGAGCAGCTGAAATGTGAAAATGATTGAGCGCATTATTTTCAAATTAACGCTGAGCTATCAAAGCGGCGAGTGAAGTGGGGGAATAAGTGCTTTACTCCCCTTTTCATGACACGCTTCGATAACGCAGCGCTTTTTACATGCGCCCACTTAAGATCAAGCGCGTGGCCTTGCCACAAGGTGTTGTCAGAGCGCCAATTACAATTTACAACTCACAACTGGGGACTAGACGAAGTCGCAGCGCATTTGCAACAGCAAGGGCTTGAAGGAGACCTAAAGTTCACATAAATAATAGAGAAAATAAAAACAAAAATTCCGCAAATAATTGTATTATTATTTTCATTTTAAAATTTGTAACTAGAACCCTTATTTAAAAGCTTTGAATTGGAGAGCAAGGAATATCAATAACTAAAGAAATTACATAAAACAAAGAGTACTACCAATACTACTTCAGTATGTAAAACAATAATGGGAAGGAAGAAGTAACGAATCGATTAAGCCACAATTTCTTAAACATAATTTGGGAATCTTGGCAGAGAATGGAATTTATTTTATTTCAAATAAATTCATAAATTAAATATTAATAGACAATTCAAAAAGGTGGAAAATTGGACAGTGAAAGTTAATTTCTATATTAAATTAGGAAATATATTATTAGTAAAAATTAATATATTTATTCTACGACTAGGTTGTAAGCATTAAAAATAAACTGGTTCAGTTATCGATACGAAATATTCAACCTTTATATCTCGCCAGATAAATATATTTAGCTAACAGTTACAATTTAAATTGATAAACTTTGTGTAGAGTAATTATAAGTATTGGGAACATAACAGCCCGCAGAAATACTTTTCTCTATCTTTGTAAATTCCCCTATTTAAATAAGTCCCAGAAAGCGAAGTAGCACAGAGAAATGCTCTCACGCAACATTGAAATTAAATAGATCGCTCGGCAAGTGCATTCGGAGTTCGACTGTAAGCCACAATCATATTTAAGTATCGTAATTTAGTTGTTGTTGTGGTAGTTGCTCTTACTGTTGTTGTTGTTGTTGTTGTTGTTGTTGTTGTTGTTGTTGTTGTTATCTTTGCCCATTGCTTTTGGCTTTGCTTTCGATTTCAAGTTCAACACTTGCCAGACTTGCCAATGTGTTCCGACTGGTTGCTCCGCCATACGCCACTTTATTACGTGGACTGTTGGCGCCCCGTTTCTTAAGACTTGGAGGAGGGGAGGCGGGCAGCTTTCCTCAAAGAAGCGTAACAAAATTGTTATAATTTCGGTTTGTAATCCATAATAATAATAATGATAATAATGGTGCAGCGGCAAAAATGTTTGCCTTAAGGTCAAGGTTGTGAGCCGTTTATTGGAGTCAGCTTTGCGTTGTCGAGTCGAGTGGAGTGTGGAGTTTGGTAATGAGCTGCCAAATTGTTAGAATTGTGGTTAATACAACAGCAACAACAACAACGAGCGACGAACACAAGTAGTAATAACAACAACTGTTTCGAGGCATTCAATTAATTGGCCAGCTGGCCATGTTTATAGAAAATAGTTAAGTTGAGAATCCAAATGCGACGACCTCTGCACGACTCAGCAGCGATTTAGCGCAACAAATTGAATTAAATTTATATAAATTGCATAGCGACAAGTATCTCCATCTAACATATATATATATATATGTATATATCTGTATACTTTAATGTATATAGCATCTACTTAACGGCAGCATCTGATGTCCGCTTACATTAGACATTAGACCCAATGAGCCGAGCAAATTGTGCCCATTGTTATATTGTCGGTTTATTTGCAAATCGCATTGCATTGCTTTTGTTGTTATTATTATTAGCATTATTATTTCTATTATTTGTTTTTATTTTTATTTTTCCACTATTGTTGCTGCTCAGGCCGACGCTTGTGCTTGGGATGAGCACTAAAGCATTGGCACTGGCTTTGGCACTGGCATTGAAAGCAGCTTGGCCAAAAGTGCCCACAAAAGTGTTGAAAAAAGACGCCAATAATATTTTGCGAGCCATCTCGACACTTCTTCCCACGCCCAAACTCCTTTCAGTAATTCACTTTTAATTTTCAAAAGTGAAATTTAATTTTCCATGTTATTATCTTTATGCGATTGGCGAAATTAAATGTGAATTGATTTCAACTGATTTTTTGTTTGGCATTTAAATGGATGATTTAGTTTTGAGAGACTCAACTTTTTACTCAAATGGTATTTATAATCCGAAATATGTTTAAAATAAGTTTCGTTCTTTTATTGCGTACTAAAAACATGTCAAACCCTATTAATTATTCGCATGGGATTGGGGAAATTAAATGTGAATTGAATTCTAAATGTTTTCTTGGCATTAAGATTGAGTTTTTTTACATTAAACATATATTGCTTAATACAATATTAATATAATACAATATTTTTAAAATCCTTTATTGAAAAATAAAATAAAACAATATTTGTTTGCAGTAAATACCCTTTAAATATTTATCATTCTAAATTCTCGTATGCCCTCTTTTTCACACCTTTAAATATTTGTGGACTTTATTGTAATCATGAATACTTATTTTTTTCACTTTAATACTTGTTCATATTCTTGCTAAAGATAATTTCAAAATCGAAATTTCGTAATGATTTTCATTGCTTTCGATTTCCATTTTATTATTTCCGATGTGAACAGCAAACATAGGTTAAGTTTATATGTTTGCAATAGATATTCGCTTTCTCATGTCAAATTGTTGTTTTCTGCCAATTGGGCCATAGAAATTCCCATGGTCTGAATTGTGTTGCACTCTCTGCTGATGGCCATTTAATTATTTGCTATATCAATCAAGCCAAAAGTTCAAAATATGTTCCCACGCAGCCCCGAAAACAAATAAAAAACAACAACGAGACAAGAAACGAGAGAGATATCGCATAAAAAAAGGAAAACAAAATCAAAGTCAAATTCAATTTTAATTAGTCGCATTACGTATACGTCAGGTTGTGTGGCCCCAAAATTATAGCAGCACATTAGCACCGGGACAGTGAAAAGGCGGAAAGGAGTTTGCAGCAGAAGCAGAAGTGATTCATGCAGCGAGCGAAAGCGAGAAAGAGATGCTGCAACACTGGGCGACTCCTGCTGGGCTTTTGCCTGTGTGTGTGTGTCTCTATGTGTGTGTGTGTGTATTTGGAGCTGGCCAAACGTTGTCTCGCCGTGGCGCAGACTATTAACTTTGAAAGTTGTTTAAACAGGCGATGCCAACGGCAACGGCAACAGCAACAGCAACAGCGACTGCAACTTTGGCTGACTAGCAACCTCCACCTTCTACTTTTTGCATTGGGCGAGCATCGTTGTAGTTGTCGTTGTTGTTGTTGTTGTTGTTGTCGTTGTCGTCATCTGCCTCTCCTTAGCCTCAGCTTGCAGCTTGCAGCTCGCAGTCAGTGTCATCGGCGTCGCGGCTCGTGGGAATTGGATCATTAGAAGCAGCGAGCGGCGCAGAAGTTGGTCAACTCGAGTCGTCGTCACAGTCGCCCCGTTTTGCATGTGTTTTGTTGGTTGTTTGCTGCCAGTGTTGCCACCGTTTCTTGTTGTTGCCAGTTGCCAGTTGCCAGTTGCTTTTGCTGTTGCTGTTGCTGCCTTAAAGAGGCGCGATAAGTAAATGTGTCCGCGTCTCTTTTATTTGCACTTGCACACTGCACTTCTTCTTCGCCGTTGTTGTTGTTGTTGTTGTTGCTGTTGTTGCTGCTGTTGTTGTTGCTGCCCAGCCTGGGCGACCCCAGCATCGCTCTGTGTTGTCATTGTCGTTGTCTTTGTTTGTTTATTTGTTTTGGCTTTTTGTTGTGTGGCTTCTTTGGGGTCTCTTTTCGATGTGTCTGTGTGTTGCTTGCGATTTATTTGTTTGTTGTCTCGTTGTTATCTGCGCGAGCTTTTCTTACTCTTTTTCCCCGCCTCCTTGTTGCCTCCCTCTTATTTTCTGCACTTTTTTGCTGCTGCTGTTGTTACAGCCATCGCCTGATTTCGGGAGTCAAAAGTCAATTAAATAAGAGCAGTGCACAAGCTTGTACTTGTTATTGTTGCTTCTGTTGTTGTTTTTTTGCTACTTCGCTGTTTTTTTTCGTTTTGGTTTTTGGTTTTTCAAAACGAGCAATTTGTGCAACTATGTGTGCCCCTTTGGGGGCGCTATGGGAACCACATTTCACCAAACAACTTCGCTATTTCTGCTGCCTGCACTCGAGAATTTCTCGTGTTGATTTATGAAAAGGTGGCAAAAGCGCAAATCTTTTGTTTTTCTTTTTTTTTACTTCAGCGCGAATTGCAAGGAATTTGGGATTCTGGTGACTCTAGCGAAAAGAGCACAAGTTCGTTGCCTAAGTCTTTTGTTTAGATTATCACAAACAATTGATATCACGTCAAATTTCATTTAAAACTACTTTGATTTAGGGTGACCGAGAGAAATAATTAAATATTCCTCAGCTTGTTCCCTTTTTTATATT
The DNA here is from genome assembly GCA_963583835.1 of Drosophila immigrans. Lineage (NCBI taxonomy): Eukaryota > Metazoa > Arthropoda > Insecta > Diptera > Drosophilidae > Drosophila > Drosophila immigrans. The sequence continues at coordinate 21,764,339 of OY757141.1, forward strand.
AAGATTAAACAATTATAAAATATCAAATTTAGAGTTCAAAAATTAATAAAAATTATAATTAATTATTTTGTACTGATAAAATTTAAAAGTTTTATTAATAATAGAATTAATCAAAATATTAAGTGAAAACCGAATACATTAAGGTTGGATATTTTGTAAAACAAAATTTATATACTTTTTATAATCCATTATTTTTTACTGTTATAAGCTTACCGTGCGCAGTTCAATTAATAATATAATTCCAAATTTTATGAAATGAAACAAATGAATAAATCAGAAAAGTCATTTGTAATGAATATAAACTCTCCATTAACGAAATTCAAGCAAATGTCAATGCAACTGTTTCAGTCGCTTTTAGAATCTTAATTTCTTAAATAATTTATTAGACGCAACTTTCTAAAGCTTCCGCAATTGAGCGCAGTGGGAGATTAAGCGAGAGAGAGGGGGGGGGGGGGGGGGGGGGAGATGAAATCGCATCAATAGTCAACAATTAGTTTGCTCGTGTCGCATTTGTGGCAGACACTTCACATCACTCGACTGTCGTTTGTCGTTTGTCGTACCGTCAACTGCACCAGCTACACGGCAATAACAGCCAGAGAAAAAGCGAAAAATAAATAAATAAAAAAAGAAAAAAAAACAAAAAAGAAAAAAGAAAAAAATTATACAAAATGCGATTGCACACAAATCATGAGAAACGCTCCCAGCGGCAAGCACAGCGCAGTTTTGGCCCCCCTGCTGCTGCATTTAGCCAACCTGTCTGTCTATCTGTCTATCAGAGTGTCTGGCTGTTGGACTCGCTTTAAGCTTGACGTGCTGTGCTGTGCTTTGAGCTTGAGTTTGTGTCTGAGACTGAGACTGAGTTTTAGCCCCTTTTGATTCGCATGTGTCAAGTCATTGGCATCTAGTGCAGTTAAATGCTCATTGAATCAACAGCCAGCAGCCGCAACAACTCAACACACGGTTATAGCCATACAATTTTATGCCAATTCATGGCCGGGCATCCAAAGTCACAATTCCAAATGCATTTTCCAAGCAGTTTACTAATTTGTTAGCCAACTTGCTTACCCTTTTTGTTTTTCTCTCATTTTCTCATTGATTTTGATTTTGTGTTACACGGACAGACAGCATTTCACCTGGGGGCGCCAGGTGGCAGAGAGCAGACGGGCAGACGAGCAGACGAGCAGACGGGCTGTCAATAGCTGGCTCAACATTTTGCAGTCAAGCTGCAAATTTAGTGGCTCACACACGTTAGGAGGAACGTGTGCGCGCGCTAAAATGTCAAGCCAAACACTTGTTGTAGCAACAATTGGCACAAGTTTTGCCTAAGCTAACATTTAAAATTGTAACAAATGCCACAGAGCTTGGCGAACGTGTGGCTTCAAGCCAAACACAGCTCACAACACTGGCACAAAGCACAAATGGTTGCTTCACCAGCAGCAGCACCGCCACCACCACCGCCTTCGCAACCACCTCCTCCTCTGAATGCACAACATGCAAAACTTTGAGGAAAACCTCGCACATTTTGCACGCATTTGCATAACAAGCAGCGACATGAACTGACGGAAAGAAACGATTACTTTAATACTCTACAGCAGCTAGACAAGGAATTTGAGTATTGAGAACAATATCAAATATTGCCACAAATATTACAAAAGTAGTGAAACTAAAAAGTCAAATAAAACATGCATATAATAATACAAATTAATAGAAATATTGTTCGGAAATTTAAATAGTTTGGAAGAAACTGCAATTAAAAGACAAAAATAAATATAAAACAATTGTTCGTTGAAATCATAAATACAAAATGTTACAACAGTAATTAAAAAAAGATTTATTCAATTTAAATCATATGTACACAATATATTATATTAAAACAAAAATTAGAAGTCTACAATAAAATATTATAAATTTAAAAAAGTTAGCATGAATTTAGGAATCTATATAAGAAAATGTAGTTTAAATTCTAAAGAAGTCTGTTTTAAATTAATTCAAATAATTTGAAGTAACAGGCTTTCCTAAAATTTAATATCTGAAATTAAATCCACTTATGTAAAAATCGTTTTAACTGAATCAAGCATTTCTTAAGGGATTCTTTTGCAAATATTGTAAAGAATAAGCAATTTTTACTATACATATTAAATTTTAAATTGTAGCTCTTATTAAACTAATATTTTAGAAGTGTAGCAAAGCTGTTAACATATAGAAAATGACCTGAATTGTAGGGCAACTTGTGAGCTTGCTGCGAGACCCACACGTAGCTGGAACTGTGTGTAAAAATTGTTTTGCAAATTTGTCTTGGTAAATCATACGTGCACTCGTATTCTATTGAAAATTAGACGCTGCGTTTTGTTGTTCCTTTAATTCTTTTTAGCATAATTTTAACCGTTTTGGCGGATGGTCACAAATTTTAAGCGGAAATTGCACAAGCACTTGGCACTTCGAACTCGCCAGTTGAAAGTTGCCAGATGCCAGATGCCAGATGCGAGTTGACCAGTTGACAAGTTGCATTCGCATTCTGGACAAAGCAGATGAACAGATGAACAGATGAACATCACAAGTGCATTTAAATTTCACATGAGCTCATAAAAATAGTTACAAATTAATTATAATGGCAAAAAGAGGAGTTAAGGTGTATGTGTATAAGGAATGGGAATGCAGTTGTACAGCAGCAACAACAACAACAACACATGAGCACATTATAAATCTAAACATTTCCTGCTTGACAGCTTGAAGAGCTTGCAGCGAGCGACTGAGACAGCGACGATGATGCTTCAAGTCAACGGCAGCAGCAACAGAAACTGCGATAAATATTAAAACTTTGCTTTTCATCATCATTGTACATAATTATAGTGTTTTAGTTAATGTAGTTTAGACAGCGACTTGACTGCGAGCGGCAGCAATTAGCTAAGTACAAATCAAAACGAAAGACTTAAGCGACAAACTTGACAGGAAGCATGATGATGAATGCAGGAAACAAGGATTCTCAGGCTCAATGGAATTCGCCAAACTGCAACACACAAAGTGTAACAAATAATGAATTTCCACGCACACGCACACACTCACACACACGCACACTCTAGAGACTCTAGAGTCTAGAGTCTATGATTGATCACTCCCCGAGGGCCAAGTTGTCGTTTCGTTAAGGGCCATGAAAATGTGTAAAAATTCTTCGTTTTTATTTCTGCTGCGTTTGGCGATGCGCATTTGACAAATTGCTGCTCGACCAGAGCCGTGACTAAGCTCGTTCTGGGAGAGGCCAACACGATAGACAGACAAAGTGAGAGAGATAGAGATAGAGAGAGAGAGAGAGGGAGATGAAATGCGATGCGATGCGATGCGTGCGCAGCTGACTAAAGGCCTCAACTATTTGTAACGCGGCAAAAAGAAAGCAAAATTCTTGTCGGCCGAAATGGCCAAAGCAAAGCAAAGCAACTCGGGCAAACACGCCATATAACAATTTTGACAATTTTTAGGAGGGGAACCATCAAGTTTACATGGAGCAAACGAGTTCGCATTACAGAAATGACTCATCATCTATGTAGATGCGAGCAGCAGATGAAGCCAGCAGAAGAAGCTGAAGATGCTGAAGCAGCTGTCGCAAAAAAAAAACAAAAATAAAAAAGCTAATCTAACTCGTTTTATAATTTTTTGTTTAAAGCCGATTTCCAAATGTTTGAAATGTCATACGGGAAAGTTGCAATCAATGTGGACAATCAATTGATTAAAGTATTTCTGCTGCGAAATTGAGATGTCAACTTCTCACTTTCTAGCATTGCCTTGAATTGAAATTGAAGTAAATGTGGAATATAGAAAAGTGAAATAGTTTGCGCAGTTGAACTGCAATTGATGTGTCTTTTTGAAGATAACAAACTAAAATATTTGATACTCCATCCATAGTTTGTAATATATTTAATTTAATATATTTAATTTGAAATCGAAATTCAAATACCAACTTCTCACTTTCTAGCATTGCCCACCATTGAAATAAAAGTGTAATTGGGTATAGAAAAGCGAATTATTTGCTTCTATATTAGTAACATTTAATATTTTTTATTTAATATATTAAAATCGAAATTTATAAAATTGGAACTGAATAAAAAAAAGGGAATAAGTTTTTCTGCAATTAATTTGCAAATCAGAATCTTGTTGACAATAACATTTGCATCTCTCTCCGCAATATTTGTTAATGTTTTTATTAGCATTCGTTTGAAAATCATTTACATTGTGTCCGATACGATCTACACCTATAAATCGCTGCTAATTTCATTCATTGGAAAAATTCCTTTTGACAAACCTGCTCAAACCTTTTAAGGTCATTAAGTCGCAGTGTCGATTGCATTCTAAGAACAGTTTAGACAGCGTATTAGCAACTGTCCCTAGACATTAGCATTAACATAACAATTAGTTAGTAGAACTTGGCACAGTGTCAATAAGAAAAGCAAAGCATCTTTTGCCACACTGTGCACACAAAAACCTAGTTTTGATTGCACTACGCAAATCATGGATTATAATTTTTACACGTTTGTTTTTTTTTTTGTTGCGCTCTTTATTTTCCGTCACAAGGCAACAGACAACAGCCAACAGCCAACACCAACACATGGTGCGGCCGTCTTCAGTGTCGACGAGTCATGAATAAAAAATTACAACAAAAAGCAAAAGTATAAAAAAATAGACAAAAACTAGAACAATTTGTTTCGAGCATTTTGCGCACAATGAACAAAGCGAGGCAATTGCTTTGTGCATGATTTCATTTTAATTAAATTATGTTTCTTGTCGTTGTTGTTGTTGCTATTATAATTGCATGCAAACAATGCGAGACGAGCACTTGGCCGGGTTGCCCCCTCATCCCCCACCCGCCCGCTCCTTGCCCGAGGGGGGGATGTGCACAATTTGTTAGCCATGCAGCGCATTTGGTATTGCGAGTACTCGTACTCTGAGTATTTGTGGCAGCTGCTTGTTGCTGTATTTGTTGTTGCTGTTGCTGTTGTTGTACATGCTGCCAAGGTCAAGTTGGGCAATTATCATAATTTTTTTGCGCGCGCTTTTTTGGCCACGTTAATGGCACTTAGCTTAACTGCGAGACGTTGCGATGAAACTGGAGTAAACGTGCCTTTAATTTATCTACACACACACACACATACTATACATACTATATACCATAATAATTTTAAGTTTTTTCTTTAACTGAATTATTTTTAATAATTTCATATTATAATGAGCGCGAATTTTGATATATCTTATGCCATTGCATCATCGCATGCGATGAAATATTAAAAATTCTACTTGCTATTTTGGCTTGACTTAAGGTTAACAACAAATAACAAACAACGGCAGCAGCAGCAACGAGAACAACAACAACAACTAAAAGCAGCTATAATTAATCACACACAAAATCAACAAGATCCAAAAATATATTTTTGTACTGTCAGTTTTGATGACGACGCGGGAAACTTTGCGTTGTCTCGAGCTGATCAGATCAGCAGATCAACTGATTTGTGCATACCCTGTAAAAGTAGGCAATAAAAGTATCTTAAAGTATTAGAAATGGATTATTAAATTTCCAACACTCTAAATTCATTTAGAATTCAATAAATGCTATACAAAATGTAGACATTCTAAAATCAATTATTTAATATAAGTTATCAAGCAATGCAAATCATTGCACATCTCTTCGTCGCGCATTCGCAACAACTTAAGTTGTTTTCATTATTGGGGTACTTTTTCTTAAACATATTAAGCGCAAAATATACCAACTAATTAAAATAAATTGGCTACTGCAAATGGACAGCTGAATTGCAGTCGAACTCATCAATATGCTGCGGCACCTGGGATATGAGGTGTTTGCTGCGGGGGTCGGAGGTTGGCTAACAAATTGCGCACAAACTGCGAGAGAGTGAGAAAAAGAAGGGGGCAAAAAGTATTAAACAAATTGGATGGCAAAAAGTATTTTATTATGCATAACAAATTCAAATTGCAGTGTTTTTAGTATTTTGTATTTTATATTTTTAGCCAATTTGTTGTTGCTTGCTTGTTTTAATTTATAACACTTTCACTTAATAGCCACTAATTGTGGCTTCAACATGTTGGTAGCTCTGCTCGGCTTTTTGCCCCACACAATTATGCAACAAGTTATAAATTTTGGAAGCAAACCTGTACCCAAATTAGTGGGTCGCTTGAAAAGATTATCAAGTGGGCTCTTTTTTGTTTTGTATTTTTCTCATCTGTTTTTTTTTTCTTTTTAATGAAGTCATTCGATAAATATGAAACATGATATGCTTAAACAGTGGCATTTAATGAGCTTCTTTTATTTTCTATTTGTTATTCACGCACAGCAGAACTTGATGGAGTGACAAATAAACCCAAAATATATTTTAGTTTATCGAAATTATTTTAATGATGCCCATAACAATTTCAAATTAAAAACAGGAGATTACATGCGATTATCAGATTTATAATTTTGAATAATATTTAAAATAAATTATCTTACATATATTAAGTTGAATAGCTTATTAATTTGAAACGGTAGTTTGACTTATTTCGATTAGCATAAAATCTGTTGTTGATCTATGAATTTAGTTAAAATGAATATGGATTATTTAATTTGCTAACGCGTAGAAATTAAATTATTAAAAATTCTTGCATATAATTTTATAAAAGTCAATCAATAGTTATATATAACCTATAGGGAATGCAATTCAACAATCGGGAGTACAATTAAATCAACCCACGTTTTGGGACTTTGTTTTGATTAAATTGGTTGTTGAAATTAAAGCGAACTCGCAAATCATTCGCTGACACTTGAAGCAAATTCGTACACGACTCTTAAACAAGTTCAGTAACGTACGCTAAATCGATAGAATGCATTATAGCTATATATAATCTTATTCATATATGTAGAGTCGCATATTGTGTGTAAATCAGGCAAATGCCGGCTAATCTCCAAAGTGTAGCTAACGAACAGCAGAAGCTACAATTGCAGAACTCGCCAGCTCCCCTCTCCCTCTCGCTCTCTCTCACTCTAGCAGTCTCTCTCTTTCTCTCAGTCCTTTGCTCACTCTTGTAGCTCGCATCTATCTCTCTCTCGCGCTTTGGCAAGTGGAATGTGTCGTTGTGTCTGTTGTAAAATAAATGTTTATTGCTTTTTAATATTGCACATTGTCTGCATAAATTTCACGCGACGTCAGACGGACAGACAGATAGACCGAGGGGAGATGGGGAGGGGAAAGGGGGCTGATCTCAGGCTGTGCAACTTTGTTATTATTCTTTTCGATTCTCGCATTCTGGCTCTTCTTGTTGTGCTTGTGATTTAAAATCAAACTAAATCTGCTGCCAATCCGCAAGTTGTTGAAACTTGAAACTCATAATTTTTAATTTATTTTATGTGATTTTTATTTGTCGATTAATCCCAAGCAACAACAGCCACAAACAGCGCGCCCGACGACGCTTTATGAAACCTAAACGTACAAAATTTATTTCCTACCCAAACCCCAGCGAGAGACTGCGACTCCAAGCCAAAGCCGACGAGGAGACGAGGATCGATCGCGGTGGCTGGGGAGGATCGAGCAAAACTTAACACATAACACGAAATCAGATTAGCATGTTTTACAGGCACCGAAACAAGCCAAAAGGAACTGAGCGAACTAAGCCAATTGGTGGTACGCCACTTGGTCTGCTGCCGCTGCTGCCGTTGCTGTTGTCGTTGCTGTGGCGGTGGGGCATTCTTTTGGGGCCACCACAGGTTCGCAGGTCTGTCTCAGATTGGCCAAAAGTGAATGTGTTGAATGTGCTTTCTCTACTTTGTAATGTGCCAATTGTTTGGACAGATGGGAAAAATTATTGCCGCCAATTGGCAGTGGGGCAATTGCAGCTATAAAACATAAATCCCAGCAACAGCAACAGCATAATATAAAAAAAAAAATTAAAACTAAAGCTGAGCAGGCCAGTGATTTAGTTTTTCTTCAGTTGCCACCTGTTGCGGCCACCTGAAACAATTACTGGATAATCAAAAGTAACGAGCTGAATTTTTAAAATATTGACTAAGGAATTTTTGGATTTATTCGCAAAGTAAAAACTATTTAAATTCAGCAAATTAAATTAAAATTATGACAAAGAGCTCTCATTGTGTTCTAACAATTTTAAATTCTCTTCTTAACCACATTTAGTTATCAGCTTATGGGAGGGAGATGGCTGGCAAATTGTCCAGCATATCGTATGCAAAGCCAGGAGATCTGAGGCAACAATATGTTTATTTGGTTTTGTGGCACGTTTGTCTGATCTGGGTTGGCCACAGTCAACCCGACTCAAGTCGAGTCTCCCACGGGCATGGCCTCTGCCGCTGTCCGTGTGTGTGCGTGTCAAGAAGACATTGCTCCAGTTAAAGCTGCAAGTGCACAACAAGGCGCAGGCTCCCCCAAAAAAACGCAAACACTCGAAAAATAAATAAAAAAGGCGAAACAAACAAAGCTGGCGACCTAACAGCAACAATAACAAGCACAACAATGATGGCAATTTGTTGATAAACATTTCGCTCGCAATAAATAAACAAATATACGACGAGGCGAGTACCACAAGTTGTGCGCCTATTTGCCTGGGACAGTTCAAAGGAACTCGCAGCGTGGCTTGGCGAGACGTGCCACAAGGTGCAAGGGGCAAGCAACGTCGCGTTGCTGCAACAGGCCATATAAATGCAAATGCTCTACACGCTGCTAGTTTGCTCGCCTGCCACGCTCTTTTTTTTATTTTATTTTGTTGCTGCGCTGCTGCTCTGGGGCAATTTTTCATTTGATTCCATCTTCATATTTTATTATGCCCCAGACCCGGGCCAAGGCAGGCGCAAACCAAACGTTGTCCATTTCCATTCGTTTTGCCTTTTTTTTCAGCTTTTTGTTGATACCAATTCTGCGATATGACAAACTATGTTTGCATTTTAATTTTTAATGCGTGTGAATTTCGCTGGCGGCGCACTTGCTCTCAGTTCTATTTGCCAATTGGCGTTGGGATTGGATTCGGATTTGGAGCCAGAGTCGGAGTCGGATTCGGATTTGGGGATGGAGAGCGATAGATGCTCGTGTCATGATTTGCTGTTGCTTTTAATTGAAATTTTATGAATTTATTGCTTTTGTTTATTGTGCTTTTCTTTTTGTACACGTGATTTTCATTTGCAATTTTCTGCTCCGTTTTTCTTTTCATGTTCTCGCAGATGAATCAGACGTGCAAGGTCTGTGGAGAGCCGGCGGCTGGATTTCATTTCGGCGCATTCACATGCGAAGGTTGTAAGGTGAGTTGAAAGGGTTCAATCAGATATGCCACAAGCGGGTGCATGCCAAGTATTTGCAGCACAACAATGTGCATTTATTTCATGTGCAGAGCACATTGATCATACGACAAGAGGGACCAAAATGTGTCTGTATTTGACAGCGTTTTTAGCTGGAAATGAAATACAAAAATTACATGTTAATATTTATTTATCTTTCGAATTAGCATGTTGATTAAATAATTAAATTCTAATAATTAAAATTTGTATGGGTAATCGAGTCTATGGAAAACGTATAAATATGTGTGTTATCGAAATCGATTCTATTTATATATTACGCAGACTAATATCGATACATGAAAACATAAAAATTATCGTTTGCCCAAATTCACCTTCTTTGGATTGTTTTCTTTGAGATGAAAAAATTCTAGTAAAATCTAGTTTTTTACTTTGTTCAATATGGTCATCTTTCAAAGCGATGCATCCATTGCAGAGATTTTCCTACTTTTTGATCCAGAAAGAATAATTCGATTCAGTGCATTTAGTATCGTAATAATCCGATCAATTGTAGTCACTATTATTACTTTTAAATAAATGCCCGAGACTTTGGAAGTTCTCCATGCTTGCAGCGTCGAAATTTTTGTTTAAGTCGAAGTTATTTGCTGCACATAAACGTTTGTTAACTTTTAGCATAGTTCACTAATGAAATCGACGCATCCAAAAATTATTATGGCAGTACTTCTGGCAAATAGCTTTCCAAATAAAAGCGCCGCCATAACGTAACAATAATAATAATAATCGACACGGCGGCGCCTCCCTGCCAATAATATGAATAATAGTTATCGATCGCTATTGGCATTCCACAATAAATCGCAGCGTCGCATCGTGACAAAGCCGTAGAGCAAATGGTGCCATTCCAAACTGGAATGTTGAGTTCATTACAAGCAATATCAATCGCAGCAACAACAACAACAACAGCCAGAGATAAACGACAACAAAGAACGCCTCAGGCTAAGGTCAAAGTTAAACAACAATACGAAAAAAGAGCGCTCCACAAAATGCATAATTGATTTAAACACGAGTACTTCAGACTTCAGCCCTGCGCAGGCAAAGGCAAAGGGGGCAGCAGGAAAAGGTCAACTAACGTACAATTTGTGGGTCAGCATTATTTGATTTGCGCGCCATCGCGTGGGTCGGCTAATTTGACGCCCACCGAAGATCCACCGAAGCGAAGCAGGAGAACAGACAACTGAAGAGGAGGAGAGAGAGAAGAGAGCGACAGAGAAGTGCAGCGTAAAGCAAACAAAAGTGAATTCGCCTTGGCGCATTGAAATCTTCTGCTCTGTCAAACGAAACTGAAACTGTAGAAGAGGCAGAACAACAACAACAACTGTATATCCTCCATTTCCATTTCCATTTCCGACCCAGTAATCTTGATGCCCAATTAACCTTAAAAGTGGATTTTCGCATTGTTTTTGTGTCGTAGTCGTCTTCGAACTCCACCTACGACAAAACAAAACAACTCACAACGAAACTGAAACTGAAACCGAAACCGAAGTTGAAGTTGAAGTTGAAGCAGAGGCTGCAACTACCGCTGACAGACATGACTGTCTGCCCGTCCGTCTGTCCGTCCGTCCGTCTGTCTGTCTATTGTCCATACGCCAACTTGATTGCAACGCTGCGCGGTGATTTACGGCCAACATTGCAAGTTGGCATAAGTGTTGCACAGCCTATAACCTTTGCAACAGCAACATGTTGTAGTCATTTTCGTGCCGCATTGAATTAAATTGTTTGTTTGCTTTGTTGCAATTGATTGTGGCCCAGCCAACGGTTAACGGTCTCGGCGTAGGTGTAGCTGGATGTGCATGTTGCATGTCGAAGAGCACCATTCACAGCAGCAACTGTTGCTGATGAATCATCAGAAAAGTTTAATGAGATATTTGTGTACCGAATGACATCATGGCCCAAACTCAGCGAGAGCTTGAACTTCAATCTACTCGCATAACAAACAGGGTATCGCATCGATTAAGTATCGATTAAGTATCGCTTACTCCTTCTAGTGGCGCCCTCTGTTGCCAGTCTATGCAAGTACTTTGTGCAGTCGAGTTGAAAGTGCAGCAACAATAGATCAATGATTGAACAAATAGATCGCATAGTTGCCAGAAGCAGCGTGTCAACAACGGTCTAAGGCCAAAAGGATGCTTCACCTCAAGTTGTAATTGAGCGATGAGTGCAGCGGGAGTTGAGTGCGTGAGTGTGAGTCTGAATGTGAGTGTGAGTGCATGAGTGAATGCACTCGAGTGCAGATCAAATGCCAAGAGTTTTGGCCAGAGTTCAGCAAAGCACTTCAACATCAATCAGCAGGTGTGAAAAGTGTGATCAAAAAGGACTTAAGTACATTTAAAAAAATATCAATAGCAAAGCGATTTTATTTTTTTTCTTTATGTTGAATAATTTACAGAAATTTAAAAATTATTTGAAGTTGAAAACCACTTATGTTAGATTCACAAAAAGGATTATTTTTAATAATATTTTGTTTATATTAGATTCACAAAAGATAATTTAAAAATTTCAACTTATGGTAGTTTATTCAAAAATTAAAGAAAATTGTATTTTTACTTGTATTTATTGGCAATTTCATAACAAAATGAAAAGATGCAATGAAATACGGAAAGGTAATATAATCAATATTTGTATTTTATTTATTTTTTTTATTATATTTCTAGCATAGCATTAAATTCGTTAATACAATTGAGGTCATCTGTCTGGCGTAGTTTAAATTATTTCCGAATTTTAGCAATTTTGTCAAATAAATATAAGGGAAAATACTAATTATTTAAATTCATTATTATGTAGATAGTTTATCTGCCTAATTAACTAAGAAGCCTCTACTGCTTCAATTCACCATCACAATATCCCCCATTTCCACCTCAAATCATATTATTAATTAATTTGATGTTATCTCTTTCCCATCTTTGCTCCCGTCTAATTGCATTATATGGTTAAAAAGTCTATCTAATTAAATTATACTACCACTGCAACTACCAATGCATAAGATTAATTATATTGAGATTAACTCATACACAAATTAAACAAATATTCAAATCCTCCATTTCAACTCTCCCATCTTCGGTATTCTGCAATAGAAGTAATTTTACCTAAGGAAAATAAAATTCGACAGCTTCAATATTACAAGAAAACTAAATTTTGAATTTATTTCACTCACAAATAGGACAAATAATTATAGCATCCTCCACATTCGCTTGCATTCATTATATTACCAATATCGATTATATTTCACCCACAATCGAAACATATATTTATTCACATTCTCCCATCTTTGCTCCCCTCTAATTGCAGTCGTTCTTCGGGCGGTCGTACAATAACCTGTCGTCGATATCGGACTGCAAGAACAACGGCGAGTGCATCATCAACAAGAAGAACCGCACCGCGTGCAAGGCGTGTCGCCTGAAGAAGTGCCTCATGGTGGGCATGTCGAAGAGCGGCTCGCGCTACGGCCGCCGCTCCAACTGGTTCAAGATCCACTGTCTGCTGCAGGAGCAGCAGCAGCAGGCGGTGGCCGCGATGGCGGCGCACCACAACAGCCAGCAGGCGGGCGGGGCAGGCGGAGCTGGAGGCGCCGCCGCCGCCGCCTCCATCAACGGCTGCGTCAAGTCGATGGGTGGCGTGCCGACGCCGTCGGCGGCAGCTGCCGCACTCGGCATGCTGGGGCATGCAACGGGCGGCTATCCGGGTCTGTATGCGACTGGGCCGCCGCGCAGCAAGGAGGAGCTGATGATGCTGGGCCTGGACGCCGCCGGGGACTATGCGGGCATCAAGCATCCCTCGCTGGTGGCCTCGCCGTCCGTGAGTTCGCCCGACTCGCACAACTCCGACAGCTCCGTGGAGGTGAGCAGTGTGCGTGGCAACCCGCTGTTGCAGCTGGCCGGTGGCAAGCACAATCCCAGTGGAGCTGCTGGCGCGGCTGGCGACGCTGGTGGCCAGCAGGCAACGGGGGGCACAGCTCCCGGTCGACCGCCGCAACAGTTGCGCAAGGATCTGAACCCGTTTCTGCCTTTGCCGTTCCCTGGGCTCGCCTCCATGCCGGTGATGCCGCCGCCCGCCTTCTTGCCCCCGTCGCATCTGCTCTTCCCCGGCTACCATCCTGCGCTCTACTCCCACCACCAGAGCCTGCTGAAGCCGACACCCGAGCAGCAGCAAGCCGCCGTGGCAGCCGCCGCTGTGCAGCATCTCTTCAACAGCAGCAACGCCGGCGGACAGCGCTTTGCCCCCCAGTTGCATGCCACCTCGCCGTTCGCCGGCCACAAGGAGGAGGCGGCCATCAGCCCCAATCACAACAACAACCACTTGATGCCCAACGGCGGCAAGTCGAGCACAACGCTCACAGCCGCCTCGAGTGCCGCCGACGAGCTGACGAAGCGCTTCTATCTGGACGCCGTGCTCAAGTCGCAGCAGCACAGCCCGCCTCCGCTGGCCACCAAGCTGCCGCCGCACAGCAAGCAGGACTACTCCATCTCGGCGCTGGTGACGCCCAACTCGGAGAGCGGGCGGGAGCGTGTGAAGAGCCGGCAGAGCAACGGCGAGGCGGAGGCCGAGGAGGAGGAGCGCAGTGATAAGGCAGCCGAGGAAGAGCACGATGTGGACGACAACGACGAGGAGGAGGAGGAGGATCTGGTGGTGTCCATGACGCCGCCTCGCTCGCCAGCACAACAGCTGCGAGAGCAGGAGCAACTGGAGCCGGAGCCGTTGCATGTGGAAAGCGCTGCGCAGGACAATCCCATAGATCTGAGCATGAAGACGACGGGCAGCTCGGGCAGCAGCTGCCAGGATGTGGACGCCGAGATCTACAGCGATAACGAGGCGGCGCCCGAGAAAGCGGAAGAGGAGCAGCAGCCACAAGAGACAGTGGATACAGCAGAGGAGAAGGAGGAGCAGGAGGATGAGGAGCAGCAGGAGGAGGATGCAGCGCAGCCAGAGCTGGAGGATAACTCAAGCGCGGAGACGGTCAAGACCAGTATTGAGCAATCGCACAAGCTCAACAACAACAACAACAACAGCAGCAGCAACAACAACAACAACAATAATAATAGTGATAACGAGGCGAGCGACAACATAAAGCGCAAACTGAACGAACTCATCCAGGAATCGAATGCCTCGAATAACTCGAAGCGTCTCCGACTGGAATCGCCGCCGAATCTGAGTGTTAAGTTGGCCACCTCAAACGCCCTCGATCTGACCACGAAGGTCTGACGATAGATGATCAAAAAACAGCCAACAGACAAAATGGCAACAATCATTTCTCGTCTTTTGACAACACTGTGCAACAAACATTTTGGCCGAGTTGCAATTTGCAAAAGATTTTAAACATTCGAATATTATTTTTGTTAATTAATACAAATTATTTTAGTGACAAAAACAATTTATTGAGATTCATATTTTTACTTTTATTTCTTTTTCATCATGCACAAAAACCAAAATACAAATTTATATGAAATATAAAATTATGTCATAATTTAATTCGTTACTATTTTATACAAAGCAATCAAAAATGCCAAATTGGAACAATTCAAATTGTCAACAGAAATGAAGCTGTAGACGAAATCTTTTGCGTTCAAAAATGTTGTTGCATAGTGTGATTTGTAGTATAGTATATGAAATGCCCTTAAATCAAACCGCGTCCCCGTGCCCCTTACCGCTATGCCAAATACAATTTTAAACAAAAAAAAAAAAACAAAAAATTAATACAGAAAAAAAAAAATAAGAACAACAGCAGCGAGAAGAGATCGAGATGTGAAGATCGCGCGTTCAATGTGAAGAACGCGGATCGTGCCGTTTTTAAAGATATTATCACATCGTTTAAAACAACTAACTAAATGGCAAATATATGCAAAAGGCGCCGCCGCCGAAAGACAGATTCAGAGAGGGAGATGCGGAATTAGCATATGTGAACCGAAAAGTATAACAAACGGCGCGAGAGTCGAGGCGAGTTCTCTTAATTAGATGCAGCGAATTATAAACAAATATCTCGGTTAGGATGAGTACGAGTATTTTAGAACGATGACAACAAAGAATGAAATCGAATCGAATCCAAATCGTATCGTTCCGAATCGATTCCAAATCAAATGAAATGAGACCAGCCTAAATTGTTGCAAATTATGCAAGACAGCTTATCTGTATCGTTTGCATAATATCATCGGATCGTCGTAGTGGAATTTATAATTTATAAGCAACGTTTTTCATCGTAGTATAGTTATATAGTATAGCATAATATCATTATTATTATTATACTACTTGTATTGTGTATCGCGAATAGAATACCTAAAGTTTCTTAATAGACATACCGACTATTCCAAGTATTTCATAGATCATAAATAAATGTATCTTCTTTATAGCGAATTTCAACTTTAAACTATTGTATTCGATGGCTTTAGTTCTCGAGTTATTAGTCACAATTAGCAAATTTGTATCTTTAGCCTTATACTATTATACCATTAATATATATAGCATATTTTAAATACATATTTAATAAATCAAATCAAAGCACCATGTTGTATAGCATAAATTATTATTATATTTGTATATTTTAGATCTATACTTTCGGTATACTATATTCTCTGTTTTCCTTCCCTTCATGCTTCTCGTATGCAAATCGTGCGCGACGCAACATGAAAAGAATAATAAAAAAACACAAAATACAACACAGAAACTGAGAAAAATATTATTGATATTAAATAAACACAAATAAATATTTAGATGAACGACTTTGATGGGCCTTTTTATCAGTTTTTGGGTGCGTTTAAAGCCATGAGGAAGTGGGTCAAAGAGCACATCAATATGTACATACTTATTATAAGCCCTCTGGTCTGGTATTTAACGACTCCGGCTAACTCGGTTAAGTCCATGGGAAAACTCCAAGGCAGGGAGTTGCTCTGGAGAAAGTGGAGCCTACGGAACGAGTGGAAAAATTACACTTCAGCTGGAAATACAATAGAAAAACTTATGGCAATGTGCGAGGGAAATAAGCAATAAATATATTTCGATTTATGAATATTTTAAATATAATATAGTTTAACTATTTAATGGTTAGACAATATGATGGCTAGAAATTAATGAAGGCAGTTGTTTAAAATTCATCATTTAATGGTCAAGCATTGAAAAAGTATTGTAAAGATATGTATATTTATTTTAAAAGATATATTAATTTATTTTATTTTCAAAGGATATTTATTAACTTTTAAAAAAGTATTTTCGAAAAAGTAAATAATTAAAATTTAACAGATATTTCAATCAATAAATTTTGTACTTCTGTTTTTCATAAATTCAATATGATTGCAATTATTTTTGTGCTACTCAATTCATTAGGCGCTGCTCTAGTTTCTCTGCGCCAATCAGCCTCATCGACGATCCGATGAGCGGCGTAGTATTTCAGTATCTTTCCGGTTTTATCTGCGAATCAGTCCCCAGACAGTTGTCAGCAAGTGCAAACTGCAGTTCGGCGAAAAGAATTCCCACACACAAAAGCTGCAAGCTCCAAAAGCGACCGATTTTCTCAGCTCCCAGGCTCTGAGGTTGAGTTCGGGGTAGCTCAGGAGCTGTTTGGTGCTGTGTCGATGTGCATACCAGAGGAGCCAATCAATCCGAAATCTATTTCAATCAATCTTTGCGTAATTGTAAATACTTTCAACATATTTCTCGCTTTTGCCTTGGGACTGACAGTTGGCGCGACGAGTTCGCGATGCGATTCAATGCGATTCAACGCGATGCGATGCGATGCGACGAGTCGACGGCAAATGGCGCGAAAATTATAGCAAATGCTTGAGCTTGAAATTGAAGAGAAGAGAGAAGAGAGAGGGAAGACAGTGAGACCTGAATTCGTTTCTATTTATTTCACACTTGAATTGATGCGCTGCAGCCGAGATTGACATTTTGCAAATGCTCACAGCATTTGCTCGCAGCTCGGGGCCAGCTTGATAGCTTGAAAGCAATTCCGGCGACTCAAGACTCGCGACTCGCGGCTCAGCGAAGACGGAAGACTAGAAGACTAGAAGACTGAAAGCCAGTCTCTGAAAGAGCCGATGATCGCAGACAGAAGCCAAGCGACAAATGCCGACTGCCATCGACTGCCGACTACCGGCTGCTGGGTGCAGTCTTGGCCGCTGCCAAAGAGACAAGACTTGACGAGTTGACGGGCAACCCGGCAGCGATCTCTGCTCACAGACCCTCCTGCACGGAGTGGGGGACAGGGGACAGGGGACGAGGTGCAGCGTCCCTAGGCGCATTGTCAGCACTGAATAGTAGTGCAAATAAATTTCAATTGCGAGACACATTCTCCCACTGACATTGTTTGACACCTTTGACTGCACACCAACACCAACACCAACACTCACACTCACACACACATCGATATCCAGCGAATTTGCATGCAAATGCGTTTAAGTTACTGACAGAGAGAAGAGGGGCTTGGAACCGTCTTCAGGCTTATTGTTTGATCTGCACAGATTGGCCAACACCCAGCAGCGTTTTCTGTAGTGCCGTTTTCTTTCTCTCCTCTTTCCATTTTGCTAACAAGCTGGCTAAAGCAGTTAAAAGTTAAGCGACGCGTCGTTTTATGCCTCATGGACGTGAGACGCACCCAGCTTCAGCTTCAGTTCCAGCTCCATCTCCGTCTCTGTCTCCTGCTACCAGCCTGAAAGTCAAATGCGACCTCATCTAATACTCCATTTATATGCTCCAAATCCATTAAGTGTTTCGCCGCTTTTATTTGCTACCCACACAAACAGTGAAGCGGGGGAGAGAGACGCAGGGGAAGGGGAAGGGGAATGCTGACTACACCCTAAACTCTTGTCGCGCATTTGGAACACTTTCCGCACCTACAACGTCAACAACAACAACAATAACTACGGTGGAACTTGCCAAAGTGCCATCAGCAATAATAACTTTTTTTACGGCAGAGACTACTCAGTTATTAATTGCCTTATTATAGAATCTATAGAATTTATTAGGCAAACATAAACCTTTAAGAAAGCTTTCAAATGTGACACTTGTTATAATATCACGATTAAATCCTATGAGCAATAATTTAATATATAAACATAAAATAGAATAAAAATATAAATAAAATAGATATTTATTGATTTCTTTTTGTTTAATAATTAACATAATTATTAATTAATAATAGATTTACAGATACAATTTTACTGATTTTTTTAGAAAGACCTTCGGCAATAATTTCGTTAAATAGTATGAACATAAATTGTAAATTTTTTGGTTTATGTTTAATTTAAAAATATATCCTTAGTTCGCAGAATTCGAATTTTTAATTTCACAAAATTTTTAATACTTTAAAAATAATACAAAAATAAAATAAAAATTATGGCTCTTGTTTAATTGAAAAATATTTCCCCAGTTTTATTTTGTCTTTAAGCCATGCCATCAAATCATTGAACAGCTCGGATTAGCGACAGTTCACTGTATAAGAAATGACACCAACGCTGCCAGACACTGGAGACTGGAACTCCCAGGTTGCCACACACACAGTACACGCATCATATGTTGCATGAAGCTGTAACGATTTGCTCCAAGCCCCAGTTTTTGTAGCATGCTGTGCGACTGTGTTTGTGTGTGTGTGAGAGTGTGTGCCAATATTAACACCTAACACCAAAGCT
The DNA here is from genome assembly GCA_963583835.1 of Drosophila immigrans. Taxonomy (NCBI): domain Eukaryota; kingdom Metazoa; phylum Arthropoda; class Insecta; order Diptera; family Drosophilidae; genus Drosophila; species Drosophila immigrans. Next base: position 21,783,278 of record OY757141.1, read on the forward strand.
ATGAACTGATCTGAAAGCAGACGATGATGATCATGATGATGATGCGTTGAAAGACTCGAAGACTACTTTTAATGCATTTAACAAGCATCGGTGATGGTGTGCGAGCACATCTATTGAACACTGTAATCAACACGCCCACACACTTGCAACGCCTTTCCAGTTGCCTGTTGCCAGTTGCCTGTTGCCAGTCGGACTATCCCCAGAAATGGCCAAAGACCATGTGACCATATGAAAGTGGCTCTCAACTGGGTTAACAGTTGCGCAAATGGAACGGAAGTCATTGAGGATAAGCGCATGAATTGGAATTGCACTTGGAATTGGAAGGGGGGAAAAGTTACGAGAGTGCGACAAAACACTTTCAGCAGCGCAATCTGCGGGGGAACAATTTATGAAAAGTGTTTAAAGCCAACCACGGAAAGGAAGGAGCTCAGGGGGAGATACACACAAACTATGCCCATATAAAGTGAAGGTGAGTCAATTTGTTTGGCAACCAGAAACACAAGTGCACGAAATTATATTCACAATTTTCACAAAAACTTCCTCAGGCCAACAATGTGAAGAAACCATTAGAATCATGCATAATTAAAAGTGATTATTTCGAACAAATAAAATATTATTTGGGCAATCTATGAAACAAATTAATATTAAATAGTTCCTAAGAACTAACATACACAAAACTATATTTTTAATAATAAATTATTTTGTTTGGTAGACATTGGAAAACTTCACGATTATTTAAAACATTTAATTCGTTTATCTATTTCAATCAAAGTGCTACATACGAGAGCTTATTAACTATGCCACTAGTCACTAATAATATTGAGTTAGACAAATTAAACTAAATTTGTTAATTAGATTGTTATATTTTTTAGCAGTTACCATTACTATTACTTTCTAAATTATTAAATTTTAATTAAATAATTCATAAATATTCCAAAATGATCATGTGCTTATATATAATAATTGAACTTTGAAATTGATAAGGTTCTTAAACAAATATTAAAAACAAATAACAATTTTACCAATAATATACAAGCATTCAAATATCAAATAACACTCTGATATTAATTATACGTAAGTTCCACTATTAAACCAACAAAATAATCGATTTTCAAGATTCAAGAGTCAACTCAAATGACAACTATATTAAAGATTGTATTTCGAATGACAGACTTTAGAAATTAATAAACAATTATAGTTTTTATTTGGAGGCAGACAGACAGTGTCAGAAATATGAAGTAGCTGCACTCAGCATCAGTATTAACATATTGATCACATTAAACGAAAACGCGATTAGAGACGCGAACAGTTCTTCAAGGCGTTTCCCAGTTCCCAGACAGAGACACAGCAACAACAAAAGCCACAGTTGATGATGGAGATGGAGATGAGGATGGAGATGGAGATGACGATGGAGACGGAGATGTGGCTAGAGTCACAGCCTAAATGCCGCTAAGTGCCAAAATGACAAGCATGGCAAAACGGTGGGGGATTTGGTGGGTTGGCTAGCTGGCTAGCTGAAGCTGAAGCTGAAGCTGATGGTGATGGTGATGCTGATGATGATGGTGGTGAGCTGGTGGTTGGCATGACTTTGCTCAATGCCAGGCGCGCATACCATGGCCACATTAACTACTCCATAAAAGGTGTAAAGAAATCACTTAAGTACTTGTATGTCACTCCTTTGTCAAAGTAAATCATAGTGCGGTACCGTCCGGACGGGTTTTTATAGCCAGTCAGGCCAGCAGACAACAACACAACAACACAAAAACCCCAAAACCAAGAGCCAAAAGATACAGATGGAGATAGAGCTTCACACAGCAGCCAAAAGAGCTGAGCTGTGAGCTGTGAGCTCTGAGTGTTTGTCGGACACATATATATATATACAATCTATATAAATATGTGTAAGTATAAAATATAGGCGTAGAATGCTTTGGGTTATAAAGAATAAACGGGGGAGTTTTATTGACAGCCGCAATTACCACATAATCATGCAACAAATATGATGCTTGGATGGCAGGCAGCACGTTGATGACGCTGCGTTGTGTTGGCAGCTAGATAGACCATGAAGTAGTCCCAGCCGAAACGTGCTGATCCATTACGGCTCGAAGGAGGGCAGGGAGGGCGGTAGGGAGTGTAACAAAGCGACAATCACAGCACAGCACAACAGCACACCAGCTACATTTTGTCTAGACTTATTGAGTGATCGTGGCAGGAGCCAAGACCAACAACCACAAGAAGGCGCAGCCGTTTTTTTAATGGGGTGGCAATCACTTGGACAAGCAGACAGATCGACCAAGTCGGACAACAACAACAACAACAACAGCAACAACAACGGGAGGAGAGCTGCCGCCTGCTCGCTCTGGGACCCAAAGCCAACATCAAATTATGGTCAAGAGGCAGCAGAGTTGGCAACGGGCCCGCTGCAGTTGCAAGTTGCCAGTTGCCAGCAGTCAGCAGCCTCGTTTTGTGCTCTGAACTGGGTTGGCAGATACTTAAGAAATATGTTATTAAATAATAATGGAGTGCGTGGTTAATAGATACAACAGGCAACCATGCAACCAGCAACCAGCAAACTTGCAACCAGGCAAACTCAACTGTGTTGCAGTCGCAGTCGCTGCCACAGTGTGAAAGAAGTGTGCGGCCCCCTTGGCGCAATCATTGTTAACAATCAATTAAGGAAATAAGTTGTTTATAAAATGTTGCTATTACTTTTTGAACTGAACGGAGCTACCATAAATACGCCTAAGTATGGGTTCTCCTCGCCTCAATCTCCACAGACATTTACACTCGACAACAATTTCAGAAATTCTCCCCAACACATTGTTCCAGCACATTTTCGAAAGTGCCGCAGCAAATGGGTCAAATTTACTGCTTTGGACCAATTACGATATAATGAAATTCTCTTTTCAGTTCAGTTCTCATAAATATTTTAATATGGGATATATTTCAAATTTTAAACTATTATTAAAATATTTAATTTACTTTATTTCACATAAATACCACTTTTAATTAGTTTTTAAATAATATTTTTGCCAAATGCCTCACAACCAGTGACATTTTTATATAAGTTTGTTTCGTTTTAAATAAATTATAAATTTATAAAATAAATAAATAATTATATGAGCTGCAGAACACAGATGAAGTAATCAAAAATTTAATATATAAATATGCTATGCAATAAAAGTTAATTGTTGAGGACAGCGAGAAGCAGCATTATATTCAATATATAAAATAGAGGGTAATAAACTCATATCAAAACTGCTTTGATCTTTAAAAAAAAAGGTTAAAAAATAAATATGAAGTGTTATGAAACTCTCAAGTTGTAACCCACACTAAAAGTATTCGATCCATGCGAAAATAAAGATGCTGTCGTTAAAAATGGTTATAATTTTTCCCAACACCTGGCAATTTTTTAACAACATCTTTCTTGCCATAATTTTCAAAAATTTAATTTTTATTTGCCACAAAAAACACCCGGCCAATTAGTTAAGGAAAGCAAATAGATTTCTATTTTATAGGCTCGTGATTGCCAAGATTTTATTAGCCTCCACTGAAAAAGTCGTGTTTCGGATGTTTATGGGTTACGGAATTTGTTGAACAGTGTTTGATTTGCAGCCTAGAGTAAATGGAGAAGAAGAAGACGGACAATCAATTTGGGGCTGCTTTGGCTCTTGGCGAAAATGTTTTAATTAATGTGCGTGTGGTAGACAGTTAATGAAACTGTTATAGTTCTACATGTGACTACTATACTCGGACATAATATTGCCATATACGCCGAGCTGGCATAGAAGAGTTTATTAACCTTCCCCTTGTTAAAGACAATGCGACTCGACGCGATCCAAAAAAGGGCCCCGCTTTGCGCTGCGATCTGCGATCTGCGAAAGATCATTAATCAAGACACCCAGCAGGTGCGGGTCCAAGTTTTTGGTAGTAGCACAGACAGAAACAGAGAGAGACTCTGACGACTACCGAACTGTACTACGAGCATTACTTTGACTCCATCGGCTGCGAGTTGGCGGTCAAGTTGGAGCTCCTCGCTCCATACATGATTAGTGGCGGTGGCTACTTTAATGAGCGTTAACTGCGCCTCCAAAGTTCATTAAGTGCAGTCGACGAGGCGAACACATGGCGTATGATTGATGCGCGCACATTTGTTCGCCAAACGGTTCAGTTGGGCTTCGGTTCGGTCCGGTCCGGTTCGGTTCGGTTCGGCTCGGAAAATGCAGTGCCAAAATTGGCGTTTAAATGAAAAACATTAATCAACATTCAAGTCAACTCATCAGATTTTCAGCAGAGTTCTTTGTGCAATTTGCATTGCTTTGATTCTGTTACTTTTCTTCTCAATGCGGAAACTCAGCCAAAATCTTTGGGCTTTGTCTGCCACACACACAAAGACACGAACGTATTCACCTGGGGCAGCGCATGTGGCATTAATTTTGATTAATGGCCAAAATTGCTGACCATTTTCGAAAAGATTTTTAATTGTTTTCAAATCGGCGAAGAGGGCGAGTCGAGTTGAGTCGCGTCGCATCGCGTCTCTAAACTGCGCGTTCTACAAATAATTATAAGCAGTTTTTAATGATAATAATAAAAAAGAGTCAAACAAAAGCTTTGTTGGCAGCAGCACTAATTGTTACAGATCTGGCGAAGAGGCGCACAACTTGCTACCAGTTCTGACCCCCAGGGCCAATTTTTCTATTTTTCTATTTGTCTATTTCTCGGCAGGTCTCTTAAGTCTATATATACTTATTTCTCCAGCTTCTGCTTCGGCTTCTGCCCGCTCTTCTCATCATTTGTTATTCAATTCATAAAAGCAAGTGCCGCTAAATGGCCGAAAGGGGTTCGACACATGGAGGGAGACCGAACCAAAGCACGCGCTAAACACAAAAGAGCTCCAAAACAATTAACAAAAGTTCAGAAAACTGCCACTAAAAGCGTATTTAAAGTATAATGACGGCACTGCTGGCGGACAAAGGGGAAAGCTGCAGTTTCAATTAATCGATAGTTTAGTTATCGACGGAGTTATCGTTGCTCAATATTTCTCTAAACAAAAATTTGAAGAACCTATCGAGAGTAAGTCGATTTAATCGAAATATAATGGCAAATCCTTTATTTCAAAGTGAATTGAAAATTGATTAAATTGTATCTCATGCAGATCTGTAATATTCGTTTTTTTATATGGTATATTCTTTAGACCATATAATAATAAATAAAATACACAACACCTGATTACTTTTAGTTTTGGAAACGTGGTAAACTTCATTATTTGACCAATTTCGCAATAAAATATGAACATAAAATATTGTCGAGTTTTTGTGTTGCTTATAATCGAATTTGAGTAAATCACCATTTTCGCTTTTTTGAAAGTACTCTTACTTAGTATTTTACTCTTTGAAATGCAAGGTAAGACCCCACAAATATGAATATGCTAAAAAGGATATCTATTTATCTATCTTCAAACAAAAAATGATGAATATTGGAATTGTTGTCATATATAGTAAAGTGTTTAATAGCAATTGAAAACTATTTATAAAATGCGAGATGTAATTATTTAAAATTAAATATAATAAAATAAATAACTATGATCAAATGAAATTTTGATTTTTGCATAGACTAAAACATATTATATTTATTAATTTATTGCTGAAGTTGGAGTATTTTATTACACAAAACCAAAAACATTCAACAAATTTTCACAACATTTAGTTAATTTTAAGGTCAAGACTTATTTAGGCCCTATAAAAATATTACAAACAAAGAGATTATTTCAATTACAAATGTATGAATAACGAACAACGTGTAAAGCCAACTTTTAAATTAATATTCTACCAGAACTTTATTCGATCGCCTATAATCAATTATTGCTGGTAAAACTGCAAATGGAATTGATATAAAACTAAATTGGCCATTAGAAGATTGTAGGTCAAGCCCCGTGGTAGACTTCGAGTGTATTATGAGAACTTAAGGTATTTAAATGTAGCCATGAAGCCCAACATTTCAATCCATTAAAACTTGTTGATTGTTCTTAATTGCTGCACAGCAGAGTGCGAAAGAGAGGGAACAGCGACTTTGCTGTAGATCCCGCGCACCAAAAACATTTTCGAAACGAGAAAAAGCATTCTCGAAATGCATTTAAAACCAAAAAGAAGGCAGTCGAATGGTGGGGAGCTGCTGGCCTGCTCTGGCAGAATGCTGTAAATTCCATAAATCTGTCAAGCGAGCGCAACGTCTGCACTTGTTCGGTTGGCCAGGCCAGCGCCTTTGCAAATCTTGACATGTGAAATACGCAGATTTGCCGAGTTTTATGGGCCGCTCGCAGACAATGCCCAATGAGAGCGCGACAGACGCAGCAGAGGCGGGGAGGGGCGGGGGGCAAAAGGGAAGAAGACGCACGCGTTGCAAAAGCAAAGCGGCAGCAACATTCCGGGGCAGCATTCGCCCAGTGCCATAAACTTGGCCAAAGCGCAAAAGAAAAGCGGCTGCCTTTTGAAAGTGGCGGCAACGGCAACACGTGCAGAGATGAGCATGATGATGACCCGGCCACTTGAACCGACTGACTGACTGACTGACTGAATGACTGGATGGATGGATTGATGGATTGTTGCTTTGGTGGCATCGTCCAGTCGCAGTCGCAGTGCAAATGAAGACCTGTGTGCCGTCTCAGCCTGGCCTCGGCCACTTGTTGCAACTACAGTCGGCATCGGCAGCGGCACCAAAAAGCACCGAAAAGCTAATTTAAAGCAATTTAGTTTGAACGCGCGCGCATTTCCATGCCACGGTCAGACGGCGAGCAGGAGGGCGGGAGAGCTGGAAAGGGGGGAAGCTGCACGAAATGAGGCTGAATGATGCACGGCAACAACGACAACAACGACAACGATGCAACAGCATTGCAACAACTTTTGCCGGACGGACATTTATTTATTATATCAATGCAACAAGCAGCAACAACTGCAACTGCAACTGCGACTGCAACTGCGACTGTTGTTGTGGCAATTGCAGTTGCAACTCTGATGGCCATGAGTTGATAGCCCGTCATAGCCGCATTGACACAATGGGCCTCCAAAAAGCTGCAACTGCCGCAACATTCACTTCACTGCACTCCACCAACATTGACTCTGCACCACCTTCGTCGTCGTCGTCGCCGTCGTCGTCGTCGCCTTCGCCTATTGCCGCCTCAATTATTCGATTAGAAATTCCGTTAGACAGACGCCGACGGTAGAGACCTTTGTGATGCATGTTACCTGAACTTGAACCCTCTGCCTGAGCCTCTCTCTGCTGCCTTCCTTGCCGGCTCGCTGACAGGCTACCAAACTTGGCCCAGCTCCACTGAACCCAGAGCACACACCACACATCACACTCACATCTCCACACACATGAACACGAGCATGTGCTTGAACATGAGCTGGGAGAACTGTGAACGCCCCCACAAAAGAACTGAAATATTAGTGCAGAAGTGAACCTGTGAACCCAGAGACACAGCCACAGAGGCAAAAGCACAGCTTTAAATACTCTAACATATATTTGAATTTGGAGGATTCCTAAAAATGCATATACATATATTAAAATGTATATTAATGTATTATTAATTATTTAATTATTATTTTTAATTTAATCAAAGTTATTTATGTAAATAAAATACTCTTTCGATGTTTTATTAACATTACATTTTTTATTGATTTATATATTTTTTTTTTTTACTATTTGTAGTCACTACCATTATATATTAAATTTGTGTAAGATAACACATAAAATTTTTCAAAATTTTTCAGCTATAATACAATTATTAACGACACTATTTCTATCTATATTTCCACATTTTTAAATAAGTAAATATATCTAATTCATGAATTCATAGAAATGTATATAAAAATCTTCTACAATTCTTTTAGCTTTCAAAAATTATAAAATTTTTAAAATTGCTGTCATTGATCATTTATGAATTTGCCATTTTTCTATTATTAAAATTGTAGTTACTACTTATAGAAAATATGTTCTCTAAATTTATTTCATGTTTTCTCTTCTTCATTTTTTTTTTATATGCTTCTCATTATATAAGTCGAAGAACTTTTTGTGTTTCTTGCGCAATTTGGAATTTAGTAATTCGTCTCAAGTTCTTCTGGGCGAATCGTAGCTGCGATGATGAATTGGCGGTCAGCGTTCGTTTGCTTGAACCTGTTGCCAGGTCGTATACTTAATGGCCATCCTTATGGCTCAGTCCAAATGTTATAATTATTGTTGCTCGTAAAAATAGAAGCCAATACCGTAAGTTCGTTACTCAAGTCTTTTGTTATGCGCTCTGCACTTTAAACTCCAGACAAAGCCATGCCTATTGCCATGTCTCTCTCTCTCTCTCTCTCTGGGTCTAGGACTTGCAGCAGTCGTAACAAAAGCGTAACCAAGTGAACTTTATTTAGCTATTTCCAATTTGGGTAGCACTTAAAATTTAAAAACTTAAAAATTAATTAAATCCAATTGTTATTAGCCTGTTGATGTGTTAATTGGCCAGAAGCTTTGATGCTTTTAGTTAATTACAATTTTAACAGTTGCAAGTGCAACGACATGAAAGTTGAGTACATTTATTTTGAAATATTGCCAAAAACGTTCTTTAGGTCTTTAAAAAGTTTTCTCAAGCAGTCAATGGGTTTCAATGACCTTAACGATTTAAACTTTTGGCAGAGCGGAGCAAACAATCAAATCAACTGTGAACTACTTAAAATCAGACACTAAAAACCAACGAAAAGGCAAAAGAATCAAATTGCTTTGTCGCTACCTCAGTTGCCTGGTTGCCCAGTTGTTTTTTTTGTTTGTGGTTGGCAACCAAACTGCAGGGCTAATGAACCAATTACTAGTTGAGGCCATAAAACAGACAGCGAATGCGAGCATTCTCTGCGAATCGAGATGGCTAGAGGGGCAGAGGGGTAGATGGGCAGAGGGAGGGCAGAGAAGCCGCACTAGAATTCCCACCAAAGTGAGGCAAGTAACAAAACGGCTAAACGATAGCGATGGCAACAACAACGGCAACGGCATCGACTGGAAATCATGGCTGACCTCTATCTTTGGACAAAAGCCCAACTAAAATGAAACCGAAATGCAGCTGAGAGTCTCAACTAGACCGACATTAAAGAGCCGAGGACAAGGCAAAGGCAAAGGCAACGGCAACGGCAACAACGGCCAAACACTAAAGAAGAAGTTGCCTCAAGGCAACTGCAGTAACAACATCGGCATCAGCATCGACTGCAAGATCGATTCAAAGCACGAAAAATGCGCCTCCACAAAAAGATATTGCGACTGTCATAAAACAATATTATTGGCATTATTACATTTAAGTGTTGACAGCATAATAAAATAATTGTCGACAGACAATTTACAACAACAACTCGCACAACTCGTGGCGAAACCCAAGTCATGGACTCTCAATCGATTCTTGTATCCGCACTGTGGGAAGACAGCACAGCGGAGGGTGGAAGGAGGGGGCGGGGAAGGGGAGGTCATATCGTTGTCGTTTCCCATGTAAAACACTTTTAAAAATCACACTCACAACTCAAGCCGAATGCAAAGTGCAACAAGTCATCAGGCGCTTTACAGATCTTTCATAAAACCAAATCTCACTGCCTGGACTTTTGCAGTCCGTTTGAAGATCAAAAGAATTGTGCGGCTCACAGAGCGAGAGAGAGAGAGAAAGAGGGAGAGAGAACTTCGACTCCCGATGCTCATTCATATAATTCACCCTCATTTCATAATAAATTGCTCTCAATTGATCACGACAATCGACAGCGATGAAAAGTCATGCCAAAGTTGACTCGGCATCTGGAAAAACGCAGCTCAACCGAAAAAGGGGAAAGGGGGGAAGAGGGTGTGAAACATACGGCGAAAAACGAGAAAAGCGAAAACGTAACACGAAACACGCTGCAAAACAAACCAAAAAAAAAAATTAACTTTAAATTGGCAAAGGCAACATCGTCGTTGGCATCGCTTGCGATAGTTGCCGCGGCGTCAAGTTGTAGGTGCAACAAGCGTCTCGAACTGGACATCGTCCCTCGACGGCCTTCCCTTCTTAACTTGGCAAATAAGTCATATGGCAATACGAACGTGGCCAAAGGTTTTCGGCATAGGAAATTGCTCCAATATTTTTTGTCGAGGCAGCCTCTGATTGCCAATATTGCAGCCTGCTCCTCTCCAGCTCCTCCTCGTCATCGTCATCTAGAGGCTGCAAGCTGAGCTTAGCCCGCAGGAAATCGCCATCATCTCCGGTTGAAACAGTTGGCAGTGTGGATTGATGATGAATTATGTAGAGCACGAAATCCGAACTCTATTGCTTGCTCACCAGAGCTGAGTGCTGACTGGTTGAGTGGTTGAGTGGTTGGTGGTGCTGCTGCTGGTGGTGCAACTGCTGCTGGTGGCTGGTGTGGGAGTTGTGCTGATTTGGCAGCGCTGCTCACGAACTCGTTCAGGAATTTTAATGAAAAAATATACAAAATAAAACGAGTAACTAAAAGTAACAATTGTGAGTAATGTCAAAAGGAAATTTTGAATTGCCAGCAAAATATTCAAAATTAAATGATTCGCGATTTTGACAGTGAAAAAGCAAATTGTCAAAAGCGCATCGAATTTTTTTGTTGTATATAAAATTAAAAATAAAACGAATAACCAAAAAACAATTGTGAGTAATGTCAAAAGGAAATTACAAATTACCACTTAATATTCGACATTCAATCATTCATATTTACATTGAAAAAGTGTTAAGTTAACCACAGTAAATTGTCTAAGAAATAATTAAATTATTTCTTTACCTTTTTGAATAGATTTTCAGACAATCAGCTGTTTTACTTGGGTGCCTGATTTGATTCCCTACAGCTGTAGAGTACTACACTTAATTACTACAATTTTTAAATACATCCACTAAATATATAATATAGCGAAATAAAGATACTATAACATTTAAAACATAAATAGATTTTGTTTTTATTATCGTCATAATTATTATTATTTGACTTGCAATTTTACATATAAATAATTTCGTGCAAATTTGTAACTTAGGAGAAAAAATTTCTTTAAATTTTGGTATATTATTAATAATATCTATATTATATTATATGAATCTTGTTTTACAAATACAATTTTTAAAACGGGCTTGTTTGGTGACAGATTTCAAATTTCATACTACATATTCCAATTAATGATTAACACAAATTAATTTATATTCACGGTTGACAAATTTTGTTCTTAACAAAGCAAAATTCATTATTTTAAATTTATACAAAAGAGCATTGAGCTTGAATTTGAATTGTTAATTGCAGTTTTGGACAAAAACTTACGTAGCTGTGACATCAATTTAAAGATTGGCATTCGTGAGGCGTTGTCCAAGCTCTGATCATCAGATTGTCGGAGTGTGGAACTATGCCAAAGTGAAACCGTTACCCCGCTTACTGTACGGCAGTCGTAGTTGCTGTGTGGCTTTGTTATTAGTGGTAATAACCGCGGGACACAGTCAACGTCGTCACCACGCACCAGCGACACCAACACCATCAAAACACCAGCATCACAACCAGGAGCAACTGGGAAGCTGAGGTTGAAGCTGAGGCTGAGGCTGAGGCTGAAGATGCCACGGTGAACCCACATGCACTTTGCGGTAAATGAAGTCTCGCTGCGGCACCGAATTGTGTTATCAAGTCATGGGAATTGCCCTGCATGCCTAGAGACCCATACGGGCCATGGAAATTGTGCAAAAAACCATAGCTGAAAACAGAAGAGAATTTGTACAGGTAGCCGCTATGCGAGAAAAACCCAATGAAAAACTCGTTAGAGTGGCCCACTGCGTGTGAGTGGAGCCAAAACTGCAATCCACGGTGCCACACTGTCCAGTGCACAACACACACACACACACACTCACACACACCGACACTCTCGAACACTGGCTGCATTATTTCACCAAATCATTTCATGCCACATTAATCCACTTTACCATCATCATCATCTGCGTCGTCGTCGTCGTCTTCGCTTGGACATCAGCAAGCAGCCAACACGATCCATAGTCCGAAATCTACAACGTCTGGGAACTTTCCTGACGACTACGACGACGTGTGCCTAGAGGGTGTCAATTGTTGCATATGCAGACGAAAAATTGCAATTTGTATGCGCCGTTTTGGGGGCTGTGTTTTCATACCCTGTACGCAATAAATGTGCAATCAAGAGGGTATATAAGTAAAGCGTGTTATAAAAAGTATCAATTATTTCTCCCATTTAATCAAAAATTCATTCCTAATATAAAATACAAGTATTTAACAACAACAAGATTTTTTCATACAACAAAATCAACAATAATAAAAAGTTTATATTCTCTAGATTATAACACACACAAAAAAAAGAGAAAACTATTTAAATAAAAAGCATGTCATACAAAATATTTTGTAATTCATATTATGTTATTATTTTAAATGTTAATTCCATACAACATTTTCATAAGAATTCATATCCAAAAATAAATAGCTTATATTGTATCTCGAAAGTCGTAAAATGATTATTTAAGAAACACAACAACTATTAATAAAATAAAGTCAACATAACATTTACTAGTAAAAAGTTGTATTCAAAGTTGTATATAATGAAAAGTTGATATTAACTTCCTGGATAATATTTCATTACAAAAATAAAATAAATATAAAAAGGAACTTTTTTTTAATTTTTTGTAATATTAAGTTCAATAATAATTTAATCAAGAAAGCATATTCAAACATCAATAGCTTATAAGTTATCTCCAAAGCAGCAATATTCATATTTAAGCATGACAACTTTTCATGAAACAAAGTCTTCAAAGCCGTATTTAAATTTAAATTATAATAAGTATCTGATTCACTTCACTCAAAAGGCAACCAACTATAAAGAATTATAACAAACAATATTTACAGGGTATTTTGTCGGCTCTGTTTGCATCGCTGTGGCCATTGCACAGTTGGCATGTGTTGGAGTAGATCATTCGAGCTATGAGTGTTGAATACTGAGCTCAATTTACTATTAGCGTGACTTTTGGGTTAGTTTTTCTATTCGTCATGCAAAGCAGTGCTTATTGGCGGCGTTTGCAGTCAACCCCTCCTCCCCCGGTCACCCTCTCTTTGCACTTGGGGCCAAATGTCCGTCGTCGTCATCGTCGTTTTAAGTGTTTTATTGCAGCAAGTGATCTTCTATAAACCATAAGCTGCAAAACTGAAACCACATTTACATCCCCGGGAGAGCTCTATAATTTTGTTGCCCGATATTCGGCATAGATGATAGATGATGCTGGGCTGGGAATTGGCACAGTAATCAAATCCCGATGCCCAGCAAATGTAAACACGAGAGCCCGACCACAAGCAGAGCATCTGCATCATCATAAAGATTCCACAAACAGCATTCGACAGCTTTTATGATGTTCGTAAATTTGTAGTTTCAGATGTAACACAAATTCTTCCATGTAATAGCTCAGAAGAAAGGAAAATCCATAGGGACACTTTCAACAAATTTCCTTTACAGTAAATATCTTTTCAGAAAATAAGCTGAAATCTATTTTCTTTACATTTTTGTTTGAAAATTAAGATATGTAAATTCAATGTAATTGGTTTTTGCATTAAAAGTATATACTAAAATAAGAGATTAAATTAATTACCATAAATCAATTCGCAGATTGAAAAGAAACGTTGAAAAAAAGCTACTTAAATTTATAATGTGGCAATTTAAATAAGCTTGCATGTGTTCGATTAAATGTTAAAGTAACAACTTTTTAAATGGAGTGATTAAGTAAGCACATGTTATTGTCAATGTAGTTTTAAGCCAATTTTGTTGTTTGTGAGTTGATTGAGTTTGACACAGATTTTCGGACTCTTTATTGCATATCGATTAAAAGTGCTTTCGCATAAGTAATGTTGAATAATTTGAATCGATCGATCCCGGAGAGTCGAAACACCAACCCAATTTACAGTCAGCAGTTTTATTGCGATCAATTCTGGCAGCGCAATTTGCTGTTGCTGCGAAAGAACTGCAAGTGATATGGTGTGTATAGCGTCTGTGGCTGCGTCGGATGCTGACGATAATGAATGTAGAACAACGTGCAGAACATAAAACTGATTGATCGTTACAAGCTTTTATTAAGTCATAGAGCTTGGCTGGTTAGCTGATTGGTTGGCTGGTTGGCTGGTTTCCTTTTTTAGTTGGATCTGTTGATCATATGTAATTTATTTGTCATATCACGTGTTAAACATTTAACAACTCGTGGGCTAGGCCCGGGCCCCATAACCGGAGGCGAACAAGTGCACCACAAATCGAATGAAAAACCAAAGAAAATGAAAAATATATTTGCACAAAGATCAATCTTGTGGCTTTACCTGGAGCAGTAAGAAAAGCAAAGCAATAAGTCAAAACAATGGCCTGTCGCCAATGTCGTCGTCGTCGTCGATGGTGATGATGACGATGATCATCATCATCATTGTTGTTGTCTACAACGTTGTCGTCATCATTGTGGAGTCTGCAGCTCCGTTTGACTGGGCAGTCAGTCAGCTTGAAGATTAGCCTTTGGTGAGCATGCTAAACGAGTTGAATGAGTCGGGAATGAGACAGTAATGGGGCTTCTTACTTCGCCTGGGATCGTACTCGGACGGAGACTAAGACAACAGCCAACTGGGCTCTGCTCTGGGGCTGTTGTGGGCCTGCGTGGGTGGAATCGTGGTAACAGGAGACGACACTGATTGTTCCATTCAGTCGTCGTCGAGCCGACTCGAGTGCAGTCTGCAGTCTTCAGTCTACACGGCTTGGAGTTAGAAAGATGTGAGAGCCCAGATATGACATTTTGAATAGCGCTCAAGTGTGTTAGAAAGTGAGACAGAAGGTCAGCCAATGAACCCAACTAGATTTTCATTTGGAAATTGACTTGCTATTAGCTCCAACCTGCTGGTATCACATTCTAATTAAGCTCAAATAAACTACTATTGATTAGACGATTATATAAATAGATTAAAGTCCAATTTATAAATTTGAATAGCGTTTGGCTTAAGTTACCACATTTGTCTATTTCAAAATATAAATAGGAATTTAGCTATACAAAAATCTAATCAGTATACCAAATCTTGGATTTGTAAACTTGAGAGTTTGTTTTAGGAATATTAAAAGGACCTTCATTTATTTTATAATTGTGAAAATAAATTACTTTTCAAATAAATCTAAAAGAGATTTGATACAATAAATAAATTAATTACTATTCAAAAAAAAAATGGCAGAGATTAAAAGTCATCGTAAGCAATTTTATTGTTAGTAAGCAAAATTAATCAATGAATCAATGAGTTTCTTTTAGGACTGAAATTATATTATTATTCATAAGTTAAAAATTTGTTTTGTACACTTATGTTAGTATTCAAATAAAGCTTGCAGAATAATAATATATTATATTTAATGTTATATTTATCTCATATTCAACAAATCCCTAAAATTATAGCAATTTAATATTTGATTAGTATTATTATTTGCATTAACATAAGAATATAATATATTTGCTTATTATAAAAATGCGTTAATATTTTAATTTCTAATTTGGCTTAATAATATAATTAATTTTACATCACACTTCTTAAGTAAGTGTATCTGCAACGATCTTAATTCAACTATCAGCTTTATTTCGTATAGGTATTATTTGGATTAACCATTGAGCATTAGAAGCGTTTTCCCAGAGGTAGTTCTAACCAAAAATCAAGGCTATTTGGCGTGCTCTGAACTTGATGCGCCTCCCGATAGATCAAAATCGCATGCGATGCATATTGATGTGCCAAATCCGACAGCACCACCGGCAAAGGCAATGCAATTACAATGCCACAATGTAGTCCAGTGGGAGGCAGACGTGTGCTTCTGGAGCTGGAGCTGGAGTTGGAGCCTGCTCTGGTTTGGTCATTCACACGTCTTGTTAGCGCGTCTTAATAAATTGCACGCAATCAACTGGCGCGCTTAGCTCCATTTAAGTGAGGCAGAGCGAGTAAATCTTGGCGAGAGCACAGCGAGAGGACCACAGCAGGTGGTGCGCCATGGAACGACGACTTTTACTTATGGCAGCAGCAGCAGCAGCAGACTGGGGAGAGATGAACGTGCAACGTGCTGCACACAAGCGAGAGGCAGCCACCAGCCGGTAGGTAATTGATTGCGCTTCAATTGCAATTACCGGACCAAGGCGAATCTCCACTTCGGAGTGGATCGAAGAAGGCGCCTCGCATCGCAGCAGCGAAGAGAAAAACTTGTAATTGTGTCGTAATAATGCGATCTTCGCCTGCAGCAGTTGCATGTTGCACGTTACACGTTGCAAGTTGGCGACACATTTAGCCCACATGCTGGCGCCACCTATGAGTCGTATTTGCAAATACTTCAGCTCACATCTTAAGCTAATCTCAGCAGCATTCCCACGCAGCCTCTCTTCCTCTCTCTCTCACTCGGTTGCATTTGCAGACAACACCTCGACTTTTGGCTAAATTAAACTTCTTTATTTCAATTAAATATCTGTCTGTCTGAGCTGTCTGTCAGTTTGTCATCGCCGTGCCCATATGTGTGGCAAGGCACACGACGCTTGCCACAAAACCAAAACAAATCAAAAAGCAAACCAACCAACAAAACGGGATTGGGACTGCGAATGGGAATGGGAACAACGCGAGCAATGAGCTGCCTTTAACTTTATTGGGCTTGGGCTCTGCTCTGCTCTGCTCTTGGTCTCTGATCTCAGTCACAGTCTCCATCACAGTTGCAGTTGCAGACTTGGCAATTGTTGCTGTTGCTTGTAACCTCACCTTTAACATCCCACATGCGTCGTCAGTCGTTTTTTCTCATTTGCCAGACTTGCTTGCCAATTCTATTTCTCTTTAAGCTTTTCAAAATACCCTACGTAATGCGCATAATGTGCTCAGGTGAGCTTTTAAGCTGCTAAACAGCTTTTGTAACCGATCTGCATAATTGAAATATCAATTTATAGAGCTTAACGCGATCAGACGTCCCACAGTATAGTTTATAAGCCTACCAAGCCGAAAATGTGAGAGCTTTTAAAACTGCCATGTGACTGCAAACGTTTACGAATGGAGTAAAAAGAGGAAAGCAGAAGGAAATGTGCTCTCGAGAGGGAAACTTATATAAACGTAACATTATTTATTTTAATAAGTTTTTAATACTTGAGAGAATAACGATAGAGGGTTATATATTTTGTATTATTTTATTTGCTTATTTGGTTTGCAGCAGAGTTGGTTTTTTGATGATTAGAAGTATAAGCAATCTATAGTAGGTATTTGAGATTACCTTTTTTTTAAATTTAATTTTAAGAAAAAACAGAGCATACGCAAAGTAAAGTTGATATATTGAATAACATTCATAAAGACAAATAAGAATAAATATTTTAAGTATAACTTTATTTTGCATATATCGTAATAGTTGAAGTAGAGTTAGTTTTTTGAAGATTCAGTAAACAATTTAAATTTGGTATATTGCATTAATTTTGTTGTATTATTTTTATAAAGAATAAAATTAATTTCGATTAGCTGATATCATTTATTTTTTTCCACCAAAATTATATTATTTTATATATTCTCGATATCCTAAACATTGTACTTCAATATGTCGCTCTATGAAGCGTCAGTTGCACAGTGCATTTGCTGGTCTGCGTTGATTTGCATGCCGTCTGCACCTTTTGTGGTCTGCCGTGGCTCTCGTTGTGCAGCCACATGCTGCAAAGCCGCATGCAACACGTCATCCGCTGGCAAGGCGGCCCTCTGGGCATGTCAGCTAAGTCCAATTGTCAATTAAGTCAAATGCAAGCGCTTAATAAACCAAGTAAATCAACTATTACGATATAATTTGATCAAAACTTATTGCTGCAGTTTTTTGTTTGTTTGAGTTTTCAGAGTTTTGCCACCAAATCAGAGTGCAAGAATAATGATGATGATTATGATTATGTCTCGGCTCAACGCGGTGGGCGTAACGTGGGCAGTTCAATGAGTTTCAAGTGGAGCTACCGTTGCCGAAGAGGTGTGTGTGAGAGTGAGTGTGCGAGTGTGTTTGTTAGCGTTTAATTAGCTTGGCGAAGCCTTGAGCTCAATCTGTGTATGCAATAAAAAAGTGCAACATTTTGTCTATTTTTGGTCTGGGTGGCCCCACAGGGCACACACACACACACACTTTACACACACACGCTGTCTGACAGGAAGTTTGCCACACGCAATCAGCAGAAAAGCTGAAGAAGACTTCACACTAGGCCGAGTGCACACAGGTCGCGATTCTCGACTCTCCGACTCCCCGACTCTCTCTCTCTGTGTCCGTGTCCAGGCCGCATTCCAACTCGAACTAGACAAATATTGATGGCCGCTCATCAATAGCCACAGCAGCCGACGCGACGCTGCAACAACCGCTTGCCTTGCCGCATGCCGCATGCTGCATGCAGCGAACATCAGCGAAAAATCAAACGCAGCAGAAAGAAAATTTGCAGTGCGATTGATTTATTTACCACGGCTTAGATTTACCGCCTTGCAGTCGAGTGGCATTTTGGCATTGTGCTGATGATGCTTTCCCACTTTTGAGGCAGCAACATGCCGCCCCCCCTTGCCTCTTGCCCCTTTTACCACTGCTGCTCAGCATCCCTAAGCAATAGCAGTGGCATCATCAACAGGCGGCACAGGCAAGCATTAAATGTTGCGTTTGATTTGCTTAGACCAACAACGTTGTTGCTGTTGCTGTGGCAGCAACAGTTGCTGTTGGTCCATCTGCTATCTGCATCGTTACACAAAACCACAAACAATTTATATTCCCATCAAACATTTGACCGCAACACTGATTTATCTTAATCAATTATAATCTTTTGGATCGAGTTTTTCCGCAGTAATGAGCGAAAAAACCAACAACAACAACAGCAACAACAACACACCAGCAGCAGAAGAAGAAGAAGAGGAAAAACTTATGCAGTCGCAAGAGGTCGCCACTTGGGGGCACCTCTGCGTGTAGAGATTTGCGCCACAGGCGTTGCACAGATAAGAGAAGACACCAATACTCGTACTTGCAGCATCTCTCTCGCCTCCTCGTTGCATCTCCACTGTGGCAATTGCATTGCTAAACGAGATGATTGCATGCCAAACAATGCACAATCCGCACAAAGACCCAAATAACTCAGATGCCTTGATAGATAGATCTGTGGCAGAGAACGGACATAATAACAAACATGATACGATCGATCTGCCGACCACAAACTATTACAACTATTGTGCAAGCTTTGTGTTTGTGCTTAGCAGAACTTACGCCAACTATGCCAGTTATTCTGAACATTTAAATCGCACTTAATGCCATACCATTCGATTAACACTATAAATTATGGTCGAATAAATGTTGTTTAAAAATTAAAAAAATCTTCAACTTAAAATGTATTTTGAATGTTGTTTTTTAGTTTCACATCATATAAACTATTTAAAACCAGACGTAACAATTCAAACTTGAGCTAAAGAATGCAGAATACAAAATGCAAAAATTATTATTATTATTATTAGCTAAGCAAAATGAAACACTTGGAACATATTTTAAATTATTTAATAAGTGTTTCCTTTTGTTTTCACATTTGATTAACTTTTTAAAAAACCATTTGTTAGCATCTGCATAAAGTATTCTTCAATCCACATTTAATAAACAAAATTTAAAAAAAAAACTTGGATTAAATATTTTATCTTCATGCTCATTTATACTTAGTGAAATAATACTTAATGGATTTTGCACCAAATTCATCAAACAAAATCTAATGAAATTGTAAGCAACAGAATTTGAAATTCTTGAATGAATATTTACAATTTCTTTTATTATTACTACTACCAGTATTTAGAGTTTTTATATTATTGAAATTAAAATATGCCTGAAAAATTGTTTGTCTTATTTTCACAAAGATTTATATACAAATGTAGTTAATCTTCTAAACGGTCTAAAAATCAAATTTCTTTTGAAAATTTAAATAAGGAAATAAAAAACGATTAAGTATAAGTTATTAATTTAAAATTAACAATATTAAAAAGTTAAAAATTAAATTTGAAATATTTGTTTCGTTACATTTGTTTTTTGACACCCATATGCTGAGTATTCTATATTTTAAAACGATTCCAACCTTGGAGCTTCGTTAGCATCCACAGTAATTACACAACAATTGCAGCCTTCTTTCCGAGCTGAGAAGAGAAGAATGGTAAATGGAGAGGGAGATTGAGATGGAGGCGGCGAGGGAGGGAGAGGAGAGCTGTCAAAGCTCACACTGTTTTCGTCATGCTCAATTTTCAATTAGAATGTTGTTGTTGCTGTGGTTGTTGCATGCGCCGCAATTGTTTAATTTACAAATCATGTGAACCAATTAAACACAAAACAACAGGCACAGCAACAACAAAGCCACGAACAAGGCTTAAATAGACTTTACTTGTTAACAATTATTAGGCCGAGACGGAGACCAACAACACTGAGACTTTGACTCCGAATCCGAATCCGACTGAGCGAAGGCAACGAGCAATCAAAAGCAAATCAAATGATAAATGACAACACCAAAACACAACTAGCCTATGGATTGTACTACTATGGAGCAGGTCGCAAACCGAAACCGAAACCAACACCAACACCAAGCTATAGACGTAGAGACGAAGCCGACGTCGATGTCGATGTCGATCCATTAAGCCCCATAGCACCCGCCACTTGACGGATGAGTTTGAACTCACATGTCTGACCCAGAGCGCGAACGATGAGATGCGAGAGGACCGAGGAGATCCGCTCGGTCGGGCATTGGAGGGGAAAGACGGTGACTAGGAAGGGAAGGGCGCTCCACCTTATGCATCATAAGGCAAATGAAACTCACACCATGGGCAGCCCAGTCGCATCCACATAGGGCCCAGACTCCAGCTTCAGCTCTCCATTTCTGGAGCCAAGTTACACATTATTTGATAAATGGCACACAACCTTTTCGAGGTTGATTATTGTGTTTTGTCTCACTGTGTTGCTGTTGTTGCTGTTGTTGTTGTTGTGGGATTTCTATTTTATTTTTTTCATCTCTGATATTATTTCTGTTTGTTGATTGCCCCGCGGGGCCAGAGCTACAGATCGACCACAAATTTAGCTACAATTTCAAACAGTTTCGTTTTTGTTTTTGTTTTTTTCCCCTCGATTTTTTCTGTTTCAACCATAACGGGGCCTTCGTTACAAAATTGGCGAATTGAATTAATCGTTTCCATTTTGTTTATTTGTTGGTAATTAAACACCTCTGCTTTGATTTCTTGTGTCTGCTGTGCGAGCAAAGCAAATGAATCATTTACATTTCGGTTTTTTGTTTTTTCACTTTTTTTGGATTTTTTAATGTTGAATCGTTGTAAGCCATAAATTTTGGTTACGCTAGTGTGGCGTTATGTGGGGGCCATGGGAATCTTATATTTCTTCTTCAGATTGGGGTCCGATTTTTTTTTCTCTTCAGCTTTTTATGGGTTTCTACGCATAGCAAATGGCGCCTGTTGAGAAATTATTAGGGCAGAATTATGGCGAAATCGAATCAGCTAATGAAGTTTCTTTACAAGTCTTTTGAAAGAGTAGCAGGCGCTCTTGAGACTTTGCATGCTGTTTGTGTAACTACAACAAATAGCTAGCAAGCAAAAAAAGGTATAATAATTATTTAAATTTATATATATTTATAGTAGCAGAAATTTCTAAAGTAAATTTACAAATATTAAAAGTATTTTTTTGTCTTATATGTTAACTATATATATTATATTATGATAATTTAAATTCTGTATTAAAAGAATCAACATTAACAATCTACAATTTCTTTGCTTTAATTAAATGGATAGGCTAATGAACCTGGAAATGGGTTACAATAAAAAAGTTCCTACATCAGCCAGTTAATGTATATTTCTCTTAAATAATTAAAATGTATATATAATAAATTAGAGTCTTTGGCGAACTTACTAGATTTTGTATTTTTAGTCTGTTCGGAGTTCGAAACGCAATAGTTTTATGTTATACTATTTTGTTTCGAACTCCGAACAGACTAAAAATACAAAATCTAGTAAGTTCGCCAAAGACTCTAATTTATTTGCTAGATTTTGCTCCAAGATATTTATTTTATTTCAAAGATTATTTATTTAATTACTAGATTGTTCTCCAACATATTAGTTTTATTGGAAAGACTGTTCATTTATTTACTAGATTTTTCTCTATCGAATTTGTTTTATTTGTAACCACCAGCCAAGTAAGGGCATTTGGAATGCGCTACGAAGAGCGGAGCGCTCCATCAGTGTCTTCGACGCGTTCGGTGTTGATCCAACCGTGTTTCTGTGCACAGGTCCGCACAATTTTGCTATTTCAAATTTCAATTTATAGCAAAATGTTAGCAGCAGGTGTTCGGTGCGGTTCGGTGCGGTTCAGTTCGGAATCGCCACGGATGCAGCTCATCAGCTTTTGCTGATCATCATCAGCAACAGCAGCGAGCGGAGAGCGACTCGAGTGGTGAGGAGTGCTTCCAAAATAAAGCAATTTAATGTACGCCATTGGTGGTGCTGTGGTGTGCTGTGGTGCGATGGTGATGCGGTGGTTGGCCCCATTTGCCATACGTAAACTAAGTATTCTTCTTGTATTTTTTGGGAAAGTTTTGGCGTTTGAAAAATTCTGCAATGTCAAAATGAAGAAAAATTTGCATTAAGCTAAAGTCAAAGGCAAGGCCTAGGCCCAACTTGTGTCTCGCTCTCTCTCTGTCTCTGTCTCTCTCTTTCTCTGTGGCTGTGTGGTGAGCGCCCTCAGGCATTCAATTACAATCGATTCTGGTGTGAAAAAGTTCAATTTCTTTTTAGCCAACTGCGACGACGAACCGTTCGCAGTGCCGGCTAGTAATGAGGAAATGGCAGAAAACGCAGTCGTCGTTGCAGTTGTTGTAGTTGCTGAACAGTGGGACGGATGGGCAGACGGACGGACATACAGTGGCCATATGGAAAATGCAACTCATGCACTTCCTAGATTGAACAACTGGTTGGCAACACCGCTGACTTGGCTGACTTGACTTGACTTGACTTAACTTGACTTGGCTATGACTCTCTCTGTATGTGTGTGTGTGTGTGTGTGTGCAATATCTACATATGTGATTGCCATATTGTGTAGATAATTGTGAGCCTGCTGCTCCCCCCGCCTGCTCCTCGTCTGCTCACTGAAGTGCTTAATGCTTTGTGACTATTCATGGGCACTCAAAGCAGCAGCAGCAGCAGCAGCATCGGCAGCAGCCTCAGCAGCATTGCAGCCAACAGAAGCAGCTTCACTTGGCCACATATGCAAATCACACACAGGTGAAGTTCGACAGGCTGGCCACAAAAGTGCAGCACTCCAAATGGGCAAACACCACACAGAGATGCCTTGCTGGCCACGGGGTAGAAGGTGGAACTGGGCACTCAGCCATTGACAGTTGAGTGGTCAACGTTTTTAGCTGCACCACCAGCAACAGCAACAGCAGCAGCAGGCAGCGTCAACAACAATAATTACCCACTTGCCTGCACTTGATATTAAAATCAGACAAAAGGAAAGAAAAAATACTTATATATGTGTCTGTCGGTAGACTGTTCTTCTGGCCATTGCAGATGCTTCACTCAAACGGGTCAAAAAGGAACAAAAACAAAACGTGCCAATACCAGAAAAATAATAAAAAAAAAAAACGAATAGAGAACCGTGCAAAATTATCAAAAATCGTTCATCAAATTACCGAAAAGAGCGCAACGGGCCACTTAACGACTCTATTACGAAATGGCAAAAAAAATACAGAGAGAGAGAAGAGGATGAGGAGGAGAAATAATAGGAGGCAAAAGGCGTTGCAAAAATTGCAAAAGCGTCAACACAAAAATTATTTTAAATTAGAACTCGAAACTACTCACGTTTTGCAATTTTCGCTTTTTGTGTGGAATGCCAATTGAAGTGTTAGGAAAATAAACAAACGGCTAGTTGCAAAAACAAAACCAAAAGCAAAACCACAGCAACAGCGACAGCGACAACAGCAACAACAACAACGAAAACTGAAGCATCATCAACACAACATTGTGCGGCACAGCAGGGGGTGGGTGGATGTGGGGATAGATGGAGAAGGAGTCTCAAAGGGGGAAGCCAACGGTAGCACTAAAATAACAGCAACAACAACAACAATAACACGACTTGGATTGGAAACTTGCCTAGGCACAAACTTCTCTATTGGCCTCTCGCT
This sequence comes from Drosophila immigrans, assembly GCA_963583835.1. Taxonomy (NCBI): domain Eukaryota; kingdom Metazoa; phylum Arthropoda; class Insecta; order Diptera; family Drosophilidae; genus Drosophila; species Drosophila immigrans. The sequence continues at coordinate 21,807,489 of OY757141.1, forward strand.
CTCGCTCGCACAATTCGGAGTCTGAGTCGGAATCTGTCTCGCTCGCACTGGCCTGGCAATCAACGCAAATAGCTCAAACGCCAAACGCCTCAAGTGTTTGCTGAAGATGTCACCCACACTTCAGGCTCTGAGGCTGAGGCTCCCAAGTCAGCCTTAGTCAAGTTCGTTGCTTGAGTCTTTTGTTTAGACAACGTCGCTAGTTTGACTTTTGCAATTTGGCACAGCAGCAACACCAACAACAACAACAGCACAAATATTGGCAATATTTCGATGCGACTTCAGCTGCTGCTCGCTGGCAAAATATCGCTTACAGTTAAATGGAAATTGATGCACTTAGCTGACTCACTCACTTCTGTTTCGTACTTGCACATAAGCATGTACATGCATGCATATATAGTATATATATACATACAGATAGGAACAAGTACGAGTCGCCTTTTTCTTGCCAAGCAACGTGACTTTGAATAAATTAAGTGCATATCATATGCATGCGCCTCTCTGTGCCACAAATAGAGCGAACGATGCTGGCTGCTGTTGCTGTTGCTGTTGCTGCTGCTGTTGCTGCTCTTGAAGTAGCCACTGTTTGCTCATATTCTACATTCGAAAGGGATCAGCGTGGATAAAGGTCATTGCAGCGACTCGACACTGAAAGAACCTCAGCAAAAGCTGCCAGCGAACTAAATAAATATTTACAGAGTCGCAACGCCAAGCCAAGCAGCTGGAAACTCAACTGAGAAAATGTCAAGTCCATTAGCTGCACTTCCTTAAATGTTGACTGCACATTATAGCAGTTTTGTGTAAATCCTCAATTTTCACATAGTCTTAAAATTTATTAGTATTAGCAATTACGCATTAAATATATTTATTAAAACAAAAAGAAAAGCGCTTCCATTTATATAATTGGCAGTTAATAATACACCATCTACTCTGTTTTATAAATGTTGGCAATGAATCAATTCCATATCCTATTTACCTATTTGACAGAATTTCTTTTTAGTCCCAATTTTTTGCATCACTTGATTAGTATTTAATTTAAACAGAAAATTGGAAAATTTCTGATGGTGTGAATCCTTAATTTCTAAATGTTGTAGTCTTATTATTTATAAATATTAAATACATGTTATTAATTAATATCACAAATTCTCAACATTTCCGCTTCGATAAAACTATAAAATAAATTCATCTATTTAACACTTTTGCTAATATTTACCACCTGTTATGTGTTACATGATATCTACAGATGTTTTACTACAAATTTTGTAAACTAGTTTAGAGTTGATTTATGATGACGGTAACCCGAAACGATGCCAAATACTAATCACAACTTATGACTTGGCGATAACAATCAGGAGGCATAACTCATTTATTTACAACTGAGAGACATACTCTAAATATGCGCAGCATAAATGTCACAAGTAAACGACAACGTAAATATTTTGCTTAATTGTCAATTTAATAAATTGCAATTAATTAAATTTAATTAACAGCCGACACGAGAGCAGAGCATCAGAGTCGATCGCGCAACGGGGCTCGAAAGTCTCGTTTTTATTATCAGCAGGCTGACAAAATCGGTTGCAATGCGCCATAAGCTGCGGCATTTTATGTGCAACACGGCAACAAATTTGTGCAACGCTACCGAGAATGCCGAGAATCCCGAGAGGGCGATCCCAACTGCATCCACCCAACGCATCAACTGATGCATTTTAATGTCGTTGAGCTTATGATTTCTTCAAATCTATTCAACTGGACAACTAACAAATTAAAATTCACTTTAATTGCCACTAAACAGCGGCAGAAAGAGAGAGAGATAGAGGGATGCCTCAGCTGCAACTGCAACATGCCACATTCAACTGTAAACTGCCGTTTGCTCAAATATGCGAAATTAACAAGACACAATTACAACACACAAAACGCAGACAAACACGCCTAGACAACAACTCTCCTTCCCCCTCTCCTGTTTACCCCCTGCTGCCACCCTCCACATCTTGTGCTCACTCCTGCTGCTCCTCCTCTGTTGTGTTATCGTTTAGTCTATGGTTTTATTTTTATTGCGCCAAGAGATGCGCCACACCACGCCATGCCACGCCACACCAGGCTGCATCAGACCACGCCAGACCAGACCAGACCAGGCTTGGCTCTGGCTCTGGCTGTGGCCAGCCATGTGTCCAGTGTCCAGTGCCCAGTTCCCAGGTCCCATTCGCAGCATCAACTGCGACTTGCTGCAGAAATTTGCGAGATTGTTATCAGCATCAGTCGCAGCAGCAGCAGGAGCAAACAGTGGGTCAGAGTTCAGAATAAATGTCGTCAAAAATAATGGACTAAATGTTCAACATTCTTTTGAAGAGATACAAAAAATTAACATTTAATTATATATTCCTTTGATTTTTATATTAATTTTTAAAATTGATTGATATACATTTTTAAAGTATTCCTGTACTAAATTTAATAAACATTTTAAATTCCATTAGTCTGGAAAAATAGTTTTAAAAATGATTGTTCGTCGATTAATTTTATTTTAGCTTTTATTTAATTTTTATTTAAAAAAGTTCATAAGCTTAGTAGTATTTTCGAAAAATTTAGTTTAATAAAATATTCAACATATTATAAGTCTACAGAAATGTTTTTAAAATGTTATTAAAATTCATCTTAACAATCACATGAATTATAATTTCAAATTATTTTATTTTGTTTAAATATTTTCATAAAAAGCTAGCTAGCAAATATTTAAAGCAGAGATAACAAAATTTTATTTTTCTTATAATGTTACATTCTTTGATAGCTTTTCAACGGACAGCATTTTTTGTATTACACTATTTACAAAATAATAATTATTATATTAAATTATTACCAAAATTTAATTAAACTTCATTTCGCTTAAAATTAAAAGACGGTATCCACTGTGCGGAGGCGTTGCAGCTAACTGAAAACATTGGCAAGGTGAAAACGCAATGAAAATGTGCATGCAAAATGGAATTTATTGTATAATTAGGATTTGTCTTATTGGTAATAAGCCGCATTTAACACAGCCGCCCAAGCCAATGTGCGTGGAAAACCTCATTTTCCATAGAAAATTTGTTTGTTGCCCAGCTTTCTATGCGACGCCGAGTCGTTGTTGCAAGTGCATAGTATATTGCAGCATTATATGTGGTGTGTGCGATATATGTTTGGTCTCTTTCGGGGCGCGTCTCTTCATATTTTTAGACCAATGCGATGTTTGTAATGTAAGCTCATTACGGCAATGCTGTTGCTGTTTCTCAGCCAGTTGTTGTGATTTTCTGTTTGGTTCTGTTCAGTTCTGTTGTCGCCAGGGTGTCGAAATGTACAGCCAATTACAAGCGACAACAACGAGGGACCAAACAGCTACAACAACAGTTTCGTTGTCTGCCCCGCGCAGTTAAAAAGGAATTCAAGTCGGTGGCTGTGGCATCGAATTTCATGAGTTTCGATCGGGAAGCAGTTCGCCTCGATCAGGTTGCGACCTCTTAAAGACTGTGTTTTGCTTCAATCCTCTTCTATGGTACACACATTGTGCGTGTAATTATATGGGCATGCTATGCGCTTAGGAACTCTCCATGCAAAATGGGGTCGGTTGCCCGCTAATGAACATGCAAACTGAGTAGAATCTCAACTATGTACAGCTTACAGCCGCGATAGATACGGCAAACTCGATAACATGGCTAGCTCCAATCGAATGAATGCAGCTATCGAGTATAGCACAATTAGCACAGGCGTTGCGCGAAACGTAGAAATACTAATGAAATTGTAATCAATCGAAAATTAGGGACAGCAAATTATCAATTATTAAAATCAAAAAGTTTTAACTTCTATAAGCTTTTATTGTTGTTGGTATTGGTTTCCACTGTTGTCTTCGCTATATGAAAATTATTTCACTTAAGCTTACAAACAAAAATAGATATTGCCATTAAGTATTGGCAAACAAAACAAATCAAAATCAAATTATTGTGTTGTACATATTTCTATTATGTTGTCAGCAACATTTTTGCATTTTCTGCTACATTCTTAATTGAAAATTTTTTAGCCAATTTGAATTGGTAAAATTCAAAAATAGTCAAAATGGTTAAAGAAATCAACAAAATTATTAAAATTGTCAAGATTGCAAAATTGATAAGATTCCAAAGATGTCCAAACTAAAAAATCTATTAAATTGAAAAAATTCTAAAAGGTGACAATTTTTTAAAATCTTGCAGACTGTCAAAAAATCGACAAAATGACCAAAATAGACATAAACTAAATACATTTTAATTCTATACCATTTTTGGCGAAAAGCATTCTTATTTGCACGATAAAAAGTTGGTTAATGCGTTGGGTAAAAAGTTGCAGCATCGTAACATTTGCCGTTTAAGCTGTGTGTTGATAGTACAATCAGTAAGGATAAAAAATTGTATGTATATAGAATAGTGTTTGTAGCTATCGACAATCAATTTGGGCCTATCGAGTGTCGCTAAAGGCCATTCACATGCCACTTCTCACAAATGCAGTTAATCACTTCCGCTAAGAGGCAGTCGACTTTTGGCCTCGACTCTTGCCTCTCACTTTACATGCAGTCGATTGCAATCGATGATCAAAGCGAAATCAGCAACGATGTGTGCAAAATGCAAATACTGAGCACGCTATGAACTATGGATCATTGCAGAAGATCACATCACAGCAACACAGCAGTAGGTGGGCAATCAATTGTTGTTGCTGCTTTTTTGGCCACGCTAATTTTGTTGACCTGCTGATTGCGCATGGAAATTGAAAATTATGAAATTATATTTTCTGCACCTACAAAAAAAAAACTGGGGAAAAAAGCAACAGCGCAACACATGCGAATGCGCATCAATAACAATAACAGCAAAAGCAACAGACACACAGAAACACAATAGCAACAAATACATCATGTCAATCGTGATTTTGTTTGCTGGAACTTTAACATTTCATCGACGTGCCGATGTGATCCCATGTGATGATGATGTTGATGTGTTGATCGAACTCAACTCCTCGATATTCGGTGTTCGGTGTTCGGTGCTCAGAGGTGATGTTTGGGGCTAGGCCAGGGCACGAATGCTGCACACGCTCCACGGCTCATCAGGCCACACGTCATGCATGCCCATATACAAATTCGCTGCGCCTGATTACAAGATCAGCAAGAGCAGCTCCGAGTGCGACATACTAGAATGTGCTGTGCTGTGTGGAGGGGGAGTGTGGGGGATGCGGGGGAGACCTGCGACTGGCCGTGTGACTTACCTACGAGGCTATGACCCGAACGTTCAAAATTTGTAGCAATGACCCACGATTATGTTGCTCATTATGATGATCCATCATCCGGCATAATGATGATCGGAAAGCTATTCGCACGGCCTAGGCTCATTGGAACGATGCCAATGGCTTGAAATCAATTGCCAGAGCATAGCGCACAAACAAAAACAACGGCACCACGAATGATCGAGGAAGGAAGTAATGGACTTTCTATACCCTTTCAACTGTGGATTATTTCATTATTTAAATAACGACTCCTGATTTAATGTCTTTATGATAAAATACAAGTAAATAATAAATAATCTTCAAAGAATTTTATTTATTTCTTATTTGTCTCGATCATAGTCCTCCAAGCTAAGGCTTATTAATTTTAAAGCTCAATGTAATATAAAAGTATTATGCAGAATAATACTCCGAGACTTTTAACTTAATGTACAACATTTATTAAATGTTAAGAGTATTTCTTTTACAATTTTCATATGAGCTAAAATAAGCTGTTTTCAAAAATAAATATCAACCTAATTAAAATTTAAATGTTATAATAGTTAAACTGTTAGAAAATTCGAATTAATAATATATAAGTATAACACAATATTACAAAATATTTATTATTTGATCACTGTATTTTTATTTTCACAATTTTTGAATATATTGTGTACGTTAATTTATTTAAATGATTATATTTTGCTATATCTATTTTTCGATTATAGTGTTTTTACTGTCGCACATTTTATTGTCATATTTTATTTATTTTGAAATCATTCTCGAATTTAAATTATTTTATGTTTTCAAGCATTTTTCCAGCCAGAAATTAGGTAGACCCTGCAGCTAGTGTATCGGAAAAAAGATTCTTTTCGGCGCTATTGGCTGTTTATGCTTCCCGCCGGGCAATGAGAATGCCAATGAGTTGAGTTGACTTGACTTCAGTTCAGTTGGGTTGAGTTCAGATGAGCTGAGCTGAGTTGAGGATGACTTCGTTCCGTTCGTTGCAGCAAGTGCAGTTGAAAAGTTCGCGGGAACATTTTGTGTGAGTGTGAGTGTGTACGTGTGTGTTTGTGTGTGTGTGATGGCTTGATCTTTAGCCATATTAAATTAGCCAAAGGCTAGCAAAGGCTTTAGCTATGTTAGTATGATTGATCAGCGCTCGTCGCGGCCGATTATACAGCCCAAGTCAAGTGAGTTGATCAGGTCGGGTCGGACTTTGCTTATGGTGTATGGATTGGATGGATGGCTCATGGTTTTGGTTTTGGATCGTCTTTTGAATCGGTTTGGGTCGCGTCGCATTGCATGCATAATTTGATGTGTGTCGAAGCTGTGATCCAAGAAGTTCATGTCAAAATTAACGTATATATATTTATTTCTGCGTCTTCCATTCAATTTTTATTTTATTAAGTTATTGACGGCAATTGAAAGCAACATTTTTGCGATACAAGCAAATGATGCTCACGTTCTGGCTTAAGGTTAAACATGATACGAGCTCTGCAGTTAGTTGCTCCCCTTCCAAATCGTTGATAAACTTCCCCCACTCATGTGTTCCATTTGAAAGAGGCTTAGTATTAATCATGCACAACTCAACTTTCATAATTTAAATCGATATCAGATTAAGTGGGGAGCCAACGAAAAGTTTCCTTGCCTATGGCCAAGTTATAAACAATATAGCTATTGATTGCAACTAATTGTTGTAGAAAACGTAAAGAGATTTATCAAACGCCCATAAAAACTATATCAACAGCATAACCCCCAGACTTAACCCAACACAAAACAAGACGCTTCGAGGGCTTCAGTAATCATTCAAATGCCAGAAATAAGACCCCGAAATCGTTAGTAAATTATGAAAATATATGTACATAATGCATATGGGCATGAGTTCAAAGCGCGCCGTTGTTATCGATATAGGGAAGAGAAAAAAATATGAAAAGCGCTTTTTATGTTGTTGATTATTAATTTATTAACTAAGAAAAAATATAAAAAATTCAGATTTCTGTGTCGCGCTGCCGTTTTGCTTTTCGTATTCGATTCGATTCGATTCGTTTCGTTTTTATTTTTTTTTCTTTTGTGGCTGTCCATTTGTTGGTCACAATAATTAAATTTAGATTAAGCTTAGAAACGAACTGGCTACATCGTCCACAGTAGTTTAATGTATGCAAATTACACGCTGAGGCATCTTCAACCTCCGACCCTTCAGCGCTTCTCTTCTCTTTCCCATCGATACTTGACCCAAGTGGATCGCACCGACTGTCGACTGTCGACATTGAGCCAAAGCCCTTTAAACGTGACGAATCGATTCCGAACCAGACATTGAACAACCAAATTTCTAGGTTTTATTGTTCCCCCCTTCCCAACTTCTTCTTCTTAAATTTGTAACACATCTCTCATAACTCTGGTTGGGGGCTTTTCATTCCATTTTATTTGGTTTATGAACGAGCAACGCCCATTTTCTCAACTTTTCGACTTTAATCGTCTGAAGTTTCAAGCCGTTTGTATAATTTCGTTACAAACGCTTTCCATTTTAACTAGTTTTTGTTGTTGTTGTTGCTGCTGCCTTGGCAGACAAACTATCGCCTGACTTTATCGTGGGCGTTGCTAATTAGTGTTGGAAAATGCGCTCAATTTGATTTGTTTAAATTTATGATACAGAAATTACAGCGTTGTTTCGGCCATGGTTTACGACGTGTGAGCTTTAGGGCTGAACGCATTTTAAATGAGGCTATATATGTTAGTCGGAATGGGACTCGTTGTCTTAGTCGATCTCGCAGTCGTGGGAGTGGGCGGAGTCGGAGACTTAATTAAGTAAAACGAACGAGAAAATCTTTAAGCATTTGAAATATTTTTAACAGCGGGAGTTTCGACTCGTTTCGTCTTTATTTACAGCTATTATGTGTTAGCTACTAAATCAGGTGGATTATTAGTATAGAGGAGTACTTAATATATATTGAATTTAATAAAAATAACTCATACTTAAGTGCTCTTAATGAACTGCTAGTAGCAAAACTTTTAGTAGCATAATTCGATTTAATAACTTAGTAAACCAGCAATTATCGTTGTAGTATTAAAGATAATTTTATTAAGTTTTTTTTTCATTAAATTTTGGATTTACTTATGTACAAAATAAATGATTTGCTTATGCAGATAAATCCTTTTTAGAATAAAAACTGTTTGAAATATATGAGAAGGCTGAAAAGCGCATTTTATTTATTATTATTTATATAAATCGTCATAATTCTAAGTTTGTTTAGATGTTGAAGTTTTTCTATAAAAAAACTTGTTTTTAGTAGGTAAGAAAAAATTACTGAAAAAATTATGAGAAGGTCTAACTTTATGCTTATCCATCGAAGTTTCAACTCTAATTTTAAAAGATAATTCGATTAACATTAAATAACAAAATTAATTGTTATTATATATGTAAGTATCTCTCGATACTTAATATCATTAAAAACCTAGTAACATACCTAATATAATTGGTTGTTCTTTAATAAAAATATTCTGGAATACTTATATATATCTTGAGCATTGCTACACAAATATATTATTAATTATATTTAAAAACAGTATATTTGAATTAAAAATCTAATAAAACATCTAAATAGATGTATTAAATGTTTTCATTTTTGTTACTTATGTAACCATCGCTTCGCATTTTCAGCGTTCTTCGGCATAAATGTGAGCCACAGGTTGCTGCTCAGTTGAGTTGACGTGTTGTTGGCTACAACTGCACAAGTTGGCCAAAACAGACAATGTTGTCGTGACGCCTTAACAACAATTTAAGCCATTTGACCGCGACTTTGAAATGGAAACAAACGAAAGATTTCAGCACCTGGCTGGATATACGAGAGGCGAGCAGACGAGTAGACGAGTATTTATGTATGCGCAATACGAGTTGCAGCAATGCAATTGAGAAGACGTCAGTAGCAACCGCCGCCCCAACCGCTTCCCTCGCTCGCTGCGTCTCCCTCTAACTAACGTACATATCTGTGTTTGCGCAGTCGCCTTTCTCTGTCGTCGCAAAATGCACAGTAGTTGTAATTAAAAACGCGCAAGTCGTAAAAAGCAGAAATCAGTTGAGAACAGGTCGCTCTGCTCTCCATGAAGATGATGTGCACAACACAAACACACACACTCGCACACTCGCACACACTTGAGAGTGGGGCGTAACGCGTTGAGTAAAATTAATTTTCCATATGCAACTGTAAAGAGGGTCGGCCTAAGAGGCTCTCCTCTGACTGACGACCTGGTCGAGTGGACTGCCAGCCTTCAATCACTGGCAAAAATGTGCTAATTGCAATAGAAAGACAATTTCTATCGTAAAAATGTTCAAACTAATGAAGCAAAAAGAAGCCAAGACAACAAAATGAGCAACAACTGCAACTTGGTTAGTTTGCAATGGCGAAGCGACTGGCAAAAATTAGTTGTTGAAAATGAATTGCACTAATATCGAATTTCACACTGTTGCGCTAATGGCCGCACAACAACAACAGCAACAACAACAACTCTCAAACCAGTAGAGTACATGCGGGCAACAACAACAACAACTGCAACAATAACAACTATGGCAACTGCAACAGTTGTTGGACGGCAACAACAAAGCTGCCTGGCAAAAATAAAATGCAATCAACATGTGTTTTTTTTTTCGTCGCTGTTGTTGTTGCTTTTTGCTAATGTGCAAAGCGCTGATTGGACGAAACCTGACCGCAAAATGGAAATTATGATGCGGCCCCGTTTGAGTAAAGAGCACGGCAACAACACAGCGGAGACGACAACAACTTAAACAACTTGTCGACAAGCTGTAGCGGGTTTCACTTTTTTCCTTCTTTCTTGTTGTTGTCTCTCTGTGTATTTTTTTTCTCATCTTTTTTTCGTATTTTGGGCCGAGGAGGTTTTGCGAATTCCCAGTCACAGCCCAGGCCAGCCAATAACAAACTATAACTAACAACGTAAACTGATATCAAGCTGCAAGTTTATTGGTCAATCAATGCGGCCAACAGCCTCACACACACACACACACACACACTCTCACACTCAGTCGGACAGAGTGAGAGGACACGATCAGTCCATAGAGACAGACGGACGGACGGACGGACAGTCTTGTCTGATGGACAGATCGATTCATTTTAATGCCAGTGTTGACTATTAGAAAATGCAGCTCGCAGATTGCATATTGGCCAACTGGCAGATACATCTTCATTCCATGGCTGACAGCCATCTTAACATTGATTTGCCAGAGATTAGCATTCGTAAGTTTTTTCGCATTTATCTCATTAGAAAAATTAACATTTTGAAACACTTTATACAATTAAATTATATTCGAATTTAATGATTTATAATTTTACTACAATATGATTATCGAATTTTAAAGATATTAAGTGTAAATTATTACTTTATTTACCTATATTATTTTAAAAGAAAATAAACTCTGAAAGGAGTAAAATGCTTTTTTAGATTTGCTTTCTAAATGTTTGGCATAAAGATACAAAATACTTTTAAAGCATCACTTTATACTATTACTCTATATTTCAATCAAATTTGAATTAAATTTATTGTATTTTAGTATTATTGAACTACGAATACGAACTATTGAATATTGAATACGATAAATCAAAAAAAAAAACATTTTAAGAACTCAAAAACTGGTTTCAATATATAAAATTGAAATTGTTTAAATATTAAAAATAGGTTTGAGATACACTTTATGCAATTTAAAGATAATATAATCAGTGGCATTTAAATTTTAATATAATAACAATAAGTTTTAAGAAACACTTTATAAAACTAAATTGTACTATAACTAAATTTGAATTGTAAATTTTTGTTATATTTAATTTAGACACATAGTAGAGTGTTTAATTATATATATCTACTATAGTAAAATAAAAACCATTGAATAGGCTAAAATGCTAGTTCGATGTGTGACAACAATATTGAATATAAGAAAAGCACTTTTAATATATAAAGCGGGATTTAAAACCCACAAGCGCTTTCAACATATATAGATTTAATGGAGCTTCAACTAAATTACTTTTGAAAACAAACAAGCGTTTACAGCAGATGTTGAAATTGTAATAAACTTTCAAAGTACTATACTTGGCTTGTAAACATGATTCGAATTGAATATACACATAAATTGATTGTACTTATTTACATCAATTTAATAAGCGAAAAACAACGTAATTGTGGTTGTATTGATTCACTCAATGGCCTGGGATTGTCCATGTTTAATTTGGGCAGGTTTCGCAGTAAGCATGTTGCATGCCACACGTTTATATAAATGTATCTATGCATGTATGTAAATACTCGAAGCCATGTACCTTAGCTGTCACCTGTTGTAGTTGCTTTTGGCCACAGATTTACTAAGGCCATTAAATGCCAACTGACAACTGGCAACTGGCAACTGTCGACTGGCAACGGGGCAAAATCTGCAATTGATTCGCATGTATTACCAACTTTGCTTTGCCTAATGATGAAATTATATGAAGACATGAAGACGCAGATTCAAGTTTCGATTTTGCCTTCAGTTTTCTGCTTATGGCATATTCAAGACGTTGTTTTTGTTGTTGTTATTGTTGTCTTTGTGGCCGCCCAATAAAAGCTCTTCGATTGCTTTAATTTATGTTACTTATTATGCGCTGTACTCACAAAAACAAATCAATTGAAAGGCAAGCGAGGCATTTAATTGGCCACAGTTGGCTGCGATTGTAGGAGGAGTCAGGCAATCAAATCGTCTCTATATTGAAAAAATCAACAAAAATAATAAATTAATTACTATGTTTATAGTAAACAAAAAATTAAACTATTAAAGAAATACGGCTTTAATAATGTCAAATTGAATACTTTTACTACCATTACATTATATACATATACATACGTACATATTTCCCAAAACAAAAATATGCTCTATCTAGCTCTTACTTTGTAAATTTATATAAATTTTTTTTATTATCAAGTTTTTCTTCTCTGTTGAAATCGATACATAATGTCAATAGCAAATATATAGTATATTTCTGAGAAGGGGTACTTTAAATATTTAAAATACTTACAGCGACCAAAAAACAAAGAAATATTTCCTTGTTTATTGATAAAAGTCATATAAAATAAATGTACTATTTTTTTGATTGTATTTACACATATTTGCCGAAAACAAAGCTGTCACATTTTTCATAGTTTTTGATTTTCTTTGAAATACACACATAATATTATATGTGCATTATTATTATTAAGAATTTTTTTCATATATTTTTTACAATCTAAATCTTCAATAATAAGTAAATTTTTAAAGAGGAATTATCAGTGTCCAAACATTGGAAAGAAAACTATTTTCTACACAGTAAAAAATTATTATTAAATATAGTATATGTTTAACAAAGCCCTAACATGCATTGCACATTCTTGAAGAATTGTGTATTGAAAGCATTTTATAGGCAAAAACAGCTGGAAGATGCTTCCAAGGCGTCATAAAGACCAAGATGCTGCATTTTGGATGGCGCACCCAACCTGACCCAGAGCCAGAAACGCAATGCAATGCAATGCGATGGAGATGGCGATGGCAATGGCAATGCAATGGAACTGGCAATGGAACTGCACGAGGAGTCAGTGTGGAGATGGATACGAGTGTACTGTGGGTACAGAGAGACTACTGCTATATAGAAACTTTCCATTCCGACTGAAAAATGTTATCAAATCACAGCGCACAAACGAGCGACCACAAAACTAAGCAAAGCCAATTTTAGCTCATATTAACCCGCAGCACAAAGGCCAAACTGGCAACTTGGCAACCTGGCCAACCTGGCCAACCTGGCACCAACAACAACAACAACAGCGCCAACAACAGCATCGAGCAGAAGAACAGCAAACGGGCTGGAAAAACGGGCCATGGTTAGGCCTCTGGCCACAAGCGGGGCAGACAGTGTTTGGGAGGAGGAGAGTTTTGGAGGAGCCCATTTCAACTTTCTCACGCACTTCAAATTTCAATTGGCAATAAATGTAATGCAAAGCAACACTTTAAATCATTGCGAGTTGGCCAACAACGCCAACACCAATAAGCCATGGCCTCCACGGCCTGCCCGGCAACCACATTCTGCCGCTGCTGCCTCTCTCCATGTGGCACACAGCTTCTCCATCTCCATCTCCGTCTCTGTCTACGCTTCATTCTCTTCTCTTTTTCGTTGTGGTTGCTGCTGCTGCTTGTGCCAGAAAGATGCAACAAAAATGCTGCCGCCTGCAGCTGGCGTGGGTAGTGGCAAGTCCAAGTACTTGGCTCTCTCAATCTCCAACTGGTAATTAAATGTTACCTCTAATTGCCATTTCTTTATATGCGCCAAAAATTGCCAAGTCATAAAAATACGATGAAGAAGCAGCAGCAATGCGACCCCGACGACGACGGGGCAGGGGCAGAAGGGGCAGCTGCCGCATATACTTAGCATATTCAATCGACTGGACGCTAATGCATCCATAAATCGCACACCCAACCTGACTCTGGGACACAATGGTCGCAATGGCACTCATGGCACTCGTAAAGCCTGGGCATCCATCCAAATACATTAAATTATATCTTAAGCGCACCTACTTATATTTTATTAGACGTCGCCAGTTGCCTGCAATTTAATAAACTTATTCACGCAACGTTGATACCCTTGAAATAAATTTATGACATAAAATATTTATGTATTTCTCTTTGAAAATGATTAAAAAACTATTGTAACTTAAAAACTCTTTTATTTTCGTATATTTTTAAAAGTAAATGGCTTATTGTAATAATATTCTTATAATTTTTAATGTTCAAGAGTCTTTTTATATTTTAATTTTTTCGGAAAAACTCGTATTGCAAACATTACAGAGTCTACAAATATTTTCTTATATTAATTGATAATAATTTAATATATAATTCATGAAATTATTCGTAAATTATCCACAATACTATTATATAGTATATATAGAGCAATGATCGGCCCAAAACTTTACTTTTCCAAAACTAACTCAACTTTTTAATTTTCATCAATAATAAACTTTAAATATATTTTTGTAGGGTATTAAAATAAGAACACCATAAATAAAGCTATCGCTTCATATAATTTTATGTTGATTCGCTTAAAGAGGTAAATTTTTATACGAGCTGTAAAATATGTTTTGCCACATTTAATGCGGCCAAGATTGAAATAAATGGATTTAAGTTTAGTACGGCAAACCACACAGCAAGTGTCATACATAAAACTCAAGCTGAACATAAAGTTTAGTTTTATGAAGCAATTCAAAAAAATATTAAAATAATAGAAGCGTATCAGAGTTCGATTGTTCTATTAAAGCTATTTAAAATTACGTATCTTTTAACATTGTCAGCATTTTATAAACATTTTTATTCGAAAGCTTTTAAATTTATTTAGTTTATTGATTACTATTCTTGTCGCAAATCAATTACATTCAGCATATTAATATTAGCATAGCATAAAATTTTGTTAACTATTTCTAGTTAACATATTTTTAATCCCATAGAATTTTAAATATATTAAAAGTCAGGGGGCTCAACAATGCATAATAAGTTTTAGAGTTATTTACAATTACACTGTTAGCATCTCATTAACATTTTCATTAAAGCACAGCTGTTAAATGTGAGAGGTTTTCAAAGCGCACTTCTCTCTAAACCCATAGCTTAGTGCAAACGATTAACTTGTGGGCAAAAGGAGCAAAGGGAGTGGAAAGGTAACGAAAGGAAGGGAAAGGTCACGTTCGAAATGCTCGCGAACTTGAACTAATTTACATAAAGACAGAGTCAAGAGTTTTGGATTGAAGCTGAAGCTGAAGCTGCAGCTTTGTCTGTCCGATGAGCAGCTCATGAGAGGCTCTGGCTCTGGCTCTGGGTCTGGGAGAGACTCACACCAGACTGAACGACGCGTCTGGGACAAATGACTGACAGTCGTTGGCCTGCGGCTGTTTGCCACAGCATCCAGCACAGCAGCTACTTCAGTAGCTGAAGCCGACAGGATGATGGCGAGCAAAACAAAAACAAAAACAAAAGCAGCCAAAACAAAAACAAAAGAGTTTCTACCAAGCTTTGACTTTGAGCGAAAAACCAAAAACAAAAGCCGCATGGCCCTGGCAATGACTTTAACTGTGACTCTGGCCTCCACTACAGAGTCGGAGTCGGAGTATTCTCACCCTGCTCTCCCTGATCTTCACTCCGATCCCTTCGCGCACTCAGTCGAATGGGTAAATGCGCGTTAAATGATGCTTTCGTTGCGCATGCGCTCGAGTGGCAAGCGAATGTTGCCTCCATTTCCACCATGGGAGAGCCAACAGAACGCCGACGACATTGCGCTCGTAAAAATCACGAATTGATGGAGTGTTCAAAGAGCGATCAGCAAATCATTTTCAGGCCGCGCAAAATTGCCGAAACATATGCAGATGAGAAGCGTGGTGAACGTGGACGTTTGCTTCCTGAGCAGTCTCTGTTGCAGTCGCAAATGCATTTGCAGTTGCAGTTGCAGCCACTGCCACTGCCACAACTACCTCCAGCACCTTCCAGTAGTTGTTGCAGATCAGCAGCAGCAGTAGTAAACTCTATAAGAAGTCCCTCTCAGTTCCCACTGAGGCCCTCAGGTGCACTTGGTGTTTGTTGTTCAGCTGCTGTCTCCTTTCCTTCCACTCGTATGCAAACTCAAATTTGCGTTAGTTCCCCCCATTTCATTACCATTTCAAAATACCCTCTCTGCAAGTATCGTTTAAAATTATAGTTTACTATTTACAACATTTAAGAAATTTAGGTTTATTGATTTTATTTTTTTCAAATGAAATACTTTGTATTTTGTGCTCTCTCACATTTCTATTTTTAGTTGCAGATTTATAAGTTTTATTCTTATTATCTTGAGATACAATTAATCTTTTTGAACCTGTCGAAAAATTCTGGGTTAAGTGTCAATAAAATAAGAGGCGACTGCCATCCAATATAGAGATTACCTCATTTGAATTTATTTACTATTATAATTTCAAACCACTAAAATACTAAAACCGAAATATAAAATCAATATGGACTCTCATATGCATAATAGCTACTTCTTTAATATAAAAATATATAATTGAGAATTATTTTACTTCATTAACTATTGTTTTTATACCCACTAGCCATAGGGTATAAAAACATCACCCTCTTTGGAATATCAAAAAAATGTATAAAAAAGTTGTTCAAAATAAAATAAAAATTAATTAAAGTGTTAATAAACATAATCATGGCAAGTATTTGAAAATTTAATAAATTGAAAATGTAATAAATATTTTTTTACTTACAAAACTGTTTTAAAACCATACATGTTTTGCTTTTTATCAAGGTCTATCAAAACCAGCTTAAATGATTATATATATTATAATATATATTTTAAAACAAATTAATTAAATGTAGTACATAAGCTAAAGTACCTCCACTCGCTTAGGGTAAAACTAAAAATCAATTCACACTCGATGCCTGCCCTGACGTTCTTCTAAGCCTTTGTTATTTGCTTTTGGGCTGCTGCTGCTGATGTTGCTGTTGTTGCTGCTGTTGTTGGTGTTGCTGTTGCTGCTGTTGTTGCTGTTGCTGCTGCTGTTGCTGCAGTTGTTGTTGCCGCTCTCTCTAGTGCCGTGGCAATGGAATGCCACTTGTCTGTCGTTGCACAGGCTTTGGTTGATGCCTGAACTGATCTTTCGGTTGCCTTGCGGTTCGGTTTGCTGCTGAATTTATGTAGGGTTAGAGGGCGAAATGCTCGATGAGCCGTTGAGTTGCAGCTTGGAGTTTGCAGTTTGCAGTTTGCAGTTTGCCATTTGCTGTTGAGTTGAAGTGCCTCCCGACTTTGACTCTGAGTCAGTCTGAGAGGCAGTCTGTTGTGCAGCAGTTGTAAGCGTGGCATAGCGAAATGATTTACATTCGCAGCCAACATAAATTTCACATTGCCGCCGTGTAACGACTTTGGCTCTGAGCAGCAAAACGTTTAGCAGCACCAGCATCCCCACAATGGCAGCAATAATACTCGTCGCACACAGAATCCTTTCAGTAATTAATTCTGTAATTTTATGCATATTTGTAGAGTACAATTTGCCGGCCATATCGATTCGATGGCCGCAGATAATCGTCCAAGACCAGTAGCAGCAACACACACTCTAATAATGGTCTCTATCATTTTCATGTTGCCACAATTTTGCTGCTCAGTTTTGCACAACACGGTGGCATGTTGAACGGCTGCCAACAACAACAACATGTGCTGACCCTTTCTGTGGCTGTGTTGTGTCCGTGTGTCCAGCTTCCCAGACTGCTCCTCCACACAGCCCACCTGACCCGCAATTGCCATTGTCGTTTCGCCTCATGTCGACTTGTGGCTCGAAAAATATCGATTACATGTGAGACCGCTGTCCGTCGTCTGTCGTCCGCTGCTGGCTCTCCGCTTTGGAAATTCAATTCCAATGAAAACAGTTAAATTCCGGTAAAAAGGTCTCCAGCATGCGAACGTCGAACATCGAACGTCGAACGTTCGTTCCACCCAAAGTGGGGACCATGGTGGTCCCAACGATTATCATGAATTGATCTGTAAGATGTCAAAGCGCATAGACGCAGACGCAGACGCAGTCCAAGCGAAATGTGGCCAAAAGAATGGCCAATGTGGAGGTCTCTCACACACAGTCTCGGCCCCCAGTCTCAGCCACTTTGTCTGCTTCTGCTGGTTCCCCGTTCCCATGTTAGCCAAAGTCGCAGCCACAGCCACAGCCAAAGTTGAAGTCAAAGCCAAAGCCAGAGCCAGAGCCAAAGTCTAAGCCCAGTTCAGCTGGCCAACACACACAATGTTGTTGTTAGAATTGCGCGCAGATAACAGCAAAATGTTGGCAGCACTGTTGACATTATGAATGACAGCGGTTATTTATTATGTCTTGCATTCTTCCCAGCCAAAATGCTGCTGCTGCTGGGAAATGCCTCTAGCCAGAAGTCTAGACTCCAGAGTGGAATACATATCGAATATTGATCGACTAACAAAATGCAATAAATGGCAAGACAAAGTAACTAAAATGATTGTCGAATTTGATTAATTATTTTATTTATATTTTTGCGAGGCATTAAAATATAGAAAGTCGCAGTTATTCTTTAGAAAATACATTAAAAATATATGCATTGTTCTCGAACAATAAGCAACTGAATTATTTAAAAGAAAATGTAACCGTAAGCTTTTAAAATGATCGTTAGCGATAAATTATCACTTATATTAAATTATTAGCTGCTCTGAGTTTTATGACTAACTAGATACTTTATTTAACTGCCAGGCTCAATACCGAAAATTCGCTATTTGAATACTAGCTCTATTGGACTTTACTCCTAGACTGGGAATCCATTTAAATGCGCTCACACATTAATTACTTATCGATTAGCCACAGCCCATTAATTGCATACTTTCTCCTCCGATATTTCGCATATCGAATTACCAGCGAAGCAATTCCCCGACATCTTTATTTGCAAATTAATTAATATAATCGCAAATAATCTCGAGTATTGCAGTCTAATGCTCGCATAATTCAATTGATTGATTTTATGGCTGTATAAATATCGATTTTGTATGATATCGAATAAATTCGATACTCATATCTTAATAGTCAGACAGTCTGGCAACCTGGCAGGCCGTTTGCCGCTGGCCACAATCAAATTTAACGCTTCATTTGCTCCAGCTGAAAATTGCGTAACGAAAGCCGAAAAAAAACATAAGAAAATGAAAAGTCTAAAACGGTTGAAAAGCAGAAAAACTCCTCCTCCCCCTCTGCCACCTACTCGCCATCTGCTTGTGTTTCTTTAACAACCGTTAAGTGGCAGGCTCGACTTCATTAGATTGTAATAAACGCGCGCTGGTTACAGCCCCAACAACAACAACAACAGAAACTGACAGCAACATAAAAAAGTTAAGAAAAGTCTAAGCTTGGCTTATAAATGCAATTTCGTTCGCACAAACTTCAATGGACTTCATTAAAATATTCGAAACACAAGCAGTTTGCCCCCCCCTTGCCGCCTCCTCCTTCCAAAAACTTGCCAGACGCACTATAAACGCGACTTGCACTGGTCACTGGATGGAAGTAAAAGAGAGCGAGCAAGCGAGCGAGCGAGAGGGCGAGAGTTGGCAGCCAGGCAGCGAGCGAGCGAAGAGTTCAGAGGTCTAATTGAAAATGCGCAAACTTGAAGAAATATTGAGAGAGCTGCAAATACACACACACACACACACACACACACACACACACTTACGCTGTGTATTTACGTGTGTATTTATCCATTGCCATTAGAACTCAATTTGCTCGCACGCATTCACAAAGACGCCCACAAGCCGGCAGCTAAATTCCCACTCTCGCTCTCTCTCTCTCTCACCCGCTTGCTGTCCCTGTCTCACACCTGAGTTTCTCTCTGGCATGCAAATTTATAACGCAGCGGGCAAATTGGGGCCAACTTGTGACAATTTACGATATTAATACTAAATATTTGTGCCCCGTCGTGATTTACGCTCGAAAAGCACCAACAAAATTCCGACTACAAAAAAATAAAAGAAGAAACAAAAATATTTGTAAGGATTATTTTGAGCTTTATGCGTTTTTATTGTTTGGCTGCCATAATTTCAGCGCTTAAGCGTTGCCAGACATCTCGTTCCAGCGCAGACGTTGCGCATAAAGTGGAGCATCCCATAAAATTTTACGATAATTGCAACCTGGCGAGCCACTGACAAATGAAGTGATTTTAAATTTAACATTTACCCGATTGCAAATCCCTCCAAACCCACACACACACTCACATACATACTATATGTATCGATATGAATTTCTTGATGTTGCCATCTTTTATTTTTGCATGATTTAATTATATACGTTTCCAAATCTTGAGGCGGGGGGCCGCGAGAAATGTTAATGCCGCGCCCCGTAAACACATTTAAAACAAATAGTCGTAGATGGCTTCACTAGTAGATACCCTGTAGTTTGTGAAAATTCTGATCTACATTGTACGTTTACTTTTTCATTCATTTTAAAATGCAGTTCATCATATAAAAGTACTCGACTATACGATTTTTAATTCAATTAAAATGTAATGTAATTTAATACTAATATTTACTATTATAATCAATACTCAATTGCACAACAACGAAATAAATGAAATTAATTATAATTAATTTAGACCAAACAAAAATGTACACAGTTCACAAACTAATGTCATAGCTACATTTTGAATTTTTAAAGTACGCTGCCCACTCCACCTTTTTGCTGTTTATAGAGTATATAAAACAATCATAAAAATTTCACCGAAATGTTGTGTGAGCGCGTAGAAATTTCGAATCGCATGCAATTAAGAGATCAGAGAGCTACAAGAGGCGAAAAAAATATCTGTTCACTGGGAACTAAAATAAATTCAAAATATGAGGCGTACGTAATGAGAAACCTTTTGGGTCAATGAATTTGTTATCATCAAACTGTAACCGAAACGAGCGTCATGCACATTTGCATGGCTTGGCATGGAACGCGGAACGCAAATTACGAAAATTCGAAATTTATGAGACCAAAAGAAACAACAACAATAACAATCTTAACTTTAATAAGCACCACAAGCAGCATTTTGAATACCAAAAACCAAAAACCACATTGACGTGGCCTGACATAGAAATCTGCACCGTTGGCTATTAGCAATTAACTGGGGCTATTATGAGTCGAAGCCGACAAAAATATTTGACGTGCTACAAGCAGAAGAAGATCGAAACGAATCGATCGGAAGACGCAGCCAACGATCAAAGGCGGGGCAACGACGCAGAGGGGCGATGAGGGACTGAGCAGGGCTAACTTTGGGGGCAGTGCGCATAAAAAGCCAAATGCCATAATAGCCAAATTAATCAGTCACAGGTAACAACCCAGCAAACCAATAACAATAACAACAACAACAACACCAGCTGTGTGTACGTCCCGCCGTCCGCGTTGATGACTTAACAAAAATGTCAAAATTTAGACAGATCCGAGGGAGAGAGTAGCACATAGACGAATCTTACATGCTCTCCTAACAAGAGAGTAACAAAGCATAGCTAAATCTATTATACAAATACTATAAAAACACGATTACAATGATAAGTGGAAGAGGACAGGAATTGGTTCATAATCGAATTTAGCAGCAAAGTGCATCTAATTTTACATTAAAATTACATTTACACTAAAAATCTGAGACGGTCTTCAAAATATATAAAATAAATTGTATTCAAAAAATATATATTTTATGTTATAAAAGCACTTTGATGATAATACATTTGTAATTTTACCAATAAGCTTAGAATTGAATAAAGTAGCAATTGATATAACTTTAGGATAAGGTTAACTATCTATAAAACTTTATGATTTACAAATTTGAGGTCTTAAGAAATATTATAATGAATAAAATCGAGAAACTGAATTGTTAAGGATCTAGCTAAAAATTGGGCATTTACTCGGCAATTGTTATTTTAAGAAAAGTTGAAAAAAGTTTTCTTCAAAAATTTACCCTTTTAAAATAAATTTTTTTATAATTTGGGAAATATTTATTACTTTGATTATTAATGATTATGTTAACATTCCAAATACTTTTATACTAAATTTTAAACAATTCCAAATCAGCTTCATGCTGAAACTCTCTTCTCACCGACAACCAGCATTTATAATTCGTAATGCCCGCTTTGGGTAGTTCCTTTAAGACTTACTTATGATCGCATAAAAGGGTTTTGTCAGACATGTGATTGCCGAATATGCAAAGAGCAAAGAGACTAAAGCCACAAGCCGTTGTGAGGCCCCATTGTTTGGCTAACGATTGAAGGTGGGTGGTTGGTTGTGGCTTAGGTTGGCTTAGCGAGCTTGAAGTGCCCGCTGGCTTCAGCTACCGTTTCGCAGTTGAAGCTGACAAAATGTAATTGTTATATAGGCGCAGAAAAGAGCAACAACAAAGTACAAGAAAAAACGGACTTAGTGGTGCCATCAATAAAGGCCGTTCCAGAGGCTGACAGCTGGGAACCAAACGGGAAAAACGCGACGCATGAATGTTAATTGAAATATGCGTATGAATGATGGACGGACAGATGGAGCTGTTGCTTCGAGCTCAAGCTGAAGCTGGAACATTGGCTGCAGCTTTCACAATTATTGATTGATTTATTGATTGAAATCTGCGCAGTCGCAATCGCTGTCGCAGTCACAGCACTTCCAACAGCGAAGATGTTGCGACTGTTTTGCCCAGTTTTCTTCTGCCGTACAAATTGTTAGCGGGGCCAAGTTCGTTGCCTAAGTCTTTTGGCGCCCAGTCGGGAAGCCGCCGCCGTCGTCGTCGTCGTCGCCGCCGTCGCGACGCACAACCAAACCAAACAATAAATAATTAAAGCAATTAAAAATGCTTAAAACAAACATTTAACAAGCAGCGGCAGTTGAAAATTGTTGTGTACCAACATTTGGGCAAAACTCAACCCAAAAAAAAAAGCAGACAAAAATTTACTTATCTTGGCCCCAAATCGCGTCTAAATGTTGCACATTTATCAAAGGCCCCTTTATTTTATTTTTTTCTTATTTTGCGTAAAAAGGTCAACGCACAGTTATGCCTGTTGCTTGTTATTCTCAAATCTTGCTGTTGTTGTTGTTGTTGTTGCTGTTTTGCTAGTGCTGCTTGCTGCTGTTCTGGTTGTACGATGTACAAACTATTTCCGCTCAACACGCTAAATATCTGGGAAATGGGTGCGCAAAACTCACCAAAAACACACAAGAAGCACTCGGAAGGGGGGCAAAAGTAAACCTTAAATTAGAATTTTTGCACATGAAATCTAATTTTTGGCACTGCGGCAATTAAAATGAATTTTGTGGTTCGAGATACAGTATCTGTAGCTGTTAGTCGACACTCGTATGCTAATGTTTAGACAAAAAGAACAGATTTTCAATTTCCGTTTGCTATCGAATATTTTGCACTCTATCAAAAAGAGATAAGCAATTTTTTGATGATGAAACTTTTCACATTTCATCTAGGTAATTATCGATTTAATTTATTTCATAAATTTATTTTTGATTCCATTGAAAACTAAGAAAGATATCTTGTGAGCTATCAGAAAAACAACCTTAGATGATCAACCTAAATTAGTTCTATGATTCATGCGGAATATTCTCATACTTAATTAATTAAACTTAAATAAAGATTTCTCTACAACGCGTTACACATCTAATCAGCTAATTAAAATCACCTTTGTCAGTGTATAAAAAGTACATACTCTAAAGAGGAAACTCATCCAATGCTTAACTCGCTTTTGAGTGTGTTTCTTCTGGCTCGTTATCTGGCTGTTTTTATTTTTTTGTTTCGTTAAAAAACCTTTCTGGCTGATATGCAAATAAGTTGATATACAACATAATTAAATTTCATTACAGCAACGCCCCGTGGACCAGAGTTTCTTTGGGATATACAACGTACGATCTCGTACCCCTGGCATGTAACAAATTGCCAGCAATTAGTGGGGGGTATCTCAAGAGTGAGAGACTCTGTCTCTCGTTGTCGGCAGACGAGGCGTCGCTCAATCGCATTCAATGGATTCGGATTCGGATTCGGAATTGGAATTGGCCTGCAAATTGATGTGCGATGCCAAATTGGAGCTGCAATCCATTTGCTTTTCTGCGTTTTCGCATTTGCATTTGGATGACTTTATAAAGTTGTCAGACCCCAGCGAGATCCCGTAATGAAATGCACAAATTAATTGAGACAGATTGCGTATTAAGGAATTGCATTTGCATAACATGCATCGAATTGAGCACTTCTTGATAATTTTCGATTATGCCAATCATGCAGCGGCAACTGCAATATATAGAGTGATTTTATAAGAGTGGAAAAAATTAAAAAGAGTTTAATTATCAATTTGTCATATAAAGCAACAGTGAGTTCTACAAATTGATATATTTTAATGAGTAAAAGAATTCTTCACTAAATGGAATACAGAGTTTTCTACACAAAATTTCATATTACATAAAGCAAAGGATTCAAGGAATCTCTTAATATATACAGTTGTTCATAACAATACAAATAAATACTAAATATGTAGTTTAAAGAAACATCATTCCAAAATAATACAATAAATATGATTTTAGTAATATTATCAAATAAAATTCAATTTTATTAACAGCTTAAACACCATTTAGTTATTTTAAAATTCATATTAAGGATCTCCAAGAACAATTCTCATATGCTAGTCACCGACTTAAACAGAGAAATACGTTTATTTCTACTTAGTTAACTTGATACATATCTAGTTGGCTCATTTATCGCCAGCATATGGACTGAAAAATGATGGGAACGCATTGTAAAGTCACACGCAAAACGCTCGCCCACGATTAGCCCACATGCAATAAGCCCGCGTCTCCGAAGAGCGATAAAAGAAATAAATGTATCTCAAGTAGAGTGCACTCGACTTGCATTTCATACTGCGACTGCGCGACGACGTCGCCGACGACGACAACAAAAGGGGCCACCTTTTAGTTCCAATAATTTACCAATTAATCATATTACTCAACCTGAATCCAAGTCAAGTCGGAGTCGGAGTCGGAATATAGCGTAGCGTCTTGTCCACCGAGTAGGAGGAGTAGGTCGGGTCGCAGTGCTCTCTGACAATAGGTGCTGATTGCTGGACCCGTCCCAAAGCGAGACGCAGCGAACATGAAACGAGTGGAGCCTGGTTGTGGCAGCAACACTGCCCCATGGACGTGATAAATGATTTCGATTAGTTTGTTCTTGTAATTCGACGCCTATAAATGGGTCTATGATTGAGCGCCGACGACTTCGTTTACGTCAGGCGTTGTCGACATCGTCGTCGTCGTCTGCCGATTGCCGACTCTCGATGCTGATGACGATGCCGGCGCACCCCTCTACCCAGAATGGAGGGGGCAAAAAAAGAAGAAAGAAGCGGGAGATACACAACAAGCCGCTTGTTGTTGCTGTTGCCTGTAAGTCATTTGACAAATTGTCTATAATTGAAAGATTAGCTTTCCACACACAACACGGTTGACGTTGAGAAGAAGAACACGTCGCTGCAGTTGAAGTTGGAGCCCCGCTAAAGTTGCTGGTTCTGGTTTCCTTTTCTACACTCCAAAAAAAATTCTATGAACTTTAGACGTGATGGAATTGAATAACAATTTATATAACTTATAACTTATATAACTTATTAAAAAAGTTATAAATGAGACTTTATTACCAATATTTTCATTTATGTTGCTTTAACTTTTTTTTTGTTTATCATTTTTCCATCTTTGAGACATGTGGGAATATCATTTTTTTTTGTAATGTTTAGCGTTATACAATATTTACCTAGAAATCGTTGTAGCTTCCTTTAGAAATTTCGTTTATTTTATTGTTGCATTTTTTATGTAGAGAAATTGATTCCTTCCGTCATATTTAATTACAGGAAAAATTTAATAATATTTTTTTTTAATTTTATTATTTTTGTTTGAAAATAACGATTTTAAGAATGTTCAGTATAATCTTAATTGTTTCCTTATGTTATATGCAGTGATTTTTAAAGCTTCAACAATTTGTGTTTTAAAATCTATTAGTGTGTTCAATTAAGAATAATTCGGAATTATTTAAGAACTTTGTTTCTCCAAGTGCACTTGACGCTGCACGCCCTGCCCCTGCACCTGCCCCGGCCTGGAGTGGCGAGGTGGTGCTAGGTAAGCTTATACGTTGCTGCTTATCAGCTGTGTTGCATCTGTTGCGCGTTGCGAGGTTTTATTAATCAAATTCACAAAATGGTTTTAGGGGCTGGCAAGTAGGTGGAGCGTGTTTACATAGGCAGCAAAACAAGTGCCTGCCTGCCAGCCTCCTCTCGCTCACTAGGCTCTCCTGCCCCTGCCCTCCTCTCGCTCGCTCCCCCGGCGTATACGTAATTGGAAATGGTGTGAAATTCGCGTGCCAACAGACAGACAGAAGAGACAGACACAGCGAGAGGGAGAGACAGGCAGTTAAGTGTGGTGTGAGTGTGGTGTGAGTGTGTGTGTGTGTGTGTGTGTGTGTGTGTGTGTCTGAGGAGGCCACCAACACGACTCGAAACGGAACCAAAAAGAAAAACCAAAGCAAACGAAACTAAACTGAAACAAAACGAACAGAATTGGAATGGAAGTGGAATGGAATGAAAAGGCAATGGAACGGCAAGCTCATTGGATTTTGTAATGCGTGAAACATGTCAGCGCAATGCGATTGCTTATCGCTGTCAATTATTCAAAAGGCAGTCACTAGACAGGCTTACAAATTACCCTCTTAAATATAACAAAATAAGAGACTTGCGCGACAGACCCAACAACAACAACAACAAGACGAGCATGAAGAGCATGCTTTACGCACGATGGGTGCGGGTGGTGAGAGGGAGGGGGAAGAACCGCAGACGATCAGAAAATTTAAATGTGGTGCGATTTCCTGGTTGGAATCTTAAGGTTGAGGTGACGGGGCAAATTGATTGAGTTGGAGGAGTTGCTCAGAATGGGAGAGTTTGGGATGAATGAAAACAAATAAATTAAATCACAGATGAGAAAGGTGTGACTAAATTTATAAACCAATAAAATTATTGATAATAGTCTACAAATTCGTATTCCCCATTATCAAAATAATTCCATTATATATAAAGTGAGAGGTTAATAGAACAAATAAAATAAAAGGTAGAATAATATTCAAAAAAATGTAAAAGAATAATTAAAGTTTTCGCAATCTTAATTTTAAATTCATTAAATATATTAACTTATAATTACCTCAACATCAGAAATGTAATAAAAGAGACAAGCTGGCAACTATTCTATAAAATAAAAAAGAAACAAATACTTATAATTCAAAAGCATCTCGAAATTACGTATTTTAAATGTATTACAACGGTAATAATTTAATTTCGTTAAATATAGCAACTTCCAATTCCTCACAATATTATAATCTGTCATTAGTTTTAATTGGAGAGTTTACTAATTCAATTCAATAAAACACAAATATAATTCCAACCATCTCGAAACTAATTTATAAATATTACATTTTTACATTTTTTGAAATGTTGAATCTGATTTGCAACTTAATATAGAGTTTAATATGGACTTAATAGAAGAAATGCGAGAAGGCAGAATATTATTTAGAAAATCGAAATTTTTAAAGAGACAACAAAATCAATATAAAAAAACGAGGTAATACAAAAGCATCTAATAATTACTTTTTATATATTTCTACGCGTTTAATTTAAATTCATTAAATGTATATAATATGAAATGAATAGCTGGATTTGAAAATGACAGCCATCCAATTATAATAAAATGCAACCAATTAAATTCAATAGCATATCGAAATTACTTTTTGTATAAAGTAGTTCGTTTTTAATTTTCGAAATATCGCATTTAAATGCTGTGCAACTTATTAAAAAAGTGTGCGATTAACTCGATGTACAAAACCATTTGGCAAACCACACAATTGATTGATAAAGCCTAATCGGCTAACCGCGCGACACAATCAATGGCAATTCGGGCTTATAAAAGTGGCTGTAAATGCGCCAGCTCAACGCATTGTTCTACTTTATGGTTTGGTTTTGGCAATGGATTGAGTACGAGCTGCGATTTGACCAGCTTTAATGGCTCGCATTAATTCTGCGGTTTCGTCTTCATTGAAAACTATTTAAGCCAAATTGTTGCGCTATTTTGTGCACATGATTGTTACAAATTGTTCAATTAAAGGCTTAAAATAGCCAAGGCGAATTGGCCCGGTCCGCACTCGAGTCCGAAGCGGGCCTAGTCTCTGGCCTGGTCAGACGTCTTGGCACATCGGTAGCCAGTTAGCCAGAGGCCACACTTTTTTTTTGTTCCCCCCTTTTTTTGTGGCAAGTTGAGCAGGGATAATGGATGTGCGTTTAAGCAGGCAACTGATAAATCGCCGACTCGAACAGCAGGTGTCGCACCCGTGGAGTGTGAGGAAAAGTGTGAGAATATTGCGTGGAAAAAGCACAATTTCCACAGTTCGCACAATTTATTAACATAGCACGAAAAAAAGCGAAATTTTCATATGAAATGCATATAAATAAACAACAACAACCACGAGCAACAGCAGCAGCAGCAGCAACAAAACTCAATTGCCATGAACCGCAGTGCAGTTCGGGCCTAAACGGAACATGGCCAAGATTCATTGTTGCTGTTGTTGTTGATTCGGCAATTAGGGGCGTGATTTTAGCCATTGTGCATTTAGCATAATGAAGCGCAATAAGTGTTAATTGGATTTGCATTTTGTGTGCTGCACTCCCTTACCTCCCCCTGCCACCCTCCCTTATTACCCACTCAATAATGCACGTGGCTTGATTTAGTGCAATGAAGCGCATAATTTATGACTAAATTCTATGGTACGCTTGATTAAGTTGCGAAATATGCAATAAAATTTATTAAATTGCGAAATAAACAGACGCAACGAAAGGACGGTGAAACTTTGCAGCGAAGTTTATTAAAGTCTGAAAGTTAACGAAGGCAATTGAAATAGTTGAGTGCATAAAAAACTATCTTCAAAGAAACTGTGATTTATGATTTCGTTTTCATAATGGAATAAATATTCAAGCAAGAACATGGAATGTAAATGCAGAATGCAAAAGAAATGAATTTATTTATTAAAATAGGAATACCATGGAGCAATCGTAGGAGACGAACTGTAAATTTATTCATAAGATAGTTTTTTAATATTACATTTTCTGAATAATGTCACATTTGTAAACATGCAAAATGTAACAGAAATAAATATATTTATTCAATGAATAGTATAGAGGCATTGAAAAATACGTACTTTAAATTTATTCATAAGTAATATAGTTTTTTTTAATAATACTTCTCGTAAACATTGGATAAAATATTCAGTACAGATAGAATGCAAAATGTAAATGAAATGAATAAAATTATTCAAACAAGAATAAACTTTAAATTAGGACAGTTTTAAAATATTACATATTGTGAAAAATGGAAATACAATACACCAGCAAGACAAAGAAAATGTAAATGAAATGAATTTAATAGTTCAAAATAAAATTATATTTAACAATAATGGTAGAAAAACATTAATAAAAGAGTTCATTAAATATTACCGATTCCACAAATGGAAAATCAAATGAAAATTCTGCAGATAGCGTAAATATTAATAAACAAAACAACGAATTCTGAAACTCATTAAAATAAGACATTTTTTCTGCAGCCAAATTAAATATATAAACTGAAAATTATAAGATTATTTTGGACCCTCTATTTGCATACTTTTTTTATTTTTTTTCCTTGATATCCATAAAATGTATGTATTTTTTTTAGCCAACATCGTAAGTGGCTGTCAGCAATTAATCAATAAACCTAGAAAATCAGTTAAATCTGCACAAACATTACTCATTGCTTTCAATTTGCTTTACATCAATGCCATAAATTACTGGCTAAACCAATAAACCGTTGACCATTTGCAAGGAGACATTGGGAATTTCACATTCACCTCCACGAGATAATGAAAAAGCCAAGAAGGCTAAATGTTGACAGCATTCAATCAATGAAATTGGGCTGCTATCGCAATGGGCAATCAAAGGCAAAATGATCAAGTATTTGGTATAAGTAGCACATGGAGCTAATGAAATTTGAGTGGGCAACGAGCGGCAAGCGCCAGGTAGAACAACAAGCATGCAACATGCAACTCTCGAGGAATCTGGATGCTGGTTGCTGGTTGCCGGTTGCCGGGGTCTGAGGTCTGGGCAATGCCATCAAATCATGATCCTCATCAAGGCCAAGGCGACAGTCAGCAAGTAATCAGCAGCCAACTCGGTTCAGGCCAGGTTCAGGTTGAGATGCTTATCAGCTGCAGACTGCCAACTGCACAAGGACCCAAGCAGAGCTCTTGTGGCATGGCAGTGTTGCACCAATTTATGATCGACAGAAGACCAAAGAGAGAGGAACAGGAGACAGAGGGGAGTGGGGAGAGCTGGGGCATTGGCATTGGGTGTTGGCAGGCTGCTGCCTGACTGCATCGACCACAATGATAAATTCTCATCAAAAAAATATTTCACACCGCGGGATATCATCTGAAATCCCCAAAGAGACAACGACAATGCGAGTGAAAGACAGAGAGAGAGAGAACGTTCCGATCTGATCTGATCAGATCTTTGTGTGCTGGGGAATGCCACAAATATTTTTCGAAAATTATTAAAGATCATGCAAAGGCAACAAACACGCGCTCATTTTGGCTTAATTAGTGAAACATGCCAACAACTAACATACAACAATCTGGATTTCGTTTCATTTTGGTTTCGTTATGTTTCGCTCGATCTTGATCTTGATCTGCTATACGTAGAACACTACTACTACTGCTATAACTAATTCTACTACTACTACGTCGACTCAAATATCAATCGACTCGTTGTCGCACACTAATTAAAATTTATATATTTTCAGCGCATAGTTTTCGCTCGAGTTTCAAGATTTTTGTCGATTGCTTTTTTTGTTGATATTTTATTATTATTATTCCGCTTGTTGTTATTGTTATTGGGTTGTGTATTACGTGTTTTCAGCTTGTTCGGCAGCCATTGAACCAATAAATCTTGTCGATAATATGATTTTATTAACTTTTAAATAGGCAAAACATTTGGCGCCTGTGTCGTTAGACAACTAACTAAATTTTCTGTATATGTTCACATACCCTGTAAATATAGCGAAACTGCATAGAGTATGCTAAGGCTTGCGATAATTTCAAATAAAGCTTTTAAATAAACTGAAGGCGAATCCCACTGAACAAATGAAATCTGAAATTATACAGAGAATAGCGTTAGAAATATTATTTTGTACGTGGTAGGAACATTTAACATTATTATCAAAATAAATGGAATAAATATTTCAATAATAATAAATATTCAGTCCAGTTTCAACAAAACCAATTTCACAATCAATTTTACGATTCCGATATAGCTTTAATAACTTATCGAAAACCAACAATATAATTATAAATATTCGTATATATTTTTTGTGTAAATATAAATCTAAAATGATATGAATGTGAATTAACATTTATTTTATTGTTTTTAAATTAATAATGTTTAGCATGATTAATTTGCATACGTTTAAAAACTAGCTTTTATTTTCTCATGTGTATAAGACATATCGATTATAATTTACTTTTACGTACGCACATATTATAATGTAGTTTATATCTATATTCCAAATCAAAATCAACAGACACTCCCACAACTAAAAACATGTCGGATGTCAAAGCTTTTCTCCAAACACGTACATAACATTAATCTTTTTATTTATTTGGGAGGTCATCAAGTCACAGATAAAACCAGGGTATTGGATTAGTCATCTGCTCTTTGTATTCGTTCGCTTTCATTTTGGGGGACTGTTTCAAACTGAAGCCGTTTTGACAACCAAATTAGAGTACATACTGTCGGTTAGATTCGTTCGTTTTGTATTTTTTTAGCTGCATATTTATCGCTTTGGCTCGGCAATCGTTGAATTAATTAAGTATGCAAATGATGATCGAGATTTGCGGTACTTGCCACGCACCATCCTCATCATCATCATAATCATGAACAAAAAATTTTGGTTTCTGTTGGAATTTGGGGCCGTTCGACATCAGATTGGAAATTCCTTTGATTTGGCGTTAGTTATTTTTATGAGGTGAGCTCATAATTTTTCGTAGATTTATTTTTATTTTTGTGTTTTGTGGGTCAAACCCAAAAACCCCAAAGTGATTAGCACGATTTACGTTTTGCGATCTGAAACTGGACTGAATTAACTAAGAACACGGAATATTTTTTCAATATGTTTATTAAATTATAATAAATGCTTCCATCACATAGAATTTCATTTTTCTCTCGAAAATATAATATATTCATTTATATTACGATATTGAGTACAAACATGAACATAAAGATAACTAGCAACAAAGATCCCATTGAATTTTTATAGGCTTTGCCATAGTGTAAAATCGGATAATCCACAATCGCATCCATATTATAGTCTTCGTTCAGACAATTTGTCTTCAGATTGCTCAAATATCTTAATCCAAATCTAAAGCAATGGGTATTAGAGTTACTTAACACCACAGATCTGTTGTTATTTTTCGATCCTGCCATTATCTCATATGTCGAAGCTCTTATCTTGATCTTTTTGTATTTGAGCATTGCTGGGCTCAAGAACGAGACCAAAACAATTG
This sequence comes from Drosophila immigrans, assembly GCA_963583835.1. Lineage (NCBI taxonomy): Eukaryota > Metazoa > Arthropoda > Insecta > Diptera > Drosophilidae > Drosophila > Drosophila immigrans. The sequence continues at coordinate 21,839,914 of OY757141.1, forward strand.
AATTGTCTCCCTCAGTAGCGTTCCAGATCGAATATTCATCGCCTGGCCTTACTCTTCCATCCATCCAACGAAGTAATATATCTGATGAAACTGATCCAGAGCAAACAAAAGAAAGCGGCACCTCATTGGCATAAGAACAATTTCCGGTATTACGATCAGGTCGGGCTTTGATGGTATTAAGCATAAACCATATCCATTGAATTTTATATATAACTTCCGGAATAAAAAACATATTGCAAAGTTGTACAAAAAATCTATAAAGATTCAGCGTCAATTTGACAAATAAGTCAAGGAAGAAAGTAACAAAATGTGAAAGTAATATGTAAATATTTAATTAGTAATATTTTTTACATTTTATCAATTTTAAATTAATACTTTATTGTAATTTATTTTCGTCTGTTCATAGTCGACTATAAAAAAAATAAACTAAAGATACTATATTTTACGAATGTTGCAATTTAATTTATTTCCATTTATTGTACTTTAATAATAATTTTAAGTACTTGTAATTTTCTTAATATTCATAAAATGCATTTGAATTTATTTCCATTTATTTTAATGAAATAATTATTTTGAGAACTTTTACTTATATAATTCTTATAGCTTACAATGTTTCAGCGCTGACCTATGAATGAAATATGTTTTGTGGACTTGTCGAGACACTTGGATGTGCCGTAATCCCTTGTTGACATCTGTCAATTATAAATGTCTCAAGTTTGGCATGTTGCTTGGCAAATAAAACCACATGTGGCACATGGCAACAACTGTGGCAAATGGCAACAAAATCGCCAAGGCATAATGACAAACATAGCAAAAATAAGCGATAAAATGAGTTGGTAAAATTTCACCAAAATAATAAAAACATGTGAAATATGTTCGGGCAGCGCGATGGTACGATGCAATACCGATTTTGAGATTTTATGGCCTATTAAAAAGTCTGAATCATTAAGCCTTTTTTTTCTTGGCCAGCCAGAGCCACATGGTCGCAGTCTGAAGACCGAAGTCTGAACACTGAACACTGAAGACTGAAGACTGAAGACTGAAGTCCGACCAGCAGTCGCCTTGTCCTCCGCCTCGCCAAGCGGTTATCCTATGTCTATTCGCGTCCTAATTGATGTTAGTTCATAATTTTCCTTTGGAAAATGTAGCAATTAATTGCGTTGTCCATAAAACGCGTCGGTGCCCCACTGTGCGAGCCGCACATTGCGCAATGCGCCGCATAAAATTCCCCAACGCTCGTCCAATAAAAGTTTACAAGCCAACAAGAGTACCACAAAAGACAACTAACTTCACATGGCCGATAACCGATAGCCGAAAGCCGATACTCAATATACCCTAATCAATTAAATTCAAATAATATGTTATTTATTTAATTACAAATTTATGTTTAACGATTCTAAAGAAATGTAATGTAATTGTCTAATGATATTGGTTTCAATTAAAACTTATTAGAAAACAAACAATTTAAAATACAAAAATTTAAATTGAAATTTATTTTATTAAATTATTTAACTTCTATTAAATTATATATGCCAACAGAAAAATGTTCAGTATCTACATTCTTCGATAGAAAAATCGTATATAAATTATTTTGAATGATCTTTAGATCCAAAAGATTCTCTGACATTATAATAAATAAAAATGATATAAATTACACATCAATTAAAAAGATTATACAGTGATTGAGTTTTATAAAATAAACAATTTAAGTTTTTTTTTGGACTACTTAAAATCACATTATTTTCCAATATTCAAATATTTAATTTTAATTTTTAGAAATAAGCAATTGATATATAAAATGAGAAAATGCGAATCTAAAATCATAAATAGCATCAAGGCCAGGGCTTTATCTTAGCGAAAACAACTTAATTATTTCTAATGAAGAAAGATAGATGGACAGATCTATGCGTCAGTGATAAATGTTTTATGAATCGTAAAAGGGGCATTGTTCATAGATATTTCGCATTGTCTGTGAAGGAAACTATTTAATAGGCCATAACTTTATGCTGATGAGCGAAATAATAAAAAGAATATTGCACAAATACTGCCCAAGTGCATAACAAACTGCATATACCCTAAGAAATGCACATAGTCTCCATGGGTGTAACGAAAACATGTGTGGGGTTAACTGCGAGAGAGTCTCAGGCAAACATACTTTAGTAATTAGAACAAACGAAAAAAAAAAAAATTAAAAACAATAAAGAAAATGGCGAACAAGAATAAAAACAATCAGAACGACCGCAACATGTCAAATATATTAAAGTTTACGCCGATTTGTGGCGAGGATAAAAAAGCGTTTGGGCCATTTGAAACTAATAACTGAACTGAAGGAGTTCGAGGCGAGTTCGAGGCGATTTCGAGACCACCGCTGCTTACACTAGATCAACGGAGTGCTGTGATTTACTGAAAATTAAATTTTAGTTTTTCTTTTCATTTCTTACCCCCATCTCGGTTTATTCCGCGAGAGGTCGAGAGACGGCAAGTTAATTATGACTGCGGTTTGTGATGGTGGAGCACAGCCAGTAAATGGGGAGTATGGCTTGAATTTATGTCTAGTCGGAGACGGGAGACTCTGAGAGTTCAGATTGCAGGCTAGAGGGGGGCTAACAACAAACAAGTGCGCAGGTTATTTTCTGTTAATTAGTGTTACGTGATGATGCCTCACATACATGGGAATGGGTGGTGCCCAGCGAGACGAGAGTTAACCCACGGATTTAATGATCGTACGGCTGACAGACGGACGGACGGACGGACGGACAGACGGACAGACAGGTCAAACAGATGGTCGACGTTATAAACGGCAAAACTATAAACAATTGACAAGGAGTATGCATCTGCATGTGAGCCAACAAATTGTGCACAATTTTCACCAATTTACAATTTTATGATATGGCAAACAAAACAACTGCAACAGCAACTGCAACAGCAACAACAACAGTGAAAAGAAAACTTCATTAAAGCAATGCAAAAATAGAAACGAAAAAAAATATTTATGTAGGCAATTTAAATACACATCGCAGCGCAACAACAACAACAAGAGCCGAAAAAATAAATAGCAAAATAATAAAGGAAGGTGTAAAGACTTAAAGCCTGCAAACCAAGCCGCCAGCCAAAACACCAGCGACAACAGCAACAACAACAACAGCAACTAATCGAACTGGTCATCAATTGGCCAAAGCCTGGTAATGGTCGCCCAGTGCGGCCCAGGCCAACAGCACAACAGCACAGCAAACGGCACAAGAGGCCAACAAACAGTCTTGGCCAGGCCACGAGTCGATTCCCAGTCCAGTGCAGAAGACCAGACGAGACCAGACCTGACCAGACCTGACCAACCAACCGATCGATCGACAGCGACAACGACAACGTCGAAGTCACCTCCAAAGCGGCAGCAGCAGCAGCAAAACGGTCAAACACAACGACGATCGATCTTAACAGTCGCCGATGACTTCGACGTCGACTTCAAGTCGACGTCGCTGCAGATGCAGATGCAGCTAAGCAGAGTCCAGATCCCGTCACAGGCAACGGACAACAGCCAACAGCCAACAGCCAAAGTGGGTGATGCGACGATACACATGCGCAGACAGCAATGCGCACACTGCCCTCAACTGCATGATAAAAGCCTTAAAACCAAGCCAAGAAAATCGAAAGCCAAATATAGTAGATTTAAAATAAATGTAATACCACAAAAAAATAATAAATAATTAATCAAATCAAAGCATGTCTTGACGTGATAGAAAAAATAAAGAAAATATAATTGCAATCTACAAAATGTTTATCAGCCTAAAGAAGTTAGTTGCGCTGACTTGCTCCCTGTAACCTAGAATTTTATTCAAATTTATAAATTAAAAATAAAAATTATAATATATAGTATGTATATAGTTGTTTTGGCAAGTCTAACGCTTGAAATTGTGTGTATATAGAGTTAAACTGCTAACCAGCAACTATCAACTAAACAATGATATAAATCAATAACAGAATGTATTTAAAACAAAAATTAAATAGGAAAGTTCAATTACTAAAAAAAACGTGTTAACATTCTAGAAAAAAAAAAATATTTGTAATCTGAAAAGTATGTACTTATTGTCGTGAAGAATTTAATTCTATGTTACTTCCGTAGAATTTAGTTCCCAATTATAAATTTAAATATAATACAATGAATTAACACTCAACGCTTGAAATTGTGACTTTTTATAGTTAATTTGCTACGCAACAACTTGCTAAAGAGACAATACGTTAATTTTGTATTTTTGCTTTCTGTTTCTATGCAATATTATAGCATACTTTTGGGTCTATTAATTTGTAGACAAACAAGAAGAGAAATGAGCAAAAAAAGTCAACAGGTTTTTTGCATAAATTGTTTAACTACCAAGCTTTGCCAAATCTATAACATGTTTTATATATTCTACAATATTTTTAGATATTTAAAAATAACTAGAATTACTCATTAATATTGTATATATTTTTGAAGACAGTCAAATTAAGAAAACAAACTAAAGCTCTGCAAACTGGTCATTGTTTATTTGTGAAGCATTTGATGGATTATCCAAAATTATCAATAAACTTGTTCCGGATATGATAAAAGGGGATTCACCAAATTGTTTATGCGTATGAATTCGTTCATGACGAATGGAACAAATGAAAGATTGACAGTCATGGATTCATTAACGTGGTTTTTCAAGATAATTAAATTAGAAGAGCTGGCATAGTATTTTTAAATATTTATAACTTATTTTTTTATTTATAATAATTATTAAATATTAGGCAATTTGCTATATTTATTATTTATTATAAAAATTTATTTTTAATTATTTATTATTATTACTAATTATTATGTTTTTTTTAATATTTATTATTTATTTATTTATTTACATATTATAATCGTAGCACATGATTAAATTCTATAAGTACAATAATATGGTTAAACTAAGTGAGGCCTTCAGGCAGATATATTTGTTAGAATACTTGACTCTTCTCGTTCAGGCTAATATTTATTAGAAAACTTAACTCTTCTCATTCAGTCTTATATTTATTAACATACTCTTCTATCAGTTCGAAAATCATTAAATCATTAAATTCTATAAATACTATAATGTAGCCAGAGCAACTGAGACTTTCAGTCTTATGTTTATTAGAATACACTTAACTCTTCTCATTCAGGCTTATATTTATTAACATATTATTCTATCTGTTTCAAAATCATTTAAGTTGAACTAATCCTAATCATTTATTGACAATTAATTTTCAGCTGCTTCCCAATCGGCTGTGACCCACTGTAAGCTGAGGCTGTGCCTCGCCCTGAACCACCCGCCAAACGGGCCAACACATGTGAATGCCAAAATATCCGAAACGAAGACGCAGCAGCCGCTGCTTTTGGCCACTTCTTCCCCTCCGGTCGCTGGCAAGCGCGGACTATGACCGTATGGGGCAAGTCGACGGGCGGCCAATTCACCTGTCGCTGCTTTTTGTTTGCTTTACGCAGCGCAGTCGGCAGATGCAAATGGGTGGAGCAGCAGCCAGATAAAGAAAGAAAGAGAAAGAGAGAGAGGGGGAGAGAGAGAAAGGAGAACTGCGACCTGGTCGCTGCTTTATGCGAATTCCATGAATTTGATCATTTTGGTGGAAGCGTATTAGATATTTGGCATCTCGGCGTGCAGTTGCCATCAGCAACAACAACAGCAACAACAACAACAGTTGCTCAAGTGACTGACGTACAATGCAAAAAGTTGTTGCTGTTGTTGCTGTTGCTGTTGTTGGCTTTGGCAGAGGTCAGCGCACACACGTGACCTGCTGTGTGTTGCATGATCGATGGAATTGCCACAGCAAAGCCTAGAAATAAAATGGATTATAATTGTTATGCTGCTCACAGTTCGTGGCCAAGACTGGAACACTGCCGCGAGGGGGGTGGAGAGGGGAGGGCAAAGCACTTGGCTCACTTTTATTGTCAACCAATAAAATAGCCAAAGACGATGACGACGACGACGTCGACGACGAGCTTACAACTTGCATGGAATTGATTTGGCCCGCAGCGGCTATTAACAGCAACAAAGCAGCGACAAAACGAAGTGGAAACCCTCAAGAAGCCGCAGCCAAAGCTTGAGCTGCAGCTGAGGCTGCCTCCAATGAGGATGATGATGTTGATACAACGGCCAGCCGGGTGGCAGCAGCAGCAGTTGACATCAGGTGCCACTTTTGATACAGTGGAACATGCCGATGAAGAACAAATAGAAATCCACTGATTGGAAACTACAATTGAGTTAAACTGAATAAAGATCAAATATGAAATTATCAATTTAAAAATATATTCTTTTTTTAATTGTACAAGCAAAGCTAATACTTAGCTACTTTTTTATTTATATAATTTTTCAATATTAGTGCTAGAAGTTGTATGTATAAAATGACAAAATAAAAAATAGTTACTTGTATTCAACTGACATTCACAAAATGTTAATTGCAATTAGTATCAAAGTGTTGGAACTTAATGAAATATATTTTTTTAAATTTCTTTTTCTATTATTTTTACTATTTTTCTATAAAATGGTAATTACATTTTTTGAATATTTTTTAAACATTATCCAAAACATGTCAATAAAATGTATAATAGATAATTTTGTTCAACCTGTATTTAAAACTTATAAATCACATTTAGAGATTTTTAAAATTAAATAAATGTATGTTAGCTAAGCAATTAAAATAAGTTGTTTTTAGTATAATGTGCGTTTAGCGGACTCTCCACTGTACCCAAAATTCCAATAAGCATTTTTGTGGACTAAGAGACACAACAGTGCCATACTGCATCAGCAACAACAACAACAAAAACAACAGCAACAACAAGCGGCAGCAACGTGGCGTTGTAACAACATAAACAACCGAATACTATTTGGCCTTTTGCACCTTTTTGGCACGAAACAACTTTGGCAGCGAGGCAGGCAATGTGCATTGGATGAGCTGTGTTAGCCCCCAAAGATCTTTATTTCGCTTCGAAGGATGCCCAGCCGCGTATGCAGCTACGACGACGACGACGACGGCGACGGCGACGGCGACGACGACAACGCCCCGAAAGGCACAATTAAAATTTCACGCTCTTGCGCTGCCGCGTTTTCAGCCTAACTCCAAAAAGGGGACAAAACACGCTGACCATTTTCGGCCTGCCAAAAAACGAAAAAAAAAAAAAACAAAGTGCGGCGTCGGCATCTTTGCTTTGTAGCGGCAAGTAGAGGGATATTCATGTGTGTGTGTGTGTGTACTTACCTATTGTAAGTTAGCGGTAGTCGGCGACTTAATGCCACGCGTGCAATTTGCAGAAGCCGCGGGGGAATCGCAAGGCAAAGCATCAGCGCACACACACTTACATCTACACGCACACTTGTTAATGAGCTGAGAGCGCGTGCTAATTATTGATGCTGGCTCCCAACAATTGCAAATGGCTGACGGCGTCAGTGGCAAAGCAAATGTCAATAGAGGCGCCAACTCTGCAGTTGGCTAATGTTTAATATGCAAATCTTTGAGCACCACAAATTCAAATTGCTGGGAGAGCGAAAAGCAATTTAAATTCAAATAAACAACTAAAACACATTTTTAATATGCGGCCTACGTTTCCCCTACTGGCTCTCATTATGGTGTGCACAGCCAAATTATTATTGTAATTAAATAATTTGAAAATAGTTTAGGCGCCAAATTCAAAACTATTTATACAATCTTTAGCCGTTACCAGCACCAAAAACGATACGTTGCCACACTGATAGCTGGTACTTGCACCTATTTCTCGCTGTCTGGCAGCGCTATTGGTATTTTTCGAGATTCAAACTGCTGTCGCTTACAAATCGTCGTTTCTCCAACATACGTTTGAAAGTAAGCTTTCAACGGAAGACTGTTAAAATGTTAAAAATATAAATAATCACAATTTCGAAAAAAGCTAAATCTACATTTTAAGAAACAACGTAAATAAAACGCCGTTTAATATACCGCGCCCTCTGAAAAATATACCAACATACCGTACGAAGTGTTACCAGCTAGCTTTCAAAAATATCGATTTTTCAGAGGTAATAATCGATGTTCAACAACGTTTAAACAAACATCGACTCCCCAGTTGCTTTTAAGTTTGGCGCCAATGCGAAAATACGTTATAATATGCGCCCATTACCACTGCGAATATCTGCAAAAACATGAATAATGTGAACTATATATGAACCATATAAATTTCTATATAAAAGATAACGACACCCACAACTACGCATTATAAACACTCATTTATTTGCCAACCTCTATTTGTATACAAAACACAATAACAACCAAAACGAACAAAAAGTAAAGCAAAAGAGCACATGCGATCGTTCTCTTAAATGGTTCGCTTTGCGTTTGCCACAGCACATCAGAGAGAGAGAGAGCTCCAGCGGCGGTTTACGATAGCGGTGGCTCTCCCTCTGCCGCTCTGCCAACAGCTTTGCTGTGCTTGCAAAATAAATGCGACCTGTTCGTTTGTCATAAGCAATTTAACCAGCGACGGAAAAAGACGTGTGTGCGGAGCGTGAAAAGAAACGTACAAGAAATACTTATATTTCGAGTTTGTAAACAAAAAACCAAGCGGAAATCTGTGTGCGAAAACCAAAACCAAAAATCCAAAAAGCGAGTAAAATTATTGTCGAATAAACCAAAAGAAAAACACGTGTGTTAAAAGCTTGCCATTAAAATGAACAAACATAAATTAATTGCGAACGATGACAATGTAATTTAAATGTTTCGTCGTCAGTCGGGGCAACACATTTAGCAAAATTTAAACAAACAAACAACAACTCCAAATATCAACGGTAGATACATTTTATTGTTGTGCTGTATTTGCTATAAGAAAGAGGTAAGTACACTTAACTGATCACAGCAGATCGCGTAGGTCTCACATTGCCCCAATTTCATTTACGTACAAACGTAGTGACGTTATGCTGTCCGTCCGTCCGTCTGTTCGCCTGTCTTTCTTTGACAGACTGGCGGGCAGTCTGACTATCTGTCTACCCGGCCATTTGTCTTACAAATCTCAGAGTATGTGTGTGTGTTTGTTTTTTTGGGTTTTCTTTATTGTAAAAGTTTAATTGCTGTTAGCGGCTGTTCGACGACCAGTTTGTTTGCTGCCTTATGACTAACACAGATCCCAAGACGTAATTTTAGTGTTAGGCATCTGTCTCTTCCTCCCCCCCTCCGCCTTTCCCTTCTCCTTCCCCATTCGTCGTCTTCTCCTTCGTCTTTTGTTGCTGCTGCTTGGCTTAAAAAACTAAAATTTGCGACGACGCCAGCGACAGAGCGACAGAGCAGCGGACTTTTCAGCTGGCTCTGATTGCATAAATGCCTTTTGCCGTTGCTGTCTTTTTCTGCTGCGCAGTCGTCGCCGCAAATAAGTTTTAAACAAAAACTGAATTTGTACGAAAGCGTTTATTTATCTTGACCTCTGCTGTTGACCTTTTATTACCCACAAATTTATAACAATTAGCGTTGTGTGCAACAGGTTGGCCTGCATATAAAATAGTTTTGGAGTGTTAACAATTTTGAGAAGTTTGCTTTAGTTTCAGTTAATGTTTAAAATGTTATTTTCATACATAACTATTAATGAGTCATAATGCGCAGATATTTTATTAATCAATTTAAGTTGCCAGTTCCAAAAAGGCTTTACTATAAACTGTTATATTAATTTACTACGTTACCATAAACTAATACATTATAGAATGTATGACAGTGCTTCACTGCAAGCGAGCTGCATTTGTATAACAGTGTAAAAAGTACAAAATTTGAGCATTCTAAAAATGAAGCAAAATCTTTTTTGCTTAAATTTATGATTTTGTACCCATAGTGCAATTGTTAGAACATTGCATCGTATGGCAGAATTTCGTGTTTTATATAACAGTTTTTGGCCAGCATTTCACAAATGATATTGTGCTTTCAGTGCATTTAAATTTTTAGCCAAATCGCTGGAATTCAAGGTGTCAGCAGAACGACAACAATAGGAATTTAATTCGTGTTCGTATTTATTGCGCACACAGACGTAATTAAATAAATTCATTTTAATTATTTATTGAAATTGTGTATTATCCCCAATTAAAATTTAAATCCCGCCACAATAATTATTTACTTTTTATGAAATCAACAAAACAAATCAGTTATGCGCAAAAAGAATTCTATTTGCGACCAATCATTATCAATTTTTTTTTACTACCATTTATATTTATAACAATTTTCAAGTGTTATAACAGATGACTAGTGATTTTTATCACCTTTTTCGCAAATATATATTTTTTGGTTTCGTTTTCGTTTTTTGACGCTTGTTTCCGTATCTTGTGCTTGTTGTTGTTCTGCGTTTCGGTATCGTGTGAAATAAATAATGAAATTCATTTACTGCACTTTTTAATTACATAAACTCATGCTTTATCTATTCTGTATTTGCGTTGGGGGGAAACTCCCTTTATCAACTGAATTAAAATCTTCGATATGCCCTCCAGAATTGCTTATTTGTTATTTCTGTTTTTTTTTTTGTAATTTTTGTTTCGTGTTTTCTTCTTCTTTTCTTGTTTTTTTTTTTGATACACTTGCGCAGCACAGTTGCTGCGTGTGTCTTTGTATGTGTCTTCATAATTTTGTATTATTTGTCGATTCGACAAAAGATAGCTTATCATGCCACTATAACATATGCCAAACTGATTGGCTTGATAAGTCCCACTTGATATCAGTGCGACAGTTTCAAACGCCAGCCCCAACACAAATACCAATACACGGATACCAAAACACCGAAACCGAAACCAAACACCCAACAAATCAGACAGCCTCTGCTCATTAGTCGGCGTCGTGCATACCCTGTAAATGGTAATGCAGTTACCAAACCATATTTCGAATAAAACATTTATAATCAAATTTTAATGTAAAATTCACAGAACAATTTATAAATTTGGTTACTTTAATAATAAATATAGGCAACTGTTAATTCATCGTAAAAACTGTTTATGAAAATATTCAAAATAACTACAGCATTTAAGTTCTTAGTTTTAATTTTGTATATTAAAAAATGACTTAGTTATTGAAATTTAAATTAAATTTCCATTTCTAATATTAACTTTGTTATATATTTTGTTATAATCTAAAGAATGCAAATTCTCAGAGAAATCTTTTTCTAACAAATTTATCGAATAGTTTTTATTTCCTGTTGCTATCAATATTCAAATTTAATTTCAATACTGTCAAATGATATTCAGTCTACCCCATGTGGTTTAAATCGCAGGGTATTGAAACCTTGCAGACAAGCTTACGGCGCAATAAAACACATTACTGTGGATTGCAATTGACTAAAGCAAGAAATAGCCTCAACTACACACATAACTCGGACTGTCTGGCAATCGGGTAATATGCCCCCAAACGCTCCCCTTCCCCTCGCCCTTCCCCGCCTCTCTTCTCGCTCCCCCACGCGATTCTGCTGCCACCACACAACCACAACTACACGCCCCTGGCAACACAAAATTGAAATTCAACTGAGAATTTGCTAATTTTTGGTTATTTTTCGCCGCTGGTTTTTTTTTTTTTTTGTCTCGTTACAGTTTAACGCTTTCAGGATCTCAACCTACGTCAACAAAACACGTTTTGATATTGTTCCATCAAGTCCAATTTACATAAGATTTGATTAGAAACAAATACGACAAGTTGTCTGGACACAAACATTATCAATCAGAAAGAGAGAGAGAGAGAGAGAATGGCACAGATTTTGGGTCTACAGATTTTATGTGTTAGCTTCTTGGTGCTAACTGGAGCTGGACGCGGATGTGAGGGCGGATCAGCATCATCATCATCAGCATTAACATCAGAAGCGGAGGCAGAGGCATCAGCAGCATTATTGTCAGGTGAGTTCCGAGAATTATGTTTGTGTTTCGTAAATATGGCAAACATACGACGCATTAACTCATGCGGATTTTATAAAAATAGATAAGAGAGAAATTTTGTAGCTTGGCCATCAAATAAGCAGTTCAATCCAACAAATGAACTCATTTATAAACTCATCAACTGACTCATCGACGCTTAATGATCTTTTGTTGGACCGTTTTTTCATTTTTGCTGCCTTTTTTTTATGGCTTTAATAGCACCCGTAGGCCATAGCAATCTGGCCCGAAAAAATATATTTTTTTTAATATATATATATTCGCGTATAGTATGAGCGACCTTATTACGCGAAAAATGATATTGAGATTCTCGAGATTCCCGAAAAATGTTTCGGTGGAGACGAGAGAATCGACGTCACATCGCCATAATGACGTCAAGAACTATTTTATTATACCAAAAAAATGTTTTGTTCGCTACGTTATGCCGTTATTTATAAGGTGGCATACTATGTATAGAGATCGTATCCCCAGTGGGTTGCGTATGTTTTTGTTTATATTTTGTCGTTGTTGTTTTTATTTGTATTTTTTCCCCCTGCTGCTCATCGTCTCTTCGCCTCTTTTATTATTGCTTTGCTACAAACACATGTTTTTGTTGCTCAGTGTTTTTGTTTTAATTTGTGTATATTTCTCGATTGTTGTTTTTGTGTTTGCGGTTTTTTGTTTTTGCGGGTTTTTGAAACAATTTCATTGATAATTTCGATAGCGTATACGCATCTGTGTGTGTGTGTGTGTGTGTTGGTTTATTTTTGTTTGATTCAATTTGTTTATTTGTACTTTATGCGAGAGGTTGCCCTTGTGCCCAGCTCACGAGATAGCCCAGCAGAAGAGCGATAGAGAGAGGGAGAGGAGGCTTGGGGTTTACCTATTACGTGCTCAGTGGCCGCTTGTCATGGGAGGTGCGTTTTGAGGTAACCCAATTACTTATACAACAAATAGAGCGCTCGACGAAAGCAACAACGGCTGCCAAATTAATTGAGCAATTGCGAGGCGTTTGAATAATTGTTTATCGCCAGATAAACTAATAGAAAATTTTAATAATCAACGCACTAATCGATTGGCTAAACAACAAAAAGCATATACACTAAAAATACCGCGGCCGAAGAATGCGGAAAACAAGCGCCAGAACATTTGGCATTAAGTAAGGTCAATTCTAGCGAGAAATGTTTCGTTTGAAATCGATTTACGATCCGAATTGAATTGAAAATAAACAACCATAAACATTGAAATCATCTTAAGCAATTAATTATCTAATTTCGAGCGACCTTTCGACAACATAATTGCCATCGTGGTAATCCACAAAAGGCTGACAATCAAATCTAGATATTAAATGCATGCGAACAAATTTACATCAAATCAGCGTGTTTGCCACACGTGACTGCCTTACAAATTTGTGGGCGCTAATATAGTTTTCGATATCGGACAGACAGAAAGAGTAGACGACGGACATTTACAAGTGTTGTAGATATCGACGTATGAGTAATATTTGCAATGATTCCGCACAATTGTGCAATCGATCGAACGCGTTTAAATTGACTTGAATTATCGACAATAATCGATACAGATTACTGTTAAGCCGTCATATAAAAATGATTGCAAATTAAATCAATATTTGAAAGCCATGAAAATAATAAAGCGTACTCGTAAAATGGCGTCTCCTGCTCTGAGATTATAGTACAATAATACGGAAAGAATTCCATGGTTGGCCCTAAAGAATAAAGCAAAACTATGTGCGATTAGTTTGGCTAGATTCGTAGAATTCCGCTCAGCTGCTAAACGATAAAAAAAAACTATGATTGCCTTATCAGAGGGGGAACTTCAGTTGCGAGTGCTCCGCGTATCCTAACCTAACCTAACCTAAGATAAAACATAATGAACAACTAAACAGCACCAACATAGTTCAAGTTTAAAAAGAATGTCGCCGTTTTCCCCGAAAAAAGAACAATCGATAAACGATAAAAAGGGGCAAAAATGACTTCCGCAAAATGGAGTCCAAGTGAAGTAATCAAGTTGTTCACAAGCCAAGACAATCGATAGCCGAGGGAGAGGGAGAGGGCGAAAGAAAGCGAACAGTTGGTTTTATACTCGGGTTATCAAGGCCAACATAAAACTAAATTTGCATAAGCAACCACCAAAAAGCACTATCCATCTGGAGGGAGTCGCAGAGTCCATGTTAGCCCTGTTATTTAGGCCTAAATAAACCTCCTCCATTTAGTGTTGACAATTTGCATAGTCAACTCCGGCATTAGAGAGAGAGCGTGAGTCGCGAGTTGAGTCGCGAGTTGGGTTGAGTTGTGAGTGGCTTTTGCAGTTTGGTGGCTTGGTGGTTTTTCGTGGGCCACAACAAGGTCAAAATATGCCACAATTAGCCACGAATAAGTAAAGGCTAAAAAAAAACCAGGTAAAAGTGACAGCTGAGCGAGTTAAATTTAGACAAATCAGACCAGACAGACGGCAAGACAAAGAGCATAACCAAAAGCGAAAGGTCTCACAAAAGAAAGAAAACATTGAGATCAGCCAGAACAGATACAATGGTTAGATCGCAGATATGATACCCTAGATGGTAGCGACCACATACAAGCACAATAGACAGCTCTAGATTTATGAATATTCATGAGATTTTGCCAGCCAGTTTGACACTTTCTCGCCACGACAGCTACAGGGTATCGGCAGACAAATGTCAATGTCAGAGCCATCAGTTTGTAGATTATGTTTGTTGTAGAAATAACTCGACCACAATAAAAATTTCTCTAAAAGAATGAGATAAGTAAGCCAAAAGGTAAACAAAAGCAAGCGATCGATAAATGCTGAAATATATTGATTATATTTATTTAAAATAAAATAAATAAAAATATTCATTCACTCTTTATCGATCGATCATAATAGTATAAATAAATTCATAACGATCGAGCAAATAGAATTCAATAATATAATTTCAGAAATATATTAATTATATTTATTTAAAAAGAAAATAAATATTAATTGTATTCATTCACTCTTTATCGATCGATCATAATAATATAAATGCAGAAATATTCAACGATCGAGCAAATAATAATTTAATAATATAAATGCAGAAATATATTAATTATATTTATTCAAAATAAAATAAATATTTACTGTTTTCAATCACTTTTTTTCGATCCATCATAATAATATAAATGCAGAAATATTCAAAACGATCGAGCGAATAGAATTGAATAAATATAAAAATAAATAAAGAGAAATGTTAACAATATTTATTCACTTTTGTCGAGTATGTAGTATATATATATTTAATTCACTTTTTTACTTAGCCAATTTTGCATTAGGCTTCTTTTGACATCGTAATTATTTTACAGGGTATATAGTAGGCGACAATCACTGCCAATCAAAGTAACTCCTACTCACTTTTTCATTTGCGGTTAGCCAAAAGCCAAAGGTCACCAAAGATAGCACAATGAGACAAGCGGTAGCTGTAGAAATGAAAGGGTATCTTGCCAGCTTTGTTTATTTAGCCGCGTTTTTACAGAGTATTTGCAGACAAAACTCAATGTCAGTGAGATCAGCTGGATGATTGTGATATTTGCTTACTGCCATTCTTATAAATAGGCCATAAATCAAGACATTCAACTCGACAGACGCTCAAGTGCAATTGTATCTGTATCTGTCTCTGTATCTGTATCTGTATCTGAAGCTAGTTGTATCTGTATCTGCTGTGAGATTATTCAAGTGTGTTTGTGTGTATGTGAGCGAATCTGCTGCTGATAAAACGCATTGGAATGTGTTAGCTAAACATTTTCCTTCTTTCTATTTTGCAAAAAACAAAACAGGGCGAAAATGGGCACCTTGTTAACAGTAGACTAGCAATAGAAAAGAGCGGCAACAACAATAAAATTAACAACAAAAGCTACGGAGACAGCAGCGACAGCCACCCGCGACTTAGTTAGCGGCGCTTGAGATAATTTCGAGATAAAAAACGCAAAAAATAAATAACGAATCTAAACAACATTCCACAGCGTCAAAATAATAAATTCATTCGCTTTGCTTTTGCTTTTGTTGTTGTTGCTGTTTTTTTTACTTTCTGCTTTTTACTTTTTCTTTTTGTTCGTTATAAATAAACTGTTCAATGACGACAGAACCATCAAATTAGCAACTCTTTCTGTGAATTGCATGTCAATGTTGATAAGCAACTTTACAAATGGACTTTGTGCTCGCTGTTGAAGGTCACAAGTTGCTCCTCTTTCCACTCTAAGAATTGCATTGCCCACTATATATTATATATATATATATATATGTATGTGAGTCAAGTGCCTTGAGAACTCATTTTAGCCAGAAAGATAGATAGATAGATAGCCACATAATGTGCAGATCCGCATGCCTTCAAGACATTCCGCGAATTCCATTCACACACTTCAAGTACACACACACACACACACAGTTCAAATACACACACACATACACACACATGCGTACACAAATTGCACTTGTCGATTGTATTTTATCAATTACGTGGAGTAGAACAACTATAGAGGATTATCTACAAAAATTAAAGCAAAGCATGTTAGATTGCGTTTAATGCCCAATCATTCGAGATTTCGCAACAAAGAAATGCGCTAAAAATATTTGTAAATATATTTATTTCAAGATGAAGCTAGATAATATAAAGTTGTAGATAGAACGATAATTAATGATTTAAAAAAAGGAAAATGACTTAACAAATAAATAGACTCGATTTGTAGATCAGCAGATAAATGGCAGCAGTTTTTCTAAAAATGGAAAGTTGGCTGCCAAATTAATCACTTCTTACGGGCCATTTAAAAAAGATTAAAATCCAGAGAATATAGTTTTTATAGACATTTAATGTTTTTGAAAATAATAGTGGCAAAGAAAACGAACACAATTAAATTACTTTCTATAATCAAAATGTAGCAAAATGAAAATACCTGAAATCAGAAATTCCAACATTTAATGGCGTTCAATTAAAGTGGACATTTTCAGGTTGATTTATATTTGGAAGATGAATTGTCTCTATAAATAGGTCGGTAATAAGTGCAAACTTTGTATGCACAACTTTGTTTGCCCTCGACATTTACTATAAGTGAATACAAAAAAAGCGAAAAGCGATCAACAAGATTGCTACTCACCGCCAAAATGAATCATCGTGCATCAAAATAATTATTTACATGCTCCACTCGATTATAAATCTCAGCAATGGATTTTGCGCAGACATCTTGAAGGTTGGCATCGTTAGCAACACCTCCACAAATAAAGGGATAAAAGGAAATTAAATACACGAGTTCGGTTAAGACAACATGACAAGAAATAATCAGCCCACTTAAGCTATCAGACATTCCGATGTTGACATTCAAATCAAAGGCCATGAATCAATTTGAGATTTTCGGAAAAAGAATGCAATAAAACAGTATTCACATTGAACGACCGAACTCTGCTTGAGTACACTCATTGCATAACCCAAGAGAAAGAGAGGGCGAGAGCTGGAAACAAGTTTGAAATTTTTGAACTCAGACGTTTTATGTGGCATCGTAAAAAAAAAAGTGTTGCGTTTGTTTTCGTTGATAAGGACGGACTGTCCGAGTTTTGATATCACACTTAACCACTACGTCATTTCTTAATTAATATGGTTTATTCACCCTTGGCTTGCGGGTCTTTAATCTGCGACAACAGCCAATGCAGTTAACTAATTCGCTATTGACCTTCTACGCTATAACTTCATTTCGTGTATCACAACAAATGCTGTTATCAGTTTTATAGGAGCGCATGCCGAATGCATTAGTCACCCGACTTTTCATTGTTTTAGGCAAGTGTTTAGTTTAGCATTCCAGCCAAGAATAGTTGGCGAAATACAGACCAAGAGAGAGAGAGAGAGAGAGCGAATGACAGAGAGAGAAAGGTAGAGTGAGAGGTATCGCATAATTATTATTCATGGAATGCGTCATTTTCCAGACACATTTTCGATTAAGTGTATTGTTGGCCGTCGTCGTCGTCGTCTGCCTCGGTCCATTGCGTTGCCCCAAAGCATTTCGTATTTTGGTTTATTTCTCTCTCTCTTGCTGTTGTTGTTGCCGTTGCCAGGGCACTTTATGTCCGGCATGTGGGCCGGAAAAACAATACAGATTAAGTGCAAAAACATCTGCGCGGAGGTGGACTAGCAACAACAACTCAATTGTGCTGCGAATTTATTGAACACTTTTTGCCGCACTGCAGTAAATAATATCTGAGATACTTACAACTGCAGGGCCAGACAAAATAAAATTACATTATTCGCCAAAAAGATACTACTTAAAATATATTTTCAATAAAAGCATTTGAATATAATAAAAAGGATTTATATCTATATTATATTATATATATAATATTGTTACTTACAACTGAAATTTAAAAACTAAAGAGTTGGCGTAAAAGACTGCTTACATTTATATCTACATTATATTGTATATACAATATTGTAAATTACAACAGAAATTTAAAAACTAAAGACTGCTGCACAACAACAATTAAATATAAAATAAATAGCAGAAAATTCAATAAACAGTCTCAAGTAATTAAAAATAACCCGTAACAAATGTTGTCTATATGTTATATTTCACAATTATAGAGAAACTTGCTGCAAACTTTACTACTGCAAATTAGTACGAAAATTGTGGGAAGCTATAAACCATTAGGCCAGGCACAAGAAATTACATTATACGTCAAAAAGATACTACTTAAGATACATTTTAAATAAAAATCATTTGAATATATTTATAAATGAGAGAATTTATATCTACATATTATTATATTTGTATTGTATACACATTATTGTAAATTACAAAAGTTATTTAAAAACTAAAGACTGCTGCACGACAACAATTAAGTATGAAGTAATTATCACTTCACTATTAAATTGCAGAAAATTCAATAAACATCAAGTAATTAAAAATAGCGTGTAACAAATGTTGTCTATATATTTCACAATTATAAAGAAACTTAACTTTACTACTGCAAATTAGTATGAACATTTGTTGGAAGCTATAAACAATAGCCGCTAAATCGTTAAAAACACTTCTGAATTCATGTCTTAGTAACACAAAACGTACAATTAAAGCGCTTAACATCAATTACTTATCTGAAATTACCCGTATAGAATATCGAATACATGGCCAGATCTAAAAGCTAAAGTAAAGTCCAACAAATACCCTCATTGTTACAATGTTGCTTATTGCTGACATTAGCCAGCTGGTGTTGCAGTTACCTCAACCAAATCCCCCCGCTGTGTGCTCTTTATAGTTTACAGGGTATGCTGCCTGCATATCGCTTACGTTTCGCTTATTTCAAAGGCATCGATTACATATATGCGATAGTTATCTCTTACAGTTTCTGCGCTAAAAACGAAATGAATCGTTTATAAAGCTGAGTTCACACATGTCAGATATCTGGCAATGGCAATATGTACATACATATACATATATGTATATATCTGTAGCTGTATGTGTGTCAGCTTCGTAAGTAATTAATGTCTGTCATTAAGTGGAG
Organism: Drosophila immigrans; assembly: GCA_963583835.1. NCBI lineage: Eukaryota > Metazoa > Arthropoda > Insecta > Diptera > Drosophilidae > Drosophila > Drosophila immigrans. The sequence goes on from OY757141.1 coordinate 21,859,326, forward strand.
CAAATTCTCTTTAATCGTTTGCTGTGTGATTTAATTAATTGTTGAAATAACAAACTATTAACACAGTTAATATGCGTTGAGACAGGAACTGAAAACTAGACAAGAGCCAAAACGACCAAGACGAAACATAAATTATTCTCAAAGGCAAAAAAAGCTGTAAGACTGCATGCTGAGCAGCCGAATACCCTATTTTGCAGATTTACATATTTTTAATGAGCATGGGAAAATGAGTTTTTGTTATATTAGCAAACACCTCATATAATTAAATTTAATTATTTATTTATGCATTTAAACCAGATCGACCGCAAAAGCTTAGTCATTATGAGTAATTATTTAAATGCAAGAAACAAGAATTGTCGATTTCTTTGTATAAAGTTCATTATTAGCGACATTCTTAAATTCGGTGTAGATCCCGTATTAATGATATTATTTTTCTGTATTGAATTTGGAGGTGTAACGGAAGCGCCAAACCAAAAAGTTTCCGAGTTTCAGATGGGCTGTTAGATAAAATCCATGCAAGTAATATCTATTTTTACTACACACCAAATTTGCTGGCGCTTACGCTTATAATTACCGAGTTACACATAGACTGTTAAAAAGAAATTCATGAAAGTAATTACCTCTTATTCAGCTTACATAAAGTTTATATAAGCTAAGAAAGCTGCATGCAAAATTTACTGGTCATTTTGCTTTTTGTGAATTTCATCCAAATTATGCTTTTAATGTGAAAACTTCAATTTCAAAGAGAGTTATTAAAATACCCCACGAGCCCTTTAAATTCAAGAAGAGTATGAAGCTCTGTCATGTCTATAAATAAGTTTGGAGGCGACCTGGAGACGCTACATACCAAAATTTGCTGGCCATAACTCTTGTAGTGTACGAGTTACAGATGGACAGATAAACAAAGATGGAGCAGAAGTCTTTATTATATCACCTCCATCCACAAAAAGAGGAAGTCGCTGCGCAGGGGCCCTTCATCATAATGATGGGGCATTTAATGCATTTACACAATGTGATTTGGAGGGCAACGCCCACACACATCGATCACACACAATGCATGGCTATATACTATATATGCGAGTCAAGATTGTATCAAGAAGTTATGCGTGATGTTGGTCGGAATCAGAGCCAGAACACAGTCATGCATTCTGATGAGTCGCCGCAGTATATATATAATATATAGTATCCACAGTATTGATACAAGCAAAGTCGCTTAATCCCAGTGTGGCGCGGCGCCGTCCATTCAAATAATAACAAATTCGTAATTATGAATATAAATATATTATAAGCAGATATTAACGACATCTGTTCAGAGATATCATATAACACATTTACGGGCATTAATCAGACGCTTTTGGCTCATAATTTAATTTGTAATTGTTGCAATTTGAGCGCGCATAAAAATAGCAATCAAATATCCCAGCAAACAATTACCACGAATAGTCCAAAGTTCAGAACAAACGCTACCGGCATTCTATATAGATATCCCCCGGCCAGTATACACTCTCTGTCTCGCTCTCGCTCTATCGCTCTCTCTCTCTCTATCGCTCAGTCGTTACAGTCACGCCGTATAAGGTAGCGTTTGTTTTGACGCATAGTTAATAATGTGTACGCTTTTTTTTATATTTTTGGTGCCGGCTACTAGTCGTAGCATTATACGATTTATGTACAGATGTACGAGCATATATATTATAATTGATCTATAATTAAGATAAGCTTTCTTGATACTGCGCCGCATGATGATAATGATGATGAAAACGTTTTGTTTACGCAATTTCCAGCAAATTGCGCGTATAAACCTTAAGTACACACACATAATCTTGACTAGGCGCGATATGGATATATAGTAATTAGATAAATTCAATACTCAAGTCAAGGACAGCATAAATAATTATCGTCATGTATATATAGTATGTATGTAGAAGTACGAATACTCGCAGGCTACTTGAGTTTGCCCTTACGTGTTCTACAACGGCTGTGATTGATCAATCATAAACAAACACACATGGGTCGCAAAAAGTTAAGGGGGATTTTATAATCAGTTTTGTTTGCCATATCATTAGTGGGTAAGTGTGGCGAAAGTGGAAGCACTTTAGACAAACAAATAACAGTCGTAAGCATGTGTGATCGAACAGTCTTAACTTTGGCGAATCGCGCGTGCCAAATGCACTCGCCAAATACCCTGTACATGATACAGCATAGGGTATAAGGCACAATGAAAATCTGAGTCGAAGGGAGATTGAAGAGTTTCCATTTGACTATTCCAATTTACAAAGTAAATTTGCATGTATCCTTTAGGAATTATAAAAATTCAAAAAAGGCGAGTATCCTTTTGGAGTAATGTTAGTCCGTAACAAATGGGGTAAATTACCTAATGATAGAAATATCTGAAAAATGGAATGAACAATAAAGAAAGGGTAAATGACTTCATAATTGGTAAATAATTAGAATATTCATATTTTTGTATCCTATTTTTTTTTTTTCTGGTTAGTTTTCGAGCTTTTTATTTACTTTTGGTTAAAAAATTTTAAGCCGTAATATGTTTATCTAGTATATCAACATTTAAATAGAAAACAGTTTCACTTAATGGAAAAAAAAATATTTTTAAATTAAAAATAATTGAAAAACAATTTATTTTATTTTCTAAATCTTTTGAATACACTAGAGAATATTTCTGGAAAGTGAAGCAAATATCAATATGCTTACCAAAAAACGTCTTTCAAATGAGCTGTCAAAAGCTATATATGGTATAAAGAGATCGTTAAACAGTTGACATATGAGAAAAAAAAAACAAAGTATATTCTTAGGGGAACCGCAAAATATTTGGGGAGGTATGTATGAGCTAGATGTAGATAGGAAGATAGGAATAATCAGCGCCTGTCTACAAGCCGAAAGCCTTCAAAAGAGTGGGCAGCTTTCAAAGAGAGTGGGCAGCTTCTAAAGAGATGGAGAAAGAGAAAGAGAGTGGGCAGCTCGGCAAAGAAAACTTACCTAAGACCACAAACTAATTTGGCAGGAGTTCTCAGCAGCGATAACGAGTGCAACAGCACTTGCTGATATCATTTTACTACGTCGATTTCAATAATAATACTATAGTGCACAACTTTCCATGTATTTATTAATGCGCAAAAGCTGCTCGAAGTGCGGAGAAGCTTTTCTCTAATTTGAAATACAATCGAGTGTGTTGCGCATCCATAAATTAACGATTTTCAAACATTGTCAAATTTGTCTGTTTTAAAGCAAACCCCAAAGCCTGACAAATGATATACGACAATAATTATGAACAAATTTACAGAATGTGATTGACGTCGAGGAGGCGGGGAAAACAAAATATTTTGACAATTTTGTTGAGCATAATTTGGGGTTCGGTTGCGGTTTGGGCTTGGAGTGTAAAACGCGCAGTTAGATTTAAGTTAAGAGACTGAAACTTCAATTGTTTTCTGGTTGAGAGTTGTTGTAACGGCAGCGGCAACGTTTACTGCTTGTTTCTCCTCTCGACCTTAACGCAAAGTTGTGTAGTTAAGATACGAGACGGCGACCTCCTCTTCACGTTTTAAGCATTCTTTTTTTTTTTAGTTTGTGTATGTGTTTTTTTTGTTTTTTTTTTGTTCAGTTCAGTCTTTAAGTAATTTTGCATGTCAGGCAGCCAGGCAGCGAGGCTGTCGACGGCGTGTCAACAAACTTGCCAGCTAATTGTACTAAAATAAAAATTGTATTTATTTATTTGTGTAAAATGCCGATGACGCTAGACGCGCTTGTTTCATCTGGAAACTGGAAAACAGATTGCACTTTTGCATGCAACCTTCGACTGTAGATCAATCAAAAAACAACCGAGAGAGAGAAACAAAATATGAAATATGTATTTCTCAAAGGCAGCTCGTCAGAAAGTGACGTAATTAGCACTTCTGGTCTTCGCATCGCATCGCATCGCGGATGCCACCTACAAACTGTTAACTGTTAACTGTTAACTTGTTAACTTGTTAACTAGCAATCGGCAATCGCTTAACGCTAATGAGAGCAGTCGACCCAATTGCCAAGACGGATATGTGCCTAGTTAATTTGCATCGTCTTCGAAGACCTTTGAACGTGTCTGTTTGCCACTTTTTTTTTTTTTTGGCTTTTATTTTAACTGCGTATCTTGGCGTTTTTGTGCTGACCAATCGGGTCAATAAACCCCCACCAACAATATGAAACAAATAATAATCAAAAAAAAAAAAAAAACTTAAAACTGAAACTGAAAAGCGAATAGCAGAAAGGCAGAAAAGCTAAAAGAAAAGAAAGCACATCCAACGTTTTTGTTTTCATTTTTTGCATGTTCTGTTTGCAGATTCGCGCTGAGCCAACATTTAATTTCGATTTTACAGCGCTTTTCCAAGCGCGCTTCGATTCTTCGATTCGATTCGAGTCGTTTCAGAATGAATTTTGTAAATTCTGCAGATCTGTAGCTCGATTAATTCCCCTGTTCCCCTGATGCCCCCCTGCCACATTACGAAAGCATTTTCGAATCATAATCAAGCAGCAGTGTGTGGCCTGCCCTAGAATTCCATTTACTCGTGCTCAGATGTCGCAGATCACGCAAACTATCGTGACGCCCTTCTCTGCGCTTCACAATAAAAACAAGCCCAACAATCCGCACCGTTATCATGACCGGGTTAATACCCTTGCCAACGCCTACAATAGCTTGATTTGTTTGCATAATAATGTTAGAAGCTGCTCTTTCGTATCATAACTTATTTTTTTGCGACCTATTGTGTCGATGAGAACTCCAGGTGGGATTCTAAAAAGAATTTCCTGTACAAATTGTTGATTGCTGAATTCTTTAGAGACTAAAATGATTGAAACTAAAAATAATAGTAATAGTAGTAAAACTTTGGAAATTGATTGCTTTATTTTTCTACATTATTTTTAATTAAATTACACAAATTTTGCTTTTTGACTAAAAGATAGAATTATGATTAATTTTTCGTGGTATGCAAAATAAAGCTTATATAGTAAATATGTTTCTTATCAAATATATATAGCGGAACTAACAAACTCAAAGTATCAGCAAATGTCGCTATTTCTTCCTACTTAAAATGATTCACTTTTCAACCCATTTTTAAAGTCACAATTACATTCAGAAATAAGACGCTTTAGCTGACTTCACTTTCATGGGTTATTTTTCCCCCAAAAAATAATCCAATATATTTCTTACTCTAAGGACCGACAGACGCCCAATACACCATCGATCTACTCACTTTGCCGAGTGTGACAATGATAAAGCCCCAGCATAGAGTATATCGAGTATAAAGACCAAACCTACATATTGTCGCCACATATATATACGTATGTCGACAGATCACATTTGTGTGATAGCGTAACTTATATCTATTTTAAATTATGTTCAATTGAATGCGCTACGCTTCACCTATATGCGGTTATATGACGTCAATTTATCATAAACAAAAAACCGCAACAGCAAGAACAACAAAAAGAAAACAAATCAATAGCCTCGATGATATTTAGGAAAGTTTGTAATCAATTGCGACGCATTTTGTAAAGGGCAACCCATAAAAAATAATAACAATAATACTAACAATAATAAAAGTAGTAATAACTGAAGCGATCCGTAAAATAGAACGTGATATGCCACATTGAAAATTATTGATTCAATGAAAAGAGAGGAGTATCGGGAAAAAAAAGAGATCGCGATATCTTTGGGTAGATGGATGGATGGATGGATCGATCGATCGATCGATTCGATTGATCGGTGCAAAGAAATTCTTAGCAAAAATCAAACACAAAAGTGCGAGCATTTCTTTTTGCTTTTTGTTTTGTTTTGTTATTGTTCTTGAATGCCATTCCACAATTCTCTCGCTCTCTTCGCCATCGCCATCGCGATCGTCACTTTGCCCTTCTTTGCGTGCGACTTGAGCATTCAGTAATTCAATGATAAAATGTCAAAAATCAATAACAATAAATAAACGAGAGTATGCCTCTTTGTACTTTGTATCCCAATTTTGTTGTTGCTTTTATTCTTTCGTATATTTTCGGGGGCTGTCCCTGGGCACTTGTTGTCTGTCCGCCCATTCACGATCTTTTTAGCATTGGTCAACTGGTCCACAATATGCGGCTAATCAAATTGCAATTTTTATAAATTTACCTAAACATCGATTGATTAATGCGCTCTGATATTAAAGACAATCAGCTAATAGACAGACAGACATAATATAGGAAAGTTTATGGTGTATGCGATATGGGCAGAGCGTAACATTATTTACGATTGACTGGTGGTAAAACAATAACGTAAAGTATATATCAATTTGTAGTTAGGTTCCACATATATTCCATAGACGATTCACAAGCCATGGTGATTGATTTTTAGTCAGATATATTAGTAACTATTAAGTAACAGAATAAATAAAGTATACTATCAATTTGTACTTAGCATCAACACAGGTTCCACATACGATCAACATTCCATTCTGATTAATTTATAGTCAGATACATTAACTTACTATTAAACGCCGCTAAAATAGTAAAATAAAGTGTGCTATCAATTCACACTAACCATCCACACATGTTCCACATTAGATCCACACGTGCTAACTGGTAGATTTTTAGTTAAATATATAAAATAACACATTACTGGTCTGTTTTACACATTTTTAACGAATAAACAACTATTATCCCCTACCATCCACATGCAATCCACATTCATATAATTAACGTAGTACAACTCCGCTTAAAAGAATGTCAGATTTAGCCACATCCGTCTGAAATAACGCAAGCGTCAGCAACCTAGTAATCATCTTCACACTTTAATCAGGTAAAACGCACTTAAAATCCCCCCAAACATATCGACAACTGGAATTCCAAAATTACCCATCGAGCTCTTTTATGCCCAACTATAATCGAATTCACACCCTAATCAAGCTGAACGCTGGTTGCGAACGAAAACCACTTAACATCCACTTGTCAAGCAGACAAGCTCAAACTCTTCAATCGCTCGGCTAACTCTATTATGGTGCGAGCAAGTAATAAATCCACACTTTAGCCAAAACTAAACAACATTAGAGCAATCAAAAAGCGCTTACCATCCACATCTACATCCACATAGGATCCACAAGCCAAACGCCCGCCAGACGATTAAATTTCAAGCATGCCCATAACACCGCCAATTATAGATAATAATTATAGACACGCGAGCACAGACGGATGACAATCCAAATGCCATCCACATATGCAGTCCACACTCACCAATCGAGCTTATCAATCATTTTCGCCAGCAACAAAAATATATGTACGAAAAAGAAACCTGTCACTTAGGTGTTAATTAAGCATTTGCGACCTCTTTCAATTGCAGACTCTGAATCATACCATGACAAATGCGCGGGCTTCGAGTGCCCGGAACTGAGCGAATGTCCCGACGACAGCAGCCTGAGTGAGTCAGCCGATTCCCGGGAAGCCTTCTATGCGGAGGAGGTGCTGCTGCAGCCGCAGCTCAGCCCAGACAGAGAGCGAGCCAAACGCGATCTCCAAACCGATCTCCAAGCCGACTGCTGTGCCCAGTGTCGTTGCAACAAATGCCCCGAGCAGCCCCAATGCCAGCCCGGCGAGGTGCTCATCGAACTGAGCACGGCCAGCGGCCAGCCCGGAAACTGTTGCCCGCAATTCAAGTGCGGCCCGGAGCCGCAATGCGAGGCGAGCGGCAACAGCGTCGTCTACTGGCTGAACAGTTGCAGCAAGTGCAACAGCTGCCAGCAGCCGCCGTGCCAGGATGTCTGCTATCAGGCGGATCCGCCGCACAACTGCATGAGTTCCGACAACAAGCTGATGCTCAATGGCCAATTCTGGCTGGAAGGCTGCATCGAGTGCAGCTGCATTGGGGGCGACAAACAATGCACTGCACCCAAGGGCTGTGAACTCTTTGACGGACAAGTTGTGGTCATGGAAACCTCTTCGACCTCGACCCCAACCACGCCCAGTGTGGCAACAAGTGTGACGACAGAGGCATCTGTTGTAATCCAGCTGCAGACGAGCGCATCCATTGAGACGAGCATGGAGGAGGTTGAGAAGAAAGTGGACTCCGAGGAGTCTATTGTTGTGCCGGAGACTGTGGAAACAGCAGAGGAAACAGAATTAAAAACGCCAGAGTTGCAGCAGCAAACTGTGGAGCCAGGAATGAAGCCAACTGTGGAGCAGGAGCTGAAGCAAATTGTAGAAGAAGAGGTTAAATTGCAATCTGTGGAACTGAAGTCTTCTGAGGTATCAGAAGTTACTCCCAAGTCAGCAGAATCTGAGGAGGTGGAAGCCAACACAACGATCTCCAGCAACAGCACAAGCGATAAGCTGGAGGAGACCACAGCCTCGACCATGGAGAGCGACAATACAGACGAGTTGCCGCCGGAGAGCACAGAGCTGCCCGAGTTGTCGGAGGAGAAGTACGAAGCTGTGACCATGGATGGCCTCAGCACAGATTCTACAGCGGATTTGCCGAGTTCCACGAGCAGCACACTGCAGCAGGAGCCTCAGACCGAGAACAGCCTAGAAGAGAGCACAACAACAGTCTTGGATAAACTTGAATTGGACAGCACTCTGAGCACTGTCGAGCCCACCTCTTCCTCGCCAGCAGCCTCGTCGTCTGCTCCCGACGTCTCCAGCAGCGCTTCCTCCTCAACTCCAGCCAGCAGCTCGACAATGTCGCCGTCAACTCTGACTACCGAAAGTCCAGCCGCGTTGGCCACCTCATCGCCAGCACCGCTGACCCCGGAATCGACCAGCTGGCACCATGACACGGACATCCGGGATACCGAGTATCGTCTGGCCAGCGGCAGCATCGCAGATGCCAGCAAGCTGCCAACGAATCTAACGAAATCCATACTCGTCATTGTCGGCATCATCTTCTCCCTTGTCCTGGTGGTCGTTATTGTCGCTATTGCGTGCTTTTATCGTCGCAAATCCATGTACTCCAAGGTGCCGCATTCGGACTCCAATCTGAGCGAGAATACGCACACCTCGGATCTGGTGCTCGACATCGATCCGCATTACGACGATAACAACTTGCCGCAGAAGCAGCAGCTGAAGGAGTCGATGGAATAAGATCGCTGTTTCTCACTCAGCGGAGTAAAGAAACAAAAAGAAATATATATGTATCTATAATTATTTATTATTATTTTGTATTTTATAACGACGACAAACAAACAACAAAAAACAAAAAAACATTTAATTAATTAAGCTTTGTGATAATGTGGCATCTACTGAGTTAAACAACAAAAAAAATAGTATTAGTTCAATAGTATTTTGGTTATGCCGTTTACACGATGAAGCCCCGTTTACACGTTTACGAAGTTAACTACACAATAGTTGAAATAGTTGTTTGTGTGTAGATCTCATGCTTCATTGCTAACACCGTTGTGTTCATCGTGTAAACCCTAAACACAACACAACACAACACAACACCACACAACCACAGAAACAACATCATCATCATCATCCAGCCTGAAAACGCTTGTCTCAAAAACAAAACAAAACAAAAAGAAATCGAAGAAAAACAAATTCAAAAGAAATTACACAGCACTGATTACACATTCCTGTTTAAGCGTTTTTTATTTCTACTTTAATTACAAAACTTATTTACATATATGTAACAACAAAATGAAATGAAATGAAATACCAAAGCTCTTAGTAGTTAGCGTCAACGGTCGCACACACACTACGGCCTCAGACCCGCCTCGTTTTTGGTTAACTGTAATAAAAGATAACGAAATCTATTGCACAATCCTGCGTCTCAAATACTATACTATACTATATATCATTTTATTGGGCACGGGAATTACCTCTCTCAGCTGCATAAGCTTAAGCGGGCGCCGTCAGCGCATCCAACTGTTGCACAATGCCGCGCAGCACCTGCGACGTACTCGAGTCGGGCAACTCGTCCAGCACCGATGCCGTGCTGCCCGCCAAGACGCCCACGCGCGGATCGATGGGCAGCGTGCCCAGATGCGGCACCTGCGCCAGCTGCGCCAACTCCACGCCGCCGTTCGACGAGAATATGTTGGTGCACGTCGTGCAATGGGGGCACACAAAGCTGTGAAGGAAAGTAATACGGGTTAGATTGGATCGGGAATGGGGAAAGTATCAGCTAAGTTAAATCATTCATTTTAAAGTCGACTGGGAAGAAATTACAATATTTGGAAACAAAAATATTAAATAAATTGATTATTTAAAATTGAAAAAATATTAATTGAAAATTCAAATCCCTGAGGGTATTTACGCAATATTAATCTAACCCAGCATTCGCTGCACAGTTGAAGAATTTAATCACGGATTAGATTGATCGGAAACATGTAAACATACTATCGTACAAAAGGCTCAATTGAGCTTTTATTAATATAGCAATAGCAACTCAATTTGTTTGGTCAATATCGCTGCAGTTGCACATGAATGCTTTAATGACTCAACGGCTAGTAACAACTTAAATGTGCTTTTAAGAGACTACGTGCTTTTTGATTCCGCACTCGGTATCATTTAAGACGCTTTCAAAGCTCTATTCGACTGCACAACGATGACAAACTTTACCTACTGGGATTAACTTGCTTGCCAAATGCATTTTACACGAAATAAACATAATTTAAATGTTTTATGTTCACAAATTTAATGACCATCAACATAATGACCACTTTTCATCTAGTGGAGCTTAAACTAATTTAAAATGCTTTGCACTTCATGTAAATGTTGGTGCATCCAGTTTAAATACCTTTCCTAAACAAATATTATTTAATTTTGTTATCTACGGTTAATAAAAACTAAAGGGCCAACGAACTAAACGAAATAAACCATTTGTTAGTGTACAAATTACTGAAGATCTAATGCACTTTCAAAGTTGTTAAAATTCACTAAAATTTAGCACAATTTCAAAATGCAAAAAGTTATGTAATCTATTAAAATTGTTTCTCCCAACTAACTTCAAACTCTCAAAGCACAAATTAGTATGAAAATTCTAAAGTGTTGTTGTAAACACAATATTATTTTTATAAATGTTAAGAGAAAGATATTGTCAATAACAAAATTAGTAACAAATAAACAATTTCATCAACATACAAATATTTACAACAAAATGCAATCCAGCTTAAATATCTTTCCTAGACAAAGTCGCTTAAATTTGTATTCTAAATACATAATCATTCAGATGATCTATCGAAAAGAACAAAGCTCTTAAAGTATATGTATGTTAAAGCCAAGCAAAAAGTTCTCATAGCGTTGAACTATAGTTTTCATCCCAAAGTTTCAGTCTAAAGGGATTGCAAAACACTTATTTCAGATTGCAATGGGATTGAATGACTTAGACCCTAAAGTGGCCGTGCTAAACGAGTTTAGACTGACGCACAGAAGATTTAGTAGCCTAGTTAATGGCATCCATCAACTGCAGCAGCAGTAGCAGCATTTTAACAGCTTTTTAGAGCTTATCATCACGAGTAGCTTGCACGTCAGTGTAATCTGTGACTCACCCGCTCATGTTCTCGACGATGCCGAGCAGCTTGATGCCCGTCTTCTTGCAAAATGTTATCTCCTTGCGCACGTCATCCAAGGCGACGCCCTGCGGCGTCGTCACGATAATAGCCCCGTTGCAAGGCACCTCGCGCATGCATTCCATGACTGTGATGTGCTCGTCAGAGGTGCCGGGCGGTGTGTCAATGATCAGATAGTCCAGCTCCTCCCACTTCACGTCCGTCAAGAACTGTCGGATCATCATAGTCTTCTTGGGACCACGCCAAATGACGGGATCGCTGCGATTCTTGAGCAGGAATCCAATTGACATGACGGCCAGCGTTTTGCTCTCGTCCGTATATATGGGCACCCAGCCATCGTCGCACTGATAAATATCGCTGCCCTCCAGGCCCAGCAAGTACGGCACACTGGGACCACAAAGATCTATGTCCAATAAGCCCACCTGGCAATAAAAACAAGATGTGTTTTAGGACTGACAATTGGTAAATTAAAAGTGAAGTACCTTGTGGCCTGTGGCACGTAAGGCCAAAGCCAGTTGTGTGCTGACAGTTGATTTGCCCACGCCGCCTTTGCCCGAGAGCACCACGATGACATTTTTCACTTTGTCCAGCATTATTGATAACAATTATAAACAAAATACAAAACGCGTTATTTCACCAGCACAACAAGTGGATCAGCTGATTGTTTAACCAGGGCTGCACACAACCATGTTAACGTGCCCGGCTCCTAACAGTTCTGTTGTTGATAACAGCATTGATTGCAAATGGTAGAAAAGCAAAGAGGTATTTTTATCTATTGGTAATAATTTTCTACATTTATTAATTAATTACAGTGCGCTAGCAACAGATTTAATTGTGCTATAATTTAAAATGGAAGTTGAGCTAAAATGAGGAAGCTAATGGTATTTTACACATTTAGCATAAACTGTTAAATACCGGAAGTGCTCGTTTGGTATATTTCGACCAATAACTTCTCACTAAGCTCTTTGTTTTTCATCACAACTCCTCTTATTTTTATGAATGTCATTACTAATTGTTATTTTGGTTGTAGAATACCCAAAGTAATAAGTAGTTATGTAGTTATGTTTGTCGCTGCCTGCTAAAACTAAAAGCTGTTCAAAACCTGGCGCCTCTGTGAAGATAGCAGCAATATACCTTTTGAAGTGTAACCAGCCGACAATAATGAAAGCAGTATATTTTTGTATATTTTGGAATACAACTTGCGGTCATGCTTATTGAGCTCACAACAAATTGTAGTTTGCAGCAGTAGCTGCCCGGCAAGTGCGTGTGTCAGAGATTAGCAGGTTTCTTTTGCTCTCCCCCACTCTCGAAAAGGCGCCGTGCAGCATGCTGATTAAGTAGTCCAAATCATAAGATAAAACATTAATCAATTGAATTAAAACACTTGATAAATGTGCATTAACTGCCGCTCTACGCAAGTGTGTGTGTGTGTGCGTGCGTGAGTGTGTGTAAGTGAAGCGCCAAAGCATCCAAGATTCAAGTGTGTGGAGCGAATGTTGCGCAACCCGTTGCTCTGCTTGCTACCCGCGTGCTAACCCAACAACAACAATAATAACAAAAACAACAAAACTACTATCACCACTATCACGCCATCAAAGACGCAAACGCCACTGATAATTGTATAGCAACAAACAAAGAGCAGAGAGCAGCGATGAAGAAACGTTCCAATTCACGCGGCACGCCACCGAGTGGCGGCGAGGTTGCAAGTTCAAGCGGTGACCAGAGTGTGGCAGCTGGCAAGTACAAATCGGGGGCATCGAGTGCGCCGGCAACCCCAACGAAGCGCAGTGGCAACAACGGTAACGGTGGCAATGGCAACAAACACAAAGAGGAAATCGCACAGACTTTTGTCATTGTCAACGAGCGGCCGGTGGATGACATTTCCTTGGATTTCTTTTATAAGCCGCACACCATCACCTTGCTGGCCGTCTCCGTGCTGGCCGTGATGTACACCGCGTTTGTCAGGTAAGCAAGCAGGTGGCTTGGAGATTTGTGGCGCCACTCGGCAGCACCGATATCGATCTTTCTATTTTTGGCGAGCACAACAATCGGCAATAACATTAACTTGGCCTAAACGCACACGTCAACTCAAATTTACAAAAAATCGTCGCAAATAAATGACAACAGCACTAAAGCGAAAGTGAAACAATTGTTGCGCTCTTCTAGTCGCCGCATGTGTCAAATCAACCTTGGTTGACTTTTTAAGCATTTTCGAATTGAAGCGCAGAAAGTGTCATGATTAGAATGCCAGTGATGAGCACGTGACACGACTCCAAATACTGCGATAGTTGCTATGTAATGCTACCTGATTTATATTCAATTTACGGACACTCGCAAAATTCCAATTGGAAGCTTAGTGATGGACACGTGACTCGCTTTCTTAGTAAAAAAGTATTTGATTATCCTGCGCTTGTCTCGACTTTAGATAGTTATAAAAGTATCTTCACTTCATGCTAGTAATTTGCTTTAAATTTCCAAACATTGAATATTGTGATTACAAGAAGTAATAATGTATTCAATTAATTGCTGCGCTTGAAAGCTTAGTGATTATCACGTGTCACGACGCCTGGTTACTCCATTCTACAAATTTACACTTAATTTCCAGACATTCATTAATATAGCGATTAGTGGATTAGTAGTCGAAAATACAATTATTTAAATTCATGCCACTAATAATGTATTCAATTGCTGGATTGGCGCGTGTCACGACACGTTAATCATGCGATACTTGCAAGTAATTGTTATCTATAAAAATGGTCAATAATCAATTTCCGCTTTTGAACAACACGTGACACGTTTTGTTGATTGAATGATAGATTGCAAAATATATACACATTTATACAACAAAATTTACTTTCATTTTTCGTAAGGATGATTTAAAGTCAATTTTTAAACCCTTGCAGAAATTTTTAATATATTTACAAGAATTTGAAAACATAGAAAAATGATCTATATATTTCGTGAAAACGGAACAAATAATATAACCATATATGGACATTTTATTGGACAATTCAAAAACTATATTAAATTATCTCATAATCTTCGAAATAAGGTCACAGATTTGTGAAATGTCGTAATTGAAACATAGATTACAAAGCAATTCCAGTCACACTAATACTTCAAATACAAAAGTGAATTAATTGCTGTTGCCCAACCGCCCCACTAAAAACTCGCGTCTCATTGAATTCAAACTATTGACGTCGTGACGTCGCCTCGTGTCACGACCCGATCGAGTAGAATTATCTCTAGGGTAGAGCGAGAGTAGAGTGTTTGTGCGCGTGTTGTGCGTTGCCAAATGTGTCGTCGACGGAGGCATTGAGCACTATTGAGGAGCCTCCTCAGGGTCCCAGTAACCGAATCTCCGAATCTCTGATTTTTTGTATCAAGTACACGCACGCATAATCGCTTCGATTTTGATGAAAGGTCACTCAACCCGTGCACGAGCTGTACGAAAGTCCAAAAACAGATTAAGCTAGGCAAATGGAAAATATTGCAACAACAACAGGAAGAGCAGCGGCAACAGCAAACACAACAGCAACAATAACAATTACACTGAGAAGATTCACTGAATTGTGCACACATTATTATCACATTTGCAGGAACGAGGCCAACTTGGATGACAACCTGTGGGCGGGACTCTTGTGCATTGTATTCTTCTTTCTGATCGTTTCGGTAATTGCATTTCCAAATGGACCCTTCACACGTCCGCATCCTGCCGTCTGGCGCATCCTCTTTGGCTGTTCCGTCCTCTATCTGCTCATGCTGCAGTTTCTCATGTTCCAAAACTATTCAACCATACGCAACATATTCTATTGGCTCGATCCGAAGCTGAAGAACTTTCACATCGACATGGAGAAGGTAAATGCTTGGCTATAGTAAAATGTCGATAATTGCAGTTGAGCTCTTACATTTCGGATTATTGCATCATTTTTTTATGCGTCATATTTTTTGATAAACGCAAATAAAAATGAATCCAAAATTGTCTTTTGCTGTTATCGACAATTTGCTATTATTATCATATAGACGCCTTTACATTAATCTGTTTGCCTTGCAGGAGTATGGCGTTAATTGCTCGGACATTAGCTGGGATCGTGTCAAGGGCCATTTGGATGTGTTTGCCTGGGGACATTTCCTCGGCTGGGCCTTCAAGGCGATCCTCATCCGTCACATGGGCATTTTGTGGGCCATCTCTGTGATGTGGGAGATCACGGAAATCACCTTCGCCCATTTGCTGCCCAATTTCATCGAGTGCTGGTGGGATGCGCTCATTCTGGACGTGATCATCTGTAATGGCTTGGGCATTTGGATGGGCCTGAAGATCTGCAAGATACTTGAGATGCGCGAATACAAATGGGCCAGCATCAAGGACATCTCGACGACAACGGGCAAAATCAAGCGTGCAATGCTGCAGTTCACGCCAGAGAGCTGGTCGGCCATCCGGTGGCTGGATCCCAAATCGACGGCCATGAGATTTGCGGCTGTTATACAGCTGGTCATATTTTGGCAGGTCACCGAGCTGAACACGTTCTTCCTGAAGCATATTTTCGAGATGCCGCCCGATCATTTCATTGTCATTGGTCGTCTGGTGTTCATTGGCCTATTTGTAGCGCCTTCTGTTAGGTGAGTTACACTGATAAAGTGTTTGAATTGGACTGATTTGGATTTCGTTTGTTGCAGGCAATATTACGTATACGTCACCGACACGCGCTGCAAACGCGTCGGCACCCAGTGTTGGGTTTACGGCGCCATTATGGTCTCCGAGGCCATTCTGTGCATCAAGAATGGCAAGGAGTTGTTTGAGCGCACGCAAGCCATCAACATTGTGCTCTGGCTGACCGTGCAGGTGCTAATATCGGTGGCCTTTGTCTACGTTGCCGTCCTCTGGCAGGTAAAGCCCTCGTCACGTTTATTTATTTGTCCCCTTAATCAATTATTCCATTCTGTATCGGCAGCAACGTCAGCAGAAAAAAGCTTCAACGCCCACAAAAAAACAGGGAGACAGCGCAGCGAATACACCGACTAAAGGTATAGCAAGCTCATTTTGAAAAGAACGCGATACGCGATCTCAATTTACATTTTTCCATTGGCGCATTCTATTTGTTATGTCTCTGTCTTCTCTTCTCTGCGATCATTTCACACTCATTTTGAACGTTTTCTTTCCACTCTCTTTGGAATTGCATTCAATGTGTTAAGCACAACAAACAATAGAAGGCCCTAGCACTACACCGCACTACGATATTAAAATCAAAATTGTATAATATAGTTGTGAACTTATGATTTTTCTTAAACGTTTTTGCGTTTTCTCTTCTTTTCTCATTTGTTCTCTCTAGGTAAACTGTCGCCGGCTAAAGAGAAGAAAATCAAATGAGGCCATTTTTAAGTAAACCAAAAAGAATCATAAACGTAAAACTAGATGAAAAAAACCTAAAGCAGAAAGTAAGAACAAAACCGAAACAAGAAGAGAAATAAAAAGGCAATTCTATTACAATGTAAAATGTACATACAATTTATGCAAAACTGTACTGATTAAATTAAATTTATATTGTGTATGTATAAATGATATTAAAACCAACGAAAAAATTGTTAATAAGCTGAATGTGTGTCTAAGACCTAATTCTAGATTAATACAAATTTCTTGCTTGTTTTCTTATTGTTTTGCTAATTGTAAGCAAACAAAAAACAACTTAATGACTACATAAGCAAATCATTAATAATAATACAATGTTAGACGGTTAATTACAATTTGATTTGAATTGATTTGATGATGATCAATATGCAATTGACTAAATTACAAACTACACCTCGAATATTGCGGAGACGGTGCTCCTAACCGCATCTCGTGCATAGGGTATATAAGATAGCGAATACCATGTCATGGCCAGGGATTGTATGATAATGAATATAAGCGTGAGTCCAGCCTTTTTTAACTAAACAAAATAAACAGAAACAAAAGGAAAATAAATGTGTGAACATATGAATGTAGCATGCAATTGAATTGCTTAAATAATATTTTACCACTATCGCGGATACGAATGTCATGACGATTGCAACTATAACAATGCTGGTGGCAATTAGTCGCGTTTCGGCAAACATTTTCTTAATTTGCTTAAAGGGTCCCATGAGGAAACACGTGCTGCAAACAGGTTCAACAATTAGCCGGCATATGTGAAACTTTCCGTTGGTCAACTCACCTGGCCATGGACACCAGATTGCCTATCGTGTAGAAGACGGCAAAGACGACGATGCCGCGATGTAGAAACAGCGCTATGGAGCCCAGGAACGACAACAGAATGCCCAAGACGAAGCATATGCAGAAGGCCTTGATGCGAGTGCTCCAACTAAGCGTTGACATATCATTAATCTGTGGTTTATAAAACAACAAATACAATACACGATTGATAAAGCGATAAAGTGAGTCACAATCGCGACTGCAAGTCGTGTGATCAGAGGGGCCCGCATTGACCAAGCGAATTAAACTCGTATTAGAAAATGCACATTAAAGTAATTAATAATTAACAAGTTGTAAGGTGGAATTCTTATGGTTTCACCTGAGTGATGATGCTGCTCTCTTCCTCTGGTGTCGGCTCGTCACCACTTAACACACGGCGTAGCTTATCCATGGCTGTGAATGATCTAATGCTTAATGTTGCTAAGAATTCGCTGCAATAATAGCGGCGATTGTATTTTATTTAATTTAGTTATCAATAGAGCAGACGGACAATGGGAACAAGAAAACAAGATCGGAATGTAGCAGCAGCAGCGTGACCGCAATTTCAATTTCTAAATATACCACACAGAGTATACTATATAATTAGTGGTATATTTGGCACATGCTATCACACTGGCAGTGAATGTCGTCTGGCAACTCTGGCCATGTTTAGCTCGTTGCTGCGTAACATTGGCAAAGTACAAAATAAAACACAAATTGCAACGAAATGTAGTGCTATAAACGAACAAATTCGACACCTGCGTGCTGTGCTAGGTGTACAAGATGAACACAATGTGCCAGCAACCGAAGAGCAGCTGCCGAAGAGCTACAAACAAATTGCACTCGACTTCGGCAATCGGGAGGCGCACGTGCCCAGCTTCAACTTGGCTGCCCATGTAAACAACTCGACGACGCTGCAACAGCTGCTCAACCTGGGCGTCGATCTGCACAGCATTGAACGGCGCAAGGGTCTCGGCGAGTTTGTGCTGCGCCTGGACTTTGAGCAGCAAGTGAAACCGTACTTGACGTTCTTGGCGGATCAGGGCGTATCGCCGGATGACTTTGGGGCAATGATTACGAAGAATCCGCTTCTGTTCAAGGAGGATCTGGATGCGCTGCAGACGCGCATGGAGTATCTGAAGAGCAAACGCTTCTCGGTCGAGGCGCAACAACGTATTCTCACCCGCAATCCATACTGGCTGATGTTCTCCACACGTCGCATCGATCGTCGCCTCGGCTACTTTCAGAAGGAGTTCCATTTGAGCGGCCATGACATTCGGCTGCTGGCCACAAAGGAACCTCGCTTGATCACCTACAACATGGAGCAGCTGCGCAAATCCGTGTTTACGCTGCGCGAGGAGATGGGCTTCAGTTCCAAGGAGTTGCAGACGCTGATTGTGCGCAAGCCGCGTCTGATGATGATACGTAAGCAAAGACAAATTAAATAAATATATAATTGTGTACTAATTATTGTTTACCTTCCTAGCTGCCGACGACATCGTGGAGCGCTTCAGTTACATACACAATGACATGGGACTGAGTCATAAGCAGATTGTTCAGTGCCCCGAGCTTTTGGCGTCTCGTGAATTTCGGTTACGTGAACGCCATGAATTTCTGAAATTGCTGGGACGTGCCCAGTATGATCCACAGAAGGATTTGTACGTTTCGCCCATCGACGTCGTGCAAGGCAATAATTTTTATTTTGTACGTAATGTGGCGAAAAGTGATTTGGAAACGTTTGATTTGTTTTTGAAAACCCGTTAATAAAGTTATCGCCTTAACAGTAATGTTCTTGCTGCAATGTTAGCATCGATCTGGCAACGCCAAAACGCGCACTGTTAACAGCAGCAGAATCTCTGCTTCTTGCGCTGTGTATTTGGTTTTTGTTTTCGTCGTCTGTCGTACTTTTGTTGTGCTTGCGGAACAGTCATCTTCGTGTTTTCCAACGAATCGTTTGTGTGTTGTTGCCGCTGTTGCCTTCCAGCAGCTTTCAAATAACTACGCATTAAGTTTTTTGCAGCGTGGTGTGTGCGTACAAGAAAATTGTGTATTATACTACGCTTGAACTAAATCAAATTACCCATTATTAATTGAGCAAAAGTAGAGCAGCTAAACTTAGCCAAATACACGGAAACAGGAACTGCAAAAAGTAAAACGCATATTCTCACGCATACATTAAAGCCGAACCAGACACACACAGATACAAGCACACACACTCATACTCACTCGGCATATGTGCAATAAAAGGGCCGTTGTGGCAAAAACATTTAGTTTAATCTACATAAATTTATTCGTACGCCGCAATAACAACAAACGAGTTATCTTTAGACGACGTGTTTAGTACAAAAATAACAAAACAATAAAAGAATTTCCAACCGAACCAAAACATACACAAACAACAACAACAGAGAGCGAGAGAGAGAAAAACAAAATGTCTACGACACCAAAATCGACAGAAGATTTGCTGGGTGGTAAGTTTGCGATCGCGCTCACCACACACACACAGGCACATACATAGTATACGTGTGGGTGTGTGTGTGTGAGAGTATTTGTCAATAATAATAACAATGCACACGAGCTGCGCTGGCTTGACGTGGATTGTTGTTATTATTATTGTTTGTGTCTCGTTAAAAATAGATGTTGCTTTTGATTTGTTTGTGTGTGTGTGTGTGTGTGTGCGTGTAATTGTATCCACATCTCTTCATTGCATTCACCCATATACGATTTCAAGGCTCCGCTTTGTGCTGTCTTGTTTTGTTTACATACATATTTCTCTCTCTTACGCAGCAGCCGTTGACAGCAACAAAGACTTGCTGCCAACTTCGCCGCAGCGCAGACAAAGGCGAAAGAAAGAGTAAGGGAGACAGCAAGCAACGTCATTTCCATTCATACGTGTTTCGCATTTGATTGGCAGCACTTGCACTTTAAATTTATCTTATTTCGCCTAATTGACGTCACAGACATCAGCTTATTTCGACTTTACTGTACTCGCTACTTGTTATTATTTGTTTGTGGCGATTTAAAGTCAATTGTAGGAGGGCATTTGCCTTTAGCAAGTCGCTTTTCTGCTTTTGTTGTTGTTCTTGCTTTTTCGCATAGTCCAGAAATTGCGACTTTAGCCTAGACGACGACGCTGCTTCGGGTTCATTATCAAAAACGTGTGAGTCTGAGTGAGTGAGTGTGTGTGTGTGCTGTATATTATATTTATAATATGTGTCTGTTTGATAAACGCAAGCAAATCTCTGAGCCCAATACCTATAACGTATAACGTTGTCAACAAAAGGCGGTTCATTGGGCTGTACGCTTGACAGCCACGGCTCAGGGTTTAACAGCTGCGCACGATGCACTCTCACATACACATACACACACACACACACACACACACACCCATGCAGTGTAAGGAAGGAGAAAGAGGCGAAAGAGAGCCAAACTGCCTCTGCTTCTGCCTACGTGCCGTGAGTCAGCAAGGCAAAAAATATGTGTAGTCTACCCTTATTATTGTTGTTTACATGCGAACGGTACCTGTTTGTGGGTCAGCTTTGTTATTGTTTTGGGTTTTCGGTTTACCTGACAAACACAGCTACCTGTTAAATGTCGTTTGCATTTTCGGCAACCTTCTGCAGTCTTGTCGACTGCTAACGCAGTTTACATTTTTGGCAATTCTGCAGTTTCGTCTTCTGCTACTCGCAGTTTACGGTTAATCTGTTAAGCGTAGTTTACATTTTGGGCAATTCTGCATTGTCGTCGTCTGTTAACCTTTAAAGCATTGTTTTCATTTTCGGCAACCTTCTCCAGTCTTGTCGTCTGCTCAGCCCATGTAACTTGTTTACATTTTTGGGAATTCTGCAGTTTAGTTTTCTGCTAATTGCAGTTTACGGTTAACCTGTTAAGCGCTGTTTACATTTTTTGGCATCTGCCAATTTCAGTTTACGTTTTGTTGTCCGTTTGTTAAGATGATCGGTTTGCCACGTGAGTAAATGGTGAAATTAATAGAAATTGTAAAATATATACATATGTATGTACATGTGTAGATAGTTGCAATTATCAATGGCTGTTGTAACACTTGTGTCATGCGATTTGCACGCCTTGTTGCATATGCAATCTTCGACTCTGTTGAAAATGAAATGAATCTTGTTGATAACCATAGACAAAACAAAACATGCATATCAACTATACTGAAACGGAAATTGTATTTTTGTTGTTGTTTACCTTATCAATGGCGCGCACGCTCCCACCAACACAAGCACACAAATACACACGTATACGAGACAAAACAAACAGAGCAAAAACAATGGGGGCGGCATTTTGGTTATTCTAACAACGCGCAACTGTTAAAATTAACTGCCGACTGAGTGCAACAGTGCTGTCCATTCACATAACAAACGGCTAGAGAGCAGCGGGAAAAGGCCAAAACAAACTGTCTGCCGGCTAAAGAAAAATCTAAAATACAAGAAAAATAATGTGTCATTATTTGTTTGCTACCTTGACGCTTTGTCAACATCTCGCATATGTTCAAGCTATATATAATACACAGCTGTTTTGTCTGCATAAAGAACGCGGAAAACATTGCGGCATCGGGCGAGCTGTTAAATACAGCGCTGTTAAACACTATTAATTCTAAAGCTCTGCTAAGCACCTATTAACTTACAGTGCTGTTAAAAGCTGCTACAGCGCTGTTAACATTCAAATTTTCAAGCTGTTAATGTTAAACTGTTGAGCCGTTACAAATTCAAATAGCTTTAATTTTGTTGTTTTATTTTGCAGAATCTTGGATCGAATTGAGCAATACAGCAGCCATGGCTGGTATTAAGAGTCCCGACAGAATTACCCCGCTGCCCTTCAGCAACGGCGAGGAATATTTGCGTCTGTTGCGCGAGGCGCAACGCGAGTCAAATCAATCCAGTCGCGTCGTATCCTTGGCCAGTTCCCGTCGTGACACGCCCCGTGACAGCCCCAAGAGTCCACCAAACAGTCCACAATCGGAGCAGTGCCCGGACGATGAGTTGCGGAACGTGTACATCAATTATTGGACAAAGGTAAGGCCGCAAAAAGATAAAATGACAAAATGACCTCGAAATTGGCAATTATATATGCATAACGAAACAAAACAAAACAAAACAAAGACTAAATACAATATATTCAACTCTCATCGGCAGGGTGGAGATAAACACAACACCGATAATGGCGATTGGTTGCAGAACTGGAATCGCGGCACTGAGGAGCAGCCACCGAAGTAAGCAAACATATTAAATGCCCATCAATATTGATATTTGTTATTTGTATTAATTTCTGTATTTGTTTACAGAGATTGGAAATTCGAGCGCTCCAGTGATAGCGATGATGATGAGAAGAAGAAGTCAACAACGGGTTATTCCATACGCTTAAAGCGCCTGGGCGCTAATTCGTTGTTCTCCCGCGAAATTCTCTACTCGCTGCTGGTCACCAATGTTCTCTCGCTGCTCCTGGGTGCCGGCTTTGGGTAAGTCATGCATTAATAACTAATTCAAAAGCAAACATTAATTAACTTTATTTTCCATACGCAGTTTGTGGCTGAGCAAGCGCGGCATTCTGCTTACCCGCGTGGTCATTGACTGAAAGACGCCATAAACATTTCAAAACGTTTTCAATACATACACACAATATGCACATGGATCCATCATTAAATAAGCAAAAACACACCGAACATTCAACGTTCCATATATAGATACAAATCGAAAGAGAAAGAGTGACAGAGGAAAGGAGGAGAGGCGCATTGTCAATAACCAGCCAAACGTATTCCAGCTCATCCCATAATACATTTTTAGCCGACTCATCGCCACATCATATTAATTACAATAATAATATGTAGTAATACAATATACATAAGCAGCAAGCTAATGCCTAGGGCAAAGGGTTCAACGGATTTTCTATACATCTATTTTATACAATTTTTATATAAAGAAAACCAATAACATCTAAACGTGAAGAGAACTAAAGTTGAAGATCTTTTATCACATTTTGTTTACGCATCAATCAATCGACCATTCGCCAGAAACCAAATCTTTCTTAGAACTTTTGACTCTAGAACATTTAAACTTACATTCATCTTTATACATATACATACATACATACATACATAGGCATATTGTAGTTGAATCATGAATGTATATCAATCATATATAAATATCTATATATATTTTTTGCGTCAAACATGTTTTGACTTTCTAGCATATAACAAGTGAAAACTGAGAAAAATACACTTACACAAACACAACACACACACACAATAGTTTGTAAGCTACGAATGTAATCATTTTTATATTAAAAAATATTTTTCAACATTTATTTAAAAGCACAAAAACGCAGTTTTCATTTGGGGTCAAGGTCGAAGACGAAGAGTGACTAAGACGTGTTTTTCCCTATTAATTATTTGTTTTCGCTGGCAAAAAGCAAAGCGTCATTTGGCGTTTATCAGCACAAATCAAACAGCTACTTTTGTTTATGGTGAAATAAGTGCAATTTAATGGCAATAAAACACTTGACGCATTGCAATTATCACAAAACACTTCGGCAGTTAGCTATGACGAATAGATAAATGCTCATCGTAGATGTTACTTCTAATCAAAGCGAGTTGAACGAACCCCAACAAAATGTAAATATTTGAAAATTTAAATAAGTTGGCAGCCGTTACTTTTTATTCCAATTGGTATAAATAAAACAAACGTTCAATTATGTTGCATAGCATTTAATTTGTATTAAGTAATAGTGACTAAATACTTAGGTGATTAACACAGTTTCAAAACTAATACATATATGGCAACTCATGCCAAAACTTGTTTGTTTGCTTGGTTTTTGGGGTTCTGCTGTTCGATATTTTGAATAACGCAGTTTGACATCTACAATAATTACAAATTATTGTTGTGTTTAATTGATGACAAATGAGAACGAAGCGATCGCCTGGTGATCGATTCATTACGAGCTTTGATTTCTTGCTAAGAGAGACAGCCATATTAGAAGGTGAGTGAGAATTTGTGGCAAACGATTTGCCAATTTAAGTACAGCACATTATAATATTGTATGTATATATAACTAGGTTTATATAATTGTATATATGTGTATGTAGATGGATATCTAAAGATCATATAACTACGTTTGAGCCTGTTTCGTAGACATCGAGAGAGAGTGAAAAACTGCTTTGACTATATGTTGTATACGCTAGATAATTGAGCCTTAGCCTGGGCTATTCCTTGCCCGCATCGGCGGCTGGATGGCGACTTTGTGCGGTGGGTTGTGCCGATTCCGTGGCATCCGCGTCAACTAACGGTGGCGTTGGCGTGCGTAGAGCGCGCTCAAAATCCGCCACCAGCTCATCATCCTCAATCCCCTGCTGCATTTCATCCGGCTGCCAATTGCCTAGCATGGCGTCCACATCGAGCGCTTGGGACTGCAGTGGCTGACCCGTCACATCAACGAGACGCGTGCGCAATCTATTCGATATTTGTTCCAGCTCCGTAAACTTGCGTTTAATGGCCTGACCGAGCTGCAAATGCCGCAGCTCCAGCGTTTGCTCAAACTGGTCAATGGCACTGTCCACACTGCCCGAGGAGGAGGCAGAAACGGGGGGCAGCGGTTGCACGTGGATCTCCAGGCCGCCGGTGACGCGGCCGTTGAAGTCGACAATGTTGTGCCAGCCGTTGGGAAAGCCGCTGGTGCTGCTGCGATTCAGATTCAAGGCAGCAAAGCCGATGATAGCGTCCTCCAAAGGCGTGGGTTCTGTGCTTGTGCCGGCACTCAAGGCTGTCTTCTTCCAAAGCTTTAGCACGAAGAGTTTTTGTGGCTGCAAGCAAGAAGAAAATTATAATCAGTTAGACAGCGTTGCCGGATCGCGCAATTAGTTTGAATTCAAATTAAAAACCGTTGCAGCCAACTTAACGTCATTGCAGAACGTTTCGTCAGCGTTGCCAGATCCCGGTATAGATTTGAATTCAAATTTGAATTTTGTGTGCTACTCACATTGCTTAAAAAGTCGGCGCCGATTTCAACGTGGAATTTGCTGTGCCACTGCGGTGTCGTTGAACGCTCCACAATGGGCGTGGCATAGACCAAGCCCTCGTGCGACTTGTAGGTCTGCGCATTGCAGCTGAGCGCCTGAAAGGTCACATACGTGTTGGGCGGCTCGTTGGGCGGAAAACGTTTGGCTGCCGCCTGACGCTTGGCCTGCTTCTTGCCCGACTTGCCATAGCCGGGATTTAAAGGCAGCCCCGCCGCACCCACAATGTGCAAACTGAAGCTGAACTTATTGCCCACGCATGATGGTGCATGATGAACTGCGGCGGGCGGGGAAAGCGGCGTTGTCACGGGTGCATTGAGCGCATTCTGCAGCATGTCGAGCAGATCTGTGGTGCGTCGCAGCGGCTGCTGTTGGTTGTTCTCCTGGTCGAAGCCACGCAGCTGCTTCAATTGTGCTATTTGCGACTCGCTGCCAATGGCCAGCAGCACCTTCAGCTCACCCAGCTGCGCTTGTGTCTCTGCATGCACAATGGGCGTCCAGCCATCAATGGAAATCACAGGCAGCTGTCAAGATAGATAGATTAATGACTGCACTTGAATTGCGAGTGCTTCACTTACTTTGCCCTTGCACAAGTGATTGGTGATGCTGGCGTCTTTGTAGGCGATGTAGAACTGATGCAGTGGCAGCTTCGCCTTGCCACCCAGTGGACGCAGCTCCAGCACCAGCTGCTGTCGCTCCACGCTGTGCAGAAACTTCTCGTCGTTAATGATGGCGAACTGCTCCTGCAGCTGGAAGTCGCCTTGGGCATTCACCGGCACCGACAGCGACTCCGACTGCCAGAACGGTTGCAGCACCATCTCCTTGCAGGCATCGGCATCGGCTGGCGACAGATGTCGCGTCTCACTGGCGTGGATGTAGCCGCGCAGCAGACGCACTTTGGTCGTCTCGGCCATGAAATTGACGCTCTCCAATGTGGCTTTGTTGTTGTTATTTTTGGATGGCTGTGGCGGCGTTGGGGTTGCAGCTGCTTTTGAATTGCTTTCGGTATTGTTGTTGTTGTTATTGTTCTTGTTGTTGTTGGCTGCAAAAAGAGAGGAAAGCAGAGGAAGATTAGCGTCAGATCAAAGCAAAAGACACACAGACAGACAGTTGCACCTTGAACCCGCCCGAATAAGGAACGCTTGCGAAAACGCGTATAAAACACTGATTCAGCGTTATCGCCCATCGCCCAGCGCCTGACGACAGACACAGGAGGCAGCTGGGCGGGAGGTTAGGGGGGGTTAAGGGGGCTATAAAGAGATTGTCGATGGCAATCGAGCGAATCAAGTGAATGGAACCGTGCACGAGCGATTAAACCATGTGCTCATCTCATGTATTGATAACTGGATTTCTGATATTTGAGTAAAACAAGCTGTGGCATGAGGAAGCGACGTTTTGGCCAGGCCAAAAGTTAGAATACCGCAAAGCACAGTGGACTGAAAGCAGACTCCAAAAAACAATATTTCCAAAAAATCAAAAATATAACAGCTTCTGTTTAAGGGAATGACAAAAATTTAAGTGTTTTGTAAATTAATTGTAATTAATATATTAATTTGATGGCCAAAAACAAAAATAATTATCAAAGAATTATCAGTTCCGGTTTCGTTTATATAAAATCACAGTAAAAACAGTTTAAGTAACATGAAATATAACATATAAATTAAAAATGAGGTGGATCGTAATTACTATATTAAAATAAAAGTAAGTAACAAAAGAGGGTTTTAATTAAATGATTATCAAACAATCACGAGTATTAAATACTCTTTAAAATAATCTTAAAATTATGAACACATAATAAGTAATTAAAATATTAGTATAAACAAAACTATTTAAATATTTGAATACTGTCTATTATCACAATAACGTTATCATAGGATTAGAATAAACTCGTAGTTGAGCATAACATGAACAGATTATGTTAAGCCATGCAAAAATCTGAGCTTAACATGAACATTAACATAACATTATGCCGCTTACAGTTGCTGCTGCTTTCTGCCCACTGTGCAGCCAAATTGAAATTTAGCAATATAAATAAACATAAATGAATATAAATAAATATCGGCGGCTGGCGCAAAAAAAGAAACAACAAAAAAATCATAAAAAGACGAGACAGTTTGTGGTTTTGTTTTCTTCGTTTTTCCGAATCAAATGAAAATTATTTATTGAGCTTAACAGGATGATGGGCAGCACTTTAATAACGGCCGCCAAAAGGATGAACAGCGACGTCAACACAGCGATAGCGTCACTCGAGTGCATTTTGTTGTGATTGTTGTTGCCTTTGTTGTTGTTGTTGTGGTTGTGTAGTGGTTGTAGTTGTTGTTGTTGTGGTTGTGGTTCTGATTGTTTTTGCAGCTCGTGGCACCCTCGCGAATTTAGTCAAATATATTCACCTGCGGCTGTGGCGCTGTGGTAGCTCTTGTCATTGCCGTTGTTATTGTTGTTGTTGCTATTGTTGCTCTCGGCCAGAGCCTTGCTCAGCATCAGCTGCTGATCGGCCCGCAAGCTAATCTTCAGATACAAGCTGGCCAAGTGGACATCGCGTCGCTGGATGGCAATGCACTTGCACTGCTCGAGCAGCGAGGCCTGATACAGCTCCGCCAGCGGCAGGCGGCCCATGCCGAGCAGCTCGTTGAGGCAAGTGCCGGGTTCGCGCCACCAAATGGTGAAATAAATGCTGCCCATCTGCTGGTCCATCTGCTGCTGGGGCAGCTGCACCTCACGCTGCTGCGTCTGGCCAAAGCGTGTGCATTGCGTGAGACTCTGGAACTTCTCCGATTCGAATTGCATAATGTGGAACATCGGGGTACGTGGCACCGATCGAATCAGTTCATCGGACAGCTGGCATTCCACCGTGAAAATGGGTCGCACTTCGCTCTGCAGCAGCTCCATGCGCTTGGTGCCCTCGGCCTGCAGCGTCAATGCCTCCAAATGCAGCTGCAAGGCGTTCACTTGCTTGAACAGTTCCGGCGTTGCCAGATCCTGCTGTTGCTGCTGCTGCAGCTGCTGTTGGGCATCCCCTACAGATGGCAACTCCTGTTCCGGCCAGAGTTGCTGCTTCTTCTTCAGCTGGTCCAACGTCGGTTCGCCGGCGGTGGCAAAGAGCGCCACCAGATCGGCATCTAGTTTCTTCATGGCCTCCATTAGCTCGACTTTGGCTGGTGCAGCGACTGCTCCTGTTCCGATTGACTTGGCTGTACCTGAAAATACGTTTCAATACGTTGCCAGAGTTAATCAAGAGTGTTTCTGTCAGTTGAAGGAAAATTTCCAGGGACTTTACAATTTAATAGATGCGATTCAAGCGGAGCGCGTGTCCGATCAACGCAACGTGGTTTTCTATAATGAAACTACGTTCAGTTGGCGCAGTAGTAAGAAAAGAACTCTCTTACTCTCACTCTCTCACTCTCTCGCTCGCTCGCTCGCTCGCTGACAATGCCGGCGCCGGCAACAGTCGCCGTTAATCGCAGTTTATGCTTTGCTTTGCCATTCCAACACTCTGGCATACGCTCGCACTCTTCTCTCCCTCTCTCACACGACAACTTTGTGCTCTGAAAAGCTCACCGATGTTGCAATACCCTCATAAAAATATATTACTGAAAATTTGTTTGTCTGCTTCCAATGGAATAACCTTCATATATAGACGAGCAGCGTCGATTGAGCTTTTTTCTTAACTACAAATTTGGGATTTAATCCATTTTCAACAATTTTGAACTGAAATTTAAATGAAATTAGTTTTTTTCGAATTTACATTTATTTTGAAAAAAGACTAGATCCAATAATAATTTCCTTTTATTTATAACTACTTTTATTTTATTCAATTTATTCTATTTGTATTGAATTTCGAATATAAATTAAAATGTACTATTATTAATACTCATTTTTTTAATACTTTTCAAAATGAAAAAAAAAAAATTCAAACAGCTAATCAATCTATTCTTTTCTAGAGTATTACAAGTTTGGTAACCTAATTGAACTCGAAACCAAAGCGTCAAATTTTGCATATTCGCACATTCGTTTGGCATTGGAAAAATTCAACAACAAATGGAAAACCTACAGATGCTCCTACACAATTCATTATTTGAAACTAGACTTATTACGGAATAGCCGCAAGATCTGCGATGTTAGCGTAGAAATTGCAAGCGCAGTTTGGAATTAGATTATTGTATTGCTGATTAAGGTTTCAAGGTTAGAAAACGATTTTTTTTTTTACTTTTTGCATAGCAACAAAATTGCGCGAGATAAGTGAATATTTCCAGGTTCAATGACATAACTTTGGGCAAGAGATTTGTATTCTGTAGTGCCAGACGTAACTAGTTAACGCCAGATGATAGTACTAGCTAATTAGAACCCCCGACTTGATTAAAACCCATACAAATGCCCATAGCAAGCAAAGAGCTGCAAAATGAGAAGTGAAAGCTGAAAAAATACAATATGGGAGAGGATTACTTATCAAGGCCTAGGCCTATTGATTACACCTCAGTAGTGAGGGTGTTACGCAGTGCTACCTCAAGTGGATATGTACATACATATGTTTTGAGCATTCCGTTTTGATATTCTATACGCCGATTAGTCAATTCACAGCTGGTCTTCATTGCAAGCATATCTCACTCTATTTAGCACCTAACATAGATAATAAACCAGACTCTGTTATCTGAGAGTGCGACAAATGGGCTTTTCCAGCATTGGCCTTCGACAGAGCCTGACGCTGAAATTTATCCGTGTCGAAATAAAAACAACAACACAAAAAAAAAGGCACAGCCGGCAAAATGTCTGAAAGCTGAGACAACAAAAACAAGCGTGGAATAGAGCATGAAAGCGAAGAACGAGATAAAGCTTCGCACATGAGTATGGGTATGTGTGTGTGTACATTGCATATGTATATGTGAGTGTTTGCTAGACAGGAGCGGATTTGACAGTTGCAGAGCCAATTCCTAGACTTGAGTGAAATTCTCTTGAATTGTTATGCTAATTAGCTTGCATAAAGTCTACCTGCTGTTTAATAGCATGAAATACAATTGAGTAAACATTGGGCGCATTCAGCATAATCATACAATATTTATGATCCATAAAACAGCTACAAATTGGGCCCAACCCCTTGCTGCATCAGCTGCGCTACAAAGCTTAGGATTAAGCAATATTTCTGCATCTCCTCTCGCAGTCTCTCTTTTGAACCTGTCAGTGTGAGTGTGTGTATCTGTGTGTTAGTGACTGCACGTGTTTGCTTATATCGCACACTCTTCCTGGGCTTTTTGATTTTGTTTTCACTTCTTGAATCGTCTGCTCAGCGTTTGCTTTGGCAGTGGAAAGTTTTGGTGACCGTTAAATTTGAGCATGAAATCGTCTGTTTGCTGAAAAGCCCATGACAGAATGAAATGTGAAAGAATTATGTGAATCGCTTGACTATTTTTAACACACTGCATTTGTGGTTAATAAATTAAGCATTGGCAAAAGCATTTAATTGCCAAGGCGAAGGCTAAACAAACACAACAATCTGTGTATCTAGTATGTTACGTAAGAGTCAACAAACTTTGCAGAGTCTATAGCTATGAGGTACAAGAAGATATAGCTAGCTAGATAAAAAGTATAAAGTGTATAAATAAATAACATGAAAATGCCGCACAAAACCAAAATAAACAGACTCTGCGACGGCAACGAACTCGAGAGAGTAACGTAAAATCAGTATCAAAGCGAGAGAGAGAGGAAGTGAGAGCGAGAGAGCGTAGTACAGAGAGAACGTAGTAGTAAAGAGAGTGTAAATTAGAAGAAAAAGCTCTTCTATTTTTTGTTTGGTGGTTACGCTCACCTGATGAGATGCGCTCGCCCGGCTGCGACGTCAACTGATGATGATCCTGCAGCAGTGGCGAGGTCGACGACGACGATGTTGACGTCGGCGTCGGCGTACGTACGGTTTTTTTGTTGCTAGTTGCGCTGGCAGCGGCGCCGGCGCCGGCAGCAGCAGCGGCAAATAGCATTTTGAGGAAGCGCAATTGAGTTGCAGCGACTTTCAGCTGCTGTTGCTGTTGCACTTGACCCGACGTGCCACTAATCTGGACGTGACGATATAAAGCATAAATTTTGGTTTTATACTCGAAATTGCAACCGTTGACGTTTGTTGACGCCGGCAGCGGCAGCGACGCGTCTGTGGGCGTTGATTGTTGATCGTGGGCGTGGTCTTTGACGTAGTCGCCGCTGTCTGTGACAATTTCTAAGAATAGCGCGAGGCTTTTGCTGCGCACACAATAACGTAATTTATCAAGAGGACGATGATGATGCCGATGATTATTATGCTGTCTGCGCGTGCAGAGCTTTTTAATGCTGTTACTTTTGCAGCTGCTTCTCCTACTGCTTCCTTCACTGCTACTGCAGGCGTCACAGCTGATGCTGACACCGACGCTGGCTGCTGTTTCTCTCTGCTCAGCCCACCAGATGATTTGAGCACCGCCCACAACACCCGACGCCCCCAACGAGGCTTTCGCTTGCCCAGGGCTTTCGTTGTATTGGTGGGACGCTGACGGTGACTCTGACGTTGGCGCTTTGATCGATTTATCTGTTATGAAATTGATGCGGCTCACTTCGATTTCAATTTCAAATTCGAGGAACGCGAAAGGATTGTTGTTGTCAATTAATGATTCACTTGCTTTGCCACAATATTTATTATTATTATTATTATTATATTCTTGTGTGCATTCAGCGTTCATAATTATGCTGCACTTCCACTTGCCACATTTTTAATGCCCCATCACACACACTCACACACACCGTTATACACTCACACACACATATACATATATATGTATATATATATACAAATGCACTTTTTTCACTTTAGAAGTTGTCACTGCTGAAATCGAATTTTCAGCCGCTTTTCGGCCGTGCGAATTCTCCGTGTCGCACACAGGCGTAAGGTTGAAGGAAAACTGCAAAAGCTTTTCGCCGCTAGCTAGCTAGGAAATAAGAATTACCTCAAAAATGTTGTGCCAAGTGTTGCCTGCATCAGCCGAAATGTGCCTTTGTTTTGGTTTTTTTTCTAGGGTTGCCACAACAAACCACAACTCTATCTGGCAGCGCCGGCCAAGCATTGCATAATGTTGCCAGTGTTGGTTAACGCGCGCAGGCAAGCTTTAGAAATTAAATGCATAACGTATTTCAAATAAATACAATTCATTTTTAATGTAATTACTATGCACATTTTGTTGTTTTAATTATCAGACATTTTATTTAAAGTGATAAACGCACTAAGAACTGTTCCCAACAACGTTTAGAGACACAAACGCTGCTCCTCACGCGATTCAATCGTTTTTGGCGGCGAAGCCGCTTCGAATTCGCCCAATTCCGCATCATAGTACAAGGCAGCACGATACGGACGCAGCTCCCACGGCACCTGATTCTCCATATGCGTCAGATTCACACCCAAATCCTCTAGCGTCGGCACACCGGGCAACACCTTATCGGTGATATATTCACGTTCCACGCGATCCACAGACAATCCACCGATTGGGGCTCCAGGGCAAATGAGGTTGGTGAACTTGACCTTCATCATGAAGGTGGGATCGTAGCGCAGATCGTAACGCTGGTAGCCCCAACGCTTCTGATCCTTGCGCATCAGACGATGGAACCAATCGACCAGTTCGCTCAGCTGATAACGCTTGGGACTGTAAAGCGATTATTTAGATTGATTGAAAGCGGGAAAATAAGTTTCGTAGTTTACCCCACAGCCTGGTAGATGCGACCAGCGCTGTCTGGATCCTTGGCGGCATTGACAATGGCCTGTGCCACATCCGAGACAAAGACGGGCTGCTTCACGGTTGCCTCGCCGTTACGCCACAGCGGCATCGAGCGGAATTGGCGACGCCAGATGTGTGCATAGTAGCGCAAAAAGCGATCCTCGGAGCCATAGATGTCCGCTGGCCGGATGATGGTGGCATTGGGGAAGGCATCGCGCACCTGCAGCTCGCCCTCGTATTTGGTCTTCAGCCACTTGCTGCCACCAGAGACGTAGACGGGCTTGGGATTGGCCTCGACATTCAGCGAGGACACGTGAATGAAACGCTCCACGCCGGCATCGCGACAAATGCTAAAAAAGAAATATGTTTAAATTCATTTTTGTTGAAAACTGAAACTCGTATTCTGCACAGACACGAATCATTTCAAGCCGGTTTGTTATGAATTTGCTCACCTGGCCAAACGTGCGGCGCCATTCACATTCACATCCTTGAATTTGAAATTCTTGGTCTCGTAGTCACGTCCCACCAGATTGATGACCACATTCGAGTGCTTCACAGCGTCGCGAATGGAGCGCGAATCCTCCAGATTGTAGTAATGGAACAGCACTTGACCCAAATCGCCGACAACCTTGAGGCGTATCACTTCGGAATCATCGCCACGATACGGCAGAATCAATTGCGAGCCCTGCTTGCCCAGCTTGTTGCACACATAGCGTCCCACAAAGCCGGTGGCACCAAACACGGTTGCCACAATGCCGTTGAAGCTGCTGCGTCCGCCCGTGCCGCGCTTCATTGCCGACAAATTGGTTGTCTTCAGCGGACGCGGAGCGTCTGAGTCTTGTGCAGCGGGAGCAGCGGACGCATAGCCGCGCATGTACAGCACACCCACGATACCGCTGCCGTGGTGCTCTGCAAACAGAAATGAAGATCAGGTGAAACTGCAATTGCGACGAATTACATAATTTTTGCGGGAGCAATTTTCGAGTTGTCCCACTCGGCACTTACTTGCCAGCTGCATGTTCCTGGTTAGTACTATGGCAGCCATAATGTTGCGGCCCACGTTCCACCAGCAAGCTAAATTAACTAGTTGTAATTGTTTTTAATATTTTCCACACAGATATTTCAGTCTGGTGGTCGGGAGAGAACGAAAACACAGCCTTAGTTAGCGATGGAGCAACATCGATGGCACTTATCGATAGGTTTGTCGATGGTCTCCCACCTCTAACAGCGA
The DNA here is from genome assembly GCA_963583835.1 of Drosophila immigrans. Classification (NCBI taxonomy): domain Eukaryota; kingdom Metazoa; phylum Arthropoda; class Insecta; order Diptera; family Drosophilidae; genus Drosophila; species Drosophila immigrans. Next base: position 21,894,025 of record OY757141.1, read on the forward strand.
TGTCTGCAGTGTGGCCGCAGATTTCGAACAAAAAATAGTTTGGTTACATTTAAATGGGCAACGAACAAAAATTTCATAAAAGGTCTTTAATTTTATTAAAATTTGTTTCGTAAAATAAGTTTTTGATCAACCAAAATATTATATTATATTATAAGTATTTAATTGTCGTATTTTATATTGACAGGAATTGACAGGACCGCTGTTACCAAACTGTACAGTTTAATGAATACAAACAAACGGCCGCCAATTAAATTTTTCCACCAATTTAAACTTAGTAAAGCAATCAACAAAGCTGAAATTACCTGTGCATTAATCTAGATAAAAATATATATAATACCAACATTTATTTAATAAAAGCATTAACCATGTTGTTTGGTTAGTGGTAAAACCATAACTTGCAACGTTGCCAGATCAAAGAATTTAGTACAATATAAAATTTGGCGCGCTAAAATAGTTAGATTGTAAAAGCGTCTACATATTGATGCATACTTATTGTTTTTGTAGTCGTCACACTTTTTTGTTAACAAATTGATACAATTAATAAGTGTAAAAAATGCATCTGCCATGTCTAAAACTCTGCGTCATGGGCTCCAGAAGAATCATTTCAACAAGACACTTTGCACAGTTGCCATTTACCTGCCGCAAACGAAAGTACCTAAAGCCCGTATAATTCTGCAAAGTCCACAGTTTATAATTACGCACTTGGAAAGTTATTTGTTTGGTGTGCCTACGAAAAGCGAAAACAATGCCCTTATCGACAGTGAAAAGCCGATAAGAATCACAATATATTAACTACACAGCAAGCTGAATATTTGAGGTAAAAATTTAGCGCTCCAGCGCCATAAATCAAGTGCGCTCCTGGCAACAAAAATGGTGCGTGCGTGAGAAGTTCACAAACCACCAACATATACTAAATGATAGCGATAGTTTGGACGCCACAGTGATTAGTAAAAGATTAGCATATGTGCGTTGTATTTTATCTGCAATAGTTCATACTAATCGCGTTAGATGTCACGTATAAACCCAAAACAAAAGACAGCATAATTTTGTCCAACGCGTTCGCAGCCTGCACGCGCTCTCGCACCGTCCCCTTCGCTCTTTTTTGCACTCTCTTTCCACCCACTGATAATGACAGTCTACCTAACGCACGCACTGTTCGCTTAACACCCCCATAGAAGCGCATGCTCTCTCTCTGTCACTCTCACTAGCACTCGCACTCCCACTCTCGCAAACGCTCGCTCACTGTCCGATGCGACGCTCTCACTTTCAATTCGCCAGCCTGCCTGCCTGCTGTGTATTTATTGCTTGTACATTTGTGCTTTCCATGGCATTATCATTGTCGTTGTTGTTGCGCCTTGATCTGTTGTGTGTTGTGTGCCTGTGTGTTTGCTTTGCTTGGCGTTTCATTAGAGTTTGAGCCGCGCAGCCGTCAACGTCGTGCGAGCGCATTGCAACTAACTGCCGACAGGTGTCGCCGCGTGTGTGTGAAAATTAACGCCCAAAAACAAATTTGAATTCCCAAAATCAAATAAATAATTGTGTTAACGGTGCAAAAAATTATAAGTTCGTCGCAAATTTGAATGTGGTTTGTGGTCTAGTCTACCGTGTGCGGTGTGCTACTAAAAATAGACATTTAATATTTGTACGTATCAAATTTATTATTCTTATGCAAACAAATTAAATATTTTCCACACGCGCGTTTCTATTTTTACGCCAAGCACTGTCGCCACTTTGATTATTTTGTTTATATATTTGGAGCAAACGATCATTTTATTTTAGGCCCGCCAAAATGCGAGCAACAACACGACTATAAAGAAAGTCCGTCATGTCTGATAACACCGATCATAAGTCTAGGGGGCTTGTGATGGGCTGGGAAACCGGCTACTAAAAAATCTTCCATTTGGGATAGCGAACCATGACTATAGTGTGCGTGATATCGACAAAGTCAAGTGATTCGTTAGCATAAAAGTATAACAAAAATAAAAATGAATGGCATCATTTAGCAAGTGATTATTTGGGCGCTTGGCACCAAAAATACTCAGTATAGTAAGATATTTAAATAGAGTTCCCAAAAAAAAAATTAATGCTAATTGCAACAAGAAAACAGAACGAAAATAACAGCAACAAATTGTATGCAAATTGTGAAACGGGCCTTGAAATAACTCCAAGTAAACATTTAACTAGTATTCGTTATTATTGTAATTTTGTTTGTATTTATATTAATTCTCTTTGGAAAAATTGAAAAACCTTACACACAAATTGTGCGGCGTCTCATTAAGTGCAATTTTTTAATTTAATAGGTCTCCCCTCCATTATTACAAACGATTCCATTGTTATATTTCAATTACATTATTCTTTCGCTCGATTGTTGTTCAAGTTAAAGTTAAAGTTAAAGTATTTATTGGAGAAAGTAGATGTTTGAAGGATTTTGTTGTTGTGCTGTCGGTTTTTTATCGATAAAGGCGCAGATATCACGTCGCTTGATAAAATTGCAGTTTAAAAGTGTTTAACAGCTTGACAGGTGCAGTGGTAAAAATGTTTATAATGTGACTAATGCCTACAGAAAAAGTTAAGTAATTTTTTTCGAGTTAACTAGAAGCTCTAAACTAATATTTTGAAGTTAAAAGTCATAAAGAATTTTGAGGTCCCACTTAAATACTTAGCAACGTAATTGTAGTTATTGATTGCGTGTGTCAGTCATACAATTTAGATATTTAGAAATATTTAAAATTAAGTCATAATCTCCAAATTATGGTCAATAACCTGTACTACATTTTTTGAAACCAGTTAAAGAATCTCAAATATTATACGATTTCTGAGAAAATAAATGCATTTTTATTAAAAGCTAACAAGCGCTTGAAATTATATTTAGAATTAATTAAAAATAAACGGAATTAAGAGAAATGAGAGTAATCATTTTGATTCATATGTTTATTCATGATACAATACATAGACTAAATTTAGTAAACGATGAAATTGTTTATTCCTATCGCAAATAATTTAAAAACGTAAATCCTTAACGTGTAATATGTAATTACATTGCCACTTCACTTGTCAATTTGATCGATAAAAACGACTCGGAGCATCCATCAGTTTTTTAAATTCAACGCATATCGTTTTCGGCTCAACGACATTTTTCTTTGTTTTTTTTTTTCATACAAATGTTTACATTTTTTGCGTACGTCGGTTTCGATTCTTTGTTAAAATATTTGTTTATCTTTTGGACATCAACTCCAAAGGCAACAACGTGGCTTGCATACAAATGTCGCCTTTTGCATTGGCAAAAAACCAAAACTCAAAATCGAAAAAAAAAACGCAATAAAAACAATTTGATTTTTATTTGAATTGAAAATTTTGAAATGTCGGTCCCTGGCCCGTTTGTTTATGTCCAGACACTCTATTAAACAAATGAATCTACCTCCCTACCCCTCCTCCTCAAATGAACGTAGTATCCGTCATTAGCATTTTGACCATTTTCGACACGTCAACAAGGTCGAGCGCAGCCCACGCACCTGGAATTGTCAATGGGTATCATTAGGTGATTTTGAAATTCTATGAACAGAACTCGATGCCACACGTACAAATGTACAAAAGTAGTGCAATCGACAAATCAGTGCATGTCCGATCGTGTCACGACATGTGCTCCGCTCTAGCAAGAGACAACTTAGTGGCATTACCTTGTGATATTTACATTATTTTTGCCATCGTTTGCAATTAATAGTTATTATCAGCGCTAAGCAGGGCCACACTGTCTGCTGATAACGGCTATCGCTATCTCTATCAATATATAGAGTATATAGCCTATCTCGCTCTCGGGCAAAAACAGGTTCGTGTTGCTGTGCAGAGTTAGAAACGTTTAATACGCCCCACTGATTACTAATAACTGTCAGCGCCTGAGTGGGAAAGTCGCAGGTTGAAGAGAATTAGAACAAAACGCTGAAAATAATTGCAAATAAATACAAAAAAAATTAGGTAATAATAGAGCGAACTTAACTGTGCCACATACTACAAATATTATAGCATTATGTTTTCACCAATCATTCCGATTATAACTATTTTGATACATTAACTGCCTATAACCAAAATATGTGTCTGTTCAAAATTTCATAACTATGTCGTAAAAACTAAGAGAGTAGCTAGACTAGATATAGGCGGACAGTCGGGAAGACAGACAGGTTGAACCGAATTTTATAAAATTTAAATCAATGAAGATACGTGTTGAATCAATTTCTTAATGTTACCCAACTGTTGTAAATTCCTTTCCAAATTGAGTTGAAATTAGTGCTAAAAATTATGAAAACAACGAAGCTTCGAAATGTCAGTGAACTAAACCTTCAAGAAATCAATTCGCTCCATTCAAGCGGAACTTTTAAGTTGGCTACTTGTATTACCCAGCTGGCAGCTGACTAATTGAACTATATGTTTAGTTAGAGCTTTTGTTATCGTGCCATGGAGCCCACTCCAACGTTACAGTTTAGCACAATACTGCCCCCGGCCACCCGCGACCTGTGCTTAATTCAATGAAAATGAAATCTAATTGAGGAAATGAACGTTTAGCATCTGGCAAAAGCAGACGCTACCCGCACTCGGGGTTTGGGGCACAACACATGTCAACTTGTTGCTCCACCTGTCGATGTTAGATTTTGTTTTGGGATGGGATAATGTTTATCGATTTACGATTTTGGTATTTTAAATGCTTGAGGCCCACACGTGGCGTATTTAAAATGCAATAGGCACTTTTTACTTTTGAAACTAATTGCTGGCTAGGAGAGGTTCGCTGATCTATTATGTTGATATAACGAGCTGTTCGGAATGCCTAATTGAGAGAAAGATATTGATCTTCGGACGTCAGCAAAATGTGGGCTAGTAATGCCATATTTCCATACTGAGCTCAGAACTATAAATATCACATTACTCAGTCGTTACTTACACTCGATACATTTCGAAAACAATCCTTTTGAAATTTAGAGCACAAGCTAAGACTGTAAAAGAATTTAGAGATCAGAGCTACAAAACCTATTCTAAGGAAGAAATTATTTTATCTTGATAAAAAAAAAACTTATCAAAAACTATAATGAAGCTTCTTGTTAAATAGGTATTATGGGCGCCTAGTAAGACTAAAATTAATATCATTCTTCATACTAAGACCCTGACTTATAGAAAGTTATCGACAGTTGGAACTTTGACCACAGCTTATGTGGCTTGAACCTTGTCTAGACGTGTCATTAAAACCGAATGATACATTTGACCAGATAACTCATTCAGCACAGCGATTGTATAATTGCCCTATAAATATTTAGGCCCATCATTTGTAGCATATTTTAACGATCGTTTATCACGGTTTATCCGATCAATTAAAATCGAATGTAACTACGTGTCGTCGAGTCCATCTGTAAAAGGGCTAACCTTGATGGCAACCCAGCAAACTGTCCCCCTCGCATGGTCACGTAATGTTACGTCAATGTCGGACAGGTAGTTGTAGTTGGACTTAACGCTTAAGCATCTTCATTTGCATGCCAGGCAGGCCGAAAGGCCAACCCACCTCTCCACGACGAACAGCTGCTCGGGCGGCAGCTCTGCCCACCTGACCATACCTGGCCATAGGGTCTACGATTACCATATGCACACGCGAATGTGCGACATGTGTTGACCATATGCGGGAATCCGCGGTTCATTAGACACTTGAACTTGACCCGGATTGGCCCGAGGCGGCGCTAAAGCCTTTTCAGGGCGGAGGGAACTCTTTAAAATAGAATGTAAAGTGTCCTACTTGAGGAATGTAATTACACTTAAGTTGTTTGGGTGCTCGTTGCATTCAAAGTAATTGGGTCTTTATAGTATGTCGGAGAAAGGTAGCTAAAATAGACTTGGTATGAGCTATAATTACGTGGGACCATTAAAAACTACATAATAACGACAATATTGATTTTTAATGTTTTTTCCAACAACAATAATTGATTTTGATTAATGTGTTCATTATTATTTTTATTTGTAACTTAGTATAAAATTTTGGATTACAAAGATCGGGCCAGAGCAATAAACGCTTTTAGGTCTTCAGTAATTTAATGCATTCTAGACCATACTTTTTATTTTTCACCAACAAAAAATATAAGTCAAAGAGTTTTTTGAAGTGTCACTTCTTAAGTATGTCAACTTGTCGAAAATATAATGAAGAAGATATAAATTCATAAGAATGGGAATGGGCATATACCAACTACTATATAGTATTAAAAATAAACTGATTTCTTTTGCGTTTTCCGGCCCACTGACCTTTGATTTGAACTTGACAGTGGTTTAATTATAGACATCGATAGCATCTTAATTATGGCGACAGTCAACACAATGCTAATTACGAACACCTTTTCAGCATTTTTCGCAAATTGATAGGATCAATAAAATGGTCTGCTCGTAGTTCGAGAGGCAATTGAATTTCCGTGTCACTGTCACTGCGATACGATTGTAACTCGATCTTTATTTAAGCAACTAATTCACAAACTGTCAGCACTCCCATTGAAACTCATTCACATTATTTTTTTTGCAGTGAACAAATCAAATCAATCGATCGCCCGAAAGATGCCCATCAAAGACGTTTTGCAGCGGTGTCAGCCGATGCCACTATATGTGGTATTGGTATTATCCGTGTGCTATTTAATCATCCAGCTGGTCTTCAGCCACCTGACGCACGCTCTCACTCTGCTCATGGCTTCCTATCACATGTTGTGCAACATTTTGGCACTGGCCGGTTGCATATTAACAATTAAGGTAAGTGGATCAACGCCTTTCCCCCATTGGGGAAGTAACAAGTTGCGTTTTTTTTTTCGATCTGCCTCTCGATCGGCAACGCATTGATAAGCTCAGTCGGCTAAGGCAACAGAGCGTATAAACCAGATGCAGATGCAGTGCATTGAACTGCACGTCTTTTTGCTAACTGGTTTCGTTTCGTCTGTCGTCTGTCTGATTGGGTTACAAATTTTGATTTATTTTAATACTTAAGGCATATTTTAAATTTTTGACAAGTTTCGCGAGAATATTGAGAACGTTTACGCGAGGTATTTAGCAGCAGACGATACTCTTTCCCTATAAAAGTAATAATATACTATTGAAGTGAAGAATTTAGTTGTAGATTTTCTTATATATAAAATATTTGGGTGAATTTATTTTTATTTTTTCATATTTGTTTATCCTTAGTTGAAAATTACTCGTAGATCTTAAAAACTTCATACCCCAATGAGTTTCAATATAATTTGCCATAATAATTATTATTTTTTCTGTTTCATAATATCTGTACTTGCTCCTTCATTTGTATCTAAAATTTTCATAATAATCTCTTTGATAATAAGAGCTTATATAGACGCCTACTCGCTTATCAGGCATTCCTCTAGTTTTATCAAAAATTTCAACACGTTCTATTTGAGGTCATTTTAAATTAGTTTACTCTTATAAGTCTAACTCTTAATTTTTATTTCATTTTTGCGCAAGTTGCTATCATCAAATCATCATGTCTAGTTTGGTGGGGTCGACATTTATCGTGCTTGTTTGTGGGTTTGTGGGTGGTGTCAGTGGCTGTTGTTATCTGCAAATTGTAGTTTAATTACAGCCTCATAACATGATAGATAACGACGAATTGTTAACAGCTTGTTGGGTAAATTGTGTGAGAGACTGACAAAGTAATTAAGAGGTGTCCAACAGGGATTATGATAACGAGTTCACTGATAAGCCCCTAAAGATTCAAGATCATTTAAGAACTCGTTGTCATACATACCATCGGACGTCGTGATTAACCTGACCTAGTTAAACAATAACTTTCTGGTTGTATTAATACATATTTATAGCGAACCAAGGCGAAAACTAACATTCAATTCGTATGCAAAACTAATGAATAATCAAAGCAAACAAACAAATAGTGTGTGTGAATCCAAAATTTTGGCATTTCATGTGGTCTCTCCATATGTTTTTTGGTAGCTGGATATGGACAAGCGTGCCAAGCACGTTTCGCGATTCACAACTGTGAAAACAATGGCCAAAAATGCAGAGCCTAACCACGCAGTGAGCCAGATAGGCACCAGAGAGACGCCACCACACTCAGTTGACTGAATTATGGGACATTATATAACGCCAGTCATGGAGAGATGGATAAGAGACAGACAGACAGACAGACGAACACTCTGTTGACTGAGTTAAGCCAAGCGTTAAAATCGTTGCCAACAATTTGGTGACAAGTTTTTGAGCAGCCCACTTTACAATTGTTGTTGCCAGCACCTAATACTATTAATGATTGAATCTATATTTTGAGCGAGTGTTTAGCTCAAATGCCAGTAAAATATTTCTTACTTTATAGTTGAAAATGCAAATCGAAAAACTTTTAATTGAACATAAGAATCTTTGACCTATGAAATAGTTTTTAGTGTCAACTAAATCCATAGATACTCTATAAATTAATAGTTTACAAGTTTACGAAACTATCTTAAATTCTTCTATCATGTATTATAAATATCGTACTATAAAATATTTAATATATAAGTTTAATTTTTAATCATTTTAATTTTAATCTTTATATGTAACATTACTCGTAAAAAAATTACGTTTAATTGATTTTATTAATGTTTCTCTTCAAACATTATGATTAATTTTGTGTTATTTTTAAATAAATAACTATATTTGTACAACAAAAAATATATATCGAGAATAATTGTTATTTGTGAGAATTATGTTTATCGCTCATTATAACTTTCACTTTTAAATTACGGCTTTTGTGTTAGTTTTTTGACGCAACTATTATTTTTATAGAGTGAACACATAAATAAATTTAATAACTTGCGAGTGAGTCACAAATATTAAAATTAAAGATTAAACCTTATTATTATTATTTTTTTTATATTTCAAATCTAGTCTGTTATACAGAAATTTATTGTTTCCATTGATTAAATTCATGCTTATAAAAGACAATCCTAATCTATTTACTCTGTTCTCTTTCTTTCAGCATGGCAAACAGCATGAAAAACCAAATGAAATTCCGCTCGCAGTGGCGCCAATAGAAAACAATACTATGACGGAGGACAAGATCACGGTGGTGCTCACGGTGAGCGAGGTGGAGGAACAGCAGAAGCTGGCCAAGCGCGAGTCCCGAGAGCAGAAGCTACGCAACACCTTTGGCTGGGCTCGCATCGATATTCTGACCATGCTGATTGTGTTCATCATCCTGGCGTCGTTGTCCTTTTCGCTGGTTGTGGAGGCGCTGCAGACGCTGGTCCACATCGATCACCAGGACACCATGCATCTGCCCATACCCGTCATGATGCTGGGCTTTGCTGGCCTCATCCTCAATGGCTTGACTTATCTGCTGATCGGTGGCTATACGTTGCATCAGGGCAGCTTTCTGCATCTCACGCCTGGCGGTAATGTGGTCCTGGAACGTTCCATGTCCAGCCATTCGGATTTGGCTTTGAAGGCCACAGATCGTTCGCTGAGCAAGTCCCGAAACGATCGTCAATTGCGTGAGGAACTGGAAGCGGAGGGCGGCAACGTTTATTTCGCAACCAGAAGGCAGGGCAGCGTCGAGATGTTGCGCGATGTGTCCAGCACTTTGTTTGTCATCGTCTGTGCGGCCATCGTCTATGTGGCCGAGGATGAGCAGCATACGGCCAAGTTTATAGATCCGGTTTTGTCTATATTCTCTTGTGTGCTGCTGGTCTCCTTGAGCTATCCTTACAGTGAGTATCATTTTAGAATAATAAAACAGTCGTATTGCTTATCTAATCCATCTCTTCACTTGCAGTGAAAGAATCGTGCCTCATACTGCTGCAAACAATACCCGGCTCCATTGACTTGGAGATCTTTGAACGCACACTGGTTACCAAATTCCCGGAAATCATCAGCTACCACGATCTGCACATTTGGCAGCTGGCGGCGCACAGCTATGTGGCCACCATCCACATACAGTTCCAGAACCCCAAGCTCTATCTGAAGATCATCGAGCAGGTGCGCGGCTATTTCCACGAGCAGGGCATCACCGAGGTGACCATACAGCCGGAGTTCTATCCGGTCACCAATAAAAACGCATCCCCATCGTTAGAGTGCTTGATGCAGTGCCAGGCTGCGGAGTGCGCCGAGAAGGTTTGCTGTCGCGACTCTCGCTCCGATTTGCGAGAGGTTAGCGACAGTCCAATGCCGATGCCAACGCCGCCAAAGACAAAATCCTGCGCCGAGCTGAGCGCAATCGTTGTGGAGAAGCCCAAAGAATTAAGTGTTTCACAGCTGCTGAAGAAATCTAAGGATGATGCCATCAAGGAGGAGGCGTCCTCGCTGCCCGTGTCACCGTCCAGCGTATCGTTGCCCGCCACAGCGATTCCCACAGCAACAACAGCAAGTGATGACAAAAGCTGTTGATTTGTCCATAGCTTTTTATAGTCATCTCCAGCCAACTTAGTATTAAGGCAGCGATTCTACGATTTTAGTTAGAGCATAAGTTTAAGTTTAACAACTACTAATTACTGATGCATTGGTGCTATGGCTCAGATCTGCTTTGCTATAGCGTATAGCATAAGTACCGTATTTGCCATACAAATTGGGAGCTAACATTTTATCAATGAGACGCTTAACTAACTAGTTTTTAATGCGTGTGTATTTTAAGATATGTTTGTATGTATGTATGTCCGTATAATAGGTTCAACAAATAAATGTTGCATTTAAGTTCAATTACTATATGGTATGTGTATTTACATTTAAATTAGCATTTTCTCTAAATATTTATAAAATATATTTGTAGATTTATTTAAGGTTAAACTGCGTCAGCGAGCCACATGAGGAACGTTGCGTTCCACATACACACACAATAGGTAAACAACTAACGATACCGCGTATCAGACAGGTCAATATGATAAGGCTGCGCATTATAGTTCAGTTATCGGCGGGGGGAGGGAAGCTTTACTTTGAGCCCAGCAGATACTCGAGCGTAAAGAGTCGTATAATCAGCGCTAAATTGTTTGTGGTCGCATAATCGATCACACTCTCGTTATCATGCTGTGTGTGCCACACACTGGGAAAGGGCATTGGAATCAGATGCAGCACGGGCACATTGCGCCGCAGGAACGGTATATGATCGTCTTCCACCTGCCCGCTGCGCAACGCCTGCTGCTGAAAGTAGCGCTGCGGATCGCGGCTCACCACGCCGCTGTTCACGTAGCGCTCCAGCAGTGACTTCTCCGCCAGTCGCTGCTCCAGATGCGCCATGCGCATGTACCACAGCTCGGTGTTGGCAAAGAAGCTGTAGAACGCAGGATCGGGAGCGCCCAGCAAATCGAGCAGCACCAGCATATCGATGCAATCCAATTTGCCCTGCTTCTCCCACAGCTTGGCCAGATGGCGAGCTCCGTAAATCGAGTCCTTGGGACCCCATTCTTCGAACGCTTCCTCGCCGTCGAAGAAGAGCAGCATCAGGCTGAGCTTGGCCTGCTTCAGTGGTCGCAGCTGCTCCTCCAGCACCTTGGCCAGATTGAGGAGCATGGCACAGGGTACCGCGGAGTCGGTGGCGCCCACAAACTCCACATCCGGCATAAATTTGCTGTCATAGTGGCAGGCCAGAACCAGATAACGTTCCGCCTGCGGATTAAGCGTGGCGATAATGTTGTGAAAATGCAATTCTCCCACAATCGGTGCCGTATCGTGGAAGCTATTAAGCTCCACATGCCACTTCAGATCCCTCAGGCTATTCACGATATACTGACGCACAACGCTGTGATTTCCCGTGCCCACCACGCGAGGAATTAATATGTTCTGAACCGCATCGCGTAGATGTTGGCGATCCGACAGATTGCTGTACTCCAGGAACTGCGAGTCCGACAGCTGGCTCGGATTGTGGACGGTCTGCAAGCAGAAGAAAGAGTTCAATGACAATGCTTCAATTAACAGAACAGATTTCGACAGCTGTTAAAACAATTTCAGTTGTCGTTGTTGTTGTTGTTTCACCTGTTTGCGGCCCACAAGATAATCAGCTGTTTGGCCGCTAGCTGAGCTGGCGATTAAAGCCACTTGCAGGCACAGCGGCCACAAGTATTTTGCTAATCTGTGTAGTTGAAGCGACGACATGCTGACTACGTGTACAAAGTTGAACGTTCTAATGGTATTAAGTGCTTTTTTTTTTGTATGTTAAGTTCTCACAGGTGGTTGCAGCTGCTGTCTGCTTCTTGACACGCATACGCGAGTGCTTATAATATATTCTGTGCGGCGTGGCGCAGCTGTGATGTTCAGCAACATATTAACACTGAAGAGCTTGTAGCATTTTGAATAAAGCAGCCAGAACGCAACTAAACAAACGGGCCATTAAGCGATACAAACAAAAAACAGTTGCAGCGTTGCCACACTGTTGTAGCACTAACAGTACGTCGCCGCTAACAGACTGCTGTTAACAACGCACGTGTTAACAGCGCAACTGCTCGAATTCCAATTGGGAATACAACTGCTGCTATCAGTTTAAAACTAAGAGCGTGGAAAACTTAGTTCATTCTAAAATTAATTGTTGATTGTACGGTGTGCACTCACCACATCGTGCGGCTCAAAACAAACGCCCAGGTTGTAGATTTTCTGCTTTCGCTTAGGCAGAAAATTGCGTAAAGCGCTCGTCCAACTAGAGTTCCGAATAGGCCCCAATAAGTGTCGCATTTTTGCTTTAATTTGTATATTTTCTACGAAATGTTTAACACAAAAACACTGACAACACTATGATGGATCGATGCCGGCACAAATTACAATATATTGCGCGTTATCGAATCTTATGCAATGAAGTGATTACAGCACAATGGTCACTGTACACGTCGTATTTACAACTCTTGAACATAGAGGGAGCCACTTGCACTCCACTAGCGTGGGGGGTTTTAACATAGAGGGAGCCACTCGTCACTGGTGGCAAATCAACAAAAACATTTTGTAGGTGGTTGTAATTAGTTTACTTAACGCTAATGACACTAATAAACGAAGCAAAAACAAAAACGATGCAATTGGAAATGGAATTGTTACATATTTAACAGTCGCTGATGCAGTTGTCGCTCCCTGTACCGGTTAATCCTGCTTGGACTGTGCAGTCTTTGAATCCGATCCACCGAAGTATGCTCGATAAATGTAGAGCCCCAATGCAATATGCAACGCGGCAACCGCGCCCACTGCGGCTGCAATGTTCAGTTTCACGTCCGACATGGTGAACAATTGCTCCAGCACGAATCCCTTCAGCGCGAAGAACGTCACAACTGGCAGAAAAACAATCAGGGAGCAGTAGAACAGCACCACTTTGAACGAACTGTAGTCCTGCGAGTCCTACAAGAATTCCACATTTCAGTAGTAAACACAGCCGGCAAAAGTCGGGCCCGATTTCGTTGTTTTTATATTTTTTATAGCTACCTCTGAACGCTGTTTGGACATTTTGGTCTGACCACCGCCATCGCCGTTACCCTTCTTCGTTTTGTTGCTCATGTTGTATTTAATAACTGGCTGACTTCTATTCAAGTGAAACTAAAATGCCTTTTCTTTATTTTCTCTTCGTTTCTGTTTCCCTTTTTCGTGCCAATCACATGATAGATTAAACAATCGAATAGATGCTCCACCACAGCCTGCTTTGATCGAGTGTTTTTCAAAAGGTGGCAACGTTGAAGCCGGTAAAATATCAACTTATCGTTTATTACTTTTTTTCGTATTAATATACTGGATAGATATCAAAAGTGCCTATTAGTATTTTACGAACAATCTACATTACAGCTGCTGTAATTCTTTATACTTTTTTAATATTATAATATATACATGTTATAGAAACCGAAAATGTATTACTGTTTTTAAAAGTCTATATGCAACAACAAAGTATAATCATGCAAATGGTATTTTCATAGCCACAAAACTAGTATATATTGAAATACAATTTACGGTCACTCTGAATGTATTTATTTATTTTTAACATTGGCGTCAGCGTCGTTTGTTGTTTTTACTTGCCTCTTGTTGTTGTTGCTGCCGACAGCGTTGTGCGCGCGCGTATTAATTAATTTCATTTCACCATTTTGTTTGCTTATTTTGAAAGTAATTAAACTGCAGTTGAACATTCGCCGCCGGCAACAGGCAACAACAGCACACGACGTTCAGTCGCAAAGCGAGCGTCGTTCAATACACAACACGTTTGTTTTGTTCCGTTTCGTTGCGTTTTCGTTGTTTTCGATTCTCGCGTGTAGTAGTATATAAAAAGAATACTCGGTAAATTTCCACTCGCATCGCAGCAATAATGGTTTTGACAAATTTCGAGTGCTGGGCACATGGCGAAACCGCCGCTGATGCTGTCAATTTCGAAAGCGGGCCGGCGCGCAATTCGTCGACATTGTCTTCGGTGGTGGATCCATTCAATGCACGTGTCGTATCCCATATTGCGTCCGCCTCGAACGGTTATTATGGCTATGCAATTGTAAATAATGGAGCTGCTGCTGCTGCAGCCGCCGACAACAATAACAACAGCTGCAACAACAACAACATACAACAACAACAGCAGCAGCAGCAGCAGGCAATGCAAGTGAGCGACGTCGACGCCGCTGCCGCCGCCGCAGCTGCTGCGCGCTGCAAGAAACGCTGCTTTGCTGTGGACATGGAGATGGACAACTTGACGGCCGTCAAGCGATGCCGCTTCGATGATGCCGATCTGGTCGCACAGTATTGTAACGGTAATTATGCGCATAAACTTAATGTGTAATTTTTAGTTTTTTGTTTCGTGTGGTTGGCCTTGACTTTTTCACACCGCACGCACAGCAACCAAAAAAATACAACAACCAAAATGTACGATTTTTAATTGCCGCCGCATTTCGTAAAAAAATGTTGTAACAAGTTTTTTTTTGGCAGTGTGCTCTTGTTTTTTGTTTGGTTTTCTGGGTCATCCTTATCAGAATTTGGAGCAATTATCTGTTATCTCGGTTTGCGTTGACAGCAGCAAACACGACAAACACCGTAAACGTTGCTGCTAAACACCTCTCACTCGCTCCTATTGGTTAGCAATAAGTAAACGTAACACACACACACACACGTTCGCATGTGTAACTGCTTGTGTGTGTTAGTGTGCTACTCATTTTACAGTAATAACGTAACGTAAAGGAGCAAAGCAGAATGGGCAAAAAGTGACATGCACATTATTAATTGTAGCACAGCCGTAGTACAGTTGCGTCGCTGCAGAAGCGCAGCTGTTATAATTTATACGTGTACGAAATTTATAACGCTTTGTCGTAGCCCTAAAACTGTACATAAATATCTTAATCAGTTATTCTTTACATTTTTATTCCTTAATTCATTTGAAATATTACATTTTGTAAAAAATGAATAACAAAAAAAATTGTTAAGTTGAAAATTATTGCTAAACTCTTCAAGTATCAAAGCCAAATATATTTAATCTGTTAGATATTTACTTAGGACAAATCAAATATACCCTCATTTTTTCTACGTATTAACGTATTAACAAAAATTTTAAACTCTAGATTTTATATCTCTATTTATTATAAGTTTTAAATACAAAAATTCTTAATCGGCACAATAAACTGATTAAAGACTAGGCACTAACGTAATTATATGCATGCTACTTATAAGTAGTATTTAAGTGTGTTTGACTAACCCAGAGAAAGGCAAACACCTTTAACCTGCCGCGATAAGCGATAACAGATACATAGTTGCCAAGCCTGTTGCATTTCCTGTTATCGCAAACTAATCAAATAAGCTCGTTCCTTCATACATGTTGCATGCCAGAATTTAAAATGTGTTTTATTTAGATTAATTGCAACGAGTTGCAATTATTAATGCGAGTCTTTTGCTGTTTGGTACAGTCGATTTCAAAATTCCCGTTTAGCGCTTGCTGACCTCATACAAAACAAGTAAAAACACTTTCAGCAAGAGTAGTCGCTGAATCAATACCCTGTATTCCATGTATTGTATAATTTTGTAATTCTAGTACACGATTTCTTTGTACTTTAAATTTCCTAGAGCAACAAAAAGAAAAAAAAAAACCGTTTATATTATAGAACAAATTTAGTTCATCATGCCTTTACTGCCCACTTTTCTACAGGGTAGTCAAATAAAAGTGTATTTGAAACTTATCGCAAAAGCCTTTCGACCCCCTTGACAAATAGTCTATATTTTTTTTGTATGTGTAATTTATGGCTTTTCCCTTTAAACCTTTATTTGCCATTTTATCTGCTTGTCTATAGCTTTTATGCCGCTAAAACATTCTCAGCTTGCAACTCTGTTATCGCTGACAGCGCGGCACAATCACCGATAACCGATGACTGCGCTGTCGACGTCGCAGTCGCTGTCGGTGTCGCTGTAGTCGTGTCGCCTGCATTACCGGCTATTAATAAATTGAACGGTAATTGGGACACTGTCAGCGCTGGCAGCGACGTGGCAGCGACGCGACGCAACGCTGGCGTCAGCATTTGCTTTTGGAATTAACACAAAATTTTACAATAATCGACAAAAATAAATGCAGTAGTAATAAGTGTACAAATGTGATGATCGAAGGTGCACGACGACTAGATACTCTTTAAGACAAAAGAATATATAATTTTAATATATTTTTGAGTTTCTATAATAAGACAAATTCGAGTAACAATTACATTACTTCAAATCGATGTTTTGTGAATAATGTATAAACTCTACACTACAGATTTTTCAGTTAAAAGAGTTGCTAAGTCCAGTATCTATATTAATGCTATATCATATTAATAAAAATACAAATTACATTTCTAATATGCACTTTCGTTTTACAGACTTCTTTTCGATGCCTGCCACACAAATGATTGGCACCCAGGCTTGCCTCATGGACTTCGACTGTGACGTGCAACAACAGCAGCAGCAGCAACAGCAGATGCAACAACAGCAGCAGCAACAACAACAACATCAAGAGGAGCATCCACGCATACATCAGCATTATCAAGGTCATTTGCATCGCGCTAACCGTGATGTGAGTCGTTGCATGATGTCGCATATGATCTAAAAAACCTGCATATGTATAAACCGTGTGTATGTGTGTACGCGATATATGTACATATATGCATTTGGTACACACGCACACGCATACGCACACATACGTACAAAACACACACACACACACATACGCATATACAACATGCAACAGTTCACCGACACGTCTCTCTTTGTCAGAATACCAACAAAAGATTTCCATTTGCCGCCGAATTTGCTTTGTATATTAAAATAATGTACCATGTACAATATATCTCAGAAATTTGCATATTACTCACAACTTGCACACACATACACACAGACAAAGACACTGTATATGTATTCACGCAGTTCACACTAGGCATACATTTGGACGACGTGCCAACGTCGCGTATACGTAATGTGTAAAGGAAAATAAAAGCAATAGAAAAGAGCCAAAGCAATTGTTATAAATATCTACGTTTAAATGGCAAGCGTATCAATTAATCAATCAATAATACATATACAAATAAATATATATACCATATAACTGTAATTATATACTGATATATATATATATTTATATCAAGTGAATTGTTGTATATCGCCGCATTGTACAAAAAAAAAAAACAAGAAAAGAAAAACCACAACGAAAATGAAGAAAATAATATTTGTATTTCATCTAGCAACAAAACGGTTTTGAATCAGCTGTATGTACTTAATAAAAATATATAAATCAATTAATACAATTACTTAAAACGTTGCAATCAATCAAGCTAACAGTTAAGCAATCTCTAGTTAAGCCTACTATTAACTAACATTAAGCATTACTCTGTCCAAATCGGCAACAGGCCCTTCACAAAGTGTTTTGCAACACAACTCAAGCCAACTGAATACATTTGTAATAACAGCAATGAAGGTTGCAAAATAGATTTTCATTGAATACCCTGTAAATAGAGTACGTCACGAGTAGCCCCGTTTTCTGGATTAATCAGCAAACTATTTATCTTTTCTTGGTGTTCAATTTGCTTATCAAATATGTAAAACTAATTGCTGTCATTTAATTGATTGGCGGTCTACAAATTGCTTTGTAAAAATAAATTGTTTTTTAATTGGTTACATTTTTGTATTTGATTTGCAAATTGAGTATTTTTAAATCAATAAAATATTGCTACTCAATTCATTATAACCAAATAATAATAACATGACAAATTTCTCTACTTATTAATGTATTTGACAAAACTACTGAAGTATTGTAATTTTTACGAAAATAACTAAAATGTCGCAAAAATGTAAAAACATTAAAAAATATTACAAAATTGATTATTGATGTAAGACATTTTGTGAAAGGCCAAGGAAATCAAAATTAAATTGGATTTTCAAAAATCCAGAGAAAATAAATAAAAATTGAAATGAAAAAAAAAAACAATATAAACTCATTGAGAAAACTCTTTGCTCTCTGCTCGTTCACAGACAGCCCCCAACGAGAACAAGAACAGCAGCTGCAGCAGCCGCAGAGGCAATTGTCCAAAAATGATATACAACTAGATGATAAATGTGAAACGAAATTGTTGGCTGACTCAGCCGATTTGTATATAGCCACACATGGCGGTTGTCTGCATCACTACAAGCCGCTGCCGCTCTCTCGTTGCCTTGAACCTGACGAAGAGTTTGATATCTAACAAACGAACAGAAAGAAATATTTACAGATTATATTTATACACTTATTGTAGTACCTCTGCTAACCATTATGCATTGTATAACGTAGTCGTAAGTAGCATTTAAGTCGTGCAACTTAACACAAATATGGATTGTAATTAGAACCCCAAAAGGTGCTTAGATTTAAATAAATGAAGTGTAATAAAGCTTTAAAACTGACACAAAAATAAAAGAGTTCTCCATTTTTAGAGAGTTATAATTGTGTGAAGTTAACGATAAAGGAAGACAGATACAAAAATAGAGAAATTCATAAATATGGAAATGTTTTGCACTCTTGAAGAATTGAAATTCCTTTATCGTCGTGAAATTAAATTTCTAATGGGGCCCACTAAAGATCAACGCAATCTGCAATTGTTAACGTATCCTTTATTCAAATCAAGTACATAGTATATTTTCTAGTTTCAAAATAAACAAATTGTACATAACGATAAATGCTTTCGTTTAAATGCCATTGGATTCTGTGGAATACTAGATGCGGTTTGCCCAGTTGTGCTCGGTGCCTAATTGCTAATGGCCTTGCCATTGTCCACATTGATGTAGTTCTCCTGCACGTCCTTGACCATGAAATCGACCAGATTGTTCAGATCATATTTGTGCTGCCAATTCCAATCGCGTCGTGCGTCGGAATCATCGAACACCTGGGGCCACGAATCGGCAATCAACTGGCGACTATCGGGCTGATATACCACATGCAGATGGGGCACGTGCTTGCTCAGTTCGTTGACCAGTTCCTCGGGTGTGAACGACATGGCAGTAACGTTGTAGACGCGACGCTTCAGCTGGTCGCTGGGTGCACGCATAAACTCGAACAGCGCACTGCAAACCAAAGAATATATATTTTAATTGAGGTTATGTTTGATGTACATAACTGGTACTCACCGCAAACAATCCTCAATGTACATCATGGGCAGTCGTGTGTCGGGCTTCAGGTAACAAGTGTGCTTGCCATGACGCAACGCATCATGGAAGATGGAAACGGCATAGTCTGCAAATAGAGAATACATTTTGTGAGGTTAGATTGAAGTTCATTTGAGGTTAAATTTTTAATAGAAGTGTGAATAGTATTCCAAATGTCGAGGTAAGTAAGGAGAAAAACTATACATTTTTTAAAAATTGGTATATCCTTATCGAACAAAATCGTACAAAAATCTAATTGTATTAGAATGCAGGGTATTTTGTTCTTTCCCATTACAAATATTTACATTAATCCAAATTTTAAACGATCAACAATATTTAACTATTCTAATTTACATATTTTTGTATTATTTATATATTATTTTTTCCAGATGAAAAGTAAGTAATTTCAGATCAATCTTGCATAAATATCTTAAACACTAAAATTTCGTATCTGTCATTCGATAATATCGCAGTTAAGCAATTTTTGCATTGGAATATTTTTAAAAATATATTTTCATATTATGTATGTTGTATTAAAACTGATTTTGAGTACTATTAGCTGATTAGAATATTATAGAAAAACGTTTCATAAATTAAGGTTAATGCTAAGGTTAAGTTGCTATTTAAATTAAACTGAGAAAGTACATTTATTTTGATTTGATTAAATTCATTTAAATTTACATTGAAAAATTGACGTATTTTGATTTCTGCCATTTAATTCAAATTGATATTAGAAAATACACTTATTGTGATTTGATTATTTTAAATTGATGCCTATCAATAAACTAATTGAGTCACGGTCATCTTTATTTATGTAGTTATATTATTAAAATCAGTAACTTTTAATGTTCCCATTGCAGTTAAGCATCTAAATTTAAATGCAGTTTAAAGTAAATTGACGATGCTATTTTTCCGGCCAAGAAAATATGAAAATGGCTTAATCAGTTAATCAGTGGCCCAGTTACCAAGTAGACAGCGAGCAGGAGGTAAACTGGTTGAAATGTATCTCAGAGATACGAAGATGCATGCAACTGCATTGTCATGCTATCGGTTGCATTAAACTATCAGCAATTGACTTTAATAAAGCCTTTTGAATCGTTTGCCCCGACGACACAGTTAGCTCAGTGAAAGTATCTGAGAGATACTATTTTTCTTGTCGACTTACCCGTGGTGCCGCCGCCTGGTGGATCGCTGGAAATGACGCCCGGAAAGCGGAGACATCTGAAATCCAGGCCGAATTTGTGGTAATAATATTCGCCAATCAGCTCGGCGTGCACCTTGGAAACGCCGTAAATAGTGCGCGGCCTTTGTATCTGCGGAAATGGAACCCAATTCAGGAATATCGATCAAACAGGCGAAAGAAGAGGCAGACTCACCGTCACGTTCGGCGTGGGATTGCGAGGACTGTCGGGCCCAAAGGCGCCGATGGTGCTGGGCACGAAGATGCGCAGCTTATACTGTTTGGCCAGCTCAATGACATTGTGCACGCCCTCAATGTTCACCCTACAAAAAGAGCAGGGTATTAACTGGAAACAGGACGAGTGCTGGCAAGGATTACCTCACAGCGAGGGGGACGTTTTGTTCGCCCACCGCGCTGAGCAGCGCCGAGAAGTGAATCAGCCAGTCGATACGATGATCGACGACAATCTTCTGCAGACCCTTGAAGTCCAGGATGTCGGCAAAGATGTACGGACCATTCTCGAGCACCGCCTGGCTGGGCTTAATGATGTCCGAGAGAATCACACTTTCACTGCCGTACTGCGAACGCAGCAGCTTGGCGCACTCGATGCCCAGCTGGCCAAGACCACCTGCCGAGAAGCACACACACATTAAATTAAAGATACGTGCGATGGCAACTTCACTGACCCGTGATTAGAATCTTCGGGGGTCGGCCAACGAGACCCTGTTGCTGATGCATCAAGCGGGCCAGCGGCTGCATCTGGCGGCGATTGGTGGCCACCAGCGTGGTCAAACATTTCCGCAACATGACTACAACAAATAGTGTTTTTTTTTGTGTGCTTGATTTCTTTGGATGATCGGACACGCCGCCACGCCACGAGTTACAGATTTCAACTGATTTCGAAAGCTAGCAAATGATTTTCACCAGCTCTGGCAGTAGCGGCAGCAGCAGCGCTCAAATTATATTCACTATATATATTCGTATTCACGAATATATCGCGTGAACATTCGGATTCATATTCGTTAGTTGTCGGCCCGGCACTTGGCAAACTCTCAACAATTATGAGAGGTTGCCGCCGTTGTTGTCGTTGTCACCATGGCAAGAGATTTGCTCGCTTTTGCCATTTATAATTCAATAAAAGCGAAAGCAACGCCACTCGCTGAGAGGAGGCCCGGCAATTGACAACAACAACAACAACAACAACAACTACTCTCGGATTGTTTAACTAGGCGGGTTTCCTTCTAGGGGTCATGTCTCCATCAACTACACATGTATCTACATCTGTATCCATGTGTCGTGGTTATGTCAACGATTGTGAACATGCAATATTTATACAGGGTATTCGCAGAAACCAGTCGACAACAATTTTTGCTATCTGCCAAGCAAGCTTCAAGGAAGTGAACGAGTGTCTTAAAGTATAATTAAAATAGTGTGGCTATTATTGATAGTTTTTTTTTGTGAAAATTCATAAAATAAAAATAAACTAGTCATATATAGATAGCTGCATAGATAAGATTTGAATTCTATGATATAAATTAAAAATGGTTTAATTATGTGTTTTAGTTTTAAATCACCAATTTCAACATTTTTAAGCCCAGGTTTATTAATGTTTTGTAACTCAGGAAGTAGTTTAAGGCTTACGACTGTCTAATTTTATATTTACTATTTAAAAATATAATTAAACTTATTTCTTTATTCATAATAATATTTAAAATGTAGCCCTTTTAAATTTAAAATTTAGAATAATCCGAATACTTAACCCGTATTCTTATACTTAACCCGTATTTGAATACTTAACCCCACATAAATATTACACATACGAATTTATCTACATATATGTAAATTTATTGGAATTAATTTCTACTCGAATATTATAAAAGAAATACGTATACGTAACACGACATATGCATATTACGCATTCGATTCCATTTATGTAATTTTGCAGAATTTAATTCTATTAGAATATTGCGTATACGTAACGCGAGATATAAATTGCGTATACGATTCTATCTTTATGTAAAAAACATAAATATTACAACAATAATAATAATAAAACGAATGATGCGCACATTCTTGGACAGTTTGTCGCGCAAAACTTGTGTCAATTCGCCAGTAAATGGAACCGCAGCGAAATTGAATTAACCTTGAATGCGAAATTGAATTTGAGCTGAGGCTATGACTACCTAGAGTGACATAAATCTAATTAAGACTTTGGGGCAAGGGCCTGTAAATAGTCATCAGTCACATGAAAAGCCTCAATTAAAACCATCATGCGAATGCTGCTAAGAAAAGTGCTCGACAGCAGAACACCCTGTAAAAATTAAACAGATGGCGATGCCAAAATTCCTGCTGCATTCCTCTGTTTTAAACTAGAGATGAAAGCCACGATATTATTGTGAAATTAATTAGAAATTGTAATACCCTTCACGACATTTTACAGGGTATAAAAACGTGCGCTTTAACATCTGATAGCGCAATGAACTTGCACTAATTTTACAATCAGAGCCGGGGTTATCAGCCCTGTAAACAGGGTGCATTCTCGCCGATGACCACTGCAATTGGATTGGATGGATTGATGTCGGTTCTTTGGCCATGAAAACGTTGACGTCGTTGCTTTTCTTGAACCCAGGAAAAATCAAGTAAATAAGTAAATATTATGTACAAACTAAAAATACAACTAACCAGAACAGACAGACAGCTGGCAAATTGAATCTTTTTGCCATCTCATGCAAGTCAGCTTTTTAATGGAAAATCACAAATAATATTAGGGAAGTGTTGTAGTACCTGCAGCAGTTCCAAATCCCATTCCCAGTCCCCAGTGAGCAGCCAAGCGATGCCCCAACTGTCGACGGTTTATGTAACTGAGAAACGAGACCAAAATGTTGATGCATAAAAGAAAATTGTGATGTGAATCACGCGCTTTATGAGGCCTTTAATTTAATTTAGCAAAAAGCGAGCCGAGCATAGAGCGACTCAGATATCGCGATATATCGTGCGATATCGGGCAAGGAAATGAAAGTGAAACAAATAACCTAAAGGCTACGTTTTTATGACAACGAATCTTTAATACAGTTCTCTAATAAAACAAAATCTAAAAACCGTTTTGCCCTAATGTAAATAGTCGAGACAATGAACTAAAAATAAATGACCCAATTATATTAATATCTAGTCCTAAATCTATGCAAAATTTGAATTGTATTTTGGTTTATATAAATAGCCTAAATGTTTTTGAAATATTCCATTATATTGAAGTATATTTAGAAATCGGCGTGTGTTTTTAGTTTGTTTTGTTTCAATTACATGCTGCAAGATTTGAGACTTATGTGCAAAAGGCATAATTATTTCAATTATAATTGTAGTACAACAAGACAACTAAAATAAGCTTGTTAAAAAAGAAAATATAAGTGTATGAAGACAGTACAAATGAAATTATAATTATATGTATTCCAAATAAATATATTTATTAATTTTTATTACTATTATTATTATGATTATAATTATTTTATTATATAGAAAATAATATTTAGTCCTCATTTTAAAGCTCGATTCGTGTTAAAAACTAAATGAAAATAAATTCAGTGGTGTGAATTATTTACTTTTTATTCAAAAAATTAATTTCTACTTTAACAATTATTTAATTGTCTTGCGTTATTTGATTTAAATGATCATTAATAAATACTCATGTAGCTTCTGCACGCTAGGACTTTCAACTTGGCTTCTGTTTAATGCTAATTCGCTTTTGGCCTTCACTGCTGAGCCAGCAATTTCCTCACATAATTCGTTAATTTCACTTGCAATTTCAATCTGTTTATAGTTAATCTTGGCACAAACAACCTCAGCCCCGACAGCAGCAGTTACAACAGCAACAACAACAACAACAACTTGGCCAAGTCGAGGGTCTAAGGCGACCCCTGGAGGCAGTTTGGTCACAGTTCAGCTGCCGCTTGCGATCCACATGCGATCCACAGCAGTTGCTGGCCAAGTCTGAGTGAGAATCAGCCAAGTGTGGCGCCAACTCGACTCCAAACTCCAGTATTGCACAGGCAGGAAGCATTCGCTTCTTTGCTCTACTCCCCCGCATTCCATTCATCGTTCAAACACTCAAAACATTCATAGAAATCTTGAGTAATCTTATGATGGCTCCGCATAACGTTTTCAAAAACAGTTTTAACGCGCATTCCAATCGCGACGGTTCGCAAAGACGGCTCAAACGGCAGCAAACGGCTAAAACGACTCCTAAAATCGCGCTTAGTGCATGTTTTAATTAAATTACTGAGAAATTAAGCAACAAAAGCAAAAGTGCGTTTGAAAGTGAAGTGAACACATATTGAGCAAGAAGCTGCGAAAATATAAAGCAATTGTGCAGTTTACATAAGCAATTGTGCACAGTTTTAAACAAAATAAAATATTTATAAAATTATACAAAATATTAATAAAGAGAATTTATATCGAAGCAATTACTGTGAAACAAAAACGGATATTTAGGATACGCTCATTTGCAGAAAGGTGGGATTAAAAATGTATTTAATTATTTGATATTCAATACCATTTAAAAGGTGGTAAAAAAGTTATATTTAAATATGTTTTAAAAAGATATAAGAAAAACTAGATGTAAATTTAAAATAAATTAAATCATTTGAATGTCATTACAAAATACAGTTTGGTTCATAAATAAATTAAATCATTTTAATATCATTACAAAATACAGTTTGGTTCATCAATATGTTTCAATAAGCAAATAAATGGTATATAGTAGAATTCAATTGAAATATTTTTGTAGCTATTAAAATATATGTATTTATTTCTTTTCAATGCTTACTCTATCGGCAAATTTAGCAATTGGAAAATTAATGAAGTAATATATAGAAATTACTCTTAAAGTGTTTCCTATGTTATTCCCAACTCTAGATGCCATTATTCGTCTCTTCTTAAACGTCTCCTTTCGATAGTTGTTCCGGCTTAATTAACTGCAGAATCTGTAGCAATATTTGGACTATCTCGCCAAACACATCTCATGTGTGCTCTTTCTGTTTCTGCAACCGCGTTGAAAGAACTAACAGTTATTTAATTAGGAGAGACTCGAAAGAAATCGGAGCAAACTGCAGAAACAGAAGGCTGGTGAAACTGTCGCCAAAACCAATGCCTCGCAGCCAGCAAACAGCAGAAACCACAAGAAGGCAGACCTTCAAGTCGCACTTAGTTGCGGCAGGTGGAGATCCGAGACTCGACTCAAACAGATCCGCAGCGGAGGCAGCTGGATGCCAGCTCAAAGAAATTACAGACAATGATGAAAACGACAATAATTTCAAGGTTCGTTTGATGTAAACTCCGCGCGCATGCGTATAGAGACTATAGAGCTACGACTCAAGCCCCATCCCATTCCATTCCATGGAGACTCGACGATAGACCCCAGCAGAGCAGTTAGCTCTTCGCGCCGTTTCACTCCCCTGTGTTTTTGTCTTACATTTGCTGTTGTTTCGTTTTTGTTGTTAAATGATTACAACATTTTGTTGAAAAGCCATGTTACGCTTCTTGGCGCAAAAAGTTTCTTTTTTTTTTTTTAGTTTTTTGATTCAAGTTGCGCAGCTGCATCGAGACTACGACTGTAGCCCAGTTAGTATATGTAAACGTATGTGGATGTGTCTGCTTGGAGCTTTGTTTATTGAGTCTTTGGGTTATTGCACAAGTCCGAGTACGACTTCCTGTCGTACGCCTCCAAATACGAGTAATAACAATGCAATGGTTCAAGCCTCAGAGGTGCTTCGAATGTTGTGGAATAAGGCAATGATAATAAATAAAATTCGAGAAACAACTTGATTTCAGATACATTTTTGGATACACGCTTAGGCATTTAAATTAGGTAATTAAATTATTTACCTGCAAATTTTTACAAATTGTTTCTGAATTTTCCTAAACGGATTACCAATTGAAATTATTTCTTTAGTTACTGTTTATTTAAAGAAATAGTTTTACAAATAGCTACAAATAGTCTGAATTAATACTTATCTATAATTTATATGGAAAAGGTCCAGAGGTTAGAAAGATATTGAGAGTTTTTGTTCGATTCCTGACAGCAATAATACTTTTTTTTTTTAAATTATATTAAATTAAATTAAATGCACCGGGAGGCTGCAGCAAGGAAGACAGCAAAAATAACAATAAAAGCTTATCGAAAACCAATAACAAACTTTAAAATTTATTTCATTTGTTTTTGAGTTGTTAATTGTAGTAGTTTAACGAATTTTTTGATAACAGAATGAAAATTATTTAGAAAATTCATTTAAAAGAGCAAAGATTGTTTGTACCACTTTTATGGAAAAGAAATATAGATTTCGTTGGTTGACACTAAAAAAATGTCGAAATAAATGAAAAATGTTTTTTAAACTTAGCTTTCTATTAGTAAAATAAACAATTATGTAAAAGAAATTAATTTTCTTCAAAAAAGCTAATTCGAAGTGCTATAAAATGTGATTAAATAAATTTTGTATTCAATTAGAGCCGCAAATACCAGCGATAACGTATCAACTGGGATTTGTGTAAGCAGCAACTAAATACTATAATTAAGCTAACTACAGTACTCCAAGTACAGACAGTTACTATCTTATCACCTTGATGGGGCAATAATAAAGCCAGCTGTTAAATAAACTTTAGGCCGATAACTCAGTTGAACTCTGGCTGTAAATAGATAATCAATCAGTTTATTTTGCGCTAGAAGATGAATTAACGGCTTTCGTATTTGTTAATTCGCTCGATAACCAAATCGTTGACCAATTCCTTCATGTTGTTGGCCACAATGAAGTCGAGATGGTTGAAGCTGTCCCAAGGCACGCGATGATCTTCCACCAGATTGACGAAGTTCTCGACGAGAGTGTCGACATCTTGAGGACCGCACAAAGCATCATTCTGGCTGGAATACGAATGCGTTGGCGCCGTGATCTTGCTCAGATCGTAATCCGGAGGCAGCTCCTGGCCATAGAGTTCCTGGTTCTTCTTGCTGCCCCAATCGTACTGCCGGAAGCCGTGGGACTCCCACAGCTGCAGGTAATGAATGCCCTGGTTGCTGGAGGAGCCGCCCGGATGCGTCTCAATCATCTGCTGCATGGAGGACTGCAGACGAATACGGAATTAATTGAGAACTGTTGAAGATGCGGATTAACTTACAATGTTGGTGTTCTGATAGCCACCGTTGGCGAACATGAGGAAGCCGTTCTTGCAGATGGAGTCGAAGGGGCCGCCAGTGCCGCAGCTGCTGTCGACGATGCGATTGACCAGATTGTTGTGCGGTATCAGCTCGGTGTCCACCAGCAGCTGGTTCCAGATGCCGCCAGGCGTGCCCACCAAGGGGCCCAGCCATCTGAAGATGGCGGATCTGCCGTGCTTGAAGTAGGCGCAAGGTGCCAGCAAATGGCCCGAGGCAATCTTCTCATTGTACTCCGGTCGCTCCGTCAGCATCACCAGGTAGACGGTTGTGCCCTGCGAGTGGCCGGCGTAGTGCAGCTTGGGGAAGCCCGTCTCGGCCAGGATGTAGTCGATCATGGCGGGAATGTCGATGGTGCCGATCTCGTGCCAATCAAAGTGCCAGAACTTGGGACTGTTCAGCGAGATCAGGTTGTTGGCCCTGGAGTAGATGTTGCCGCGAGCATTGCCCAGCCAGACATCGTAGCCCGCATCGGCCAGCAGATAGGCCAGCGAGTTGTCCGGCCCCGAGCTGAGGAAGCAGTCGGAGTTGCTGAAGAGTCCGTGCTGCAGCAGCACCGGCGGACGCTTCTCGTTCTGGTTGCGCAGCTTGTGGGAGTACGGAAGCCGGAAGAGCGTCAGCACATAGCCATCCTCGGTCTCCACCTCGTGCGTCTCGGCCGGATAGCCGTGCGAGTTGAGCCGCTCATCCGTTCGCATCATCTCGTGCAGACAGTACTGGGGATCGGCCGCGGCCAGGCCCAAAGCCAGCACCAGGATTGGGATGTAGAGAAGGGTGCGCATTGTGAACACCTGAAAGAACCACTTGGATCTGATAATACCCGCTGAGTAGCTGTCTTATATAGTGGTCTCTCTCTGCAATTGCACAAGTCTCCAACTTATCTATTGATTTATTCCAGGCCTGATAATTTCCATCGGCTGTAGATAGCTTTACTGTTAATTTAGGGTTTGCCATCAAAGTGGAAACTTTGTAGAAATTGAAAAGAGTATTTTTGGTGGGGGGTCTAAATATTCCAGCTATTATTGCAGATACTCTTCAGTGGGGTACTTTGATTTTGTATGATTTATTGCTAAAAACTGAAAGTTTTATAGATGGAAGATAATGTTAGAAGATAAATTTAAACTGGGTATTTCACTGACGACTTCAGAAACTTTTCTCTATCATTGGATCAATATGTATTTTGTAGACGGACACGAATTTAAATATATATTTATTTTTTTATTAGAATTCATATGTTTTTATTATGTAATCAGACTAATTGTTTCAATGTCGACTGTTCAAAGTCGTCTTCAAAATACAAAATATAAATAATAGTATAATTATATTATGTGAGTAGGTTAGATAAGTAGATCGTTAAGAGCATTTGGTATTCAACTTTGGAAATTATAGTTTTAATTTATCGATTGTTTTGCTAAAATGTGAATAATTTATGTAGCTATAGTCGAGAACCAGCTGACTATTTATGTCAACAAATAACTCGGGATTATTTTTAGCACAAGATTAAAAAAGAAAGCAAGTCTTGTCAATAAAATAAATTATTGTGATTATTGTTATCATATTAAAGCAAATTTCATTCAGAGATTTTTAACGACACTTATATTAATACACGTGTCTGCAATCTTACCTCTTCCTGATGCGACACATTGGGTATTCCCAGAGAGCTCGAAGTTCATGTTGGTGATGAGATTGGAATTTAGAGAATAAGCCCATCATCTTATAAATATAATTAGACTTCAAATACCTTTGCCTAATTTTATTTAATTTATATTATTTACTACTTCAAATAATTCTATATTATTAACTTCTTTAGTATATAGTCTATTAAAACTTCATTCTAGAGAATTAAAGTGAATCTTATACATTTAATAAATTATTAATGACAAGTGCCTTAATTAATAAGCTTTAGCTTGTGACGCTATAATGATTATAGATATACAAAATGCATACGTAATAAATTAAATGGTATTATGTATTATATCACTTCTTGTTGAAGATTAGTATATTTATTTATTTTATATTTGTATATTTGTTATTATTATATTTTATGTTATAAAGAAATATATATTATCAATAAAAAATGTAAGGAATTACATTTAAATTCCAGAAAGAATTATATTCCAGGAAATGAATTACAAAATTATTTATCTTATTATAACTAAGGAGTACTAATATTTTATGTATGTATAAATTTTCTTTTCTCTGATCTCCAGCTATGTGCCCTTCTGGGTGGATCTTGTGCATGAATTGAGCGATCTTCAAGATGTTGTATCGATCCCTGCTGCTGCTCTACGCCGCCTGGATAGCGCTGGTGCAAGCGGACAGCTGTCCCCCCTCAGAAGCCATACTGCCATGTCGCTGCTCGCTGCGTGGCAAGGAGATACAAATATGGTAAGAAAACTTTAAATTCACTACTTGCAACTCAACTTAATGAATTGGGCTTCCAACAGGTGCTCGCACAGCAATCTGCCGCAGATCATGGACGGTCTGAAGGCCGTGGAACGCAACATCAAGAGCCGCATCGATGAGCTGGTGCTGGAGAACAATCAGTTGCCGGCGTTGCCAGGACGCTTCTTTGGCAACCTGCAGATTGTGCGCCTCATGCTGCGGTACAATAGCATCGAGCGCGTGTCCAACGGCTGGCTGAACGAGCTGGAGAACAGTCTGGTGGAGATCTTCATTGTGGAGCCGCAGCTGCGCAGCATTCCGGGCGAGAGCCTGAACGGCATGATCAACATGCTGGCCATCACCATCCAGAGCGACGAGCTGAAGCATCTGCCCGACTTCTCCGGCCTGCTCAGCCTCACCTATCTGAGTGTGCAGAGCGCATCCCTGACGGAGCTCTCCCCGCACAGCTTCCGTCATCTGCCCAAGCTGCAGCACATTCACATCACGGGCGGCGCGGGTTTAACCCGCCTCGAAGCGGGTCTCTTCGACGGCCTGATCTCGCTGAAGAATCTGGATCTGAGTCGCAACGGTCTCAACTGGATTCATCTGCGTGCGCTCGCCCGTCTGCCCAACCTGGTCAGCTTAAAGCTCTCCCACAATCAGATCAGCGATGTGGGCATGGTGGGTCGCATTGTCAAGGATCTGGAGCATCTGAAGAAGCTGCGACTCGACCACAACATCATCGCCGTCATCGAGGACGGCTCCTTTGTGGATCTGCCCAATCTGTCGGAGCTGCACCTCAACGACAATCGCATCACGGAGCTGCAATACGGCGCCTTCCTGCGCACCCCGCAACTCAAAACCATCTATCTGCACAACAATCTGATACGGCGCATCCATCCGGAGTCGCTGCTCCAGGCATCCGGCAGCGGCGTCGAGGCCGTGCACGTCTACAACAACGAGATCGGCCATGTGGAGGCATTGCGGGCGCTGCTCGATGCGCTGCCCACCTTGAGGTTCCTGGACATGAGCAACAATCTGCTCAGTGAGCTGCCCTACGGCGCCCTGCGTGGCCACGGCACCTTGGAGCAGCTGCATCTGAACAACAATCAGCTGAGGCTGATCGAACGGGATGCGCTGATGGCGATGCCTGCTCTAAGGGAGCTGCGCATGCGCAACAACAGCCTCAGTTCGGAGCTGCCGCTGCCCTTCTGGAATCTGCCGGGTCTGAAAGGTCTTGATCTCGCCCAGAATCAGTTCGAACGCGTCGATGCTCAGCTGCTGGCTGGCTTGCCATCGCTGCGTCGTCTCGATCTCAGCGAGAATGGGCTGATGGAGCTGGCTGTGAATAGTTTTCGCCACAATCCGCTGCTGGAGACGCTCAACATCTCGTCGAATGAGCTGAGCCAGCTGCATCCGGGCACGCTGCTGCAGCTGGAGCGTCTCTTCGAGGTGGACGCCAGCTACAATCAGCTGTCGAGCGTCATTGGCGGCCTGCCGCGCATCGTGGAACGCATCTCGCTGCGCGGCAATCGCATCGCGGCGCTGCCCGCGGCTGGCAGCAAATCGCTGCAGCTGCCCAATCTGCGGATGCTCGATCTCAGCCAGAATCG
Organism: Drosophila immigrans; assembly: GCA_963583835.1. Classification (NCBI taxonomy): domain Eukaryota; kingdom Metazoa; phylum Arthropoda; class Insecta; order Diptera; family Drosophilidae; genus Drosophila; species Drosophila immigrans. Next base: position 21,925,955 of record OY757141.1, read on the forward strand.
CATCGAGCAGCTGTCGCGTCACGGCTTCCAGGCGGCGCCCGAGCTGCGTGTGCTGAGCTTGGCGCAGAATCAGCTGCGCCAGCTGGAGGACACCTCGTTCATTGGCATCCAGCGGCTGGAGCTGCTGCATCTGCAGGACAATCAGCTGGGCCAGGCGGACGAGCGGTCGCTGCTGCCGCTCGCCGAGCTGCGCAATCTCAATCTGCAGTCGAACAAACTCGAGTCCATCACGGACAACTTCTTCTCCAACAACAGCCGGCTGGAGCAGCTGGATCTGTCGCGCAATCTCATCCGCAGCATCTCGCCGACAGCCTTCGACAATCAGCGCTCCTTGGAGTACTTGGATCTGTCGGGCAATGCGCTGCTCGACATCTCCGTGGGTCTGGGCAATCTGCACAGTCTGCGCGACGTGGACTTGAGCTACAATCAGATCTCGCGTGTTCACGCCGATGTCGTCAACGCTTGGCGCAATGTCGTCGAGATGCGACTGTCCAACAATCTGATTGTGGAACTGCAGCAGGGAACCTTTCGCAATCTGCCCAAGCTGCAGTATCTGGATCTGAGCAGCAATGAGATTGCCAGCGTGCATCCTGGCGCCCTCAAGAGTCTGCCCGAGCTGCAGGAGTTTGTGCTGGCCGACAACAAGTTGGTGGAGCTCAAGGATCACGTCTTCGAGGAGCTGCCCTCGCTGCTGGCCTCGCACTTTCAGTACAACAAGTTGCGCTACATCTCACCCGAGAGCTTCCATCATGCGAACTCTTTGGTGTTTCTCAACCTGTCGAACAATCACTTCAGGACCATGGAGAACATTGGACTGAGGAGCATGCGCAATCTAGAGGTTCTCGATCTGTCCACGAATGGTGTAAAGCTCGTCTCCACCATGCCTCTAAAAGCACTCAATTGGCTCGTTGAGCTAAAGATGGACAACAATCAAATATGCCGCATTCAGGTGAGTCTAAACATCTTGAAATATAAATGTATTTGCAGTTGTATCTGGTACTGCAAATTTATCTGTATTTAAATAACAGCATTTTAGTATAAATTCAACTTTTTGTGCAGCAATTTCGTCCGCATTGATTTTTGAATTAGTTTACAACTGGTTCGTGTCATCGCTAAACACTGGTTTATGAACTTGCTATGGTTTTTATCTCAACTGAAAATAATTTCAAATAGTTCGATCGCTAACCAAACAATATTATATTTGTATTATTTGGTTAGTGGTTCGAGTTAGAAACATGTTTAAAATACACGATTAAATGTCGTAAGACATGTGGTGTAAAGATTGCAGCCTTATAGCTATTACCGTTTTGGACTTAGCATTAATAGTTCAGTCAGCGAATCAGTCAGAACAAAGAGCTTTAATTATACGCACAGAATAAATACAGGATTTAAAATACTTTCTATTCACTTCAATACGTTTAAAATAAGAACTTGAATGTTCTCTAAAGAAACAGATTTTTTGAACTCAAATCAGTCAATCTGTAATACAGATTCAGTATCTTTAATTAATTATATTTCTAAAAGGGTATCATTTGGTACATTTTCATCAATATATTTTGGTTGCTATATAATTATAATTATTATAAATAATTATATCTCTCCCAATTCTCTCCCAGGGTTCGCCATTTGAGACCATGCCCAGACTGCGTGTCTTATCAATGCGCAATAATCAGTTGAGGACCATCAAGGAGCGCACCTTTAGGAATCTGAGAGGCAACATAGCCATACTCGATGTGGATGGTAAGTGAAAGAAGTGGAAAATTCAATTATTCAGTTTTATCTATCAAAATATATTTTTATTTGTTTCGATTTTAAAAATTACAAATAACAAGCTTAAATTAAAAAATTATTAGTACTTCTATTTAAGTGCTCCACTTCAGAATTATTTATTTTACATTAACTATATTAAGGAATATAAAACATAGGTATGATCTATCTAAGGAAATGTCTATAATATTATTTTCAATAATCATAAATCTTAACTACATTTCTCATTCCTTTGCTCAGGCAATCCGATCGACTGCAACTGCGAGATGCAGTGGCTCTCGGTCTGGCTGCAGGAGACCAACTTTCCTTATCCCGGTCCCAAGTGCCAAGACGGGCGACTGCTGCGAGCGGCGCGCATGGAGCGCAGTCTGTGCCTAGATCTGGACATGTTCCATGGCGGCGACAACAACGAGCGCACCGAGGGCAACCATCTGCCGTTGCTCAACGAGCACGGCGACGTCTTTCAGCGAGATCTGCCCGAGGAGTTCAACGACGAGTGCGACGTGACGGGCGATCGACCCATGGTGGGTGAAAGCGAATACTTCTACGATCAGTATGTGGACTCCACCGATGGACCCGATGCCAGCAATGCCGTGGTGAGCAGCTCTCAGCGTCCAAAACCAGCGCCAGCAGCCACTGGCAACATCGATCTGAACAACACGTTGCTGCACACCAAGTACTTCAATCGACGTCCACAGCCAGCGCCGGGAGCGGGATCGCCCTTCACCTTCTTCGGCTATCCGATACCCAGCCTGAGTTTGGGTCGCTTCTTTGGCTTCGGCGATCGCGGGCGCAAGCAGCGCACGGATGCGGATGAGCAGATGCCGGCGACGCATCGCATGGCGCACATCAATCTGCCCACGGGTCGCGGCAAGACGCGCATGTATCAGCCGAACAGCGCCGAGTTCGAGAAGTATCTGCGCGAGCAGCAGCAGCACCAGAAGGAGGCCGGACAGCAGCAAGACAAGCTCACGCCAGGCATACGCAATCGCTACATGGAGATGGAGTCCGGCACCAACTCGGGCGAGGAGCCGCAGAGCAATGAGAGCGGCGCCGCCGCCACCACAGCGGGCATCTTTCGCACCACGTTCCGGGAGCCGGCGAGCATCGAACGCGGCGGCTTTCGACCCATTGTGCCCGCCCATGTGGGCGGCTTTATGCCCGTGCATGATCCGCAGCAGCGACGCGGCGTCATCGAGCCGGTGAATGTGACCAGCAAGCCGCACATGGAGCGGCACTTTGTGCCCATTGCCGTGCGGACAGAGCAGCAGCAGACGCGTCCCAAGCCCACGACGAGCGCCGAGAGCAGCGAGACAGCCACCTACTATGTGACCGAGGAGACGCCGGATGTGACCACACAGATGCCCGTGATGCAGAGCAGCAGACCGATGACCACGGCCCGAAGCACAACCAGCACAAGCAGAGCGACCACAACCAGCACAACAGCGGCGCCGAGCAGCGCCAGCACTTCCAGCGAACAGCAGACAGAGGATTCGCAATACGAGGACGAGGATCTGGAGGCGCAGTCTGTCACATTGCTGCGTCCGCCGCCGCAGCGATTGCAAACGACAACCGCCGAGACTATATTGTTGATACCGCCAGCAGAGGAGCACGAGGCGCAGATCAAGAGCCATTCCTGGCTGACGAGCACATCGACAACGGAGTCCAGCGACGACTATCAGGCGACACCAAATGCCGCTCGCACGACAGCGTCGCCAAGAGGTGCTGCAGTGCGTCCGCCTGGCGGTCGCTCGACCATCACCAAGGTGTACACGCCTCATCAGCAGCAGCAGCAGTTGTCGCAGCCCACGGCGGAGGAGTATCAGCGCACCACACCCAGCGCCTCGGACAACGAGAGCTTCGCAAGCGAACAGCAGCAGACGTCGAGCAGGCAGGCACAGAAGCGCACGGACACGTTGCCCGAGCTGCCGCCCCTGGAGGAGCGTGGGGAGCGCAAGGATGGCATGGACTGGTACTACGAGAGCTTCAAGAAGAAACGAGAGTTCACAGAGCGCCCAGGCGGCGGCTCAGTTCGCTCTTCGTCGCCCAACAACAAGGAGCTGGCTTATGACAATGTGCCGCCTGAATTCAATGGCAGCCGCTGTTGGCATCGTTCCGGGGGAGGATTCGTTTGTCTGCTCCTCTTGCTGCTGTGGAATTGTTAAGAGAGAGTTACGAGACAGAGAGCTAAAGTTGTTGCGAGTGTTAAACAGTTGTTGTAAGTTGTTCATAAGTTTATTTTAATAATAAAATATGTATTTTATTGATTGTAATTGTAATTGTAATGTACTATTCATCACATCCAAGAAAGCGCCTGAAAGTAAAATAAAAACAAATTAGTTTATTGATGTTTTCCATTTTACAAATAGAAGTTTATGGTAAAGAATCAGATGGTGATGCATGTTAAATAGATTTCAACATAATTGCTCTGAATTGGGTATGAGTTTATCATCAGGAGAAATAAATGTAATGGCTGATATATAGTATAGTCAACTTACTTCTGAATAGACAAGATATCTCCAATTGTTTGTAGGTAGATGGCAAAGAAATATCTGTAACAGAATTATTCTAAATTAGTATATAACTTCTTCGATGTTAATAAACCATCGTTTCTTTATGAAGTCAGATGGTGATGCATGTTAAATAGATTTCAACATAATTACTCTGAATTCGGTATGAGTTTATCATCAGAGGAAATATCATTATTGGCTGCCTAATAACAGAAACATATCTTACCTTTAGCTAAGCTATAACTCCAATAGTTTTCCTGGCTGTTCCATTAGAAATCCCTGCAAGAAAAATATTAATGATTAGTAAACTATGCTATGAATAAATTCAAATTATAGTTTATTTATGAAGTCAGATGGTGATGCATGTTAAATAGATTTCAACATAATTGCTCTGAATTGGGTATGAGTTTATCATCAGAGGATATATCTTTATTGACTGCTTAATAGCAGAAATATCTTTTACCTTCAGCTAAGCCACAACTCCAATCGTTTTCCTTGCAGTTCCATTAGAAAACCCTGCAAAAGATATATAAATGATTAGTAAACTATGCTATGAATAAATTCAAATTATAGTTTATTTATGAAGTCAGATGGTGATGCATGTTAAATAAATTTCAACATAATTTGTCTGAGTTGGGTATGAGTTTATCATCAGGAAAAATGTTGTATATAAAACAAATTCTCAGTGAAGTTGAGGACTTACATTTAGATCCATTTTCTGTTGAGCGATATCCATTATTCTTTCACCACAAATTTCTGTAAAATAAAAATAAATAATTATTTTATTATACTTGCAATATTAACAATGTTTATACAATCATATTTATAAGGTCAGATGGTGATGCATGTTAAATAGATTTCAACATAATTTCTCTGAATTGGGTATGAGTTTATCATCACTTGTGTTGATCTATGGTTATGTTGATTAAATTAATACTTACATAGTGTAGAGTTCCATTCCGCTAATAAATCGGAATATATTAAACATTTCAAAAAGTCCAATTTCAACCACGTGGTTTAACTGTCTACGACTTCAATCGCCGAAGCCACAAACAACATCCTTTTGTTTGATCATGCCTATCAAGGCGACTTCTCTGCATGCAAACATTATAAGTTCTTGATTTGCTGTATTTATATTTAATCAATCTTTCTGATTTAATTCAACAATTCGCAAATGTTGCTCCGGATGTGATCCGTTGTAAGGCGGCGAACTAAAAGGCCGATGCGCATCGTGACCGCGTTTTCAAAGAGAAAAAATACTATTTTTTGGCACAAAATAATTTAAATACCAATTAATGTGTTTCCTAATTTAAAAAAAAAAGTAATTGAAAAAATATATTTTTTAAACAGAGATTTTGTTGGTAAAAAAGTAGACTTTAAATATTCTGTGTAATTATGGAGCCAATATACCGCCCTGCCAATGCTGCCAGACAGCTGTGAGCATGTGATGGCTTGCCAGATAAATGCGCAGACAACATTGCGCGGCGGCAACCCTACAGCAGGTATTTGGTAGCCCTGTTTCTGCTCGCCATATGAATTGGCGCAATTTTGGCAAACAAAACCAAACAAAATAAAAATAGTCTAGCAAGGAGCAAGGTAAACGGTTGAGTCAAGTACAAACAGCAGTAAATATAACCAGCGACCTTCAAAAGACATACGGTGTGCATTGAACGCAGCGCATAACCAGCGAATTTTGCGTTTGTTTTTCAGCAGCAACTCCTTAAATCTCAGGCGAACAAACCAAAAACAACAATGACGACAACGACGCCTACACTGCAGACGCGCATGGCACTGGCCGAAATTCCGGACCGCCTGGAAGCGCTACGTGTGGCGAACACTCCCACAAATGCCAATCGGCGGACACCCGATGAGCCCACGCCGGCGGCCATAGCCAATACACCGAATGGCGGAGGCGGCCTGGGACTTCGGGTGGACAACATGAATGTGGGGCAGGAGCAGGACTTTAGCTTCTCGCCGCTGCCCTCGCCCGATGAGCTGATCATACGACAGCGCGGACGTCGTCGCCTCACAACGACCTTCTCGCCGGACAAGCTCAATGGCGGCGGCATCGGCATGGGCTTCGGCGGCAGCAGCGGAAACGCAATACGCAGTCCCTTTCAACGCACCCCAACGAAAAATCTGCAATTAACCAGCGGCATGATACTGCGCAGTTCGCCGCGCAAGCGTCTTACCATGGGCAGCACCCCGCCGGAACCGACGCCTATCGAAACATATTCACCCATCAAATTAACAAGCACAAAGCAACAGCTGTGGCCCGGCACACCGATTGTGAAGAAGCTGAAAATGGATGATCGCCCAGTGGCGCAGACAAACAGCGACGTGCCGCTGCCAGCGCTGCTGCAGGGTCTGTCACAGCAGCAACTCATCGACTTGATCATGTGCAATATAAAACAGGAAACGCCAACAGACACACAAAGTGCCGAGGAACAAATACGCGCACAATTGCCCACGCCCGACATCAGGTGAGTCATTCAACTTGTCAACTCGATGTGCGATTGCCATTTACACATATTGTCTTTGCAGTTTGCTGGAGCAGGAGCTGCACTATGCCAAGCGACTGATATTCAAGTCGCTGCCCACATCGCGTCTGTGCAAGAAAACTGATGCCGCTGCCTACTCCAAGGCGGCCATACATCTAAACGAGTTTAAGCGCGTGCTGCAAACGCAGGCGAAGCGTCTGCACGACTCGACGCACTGGGATGCACTGGTCGACTATGTGAGCATGGCCTGGCAGTGTGTCGCCAGCACACCCAACTGGGAGAGCAATTCGCACAATGCTGTGCGACGGCAATGCTTCAAGTTGTTGGCCTGCTCCTGTTATGCGGCCATTAAGCATGGTGGCATGCGGCTGGGGCAGACGCGACTGGAGACCCTTGAGCGCAATTTGCGCGAGTGGTCAAAGGACTATGAGGATGTGCTGTCGTGTGTGAATGCGTTGCAGCGAACGCTGAACAGCCGAACCAGCTTATAGAAGTAAGCGACCAACAGAGAGGTGGGAGACTACATATAGACTTAAGGCCGACTTGCTGAACTCGAGGTTTAGTGGACCGTTTAGACGTTTAAGCATGCAACAACAAACTATACATACATATATCGATATATCTAGGATTTAAGCAACGATATTTGCCATTTTCGTATAGGCATTACATTTTTTTAATTTGTTTTCAATTTGTATTGTTTATTATTGTTTGTATTATGTGCATGCCACATCCCATTATGATAGCAGCCAATGCAGCCGCAATTAGTTAAGCAATTTATACACTATAAATGAATAAAATAAATCATGTAAACTACCAACTATGTACAACCGTTATGCATATATGATTCATCCAAATTCATCAACTCACACTTAGTTTTACAAATGTATATCATATTTATTAACGCTTAAATACATGTATTTCTTTTATATTTTGATTTACTCGATTTATCTCTGTCAACTAAGTACACTTATTAATAGCTAATTCATTCAATTACATAACTATGACTATGTTTCACTAGACTGTGTGATTACATTGTGTTCATCATTATGTCCCGCACTCCCGCCCCTTAATTTTAAGATATAAAAAACGCTCCGCCTTCAGCTGCGCCAGCTTAACAATGCCAACAAGGAAGTTAACAGGATCTTTGGTGTCGCTGATGAAGCGCCAGAAATGTGTCGCCCTGCGAGAGATAAGAATACATAAATTAGAAATATCATTATTTATATTTATTTTATAATTTAGTATTAATTGTAAGCCACAATTTTAAATTATTGTTCGCCCAACTGTGGCCTTTATAATCATTTAATTCAAAACAATTGCGTTTCAAGCGAATAGCCAAATAGTTTTTAAATCGTCTACACATTAATCTACATTTTCAAATCGTGCTAATTTTCTCTTTTGATAGCTGATACCTTTGCCAATTTAATGAGCAGCTGTAAAAACTTAGCATGTGCTTCCAAATAGTTCAATTATTTAGCAGCTTTACTCATATTTATTTATGAGTGGACCAAAGCGTTATGTTTATTGACCTGGCCGAGAGGCTGTTCAAATGAATTTCGAGAAGAAATAATATACACAAGCTGTACGCTGTTAATTATGCTTTAACTTTACGATTTAAGGCAATACGAATATGAATTCGATGGTGGGCTGAATTCTGAAAACGTTGTGAGTAATTCCAATTAGCGTTATAAACTAAATCTAATTATCATGATTCGATCTTTCAATTTTTTTTTGGAGCTTCGTGTGGAAATGATGATCTTGCAGCCTTGAGTGCGAGTATATAAAATTGTTTACTTTATAAAATTAGCAACGCATTGTTAATCTGAGGAAGGGTGTGTGTATTTATATGTGTGATGAGTAGATTTATCATTTAGCATTGATTGCTGTGCAGTATATATACCAGCAGACTTACATTCTTTGACCAAGACAGTCGCACAGCAGCATTCCTTGTACTCTTGAAACGTGAAACAGGAACCCACCGATGGTGCATAGACCTTTTCTCCCACATAACATACATGCGGCACATAGGGAACACCCTCTGCAAAGAGAAGATGATATAGTACACATGAGTAAATGTTTGCAAAATTATAAACCACATGGCTATAAATCGATTAACAAAACACACACATACACAGAGTTCGTCTCGTAGCCAGCTGCAGTTTTTAAACTGCGAAAATTCCTTATACATATGTTCATTAAGTACTCGCTTAGTCGAGATTTGTTTAACGAAATTTTAATAATAATAAATAAAATGCGCTTCTTCATTTGTGTAGGAAATTTCAATAATAATAAATAAAATGCGTTTTCGGAAGTGAGAATGTTCCAGGCAAGAGTAAATGCCTCAAATTGTATCTTTGTCTATTGGTTCGAGATACTTTCTGATAAATGCGACCAAACATGGATTTATAAAATATATTTTTACGTGGTCGCTATTGCACCACATCTAACTAAACTATAAGCTTTCACCAAATCTAGGGATTCCAAACTGACAAATTGGAAATAAACATGATTCTATATGATCAGCTGTCGCTGTCAATCATAAAAGATTCGATGAAAACTGCAAATGCCAAACTTGGAATTTATTTTCCACCCTTGACATCATGCTGTTCTACAACATTTTTATTCTCCATATAAAACATGAGAGGAGAATACTTAAATTTAAGCATTAATATAGTTTCAGTTCAAATAAGTTTAAGTAGAAACGGAAATCAATAAAATAGAATATGTTTATTGAGAGCAGCGCCAAAATCAACAAATAATTTATGCAAACAATACAAAATTGAGACTAAATATTGTTGTCGAACTTGGAAAATTGTTTACACATTTGTTTATAAAAACGATGCGCGTTGATTTTAATAAATTAACATTTCCCCAAATTGAACGAGAGTTCACATTGTTCTGCCGCCAACGGGAGCTGCGTGTCACAAATATTTATCCAATTATGTAATTATTTAAAATTTAATGCTAATCGACATGAGTCGCGCTATATTTAATAATGTTAGATCAATTTACTGGTCGCAATTGCGTTATTAATCTTTTCAGACAGCTGACACAGAGCGAGGACATGAAAACAACCACAATATATTCATGCAAATCGACAGACCACAGTAGAAGTGTATAAAATAAATATAAATTTAAATCGTTAACTGAAAGTGATTGATTGCGTCATGTGGCAACAGTTTTAATAATATGTATATATATAAGTACATTTATAACAAAAATCTATTTACAATTTGCAAAAATCAAAATATAAAGAATTGAACAAATTACTATTTCGAATTGTTTTCAATTTTAACGCAAGCTTTTGCTGATTAGAGAAGTCATTTAAGAATTGTAGAAAAATAATATTTCTCGAATCTTAGCAGCACGTAAACTTCCTCTATTTAATTGCATTATTCTATTGTGATTCATCAAATGTCGGCACACACACAAGTCAACGCTTTGACGATTATCGTCAATATTAGAAATATCAAAAATAATATGTATGCAAATTATTGACTATTTTAATTGGCCAAAAAGTGTGGGTATAATCAAATGGCGTTACAACCATGGCAAAAAAAAGACGTTACAAAAACATTTGGCCAGAGAACCATAACCACCCGCAATGTGGCAAGAAATCCAGACATTTTTTCATTCATAGAACAGGTTGCAACGCAATGAAGCAGGTGTTAGGGGCATTGATATTGGAGACACGTAACATGAATAAATGTTGTTGTTGCCATCGCTCGAGGCGTTGCATATTAAATAAAATCAAAAGCCAGTAGCGCAAATTTGTCTACAATCGATTCTAAATATTTATTTATATACTCGAATTATATATGTTATAGCGAAGACAGTCGATCGTTTTGTTAAGCGAATTCAAGCTAGATTTATTGATAGGCGCGCAAATGTTTCAGATGCCTGATAAGGCGACATTTAGAGAACAACATGGGGTTATAGTTCAGTATAATATAGAACAAGAGTATATAGAACTCGAAAATACTCTGTAAAAATTATTAGAAGTATTGCAAATATAGTGTAATATTATATTTACTGATGTAATTTATTTAATTAAGAAATTATCTCCGATTAGCACCGATAACGCTCTGATATTTCACTCCCTTTCGAGATAGTTTTATAATTCTGTGTCATATATATAATCTTATATCAGCGATAAGTAGTAGTAAGAAACTGCAAATACGCAGGGTAAAAAGGAAATAAGCTCTTAACCCCATATCAATGTAGTATCAATAAATATGATTGGATTCCTGGAAATCGAAATCGAAATTAAGTCAAGAGATATTAGATTGTTGAGTGCAACATAAATAAAGGCGTTGTTGGGGATAGCCGCTGCTGTCGACGACCTCCGGTTAGTGGTCATAAACACCCGTCCCCATGAGTCTATAAAACTACAGAAAATTAAATTTAATGCGCGCATTTAGTTGAACTCGGAGAACAATTTGAGTTTCGAGTGCATTTGGAAAATGCGAAACAGAAAATTGTGCACGCCTTGAAGAAAATCATTCAAGTGTAGAAAATGCTACCAACTGCCGAGCCCAGCAAACAGACGCCAATGCACAACACAATTTGAACAAAAACAAAAAGATAATAAAATGCGCAGAGAACAAAACAAATCAAGGAGAATTATAAACTGACGCTTGGACACTTGGAATGTGAGTTTAACAACAGTGAGGCCACTCTATGAAAGCTGCAGTTAGCGGATAGAAACCGCGATCGAAGAAGGTCTAATAAATGCATTGCTTTCGAAAATGTAGTTTCTGGTAGATTAAAATGTAGAAAATATAATATCAATACCCAACCTTATTTATTAACAATTAACTACATTTTCACAATAACAGCAAAATGCGTACGAAATATATATTTAATTATTGGACATAAAATACTTGGGACATGAATCAAGTTTTTATAAATTCAACAAATTTAAAGTGGATTAAAACCATTGTGTATAAAATGGGAATGCAATTCAAATTAATTTGAATTAAATATTTTAAAATAAACTTGAACTAGAACGGTATTATAAATATTTGTTTTCACTAAATTATTGGCTACAAAATTCTTGAGACAAGTTGTTAAAAATGCAACCAATTTAAATTTGATTAAACATCAAGTTTAAATGTTAAGCATTTAAGTATTATGAAGATATATGAAATAGAAATGCTTTTTATATTAATTTAAATTGCATTATATAAGTTAAATAAACTTGAACTGGAAATGGTTGCCTGAGCATAAGTTCTTCCACTGGAATGCTGTCAATAAAGCGGGTGACAACTGTAGCTGTATGCAAATCAATGCAATGGAGCGTAGCTGCGGTTTAGTCATGTGGACCACAACATTTAACCACTTCCGTAATGGCCACGTGCTAATGAAGCGCCAGACGCAGAGAGATGGAGGAGAGAGAGATACGGAGATGGTTGGCCCTGCCCAATTATGGAACCGTTTAGAGGAGCGCTTGGCTTGCATCATCTTGGAATTGTGCTTTTCAAATTGCGTGCCTGCAACTCATTAGCCCATCAAAGTGGTTTGCTGTAATGGGTTAATGGAGCTTTACTTAGGCTCGGCTCGTCTACCTCGACAACCTACAAGCAACAAGCAACAAGCTGAACGTTGCACGTTGCACGTTGCAAGTGGGTTAGTGGCACTCGCCAACGTTTTTATTTTCATTTTCATTTGTCCAACAAATTTCCACAATTTTCGAGCTGTTTGTTTACCTGTGAGAATCTAGCGTCTGTTTGTTATTGTTATTGTTATTGTTAAGCGCCATGTGTGTCTGAGGCTGATGCCGCTGCTCGGACTCATAAATATCATAAGTAATATCATTGCCATCTGAGGTTCTCACTCACCTTCTGAATGCTGCATCTCGCACCAGCAATGATCGTTGAGGAACTGCGGACTCAAGCAATATTTCAAGACCTGCGCCGTGCACATTCTCGTGTTGCAAGAGTTCTGCGTCTCGTGAGCTGCAGAGAGAGCGCCACAATTAGTTACCGCAGAGTCGCAGGCAGAGAGGCAAACTTACTCTCGTTGTATGCGCGCAACGCTTGAATCGCATCCTGACGCTTCACCTGATGATCGAATGTGAACTCCTCGTAGTTGGCGCTGATCGCCGGTTCCCTTGGCTGCAGATCTTCCTTGTTGCACATTATGCAGTTGGTTTGTGGCGCCGCCAAGCTTGAGGAGCTGAGGCAGAACAGCAGCAGCAGCAGCAGCGGCCAAAGATGCGGGAATGTGAAATTTATAGCACAGTTTCTTTGGCAGGAATTACAGTCAGCATTCGTCATGTTGCACTTGATGTATACTTTTTTCGCTTTACTCATATTTTCTCATTTAAAAATTCTTTGTCATTCTCAATCCCAATAATTAGTTTATTTATTTCCCATTTTCCAATGACTGGGTCGAGTGGTAATTTAATACGATCCGTCGGTCGGGCTAAGTGTTAGACGAGAGATGTCGCATTAATAACTACATATGAACGAGTATGTTAGAAATGTTTGAGTACTTATACTCTTAAGCACTGTATGCTAAGTATATTAAGTTCTGTATGCATTGTCGTTTTACAGCTGATTGGTTTCTGGTTATTTATGGATCGAGTTAGAAATTTGCTTTGACAGTTTCATAGATTGAATTTCGTGCTTTTTTGTTAGACATGGAAACGTGTTGAGCTTCTCATATTCACGACTAGTTGAACGCTGGAAATGTTTTGCTTAATATTTTAGAGAAAATAAACCATTATTTATTTTCATTATAAGTTGTTTATTATTTTATGCTAGCTGAATTATCCTTCTGCTGAAGTAAGATCCACAGGTGTCCGCTTTAAGATGATTTCACTGTGCTTTAAATAATTCTATGAAACGTGCAGATGTTGCTTTACTTTCGGTTACCACATTAAATATATTTATTTTATCAACACATTCAATTTTCCACTTTTTTCTATACGCTGTTGATTTTATCAAATATAAAATCCGATAGATATTATAAATATTAACATATAATATTTCGAACTTTTCAATACTTTTTTTTTAAATTCTACACCACCATAATTTTAACTCTTTTTTGTAGAGTTATATATGCAACACCCTTTTCTAATTTTGTTTAACCACATACGTTGATTGATATTTACTTTGTTCAAATTTTGTAAATAGATTTTTTTTTTAATAATTTTTACTTTGGATTTTTTTGTACTTTTGATTCTATATACAATTCCATCAAACTATTTTTTTTTTAACTTGTCTTAACCTTTTTGTACCAAATATCTTTCACATTTTTCCATTTCTTATTCAGTTTAAATCATTCACTACACTTTGTTGTCATTTATCTGTTGCTGTAATTTCAACATTTGAATGTCCATCTTTCAGCCATTTAGTTTCTGATAAATTATTTGGTATTTCCATTTGAAATAGAAATATTTTCGGTATTTGGCGCATAATTTATGATGCAGCGATTCGGCAACTCACTCAGCGCGTTCTCCATTCATAAATTAAAGTTACACAAAAAACCGAAAATCATTTTCGACTAGAGGAAAAACTAAGAACATCATTTCTCAAAAGTGATCACTAAACTGGAGGGTGAAGAAGAATGCGTCGCGCCGTTTATTCGCAGAAACAAAATAATAATAATATCAACTCAAAGAGACGATGAGGCGACTTCGCGCGTCGACTTCGACGTCCGTGGCGATGCGTATGCAAATTCACTCTGAGCGATGGAAAGCAAACAAACCAATCTACACGAAACGAAACGAAACGAGTCGTGTCGAATCGTGTTGCGTCGTGTCTTCACATTTGGCGTCGAGTTGTGGGGTTGCCGTCCAAGCAGCGAATTATTATCACACAAATGAGAGCCACCGAAGCCACTGGATCTACCTTTAAAGGGTTTCGCATTGCTAAAAACGCACTACTACGTAAACTTTGCTTATCACTGTCTGTTGTTTTCACAGATAACATATACTCTGTAAGTTACTCATGGAACAGTGTGTGTTTTTTACGCAACGTTCATAGCACAAAAAAAATATGTATAAAGATTGTGATTATCTAAAAACCCAACAGAAACAGACTCAAATAAAATTCTCATATTGCATTAACTACATTTCTAAAATGTCTATTTTATCAAACAATCTTTTTAATATTTTGTTGATTGATATTACTAAAAATTTCAGAATTAGAAGTAAACGTATGTCAGGTATAAACATGTTATCACAGCGAAATAAAAAAGAACAAACGATTAATTTCATTAATAAATTCCCTTGGGTACTTTTTTTTTAATGGGTGGTACCCATAATAATGTTTTATTTATTTATCACTTTGCAATTGCATCCTGAAGCGCAAGCAGATAAGAAACGTATATGTATATGATTATTTATTTGATCTAATTTTCGATGAAAAACTGACATCATGCCGGACATTCGTGTTTATACATAAGATACGTGGATAAATAAATGCACAATGCAATTATGTACAAACCCTAAATTGGATTAAACTTCCAAGAATTTGTAAAATGAAGACACTACTTGTTGATAAAGAATGTATCCGTAAAGTTAAGATTTTTTGTGTGAAGAAAGATATTCGCAGAAGAAAAAGATTATTCTTTAGATTGCTTGAAGTACTTAGAAAAGTTAATGAATAATTAAGTATAAGCATAAGAATAATAAGTTGTTGCAAAGCGAAATTGCAATTTAGTTATATTGGTTAAATATTCTAGCAATGTTCTTTAAAACTTATTTTCCATCCATCATTTATACTCATTAATATATATGTAAATCACGCATTAAAATTTAATTCCGTTGTTTCCCGAACATAACTGATTATCGGAACCTATCAACAGTCGTTTAATTAGCGCAACCAAAGAAATTGAGTGGAAAAACCAGTGGATGGTCCATTAATAAGATGACACTTAATAAGCTCTGGTAATTTGTTGAAAACGATGCAGAACACGCAGTACAACATTCCTGGGCTGCCTGGGCATACAATATCTGACACACATTGGAATATTTTTATAATTTATGCTCACCTAACGCCCAAAGGCCCAGAGGCGCATCCCTATCTGGGGTCTACCCAACCTACAGTACACGCAGTTCTATGTTCATCTCATATTTGTGTTTTTAAAAATAACATAAAATTCACATCAACGACGTGCGATGATGAAGTTCTTGATCTAAAGTCGGGGGGATTTGGGAAGGGGCTCCACATGTTGGCGGCATTATTTGTTTATTGTTGTGATGCGTCGCCGCTGCTGCAACCTGTTATAACGCCCCTCGCTCCCTCGCTCTAGGCCGCATCGTAAATCTTCACAGGCCTCTGTAGTGCTTTTATACCCTTTAATCGAAGGCAATAAAATTTGGTTGACTTTGAAATACCTCGTTTAAAGTATTTTGAAAATTTCATGAAGATCGATAAACGAATGTTACAGCGGCACAATATCTTTGTATAGCTAGAAACAATTATTGGTATATGGAAGACGATTTTTAATCATTCATGATTATAGTAATAGCTGACTACAGGGTAACTTTTAGTCGTCATTCGCTGTCGATTTGCTCCTGTTTGAAGATTCAATTTTATGGGCTTTACTATCTAGTATTACACAAAGTCTATTAAATGTTTTGGCCTACAAATTGTGGGCGGTTATTGTTTTCTTCTGTGATTCCATCTAGCTTCTATATATAATAAATAAATCTCAAACAACATGACGACATCGAGAATGTTGTTTTCATATAAATGCAAATGCAAGCTAGCACAATAAGAAGGATATTGTGACCAGATATTGATGTCAAGGTTGAAAGGGAGCGTCATCACATCTCTGGGGCACAATTCTTGGTGTGCCAAACTGATGTCAAGCTCATTCAAATGGAGGGTGGTACTAAATAAATGGGAGACAATATCCTGTCGAAAGGCCTTGAATTGGCTTATGGCACGCGAACTTCAATTAGATTTGCAAAATGTTCATGCATATAACATGTTTGTCTAGTGGTTAAACTAAGTAAAAAGTAAAGTACGAATATGGGTAAAACGTCGACAGCTAAAAAAATAAATACAAATGTAAAACTCATCTAGGAGTTGTAGTTTTAAAGTTTTGTTACATTTGTCATGTAGGGATAAAAACTAAAATCATATTAATTCTTTGTCTATGACTTGCGACAAACCACCAGAGACTATAAACGAGTAAAAAAAAATCTTTAAAACATTGTATTTCTTAAAAATGCAATTTTATAATAGTTCATTTTACCAATGACAAATTTTTCATGAATTTTATTTTTTGCTAATATAAATTATGGATATTGGTCAAGTTACAAATCCAATGATCATAATTTTTAACGAATTTATAAAACTAATGAAATAAATTTGATGTTGTATTTTTAATTTAAATCTTATAATGATTACAGTCTCTGGTCATAACAGCGCCATAATACTCGCCAACAGTTTTACAAGCACTGGCACTGCAACCACAGCAGCTGTCGCTTTGCATTTGCAGTCTTATCAAAATGCGTGTAGTTTTAGCAGCACTGGCGCACTGCATTAGCCCAGTTGGGGAAGCACTGGTGCAACACCCAAAGCAGCTGGCGCTACGAATTTTTAATTTACTGCCAGACCAGCGTCATGGCAACATATACACACACACACTCACACACGCACAGAGAAAGAGTGCGATAAATTTATGAACATTTTCACACTGAACTATCAATCAGCAAGCAAATCGGGCAAGTTATAAAAAAAATTATAACATTGTTATGTTAAATGAAACTATTTTTAAATGCGCTCCAAAAACCGCAACTAGCCGCCTCGACCGACTGACGGACTACATTGAAATGCTCTTTAGACTGTGCATAGTTTGAATTTTACATTGTTGTTGATGCTGATGCTGTTTGCTGGGGGGCCGAGGGGGCAAAAAGATTTTAAAGATTTTAATCGCGCTGCGGTCACAAATTTGTCAATATTCAAAACAAAACAAAACGAAAAATAGCTAAATAATTTTTAGCCGTTTTTTTTTGTTGCTGTTCGGCGACAGTTCAAGTTCGTTTGACTTTTGAAATAAGTAGTTTGTTGTTGTAGTTACCACGCTTTTTAAATTAAATCAACAATTTTAGTTTCATTTTTAGTTTTGTTTTTCCATTTGCTGTTGAGTTTTTTTTGTTAGAAGCGCAATAAACGAGACTCAAACGGCGACTGAAAGCGTAACGCAAATGTCGACAAGGCGGCGCCGACAGCTTGCGGCTACAACAACAACAACAACAACAACTGTAACGACAACAGTAGCTAACATCCTTTGTCCTGTGGCATATCCTTTGCACCCTCCAAGTCGAAAGCAAAGCAAAGCAACCCCTGCAACTTCACAAGCTGCTGGCAATGCCCTCAACCAGACAGAGAGAGAGAGAGAGAGAGAGTGAGAGTCCTCTGCTAAAGGTAGACAGCCAGAAAGAGAGGGCAAGAGTAGCAGAGAAAGAGAGAGAGACTGAAGTAACGGTTGTGCGTAATATAATATCTCCATCAGGAGCAGCAGGCTACCCACATCAAACCCAAAAAAACCTGCGCAGCAACGCTAGCAAATATCCTTCGACAAGGACAACAGAGTCTGTGTTGGAGATGGAGTCGAAGACCCGAATCAGAGTTCATGTCGCGTCGCATATAGGTATGTATAGGTATCACGCTAATAAGTTTGCTCAGGGTAATGGACAAATGTTATGTTAGGGCAAAATTTCTGGGAACTCGGTTTGGGGAATTGAGGAAAATATTTGATTAAAGTCGGCATGTGACAGGTGCTAAGGGAATTACTCAAAGCTGTGAGAAGAGGGAACAAGCAATTTACCTTGTCGAGTTTTATACGATGTTGTGAAAATCAGACTATAATAATTATTATGAATTAATTTAGCTGAAATCCTCTTGAAAGAGTGTAGCATATAGACAGTTGGCATGACTGACTACAATCATCATTTAAATATAATATATCCAAGTCCTTTTAGAAACATTTTACGAGCTGAATCGCCAAGAAGAAATGCATTAATACAATGAATTCAGAAAAAACAATAAACAGACTTTTTCTAAGATGCCATCATAAGTCAAACTTAGTCTGCAGTGTTGGGATAGGGCAGTTCTCTGACAGACACTTGACAAATGGGGCATTCACATGATGCCAGGTGTTTGGCAATCTTGGGAGGCATCTGCTTCACTAGCATAAATTAGTCGTTTGTCTTGAATCGATTTATGTCTGTGGCTGTGGCGCTGCTAAAAATACTAGCCCAAAAAAGCGAATAAAAAATAGCAACGGCTAACGGGGCGTATGAGCGACGCGACGGATGAACTGAAGCGGTTAAGTATTAATGATTAGCCCCCAGACAATGTCCCCTAGGCGGCACAGCAGCTGGCAAGCGAACTAATGACGAACACTGACCGAGAGAAGGAGAACTGGGCACACAAGTGGCCATTGGCAAGAAGCCAATTCAATGCTTGACATTTATTATGATTGGCTTATTAGGGCGCAAGAGGGCCAAAAGGGAGCGACGATTGCGGGCGGGGCAGCAAACTATGAGGATGAGGCAGCCATTGTCGCATTGATGGCACATGCCAAAAGTGCCATTAACAATCTGCTCGACTATAAAAATGGAAACGGAATGGAATGGATACTGTAGAAACTACTTTAAAATGTACTTAAGCAATCTTTTGCACAAAAGCGAAAGTGTTCGCATGACAACTGCGACGACGGAAAGATACGCTTTAGTTTTCAGATGAGCACGGTTGTTCTACACATTTTCAACTACTGATACTACTGATAATGTTTAAAGAGGTCAGCTTTAAAAGTACATAAAGCAGATTAATTATTTAAGTTCATGTAAGGCGGATAAGAAACCATAATATTCTATACAAAGCATGAATGAGGGAAAGACTGATAATAATAATTTGATAATTATTTAGTCTTTTAAATATATTCTACAATATAAATGTTGACTTCAATTGCAGCTGTATTATTATAGAAAAAAGTATAAACACTTTTAATAAAACCTTCCATTGTGTTTAAGTCTGAATTGAACAAGTGAATTGAGAATGATCAATCAACATGGGTTAATAATACTGCTTTGTTTCCTTCAAATATGTACTACAAAATCTATAAATAAGCTTAGTCCTTTATAACAAACTTCTCTTTCAGACTATGCATATGAATAAATTCCAGGTTCAGGTTATCAGACTGCTAAACTCACTAAATCTACTATTGACTATTTCAAATCGAAAAACTCATACTGTTTATTAAAATTGGCACGTGCCTTGTAGAATATATTATATCATCATGATAAATATTTCAAAGTAATAAAACGTAATATTCTGACTTAAAAGTAATGTAATAAACAATAACAAAAACAAGTGAGAAACCCGTTTAAAAATATAGTACTTATAGATCTGCTTCAACCCGATCTTTATGCTTTTGAAATCAGCAAAAGTTTTGGGGGCTCGCAACACAATCCAGTTATAATCAAGTTGGAGACAAGCGCGTGGCTCCCAAAAACTTGTGGAATTCATGAATATTTAAATTCCCAACCGGCAAAATGTTATAAAAATATCAAAGAAACAATTCCATATCATGAGAATTCAAATGAGCTACATTAAGTACTGAAATGAACTTAATAGAGCAAATATATCTAATTAGATATGATATTCCCAGTTGCCAAGCTAAAAGAATAACAATTGTAGTTTATAAACAAACGACCAAATTGAATAAATTAAACGGATAAAGTAACGCCACCTGTTCTAGTAAACAAATTATTGCAAATTTCTATTTAAGTATGCGAATATCTAAAGCGATAACAACAACATTAAACCCGCTCTTGAAATCCACGTAAACAAAATACTAGTTTGACATATATTTAAATTAGCTATCTGTTGGGTACATGATTTCCATCTGATCTGGAAATGAACTGGAGAGTATATAAGGCGTGATTTCAGCGTGGCTTATCCATAGTCAACTCGTGAAGATCGTCTGAAGATCAACGGAATACTGATAAAAATCGCGTGTGAGGAAGAGTTCAGAAAAAATTGAGTCTGAGTGATAATGGTAATAAAAAGAAGAAAGTTCTTTTAAACCTTATGGTGCTTTCAAATATAAAGAATGTGAACACATGAAATATTCAATAAAATAAATAATTGTAAACTTTAAGTTACGTTCGTGATGCCCTAGATTTTTATATCTTATTTCAATTTGTGAGGTTATGTGCACATTCGTGTGATATAATTGTGATTACTGCTGTATTTTCTGAGGTTATATTAGATTACAGCAGATTATTCGATTCCAAATTCTACATTTAAAGGGCCTATAGTTTTGCAATTACATAAATCTAAATTTCCCTTTGTAATATTTAATTTTCGAGGTTATGTGTTTATTCGTATAATCGTTATACGTTACTTTCAAAATACTACAATATAATGTGGAAAAGTAATCCAATAAATTAGCCATTTTGAAATCAAAAGTAAAGTTTCCCAAGTGAAATTTTACGTTGAAGGAATTTTTGCACTAATGTTAATCGTGAAGGACTCTATCCGATGATTATGTTTTATACATTGATAACTAATCTTACCAATTTTTCTCTTTTCTTTCATTAACTTTCAGACAAGCTATACTGACAAGGGATCCAAAGTAAGTTCGTAACATTTCAAGAAAACAAACCCAGTACTAATCATATTCCTTCTCTACAAACAGCCAGAAGCCGGCAAATTCTTAAGCTTTGATCATCTAACGTTTTACGTTGGTAACGCCAAGCAGGCGGCCAGTTATTACACCACCCGTTTGGGATTTGAACCACTTGGCTACCAGGGATTGGAGACCGGAGAGCGACGCTACGCGAAGCATGCGGTGCGACAGAATAAGATTGTCTTTGTGTTCGTCTCGGCGTACACGCCCGATGACAAGGACCATGGCTTGCACCTGATGCAGCACGGCGATGGTGTCAAGGATGTGGCCTTCGAAGTGGAGGATTTGAATGCAATCTTTAATCTGGCAGTATCACGCGGAGCCGAAGTCGTGCGCGACATATGGGAGGAGAAGGATGATCAAGGCTTTGTGAGATTTGCCACCATCAAGACGGTAAGACAACTCACAACTCATACATCTCAATTGAACTAATAATTCTCCCACTTTTAGTACGGTGACACCACGCACACCTTTGTGGAGCGTAGTGGTTACAAGGGTGCCTTCTTACCTGGCTTTCTGCCTAGTGCCCAGGATGTGCTGCTGCAGCATTTGCCGTCGGTCCAGCTGAACTTTATTGATCATGTGGTGGGCAACCAACCGGACTTGGAAATGGAGAGCGTCGTCTCTTGGTACGAGCGCATTTTGCAATTCCATCGCTTCTGGTCTGTGGACGATTCGCAGATCCATACGGAATACTCGGCGTTGCGCTCCATTGTGATGGCCAACTACGAGGAGACGGTCAAGATGCCCATCAATGAGCCAGCCAATGGCAAAAAGAAGTCGCAGATCCAAGAGTATGTGGACTATTATGGCGGTGCTGGTGTGCAGCATATTGCTTTGAATACTGATGACATTATTGGAGCTGTTAGCAACTTGCGTGCACGCGGCACCGAGTTCCTGACCATTCCACCATCGTACTACGATATACTGCAGGAACAGCTGTCGCACAGTCGCACTATTATCAAGGAAGACATGGAGATATTAAAGAAGCTCAACATTCTGGTTGATTTCGATGAGAATGGTTACCTGTTGCAGATCTTCACGAAGAACACACAGGACAGGCCAACACTCTTCCTGGAGGTCATTCAGCGCTTCAATCATAATGTAAGTCGTGTGTATTGTCTTAGCATAGAGTGCTTAACTTAAAGTTGTATTTTATTTATAGGGTTTTGGCGCTGGCAACTTCAAGTCGCTGTTCACAGCCATCGAAATCGAACAAGCCAAACGCGGCAATTTGTAGATTACAAAATTGTTAACACAAATTACACGATCATTTTGCAAAAAAATGTCCATGCAACTTCTAAGTCTTTATTTTTTTTGTTGATTCACAAAGCGTCGATCAACGTGCACCTCGTTGCGAGGATCGTCTTCGGCAAACGACACCATGTGTGGATTCCAAAAGCCAGGGGGTGTATTGTGATCCAATTCGCGGTAATCGAAGTGCCGGCAATTGCACAGATATTCGCGTATCTGAAGATCTGTCATATTAGCACTCATGAAATTAATGAACTGCAAAGAGAACAACAGTATTAAATAAGAATTGGCAGAGCTTGCCAGGAGAACTTGCTTTTTCACACTGCTCGCAGTCTATGTTGTATTTTGCCTTCATGCTCTCTTCTATTTCCTGCTTCACCACAATGGGACGGGGAAAGATTTCTTCCTCCTCGTCTGCTTCATCATCCTCCTCCATGTCAAAATCTTCAGGCAGCTTGGTGGACTCATTGCCCATGCCACTTGGTTGCTCTGTCAACTGCTCCAGCTTGACTTTCACAGGAACTTTGGATGTCACTTTATTCGGTGCCATTTGTTGATCATTAATATTTGTGCTGGTCACAGGCTTTTTGGATTCCTCAATTTGTATGCTGCTTGTTGGTTTTTGTTGCTCTTTCATTCTGACGTTGGTCGCTGCCTTTTGTTGCTCTCTAATAAGTTTGGCTTCGAATTCCTGTAACTTGGCCATTGAGGTTTTTTCATCTGCTTTAAGCACTTCTGCCATAAAATCCATTGTATTTAAAGGCGGGTTGGCTTCCTCAATGCTGTCATCGATGAACACAATTTCCTGTGTGGGAGGCGGCAGCATCACAACGCTACCCGAATCTGAAATGCCGCTTAAGGAGGGCAAGTCAGCAACAGGCTTGGGCGCCGACGGATCTGGGCATAGATCAAAGAACGAATCATCTTCTTCCATATCGAAAACGGGCTGATTCTCATTGACGCTCTTCGCGGATGTGCTGGCGATCGAGCCGGCGTCGAAGGCGTTGCTGTTGTCGGCTCTGCAAACTTGTCATAGGTTATTAAACATTAAATTACGGTCTTACATTCAACTGTTTGCATTATTTACCTCTGCAAGAGCGAACGAGATTGCTTGGCATGCCGCAGTGTGGAGTATAAATTGGGACTGGATTCGATTACGTCTTTATCAGGGCCGGCATTTCTAGTTGCGTTGGCATCAAACTGCAAACGGGTTTGCTTCAGTTTGGGGGAATCGCTGCGCAGTGTCAGCGATAACTTTGTCTTGGGCGCAGGCAATTTATCCTTTGGTAATTTGGACAACCATTCAGTCTTGGTGTCTGTCTTGTGGATGACTTCGGGCTGCTCGTTTTCGCAGTTAGTCTTGATCAGCTTACGTCGTGTTAGCCAAGGCTTATATGGACTTTTTGGTGGCTCTGTTTCCGTAATAGATTCATCCTCCTCGTCATCCGACTGCAAAGCTATGTTCATGTTCAACGAGCTCTGACTTTCAGGCACTTTTGGTGATTCAGTCTGTGGCATTTTTTCAAAGCGCGGCTTTTTGGGCGAAGGCCTGCGACGTTTGGGGCTGCACTTAACGTAGCGCTTTTGTTGCTGCAATAAGTCGATGGCGTTATGCAGCTTCTCGTTGCGCTGCTTTAGTAGTGTAATTGTATTAGCGTTATCCTCGCACACGCCCTGCATCACTAAAAGCGGAAAAATGGATTAATTCCAATACGAATTGTTTTGGTCAACAAATCGAACTTACTCAGAAAGTGCGCTTTCAATGTGTCCAAAGCACTCAAAATACATTTAGCTGATTGCGCCGACTTGCCTTCACACTTGGCGCAAACCATTTTTGTTAGTAACAATTAAATAAACTCACAAATAATAAAAATTCCTTTGCACTAACTTTTGTTTTCTTAATCAAAATCAGGGTAACCCAATTTTATCAGACGCGCCAAAAGTGGTCACACTACAGTATATATTCGATATCGATAACTTTGTAGGTCTATTTTGTAAATATCGATACGATAACATTAAACGCACAGTGTTGAAAAACAACTGTGCAAAAGTAAATTATTTCTCGTGTTGAATTATTATTTTTAATTAAATTGCACTTTAATTAATTAAAACCACAGATGGCACACTTGCGCGAGAGCTCAGACAAGGCGCTAAAGCTGCTGCGCACCTTGCCGCGCGTACAAATCGGCAACCTGCGGCCAAATCCCAATTCTAAGCAGAACGTAAGTTTCTCCCGTCAGCCGGTTGAATAACAACATGCTGCAAACTCTGACTAAAAACAAATTCCTTCTTTGTGCTTAGGACAAACGCGGACGGGCGCAACACGGTGGCGATAAACATGGTGCTGGCAACAAGGGTTCCGGGCAACGTCAGAATTTCATGCGCTTGGGCTATGAGACGGGCAATCAGGCTTTCTACATGCGCTTCCCTTACGAACCTTACTACAAGGGACACCACATGCGTCGTGAATATCCGCCGATCTCGCTGCTGCAGCTGCAGGTGCTCGTCGATACCAATCGCATTGATGTCAGTCAGCCTGTGGACATCACCACGCTGTGCAATTCTGGTTTGTTGTCCCTGAAGCCAGCCGAACTGCAATATGGCTTCCAGCTGACGGATGATGGATTGGACAACTTCAAGGCCAAGATTAACATAGAGGTGCAGCATGCCAGCGAGGCAGTCATTGCCGCCGTGGAGCGCAATGGCGGCGTCATTCGCACCGCTTACTACGATCCGCGCAGCCTGCACATTGTGGCCAATCCCAAGAAATGGTTTGAGAAGGGCGTGCCGATTCCTCTGCGCATGCTTCCGCCCCAGGATGCCGTGGAGTACTACACGGATGCCAAAAACCGTGGCTATCTAGCCAATCCCGAGGAGATCAGCAAGGAGCGTCTGGTATTGGCACAAAAATACGGCTACGAATTGCCGCGCATCGAGGACGATGCTGATTACGAGATGCTAACGGCTGCCAAGGATCCGAGGCAATTGTTCTTGGGTTTGGAGCCTGGTTGGCTAGTCAACTTGGTGGACAAGACAATAGTTAAGGTAAAGAAGGCATAGAACAAATGCATTTTTCTGTTTGTTATTACGCTTTGTTAAATAAAGAAATGTATTGTAAAAGGACTATGATTACACAGAATACTAGGACACCGATTAGTGTGTGTATATTAAATTCCACGTTATTATTGTTATTTATATAAACACCTGTTTGGCGGACAGGTTCTCCATAAAGGGTTTCACCACGGCGCTGGTGGCAAAACAAAATATCAGGCCAAAGGTAATCGATATTGGCAAAGCGGGCAAAGCCTTGCGCCAGATGGCCAAGAGCAGCAGCGTCAGGCAAAGGCCAATGAGGATGGCCACAAAGCAGGCAATCGTTGTCGTCCAGTCACCATAGCTGGAGGCCTTCCCCACCAGCACAGAGTAGAAAATGAAGTCGCCCAGTCCCAGCTTAATGCCGCCTTCAAATAAATATAATATAATTTGAAGTGAAGTTGGATTATTTCTGTTGCGGCAACTTACGTTCCTCCTGCGCCTCCATCTGGGGCTGGTTGGGAGCTGCGACCGTGCGATACTCTGGAGAGCGGCCATTGCCGCTCTGTGTGCTCTGTACCTCGAGTTGACGACGCGCCACGCGCTCTCGGCGACTATCCGCCCAATCCTGTGTGAAGCCAGCCGCCTCAGCTGCAAGCAAGTCAACAATCAAATTAATTTAAAATATTTATAATTTAGAATATATGTATATCAAAAAGATTACTAGCAGCATCTTACACCATAGAAACATCAGGCACAACAACAATAACAAAATCAAACAAATAAAAGACGAGCACAAGAGAAGCGGTTACGAAGTCAAAGAAAACATTAAATCATAAGGTAAATTAAATGCATATGTACCGTTTCCGTGCAAATTGTTTTTAAAGGTCACAAGTGGCATACCTTCAGCTGCCGCCTGATTCTCCTGTTGTCGCTGCTCTTGCCGCGAATTACCTGAACGTGAGCTGCTTGCACCGGCCGCCGGGTCCGGCGAGGCAAGCGAATTTTGTGTGGCGCGCGTTGTGGTTGTCGAGTTGGTCGAGGACGGCGACGATGTCGTTGTTGGCAGTGGCTGTTCCGGCGCATAATGAGTGCCCATGTAGGTGTAGAGAACCGTTGCTGCAAGACGCGATAACAAGAAGTTAAAGAAGGCTTCAATTGACAGAAACAGTTCACTTACAGGAATAGATCAAAGCGGGAAAGATTTGCTCGTTGCGCTCCTGAGCGGTCTCCACCAAAATGCGCAGCGGACCACGTGGCGACAACACGGCAATGAGATCTGTTTGAAGCATAGTTAATTACAAGTCAATCTGACGTCTAGTGAGGAAACATACCCCAAATGGAGATGGCAGCCAACACTGCCCAGGCCGTCCATTCCGGCAGATACTTGATGAACACCAAGGCCATCAAGGCGGCCACAAAGATGAGATAGCCCTGCTGCAAGCGCAGCGGCCCCTGCCAGTGAATGGCCATCATGCCGGCGACGCCAAAGTTCCACATGACGAGTATAGCCGTCGGATAGTCCATAGGAATGTTGTAGGCACGCAGCAGCTCCTCCAAATACAAGTACGTGAAGATGAAGAGCAGCATAAAGGACGAGAGTATCAGCCAGCCATGGATGACGCGATAGCAGCGTTTCTTGTACAGCACAATCAGCAGTATGGTCATCAGCACAACGACACTCATAAGGATCAACGAGTTGGCCAAAGCATTCCAGAACTTGACGCTCGGCTCCGGCGACAGCTCATGGAAAGGTGTATAAAGGCTACGGAGTGAGAACATTAATTAGTAAAGGTCATCAATGCAGATAGTTTAACAATTTGCGAGGTAGTGCTGGGGTTAACTTGGTTGTTATCCACTCACAGATAGACATCCGTGCTGTTGTAGAAACTAATCGAGTTAATCGTGGCCACAACGACCAGCATGCAAAGCGAGACGGGCACAAATAACTTAATGACATGCTGGGCACCATATTTTAAGCCCTGCTCCTCCTCAATCTCCTGCTGCGATGGCCCAGCTGCACCACTGCCAGAAGGTCCTTCTCCGCCGCCTCCTCCCCCTGAGAGTCTTGAAGGTCGCGCAGTTGAGTCACGTATGACAACGCTGGGCACTGTGAGCACAGCCTGCAAATACACACACAAGTTAACTCTGCACAATTAAGATAGTTTTATAATGCTTACGCCATCCGGGGAATCCGCATTGGAGCCGTAGTTGTTCCTCTGTTGCTTTTGCCGCCTTGGAGGACGTTCCAAACGCTCTGTTGCGCCGCTCAGGTTGTCAACGTCGTCTGCCACAGTTGCCGCCGTCGCTACTGACGACGATGAGGCACTGACGTGTGCGGCCATGAGCGGTGTGCGTTCGTTAGCCGCCGCCTCCTCAGCGCTTAAAGATGACCACTTCGATGCCGTAGTTGTGGTGATGAAGGCGCTTTAAAAGGTCGCAATATTTGGTAGACCGTAAGTATTGATGTTCTTGATGATGATGGAGCAATTGAATGATTTGAAATGCATCTAACTTGCACTACGTACAATTGTTGAGAGGAAATAAATAATTATTTTGTTGGCGTTCCAGCACAAAAAAAATTGTCACTTTCTTTTGTTTGCGGTACGCGAACGACTCATAGGCAAGAGATGGCACAGCCAGCGATAACAGGCAGCCGTCGATAGCTCGATTATTCGCGCGCAGCTTTGCGCTATCGATGAGTCCCAATTAGTTCTTGTTGCGCAGCTGTTGTACAAAGTCCTATGGTGATGATATAAATTGTAATGCGTTTATTGTATTGCTTACGACGCGTGTTTTTACTGGCCAACAACAATTTAAATGCTGTGAAACAATAAATTTGCTGAAAACACTCGACAGTGTTGCACAATAACATGATAAGCACATAAGTAGTTAAACACTGCATTTTTCTACCCGGTCTTTTGTCTACGGTTTTATATTTTCTTGCTGCACTCGCGGAATAAATTAATAATATATATATTTATAACAACTGTTTGTGTTCAGTGCTGTACCGCTTAAATGTTCTTTGACTGAATAAAAAATGAAATGCGACTTCTTGCTGCTGTTGTTGTTGTCGTGGCTCTCATGGACGACGTCCACCGGCAACAACAACAACAACTTTGATGACTCCGGTTTTGAGCACTTTGCCAACGTTCGCATTCGTCGCGCCTCCATTGACGTGGACAGCAAAGTGAGCAGCGATGCAGCCGCCCAGCACAGTATCATCGATCTGCCCGATTGCGGCGACTTGCGCAAGTTCTGCACCCATCAAACGTCCAGCGACAATCTGTCCATGCTAGAGTGCGCATTGAGCTTCAGTTCCAGCCAGTTGGAGGCGCTGCCCGACGCCTGTCAGCATGCGCTGTGGCTGCAGCAACGGCAGCTGCAACTGCCCTCCTGGGTGGAGCACACTTTGCTGCCCAGCTACTGCGGCGGCGAGCAGAGCAAGCTGCAGACGTGCCTCAACTCGGTGGATCTGTGGGGCTGCCTGGAGGAGCAGCGTCAGCAGCTGCCGCAGAGCAACAGCTGCCAGCAGCAGCTGCGACGCGCACACGCTTCGCTCGGCACCGACTACGCCAACATTGGTGAGTTCTACACAGCGTGCGGGACGTTGGTGGAACAGCAGCATTGCGGACGCATGAATGTGGAGCATTTGCCGGCGCTTCTGTCGCAGCTGGGCACGGTACAATGCCTGATGGCGCAGCCGCAGAGCATAGACAGCGGCTGCAAGGTGGCCATCAATGCCATCGAGCTGCAACGTGGCATGTTGGAGCTGTTTCGCGTCTGCGCCGAAGACTTGAGCGCGCTCTGTCCACAGGTAATTATTGCTATCATTTAATTATGCCTAATCTTATCAGCTGATATCCAAATCGCATTTTAGGAACGCGCTGGCACGCCGGGTGGCTACAAATGTCTAGTGCGGCACAAGAACGATCCGTCACTGAGAGCGCCATGCGCCACGCAGATAACGCTGCGCGATCAGCAGATGGGACGCGATTATCGTGTTTCCCATGGTCTGGCTAAGGCGTGCAAGGACGACATCAAGCAGCATCATTGTCGCCGCGGCGTCTCCGAGGACAAACAGGTGCGTCTCGCCCAGATTCTGCTGTGCCTGGAGTCGGTGTCGAAGAACGGCACCAAGCTGGCGCCCGAATGCCTCGTGGAGCTCAGCGACCATCGACGCATGCTCATGACCGACTATCAGCTGTCGCCGGAGCTCCTCAACGACTGCGCCGACGACATACCCAAGTTCTGTGCCGAGCAGCACAAGGCGCAGCTGGTGAACGGCTTCACGGGCACCGGTGGCGAGATCATCCACTGCCTGATGGAGCATGTGCGTGCGCGGCGTGCTCAGCATCGCGTTACATCGCAGTGCCAGCGCGGCTTGGAAACACTGATTAAAGTAAGCGACGCTGGCGAGGATTGGCGTGTGGATCCGGTGCTGCGACGCGCCTGCAAGCCTGTGGTGGATGTGGCCTGCAAGGATGTGGAGGGCGGCGAGGCGCGCGTCATGAGCTGTCTCATGGAGCGCATTGGCACGCCCGTAATGCGGCCGGAGTGCGAGCAGGCGCTGCTCATCATCGAATACTTTGTGGCGCGCGACTTCAAGCTGGACCCGCAGCTCTACAAACACTGCCGTGACGATGCTATCAAGTATTGTCGCGCCAAGCGGCAATGGGACGATGTGCAGGACGTGCAAATGGATCCGGAGCGTGGTCCTTTGATACTGCCCTGCCTGCATCGCATGGCGTATAGCGAGGACAAGAATCAGAAGCTGCACAAGGAGTGCTTCCGCGAGGTGAAGCGTGTGATGCGTCAACGCGCCATCTCCGTGGATCTCATACCCGAGGTGGAGGACTATTGTCTGTCTGATTTGTCGCTGTATTGCGGCGACCACACTGAGAAGGGCTCGGAAATGGAGTGCCTGCAGAATAGGCTGGAGAAACTGCAGCCTGAGTGCAAAGATGTCGTCACCAAATACACCGAGGAAGAGGCAGCCAACGTGGAGCTCAATCCAGTCATAATGGCTGTGTGTTCGGAGCCCATGCGCCAGCAGTGCGCCGATGTGCTCAGCTCGGGCAAGGATAATGGTGGGTTCAAGTACTAGTCAAATAGACAATTAGTTTTCCTTTTATAAATTGAAAGAATTAAACAAAGTTCCATTTGTTAGAATCCCTTGGCTCTCGGGCAAACTGAACAGTTCACATTATATTCTTTCTGATTCCTAATTGCTAATCTTTCCCTCCATCTTGCAGGCAACATGATGGACTGTCTGATTGCGCACAAGAACGACGCGGAGCTGCGCAAGAATCTGGGCTGTCGCGCCGCCATTGAGCACTTCCAAATCATCTCGCTGAAGAACTATCACTTCACCACCAAGTTCAAGGAGGCGTGTCGTCGCTATGTGACGCGTCATTGTGCGGCGAGTGCCACCAAGAACGAGGTCGTCGCCTGCCTCAGCGAGGTGATGCGCAACGACACCATTCGAGGCCAGCGTCATCAGATTCCCCGGGAGTGTCGGCAGCAGGTGAAAGCGCAGCTGTATCAGCAGCGAGAGAGCATCTTGTTGGATCCCAAGCTGGCGAATGCTTGCAAGACCGAACTGCAGGAGTTCTGTGCCGACCAAACGGGTCCTGGTCAGGTGAATAAAAATGCAAGTCGTCCATCCAGCTCATTTGAATCCCCAAATAACACGCTTAAAAATGCACAACAAATAACACTACAACATACAATCCGAAGATCTCTCGATTAATTGAGTTTTTGCATTGCAGGCTTTGGAGTGTCTCATTCAGCAGACGCCGCGTCTGGGCAAGGCGTGTCATCATGTCGTGTTTATGATCAAGAAATCGGAGTTGGGCGACAGCGGCACCGACTTCACGCTGCTCAGCACCTGCAAGGATATGGTGTACAAGTTCTGTCCCGACACGGAGTCGGTGAAGATATTGGATTGCCTCAAGAAGTACAAGGACGACAAGTCATTTGATCAGCGCTGCCATCTGGTCGTCGTCAATCGCATGATCGAACAAAACACGGACTACCGTTTCAATCCCTCGCTGCAGAGTGCCTGTGGCAAGAACATCGATCGCTACTGCTCGAATATTGTGGCCTCCGCACAACCCAACGAGGAACTCAACGGCAAGGTGAGTGGCTTCTGCTTGAATTTTATCTCAGTACTATTTCGTAAGTTAATGTAATACGTAGTAGAGATCTGCATGGCTGGAAACAATTTTAAAAAAATGGTATAAATCGCATATTCTTTTTGGTTAGCAATCTCATTTATTGAATAAACCATTATCGTTGAAGGACAGCTAATTAAAGTAACTAACAACTAATTAATCATTATAAGTTTCCTGCTTTAAACTACATATACATACACATGATGTAGCATGCTTGGAAAATTCCCAGCAAAGCAAACTTTCGTTAGCGATTCATATTCAACGAAAATCACGTATTGTGTTATCAATTGATTTATGATCGAAGTACCTCTTCTATTTCTGGAGAGCTAAAAATATTTATTTTTCCCATGCAATGCCATACTTGAGACGTGAAATATTACAAACGTACAAACTATCAAAAGTATAACTTATTGCAAGTATTTAAAAAGTATTTCAAGAGGTATTATACTCGATTCGACAAAATATCAAAAAACGACAAAGTATTTTTTTTTCTCATTTTATTATTATTAAGAAAGAATGTTTAATATGTACAATTTATTTACAAATGTATAACAAGACATGGCAGCTTCAAGCAGCCTCTGCTTATTTTTAAAAGCCAACATTTCGGCTGAAACGCTTGTTGTCCGGATCGTCGATGGTGGTTGTGAGTGTCTCCAGCAGATCCTCAGCCACGTTGACCTGCAATCCCAGGCGATTGTAGGGACCACTTGGAGTGGCGAGAGGTTCGAGACCATTGGGCACGCCCGTGATGGCAAACGAGGTCCAAATGTCGACCATGCGTTGCGCCATCAACGTGTCGTTACCTCGCAGCGGATGCGTGGCAAACAAATAAATATTATCGTTGGAATGATGAACGCCACCGTTGAAGGGATACTGATCATTGCCAAATTCATAGCCAAAGCGAGTGTGTTCTCCCTCGTACTCAAAGCTGTAGACATAGACGGGAGTTGAGGATTGCTTCGAAAGTAGTTTGCTAGCTAAGCTTATAATGGGCGACTTCATGTAGACCGTTGAGGTGAGCTAAAAAGAAGGAGAACATTATTAGACTTTGAAGTGTACCATTTAATTGTCGTGACTTACATCAAAGTAGGCGGGCAAAGCTTCATTGTGGTCATGGCTATTCAAGAGTTCTGGCTTGAAGAGCTGGCGATAGAGCAGGTTATCCGCCAGACCAGTGGCATCTTTAGTCAAGTCCATCAGAGCCTGCGTGAATTGCCGCACACTCAACGCGCTCACATTCGACATTTTGCTGGCCACCATGTCGTAGTAAGCTAGCGAGTAAATTTGAGGATTAGTTAAAGCTTTCAAGCACATTGGAGACTACTTACTGGCCAGCACAAAGGAGCCGTCGTGCTGGGTGAAGCCCGTCATTAGCGGCACGCCCAGCTGAGCAGTGTTGAGCAGCTGTTGCGGCTGCTGTGGCAAGATGCCCTGCAGATCACCGACAACCGGTGAGAAGCTCTCTGCCTGTGTCGCCTGCAGCAGCTCCGTCACAGAGGCATCTTGCACACAACGCAACAGTTCCTCATGCTCTTCGCACTGCTGGCATCCCAATTGTCCACAAATCCTGCGTGCCTGTTCAGCTGGATTTTTGGTGAGTGCCCAGGGTGCAAAGATCGAACCCGACTGCACAATGGCACGCTGAAAGTGCTGCTCACTGCTGCGTGGACTCAGCAGCAGGGCGCTCGTCACACCGGCTCCTGCACTCTGTCCAAAGATGGTCACCCGACTGGGATCTCCTCCAAATCTCTCTATATGTCGCTGCACCCAATCCAAGGCGAGCAGTATATCGCCAATGGGCGCATTGCCCGGCAAACCGTCGCTCAATGTCGTCAGCCAGCCCAAGGCGCCAATGCGATAATGGGGAACCACCAGCACCACATCCTTTTCCAGCAGATAGTTGGGCGGATGGTCCTGGGCGGAGCCATTGTAGTAGCCACCGCCGTAGACATAGAACATCACAGGCTGACGAGCTGTCAGCTAAAAAATTAAAAAAAAAAAGCGAAGCAATTGGAAAAGTTTAGAAATGGTATCGGAAATAGTAGCTCAATTAATCAGAACTTTATTTCTACAATAACTGACAGTTTATAAGATCATAAATGAATCAGTAGTAAACCTGATAAACAACTGATAATCAAGCTTAAATTAAGTAAATGCGACTATGGAACACCTTGTACTCGACTCTTTATAAAGTAGTGTTGTTTTAATCAATATTTAAATTGCAATTTGACGAATTTTACATTGAGCATGCATTTGTCATTCTAATTATAAAATTATCCGCCAATTACTTTTTAAGTACTCATACTGATATTAGTACTTAAACTTATACTACTTGTGTCGGATTTAAAAACCTATTTAGCATTACTCAAATTGCTTTAATTTACACCTTTCAAAATGTCAATAACCCAGCGAGAGAGGCCTGTTTCTGACACAGCTGTATAATCTGATGTGAAACTGACATAATAGCCCATCTTAATGCGAGCAATTTAGCTGAATGTGCTGATAACAATAATTGATCAGAAATTACGATTAAGCGAGTGAAAAGTGAAATTAGTCGACTTTGGAATACGCGGTAGGAATAAATTAAATGATTAATGAACAACTTTCGGGTTTTCTTTGTTGTCAATGATATATTTTCTATTAACAAGATTTTAAGAAGACTGACTCAATATTGTTCTTATGTACAGTTGTGTCTGCGTACATCAAAAGTCATTTTTGTGAATGCAAACATCTATTGTCCAAATCTTTTAATTATTTTCCCACTTATTTATTTTAATGATCGCTTGAATTTATAATCACAAAATGTGTTTTGAGAAAATAAAACGAGTTTGTGAGGCTAAGTTTTAACCTTGCTATATTGAACAACCTTTCTGTCTGTTGCCACTAACTTGGCATACCCTTTTAAGTTGATTGCCAACCGACTGTTAATATTCAATTAGATTTATATATAATGAGCACTTTGAAAAACACCTGATAGTAAGTTATTATGTAGTCGTAAAGTTAAAGTTGAAAACTTGAATTACAGCAACTAATTAAATGATATTAATTCAAGAACTCTTAAAGCTCAAGCTGTAAGCGTTGCAATTCTTTGCGATAAGAGATTTGTAGCAAAACTCGTAAAGATAAAGTCATTAAAAATGCTGAAAATACTCCAAAAAATGATGTGTGCATAATAATTGTGAGATAATTGAAATGAACCTTCACTCACATTCTTTGTGTAGACGCACAAGTTGAGACAATCCTCCAGTTGATCGTCCGTCAGCTGCGCATCCAAATTGGTTATCACCGGACAGCGCTGTCCAAAGTCCAAGGCGTCGTGTGTGCCCGTCCAGGGCAAACGATCAACAGGTGCCTGATTTGGGTTGGGGTACGAAAGTCATTTTAATTGCGTGGTCATAAAGCGAGCGGGTGGGTTATAAAATTTGGATTCATTGCGAAATAGCACTCAGCATGACGAGATTGAACTCACTTGAAAGCGCCGCGATTTAATTGGAGCCTCGGCGTAGGGAATGCCTCTGAATTGCATAAAACTCTGACTCGTCCAAGCGGTCTCTCCATAATTGCCACGAACAGCGCCTTGTTCGCCAGCCAGTTGCACCGTCACAGTCCTTTGAAACATGGGCACAGGATCATCCACAAGGGCGGCGTCCATGGAGACGATCAGCCAGCCCGCTAGGCCAGCACACACAAGACCACAAAACGTTAACATCGCGTATACGACTCCTCGACGCATCGAATGGAACTGGCAGAATCAGGCAGCCAGACAACTGAGCACAATCGTTAATTCTGATCGCTTACCACGGCTGGCTTATCGCAACGAACATGCGCTCATGACGCTCATGTCGTACGGCAGACTGATGAAAATTCGAAAACTCCGCTAAGCATGTCGAAATACAATAACAGAAATCCCCAGCCCAAAATTAAGTATTGATTGCAACTGTGAGTTATGGGACGAGTAAGAATCGGACACGTAAAGTAATTCTTGAAAAACTTAGAAAGATTAAAGAACAGCATAAATTTTGTCCATATTTCCACTTTTATGAATTTGTAGCTCTTTTTCTATATAAATAAACGCCATTGAAATTTTAAATTAATTTTACAAAGTTCTTGTATTCAAAATGTATTAAAATATCTGTTTTTCCCAATAAATATTAAATTCCAATATTTGCTAACATTTGAAAGAAAAAAATGTTTAAGGATTTTAACAATAATTGGTTTATGATTAATTTGTTATTATAAACAATAATAAAATAAATAGCCACCTTTAATGTTAATTGAAAATATTTATTTCCCAATAGGTCATCAAATGCCTTAAGGACAAATTCCGGCAGTCGAAGCTGGACGAGACCTGCTCGCAGGAAATGATCAAAATACTGCAGGAACAGGCCTTGAACTACAAATTGAATCCGGTGCTGCAGCATTTCTGCAAATCCGAGATACAGCAGCTGTGCCAGGCGCCCTCCGAGGGTGATGAGCATGGCCAGGTGGAGGAATGCCTGAAGACAGCGTTTCTCAAGAAGCAACTGATCAATCGCGAGTGCCAGCTTGAGGTGGCCACGCTGATAGCCGAGGACAAAGCAGATATACACGTTGATCCCATACTGGAATCGGCGTGCACTGTCGATTTATTGCGTTACTGTGCCAAGATCACCAGCGGCGATGGTCGAAGTAAGTTCATTAGACTTCCACTTTCAATTGCTGTTATTAATGATGTTTATTTTTTTCAATTTAGAATTGAACTGTCTGCGCACGTTGCTGCGTGAAACGCCCAACTCGCTGGAGTTGGACTGTCGCGAGAAGCTGGAGCGACGCATCGAAATGTTTCGCAATGCGGACGATACGCTCGCCCAACCACCGGAGGATATGCAGCAGCTGGTGCAACAGGTGGTCACATCGCCGGCACGAAAGTTCTTCCTTGTGATATTAATGAGCGCCACGGGCTTGGTCTTTCTGACTGGCATCTTCCTTGGACGCGCCACCAAACGTGCAATGGGCTTAAAGAATAAATAGAACACAAACACTCACACAGACTGTAGTTGATATTAATGTAAAACAAATTAGCTGATCTGTAGTAGCTGAAAAAAGATGTATGTAGGTTGAATGTATGCGCTTCCCTCCCTTCCCTTCCTCACGCAGCTCCTGTTTTATTCGTGCCCTTAATGTTTTCCATATTTTTGGACCCCATTTTTCACTGCAAACAGCAATTTTTTAAAAGCAATTTGTGGCTTAATCGATTGTAAGACCAAAAAAACAAAACAAAAACAAAAGTGTAATTAATTTCACAGAAAAAACACATAAGTAAATAAGTGATTTGTATGATTTAATTCAATTCTGTACGTATTGATTTCTATTGTAAAATAAATTGTATTTTTATAACTGAACCAAAGCGAGATATATTTAAATAGTGCGGCAGTACGTTTGGATAAATTAAATTAAAAAAAAAAAAAACACGGAATTAACATTTTTAAAATTTTGCGCCATCTCGGTGGCAGTGTAACCAAGTGGCTTTTCCCGCCGTTTTAGTATTTTGTTTTGTATATGACATTGGCGTAAAGGTATATTTCAGACATGCTGCCTGTGGTCACACCTCGACTAAGAAAATAGCTTTAAGAAAGCTCTGCTCAGTTCGCAAGCAACAAAAGTCTGAATTCCGCTAAAAGAATTAGTTTTTTCAATACTAAATGTACAAAAAGTTGAAAACAGACATAGTAAAGGTCAAAGTGTAAAGTTAGCATAACTAGTGCGGTTGTCGGATGAAGAAAACAATGTTGCTACAACATTCTTAAGTCGTTTTTTCTTCCCATAAGAGCACACGTACACGAACGCACTCACACACGCACATAGAGCAGACACGCACACACGCTCAAGGCAAAACAAGTTCTAACAAGAAAAGCAAAGCACACACAAAGAGAGAAGCAACAGCTTGCTTCCAATTGGACTTCACATGATGGGCACCAGCAGCGGCCTTAAAACCGAAGGTGAGCCACAAAACTCGTCTGCCCCAAACTCCAAATGTGGTTTTTACTTATTTCTCTCTGCAGAACCTCGAGCATTGGGCAGCAGCAGCAACAACAACAGCA
Organism: Drosophila immigrans; assembly: GCA_963583835.1. Taxonomy (NCBI): domain Eukaryota; kingdom Metazoa; phylum Arthropoda; class Insecta; order Diptera; family Drosophilidae; genus Drosophila; species Drosophila immigrans. The sequence continues at coordinate 21,963,934 of OY757141.1, forward strand.
GCAGCGGCAGCAATGCAGCTGCTGTGGCCGCTGCGGTGGCAGCCGGAAATGCGGCAAGTTCAGCGGCCGCTGCTGCGTCGCTGTCGAGCGTGGAGCTGTGCCTGGTGTGCGGAGATCGGGCGTCTGGTCGTCACTATGGAGCGATCAGCTGCGAGGGCTGCAAGGGCTTCTTCAAGCGTTCGATACGCAAGCAGCTGGGCTATCAGTGTCGCGGCGCCATGAACTGTGAGGTGACCAAACACCATCGCAACAGGTGTCAATTCTGTCGGCTGCAAAAGTGTTTGGCCAGCGGCATGCGAAGTGATTGTAATTTTCGTTTAAGTCGTCGTCTCAAAAACACCAATCAGAACATCCCCACACACATACATGCACATAGACACACGGTCACACTGGTTGGCGCTTGTTAGTTGGAGCTGCTCCAATTGGCAGCTGTTCTGATTAGATTAGCAGTTGGCCCAGCGTTGCCACTATGCTGCAGCTGACAAGTGTCTCATTAACTGCACAGTAATCCATGCATGCCAACACACACACATACATATAACACACACACATGAATACAACACACACACACACAAATATGCCATTTTAGCTACTCACCCGCAGCTTGTTCCAATTGAAACTCCTCTTGCCAAGGTTGCCACCCTACCGCAACTATGCTGCTTACTTATTCATGCATGCATTCAAACACTCACACACTCATACTCACACTCTCACACACACTTTAATGCATCAATTGTCGTGTGGCAGTTGCAACGTCCGCTAATTGCTTTCTCTATTTATTTAATACGCAGCCGTGCAGCACGAGCGCAAACCGATTGTGGACCGCAAAGACGGCATCGCCTCCAGCTCCAGTGTTTCAGTCTCTGGCTCTTCGTCGACGGTTGGCAACTCTGGCGGCTCCTCGGCCAACAAATCCAGTTACCAGCAGGTGCGAGTGAAGCAGCAACAACAGCAGCAGCAGCAGCAACAACATGCCTCCTCTGTGGCAGCTGCGGCAGCCAGCGCTGCGCTGTTCCAGCATGCGGCGGCCACGCCCCCCGTCTCCAGCGCAGCCAACTCGACGCCCTTCGGGCTCAACGAGAATCTGTTTCCCATGGGCCTCAACTTTGCCGAGCTCACACAGACGCTGAGTAAGTGCAGCCAACTGAATCTCGTTGAGATTACCTTCAATATTATTTTGCCCTTTTCAGTGCTTGCCTCACAGCAACAGCAGCAGCATCAACAAGCAGCCAGCAGCAATGCGCCCAGTCACTGCTACTCGCCGGAGCTGGCCAAGCCGGAGCTGGACGACGACGATGACGACTCCATGGACAACAGCAGCACACTGTGTCTGCAGCTGTTGGCCAACAGCGCCAGCAACAACAATTCACAGCACTTGAATTTCAATGCCGCTGCTGCTGCCGCCGCCGCCGCTGCAGCCACAGTTGATGCCAGCGGCAGCAGCGCGTTGCCCACACCCGCCACAGTGGGTCTGATACAGAGCACGCTGGACAAGCGAGCGATTGACAAGGCGCTGCAGCTGTTGCAGCCGATTCAGCAGCAGCTGGATCGAGGTCAGAGCAGCCAGAGCGCAGCAGCTGGTCTCAGTTTGAAGACGGAGTGCGAATCGGATGCCGAGGACAGCGGCACCGAGGATGTGGATGCGGATCTGGTGGAGCACATGGAGCTGGACTTTGACTACTGCAATCGCGGCGATTTTGTGGCCAACGAGGCCATCTTTGAGCAGGAGTTGTTTGTGTCCGAGGCGCAGTGCGCTTTCCATGTGCAGCCGCCTACTTTGGTGCACTCGTATCTCAACATGCACTACGTGTGCGAGACGGGCGCCAGGATCATCTTCCTTACGGTGCACACGCTGCGCAAGGTGCCCGCCTTTGAGCTGCTCGATGCTCACACACAGATGAAACTGCTGCGCGGCGCTTGGCCGGCATTGTTGGCGGTTGCGTTGGCGCAATGCCAACGCCAATTGGCAGTCTCCACGATCATTGGTCAGCTGGTGCAGAGCGTGCGTCAAGTGTCCGACATCGACAAGATTGAGCCGCAAAAGATTGCGAAGCTGGCGCAGATTACGCGCACCATACATGACTTTGTTCAGGAGCTGCAGTCGCAGGAGGTGACCGACCTGGAGTATGGCCTGTTGCGCCTGGTGTTGCTCTTCAATCCGCTGCTCCTGCAACCGAATCGTCGCGAGCGCTCGTTGCGCGCCTACGTAAAGCGTGTCCAACTTTATGCCCTGGCCACGTTGCGTCGTCAGAGCGGCGGCGAGGAGCGTGCGAATGGTTTGTTTGCCAGCCTGTTGCCGCTGAGCGGCCTCGAATCGGAGCTGACAGAGGAGCTGTTCTTTGCCAATCTGGTGGGGCAAATGCAGATCGATTCGATGATTCCCTTCATTCTGATGATGTGCAACAGCAACGGATTGTAGGTTTGATAGTTTGATTGAATAATGAAGATGGCACCACAAAAGCAAGACTGATTGGGCAGGCGGAGGGCGGGGCCAAGCTGCGCATATTGCGGACAATACTTAGTTGTAGTTCACACAAAAACTATATATATATATACAATATTATACAAATACAAATTATTGCATTATGCAATTTCAAATGTAGCTTTTGTAACGTTCTTTTAAGCGGTGTGGCAACGCCAACAAAGGAAAGTTGAGTTGGCAACGCGGCGAAGGATTGACTTGAAGAGTTGGCACAGCAATCCTCTGCAATTGGTACCGCGACGAAGGCTCGTCGCATCTTTTTTGTAAGATGCGCGTATTTTACGAAAGATTCTTGAGACTATACATCTATATCATACATTAAAATTTATTGCATTATGAAATTTCAAACATAATTCTTTCGTTGATGTTCACTAAAGGAAAATGATCTGCAGTTGGCAACGCAACTACAACTTGGCAGGCGGAGTTGGCAACGCAAACCAATGCAGTTGGCAACGCCGAAAAGTTTCGTTTAGTGCATTGCGCTTTCGCTGCCACTTTTATAAACAATTTATAAGCTAAAACTAACTAGAAAATGCAGCTGCCTCATTGCGTCTCGCTCTGTGGCTGTTTTCTGACCGGTTTGTGGGTGTTGTGGATGGCATCGTTGGCGCCTTCGCGATTGCGCGCGATCTCAATGGCCAGAAACTGGACGCGAAACACGAAAATCGAGTTGTCCGCTGAGAATTCCTTGCTGGCATCCGCCCGCATCAAAGTACCATACGAATAGTCGTCCATCTTGTTGAACTTCTCTGCAAACTGACGCCACTTGAGCTTCTCGCTGGCGGATTTCAGGACATCGTCGCTCAGGCGCCCGACTTGCAGATCGGGGAAATCCTGGCGGAATGTGGCGTAGATCTGATCGTCGTAGGGCGTCAGACGTAGCTGCGAAGGATGCACGCTGGTCAGCAGCTAAACAGAGCATAAAACTATTAACTCCAAACACACTTCGAGATTAAACATTTTAGCTTACATTGAAATGGACTTCCGCATGCTCCATGGCTTTTGCCGCCCACATTTCCTCGACCATTGAATCGTTGCCGAACTCATCGGCGGGCCGTGAGAGCATTGAGGCGCCATGCTGCAAATATTACGATTATCATTTGTTTAGACAGCTATAACTGACAATTTAATAATACCATTAACTCCATCGTGAAAGTTTCCAGCACGTTTCTGCGGCGTCGTTCACAATAAACGGAGACAGCGAGGGCTGCAATAATTTCAATGGTACTATCGATGTAATCAATATAAATTGTTGTCAAGTAGGCGAGCAATCGACTTTAATGCGATATTTACACGAAATACTCTCATATTATCGTTATGGCTTTTTAAATTCGTTATTACTGTCGTTTCTTTCCATTTCGAAAACAAATAAACACAAAAATAGTTATTTTTATTATTTAATTACTGAAGCAGGCACGCATGTGAAACACATTCCGAATAAATTAAGAATGTTTCAGAACATCAGTTTTCCGTTTCTGAGCGCTTTAGCTTTAATCTCTTGGACGGTCTTGTGCTATTTGCATTTCGTCGAAGAACATCTAAAATCCGAGGATTATAATATCGAAATCTACACAGGTAATTGTGCTCGGAATATTCTCACAAAACAACTAGTTAATTGAATTTTCAGAGCGTTCACGTTTCACAGATCGACCGCAATTTTGCCCTGTAAAATCAGGTCCGTCGCATACATCGCGTGCTTATGATTTGTTGGTGAGTTATGGAGTAATTCTGACCGCGACGGTGGCGCTGTCCAAGCTATTGAAGTTTCTGGAGTTGGAGACGGCAAATTGGCTACACAATGAGTCTGCAAATCTTTCAGTTGACCCATCGTTTCCGAATATTGCAAAGCAGCTCGAGCAAGAGACCGAGAAGGAGGAGGGAATGTCCTCACAATTTTTGCACCATAATTTGGATTTAAGAGAACAATTGGATGATTTGCAGGCGCGATGTCAGGAGCTACTTCAGGAACTTCGCAATAATGGCAAGATAAACGAAATGGAAACGAAAAACTACGGCGATCTTGACGATTGCGAACCTTCCAAAAGCAGTTCGCACGATTCTGAGACCTCTTTTACATCTACCGACAACGAGGAAGATAATTCGGGTGTGATCATGTGGAAGCAACCTGCAGATTTGAAATCAAGCCGCATTTCCGTGTTGCAAGCGGACCCTGATGTCGGCACGCCACTGACCCACAATGTCTATGTTACGCACAGTCATATTCACATCAATTTCAATGGACCGATTCGCCTATCACAGCAGAATCTAAATATTGACACCTTGCGCCTCAGGGATGGGGCCAGAAACAGCGAATTTCGGCAGGTGTGGGGCAAGTGCCTGAAAGGACCTAACGTGATACCCATGCTAACGGGCATTCATAGTATTTTAATGTAAATCACCAAAACCAATAAACCAATCATTGGGGTTTCAAAATTGGCGCCTTACCTCGATTTATTGCACACGTGTCCCATCACTGTGCAAGTGTTACCAAGTTGGAAATTACCCATCTGGTATATTTGGTGGGTAGGCTAGTATATTTTGAAATTCGGCTTGCGGTCACGTTGAATGTAACCGCCAGTTTAGTTTACTTCTTCTTTCGGTCGTTGTCGCGCGTGCTTCGTGCGCCGGGATTTTATCGCTTTCGTTTGGGTTTACAATTTTCAAATGCACAATAGAAACAAAATACTTTATAAATTGCGTTTGACAAATTTACTACAAAATTCCCACCGTTGCTAATCGTTAGCTATTGTTTAATTTAACTAAACGCGCAGCCATCGAGCGATTTCTATGTAGATGCGATCGCGAATGCAAAGAAAATGCAATACACATATTAATGAATAGAAAGAAACACATATCAGCAAAAAGTGGTGCGTTCTAAGAGAAAAACGTATGTAGTTTTCTTTTTGCATTTGTTGTTCTGGTTGTTTCCTTTGCGCTTTTCCCATTTGCATTTCGTCATTGCCATCATCTTTGTGATAACTCAATGTGATTTGTGCATCTTCTTATTGTTATGATTGTACCTTCGCATCTGTGTGTAAGTGTGTGTGTGTGTGTGCGCGCAGCTTAGCTCAGTTTTATCTCGTTGACTGCAGCCGCAGTTGCATTGTTAGCTTTGTATTTGTGCATTATCACTCCCACACAGACGCGCTCATGGACACACACACACACACACACACACACGCATGCATGTGCAAGAAACCTGCGGCATAATCATTCAGAACAACAGTTGTGCATCTCTGTCTCTCGCGCTCTCTCCCTTTCTCTCTTAGGCAGTGAGACAGCGTTGCCGTACCGCCAACTGTTGCATTCGATTGCATTTCCAAGTAATTGTTATTTTGTTGGCAAAGGCAAAGTTTATGATATATTTTGGCACATTTAAAATTGTACTTCATATTTTTGGGTTGTTTGCTGGCATTTTTGGGCTTGCGCTTGTCTAAAAATAGCCGACCACCGCTGATAAAGCAGCAACAGATCACTCTCACTATCGGTGAGAGCGGGACAGAGAGAGAGCGCGCTCTCTCACGTTTGCTCTGCTCTCTCATTTTATCTTTAATGTGTGTGAGTAATTCTTGCGGCATTTCGTTGTGTGTGTGTGTATGTGTGTGTTGGAAGACAAATCAGCTGTGGCCGTCCTCTGCCCAGGAATTTGCTGGCGCTGCAGTTCCCTATTTGTGTGTGTGTGTGCTATGCTGCCTGACACTTTTTGTGTTGTTCTCGTTGTTGTTGTCACCAAGTGTGTGCAGTTGAATCATCCACAAGTAGTTGCTGCTTCTTGCTATTGTTGTTTATGTTTTGCTTTATGCGCATAAATCACATTTGCTTTGCATTTATTTCTCCCTTCACCTATTGCAAATTCTTGACGGAAATGTCAACAAATGAAAAACGTTCTTACGTTTGCATATTTACAATTGTCTTCTTTTATAGTTGCCAAAGGTAAGTGTGCTAAAATCCCTGCAGGAAGTAAACATACTAAAATATATATATATATTGTATATAATATTAATACACATATAGACAAAAATAAATGTATATCTGCATATGTGTGCGTATGCAGCTTAACTGCGCTGCTGACGTCGCGCATAATAAAGATTAACGCATTTCTTATCAAGCGTTGATAGCACGGCGCAGACGACATCCACAGCACCAGCAACAAAAACAACAACAACAACAACAATCGAGAGAGCAGAGCGAGCATTTGAGCTTCGCTTTTTGCCTGTTTCGCTCACTCACACACACACGCACGCACACATGCATACAATCACTTAGTAGGCACTGATATCTCACGCGTTGTCGTTGACTTCGCTGATTAGCATTAACTAAGCCACAGCAACAGCAACAACAGCGTCTAGTTTCGTTGTACTATTTATTTGTTTTCTGGTTTTTCTGCTACACACCCACTCATACATACGCAGACATTAGTAAATTGAGAGAGCGAGAGAGTGTGCGGCGGGAGCTGAGGAGAGATAGAGAGGCTGTCGCAGCAGCCGCCGTCGGCGCTTTATTTTCGCGCTGCTGCTGCTGATAAAATAAAGAACAATATTAATTTAAGTTTAAAAATAGAATTCTGCAGCAGATGCCTGTTGTCTGCATGTAGACACACACACACGCTCACACAACATTTCCATGTGTGTGTGTGTGTAAGTGCATTGGTATCAGTGAGCAAGGCAAAAACTTGCTCACGCATACAATAACAACAACTTTGCTTGATCTGCCTGCCTGTCTGTGATTGCGCGCTCGCTCTCTGTCAGACACACAGAGAGAGAGAGAACGGCAGAGAGCGCAAGAGAGTAAGATTGAGCGGAGAGAGTTGAGATGTTGTTGGGGCCAACTCAGCGTTCGTTTTGCTCCACGCTTTTCAGTATTATTCTATTCGCCTGCGTTTCAAGTTGATTTTCACGGACTGCAGCCTACGACGTGCACACGCATACAAATACAAAACAAGCCATACATATACGCATATGCATATGTACGCATGCATGTATGTGTGTATGTTTATAATATGTGTGTTATGTTTTTGTTGTTGATTGGATTGGGGCATAATAAGAGTGCGCCATCGTTCGGTGTGTTTCTTGTTGCTGCTGGAACAACAACAACAAAAACCAAAAAATTAAAAAAATACATTTTCTGCAACAATTTTCAAATGTTCGGTGTGCATGTGTTGGTTATAATTTTAAATAATTATTGTAAAAAAGATAGAGAGAGAGCAACAGCAAAATGTGTTAACAAGAATATTTGCAAATCCACAAATTTGTGTTAATTATTATTATTCAGTCTGTTTTTTATTTCATACGCTCTGCACACGCTCTTTCTCTCGTTACGATCTTTGCTAACTTGTTGGTGTGTGTGTGTGTGCATGAATTGTGAGTGTGTATGTGTGTGTGTAATCACAAAGCATGCGGAAAAACGTTTGGGAAAAAATGAAATATCAAAATGCATAGCGCGAATACGAGACGTTAGGAGAAAAGCGAAAGAGACATGGAGAGCGAGACAGAGCGAACGAGAGTGAGAGCGAGAGGAGAAACCCTCGAGACGAAAATGCAAAGATAACAGAACGATGTGATAAGCAAAGTCCCCTCCCCCAATTCCCCTCCTCTCCGCACATTCATCGCGATGGCGAAGCGAACTCAACTGAACTGAACTGAAGCAACGCGCATCTTTATCTGGGCCATAAAAATGTTGTTATTGCAATAAACAGGCACAAATAAAATCTACTTATAGTCCACATATGTGTGTGTGTGTGTGTGTGTGTGTGTGTGTAATGCATATCCGCCGTTACTTGTCAAGGTCTCCCAAGGGACAGATTTAAAATAAAGATCAATTCGGGGGTAGTTAAATTATCAACCCTTCCAATTTTTTGAATTGGAAGCCAAGAATAAACAACAGTCTTATAATATTAAAATAATAGAAAGATTTCTCGAAAAGTAGCTAAATAATATATTATAGAAACTAGCTTTGAACAGCGTTCAAATGATCCCATAATATGATTGTTATCTGTATAAGCTATTTTTGCTTTTTGCAATATCGTTTGATCTACTTCGGCGCTTATCTTAATGGCTGGAAATGTATTTTTAGCTATGGAAAAGCCACACACTATTTTTTATATGTTCTGTAGCGTTCTTGGCGCTAACAGTCTCGGTGAGATTAGCTTTTTCGATTTCCTTCTTCCCTTTCGCAATGCGATTTACCGCTAAATGCATCATTAGCGCTGTCTCGCTCTAGCTACCTGTATTCGCCTCATTCACTATAATAATGATGTTTCATTCAAAAGCAGAAAATTTATAGAAAAACCCAATGAAAAATGTATGGCAACAACAACTGCGGCGTGATAATAACAAAAAACGCAACAACAACAACGACGGTAACGGCAACAAAAGTGAACAAGTGTTAAACAATCAAAAGGCAAACAAATTAAAAGAATGTACAACAAATACATAGTGCGAAAAATACGAATGTAAATCAAGTTAAGAAAAATAATATCCACCAAGAGCGAGAGAGCAATAGAGCAAGAGAGAGAAAGGTGGAGAGGAAGAATAAAAAACATAAAGTTTATCTAACTGTAAAAACAGCAACGTGGGAGGCGTCCCAGCGACCGAGCAAACAAACGAGCTGAAAGAGAGAGCGAGAGAGTGAAGAGCGCAGAGAGAGAGAGAGAGAGAGAGAGCACAATATATAGAGATCGTGCCAAGCAAGACACAAGGCCATCCAATAATGTGAGTAACCCATCCGCCTTTGTTTTTCTATAATAATCTTCTTTAGTCTTTGTTTATTTTCACTTTGAAATTTGTAAAAATTTTACAAAGTTGACTAAGCAAATTTAAGATGAGGCTTGCATTAAAAACCCATTAGAATTGTTCTAAGGAAATCAGATTTCAGAGAAAAATACAACAACGATCGCAAGTTGTTATCGAAATGCAGTGATAAGAGCTTATCGCTGCAAATGATTCTATTTTGAGTGTGACCGTTTATGGGTTTTTAAAATGCATTCCTTGAAAATGTTAGCGACATGTGAAAACGGTAAAACTAAACTTAAATAGCGAAATTGCTGAACTAGAAACAGAAGTTGAAAACGCAATAAAAGTTTTGGATGCCGGCAAACAAGAACCGCAAAACCAGCTGGGAATCCCCAACCTAAAGCCGAACCCAACCGCTGCCCAGAGGTGAATTACAGCAGATGGGGGCGGAAGTGGAAGTTGCAAGGTTTGAGGCATTGCATTTCTTTACATAGAAACCCTGATAATGCTTTTGTGTTGTGGCTGGATTCGCTCTAATTGCTCCGGAATATATTTTGACTCCTCTGACTTCAGTGACGATTCCTCAAGTGCTTTAACTTTGATTTTCACTTCGTTGGGTATTTTTGCATTTGTGTGAAATTTGTTTACAATTCGAATGTAAATTGAAAAAAGCTCTCTTCCCATTTCCTATATACACTTTATACATTTGTATTGTATACTAATAATGTTTGTGGATTTAGACAAACCACAGCGTATGAAATTTGCAGATGTTATTTTTGGCAACAAGTCAGTGGAAATTTTTTGAGAAACGCCTTTCGTATTTGGAATCGAATTTGCAACCAATAAAATAACATGCTGGCCTTATTTATCTTTTTCAACGTTTTATTTGCCAAACAAATATTAAGTAATAAATGTGCTTAAGGTCCACAGCAGACGGCAAAGTTCGTTATAACTTAAGTACAAAATTCTGAACCAAGTTGAACAGGTGTTTTTGGAGTCGCAGAATGTGGTTTCATAATGAATTACTTCATAAATAAAAACACTAAGAACAACGAACTCTAAACGGAAAGCCAGTTTGCAATTTTAAAGCATTTCCTTTTATCCGTAACTAGAATTCCATATGAAGAGATATTTCGATTTATAAAATAATAAGACGAACTAATAATATGAATTTAACTAAATAGATAAATTTGAGTAGTAGTTTTAACTTAACGGAAACTTACGTTATCTTGAATTAAAAACAATAATAGATTTATTCGATAATAAACAAATATTTAAATTTAAAATAATTAACATGCAAATGATTAGACGATTTTTGACAAGTAGATACATTTTTGTACTAGTTTCAACATATCAGAAACTTGCATTATTTAACTAAAACCGCAAAGCATTCCATTTAGTTCACAGTTTATACGTTGTGTTCTAAAATTAGCAAAAATCCCAAAACAAAAAGTTTGCAATTAGTTTTCATTAACGAAAAAAAAAAAAACCAAAAAGGGAAACTCGAACAATAACAAAATCAAAGGCAACAAAAGCCGCACGATTGTTGCTAATTAAATATAAGTTATAATCAAAGCTATTTTTATAAAAGAAAATCCAGCAGCAACTGGCAAAAACAAGTTGACAACTTTTGTGCACCGATGCTGTAAATCAAAACGCGTTTCAGCCAAGCAAAAGACGCAGGGCGGGGCGACAGGTGGAATTGAAGCTGTAGCTGGAGCTGGAGCTGAAGAAGAGCAACAGATACAAATTGGTGTGATTTTGAAACAGTTTTTTGTTGTTTTGTTTTCTGGGTGTAAACTCTATATATTGCTAAAATAAACTTGTTTTGTGGCTCGTGCACAAACATTCACGTAGTCTATATGCATACATACATATATATGAACAAAAAATATATATGTATGTATGTATATATAATTTTTAGTGTCTTTTTTTTTTGCGCTGAAACCGCAAATTCTGCGCGTTCGCCACGACAATCTTATCATCTAATATGCTAAAAATAGCTTTGCCCGCCCCTGAGTGCTTCCATATGTCTGTGTGTTTGTATCTCTCCGTCCGTCCGTTTGTCCGTCCGTCCGTCTATCTGTCCAATTTGTCTGTCGATCCATGTGTCTCTAAAACTTCGCGCCCAACCTTTTTTTGTTGCCGTTGTCTATATCTATATCTATATCTCCATCTCAGTATCTGTATAGCTGTAACTGTATCTGTATCTGTATCTCTGTTCTCGAGCACCAAAACGTACTTGCGTATATCTTTTTTTTCTGTATTCGCCCCAAAATTTTCGCTAACCAAATTTTGTTTTTGTTTTTTCTTATATTTTCTTGCGTGTTGCTGTTGTTGTCGTTGTTGTTGTTGTTGTTGTTAGAGGGACCGTGTGATCATTTAGCACAGTGCTAATTCAATTTGCCTGAATTTTGTTTGGCAGCATATAAAGCATTGCAGTATTGCAAAATACTAAAATATGATATGGCTAGTATATGCTTCGAGTATGCGATATAGGCTAATATATAATGTCTTGAATCTTGACAGCGGAAATTCGCTAAAAGTTGTTTTGACAATTTTCCCTAATACACATACTCGTATATTTCAAAATATAAATCATTTGTGAATTTCACTTATTGTTGAAAGTAAATTCAAATTTTTGGGAATTTCACTTATTGCTGAAAGTGAATTTGAATTTTTGTACCTTCACTTAAAAAACTTGCTTGTCAACTCATTCAAACAATTCTAAAAACATTTCAATTTAATGTTGTTAAAAATAAAGTCAAATCCAAAAACTGTCAACTATTTGCCAGTTTTTTTTGCGCTTTGCTGTACTACAAGTTTCACGCCTATAATAATTAAATTAGAAACCTGGTACTAAATGAAACTAATAAAAAATTGCCATCTTTTGCGACGACAATCCTACAAAGGAATGTGAAATGTTGGATACGTTTAAAATATTCATTTGAAAATGTCATCTGCAATTGTTTGATGGCCTTAAGATTAATGATAAGTTCGTGCATGTGATGCAGAAAAAAGCACAGAAATAGAACGGTTGTCAAAAAATAATCTGTTCAATATATGAATGTCCGTTGTGTTTTTATTATTCAAAAATTTGTTTAATCTTTTGCATACGCAACAACAAATTTAAATCAAAATTTAAGTTGTTCTTTTAACTCAATTTTATTGTTATCAAAAATTGCCAAACCATCTATGTTTTGATTTCAGCTTGTGCAAAAGCTGAAAAACATAATACCATTGATCAAAAAATAAAATATACGCAAAAATGCAACAACGGAGACACTGAGAGAAAATGAGAGGAAGAAAGAGAAAGAGGTACAGAGTGAGAGAGAGAGAGAGAGAGACAGGGTCTGGGGGTGAAAGATGCGAAGTCAAGAAAAATTGTGTAAAAATTTCCACTGCCCGATGTTGTTTGCGTTTCTGTTGTTGTGCGGCCTTTAAATGTGCATGTGTCTTGTGCACACAGTAAATAATAATAATAATAAATAAACGCAGCAGAAGAATACAGCAAGAAAAATACAATTCAAATACAAATTATTATTTTTTTTTGCATTGACGATCTGCCTCTTTTTTTCCGTTTGTTCAAGCAGTTAACATCGAACTGTGGATTTTTAATAACCCAGTCGATGTCTTCTGGGTCGCATTGATTGTTTGCTTATTAAAACTGTTGCCGGGCACAGTGCACAAACTGCCCAAATACCCTGTAATTGTCAATAAAATGTACAACGGATACTAAAGTAGTTAGAGACGACAAGTATCTAATGTATAGTATCTTTACGTTTATCAATTTCATTTGAAAATCTCTGCCTTTGCTGTGAATGTGTAGCAAAAATTCCACTATAAATAATTTCACACATGGAGGTCTTTGCCATGGCATAAATTAGACAGAACATGGCAGACAGATGAGTTGGCTTAAATTCATCGACTCTAGATTTATGCATTGTCATTAGGCTTACCTCCCACTCTCTTTTTTTTCCCAATTTATAGGAAAATTGACTGCATTCAAATTCTGTTTTTTCAACTATTTCGATATCGGTTTTTTTATTGCAGTTTAAAAAGCTTTAATATATTTATATTCTTAGGATGAACAGCATTATCTATGTATATTTCAGTTTCAAAACCGCACAGACTAAATTCGTAGATTTGTTAAGAAAATGGAATGAAAGTCATTGAAGTGATATATTTTATATTTAAAATTTCAATTCCGTTGTTTCACCACTACAAAATCTAGTTGAATAATTATGCAAATTGCAACTGCAAATCATTTGTTTGATAAAATCTAGTTTCCTTAATTATTCCATCCAAAATTAATTTGATCTATGATTGCGCTCTGCAAAATCTTAAGAATTTTTCGAAATACGGAAACCTGTTCAACACACGTTTTTCTCACTCAACATTTTTATCGATACACAAATATTTCTGATAATCTTTAATTTTTGCTTTGCTTTAAAACGGGTCTTAAATACCATAATCTTTATTCTTAATATTCTATATTTTTTCGCTGCTCTTTGTTTTCTTTTGCTGAATTAGTGGCATATTAATATTCAGGTGAACATCAAATTGGGTTTGTTATTTCTATGCGTATTCGGTATTCGGATCTTCATTAAATGTCAACAGAAGAGAGATAAGTCTGCACGCTTTAATGGTCCTGAACTAATTTTAATTCAAGCTAAAATATGACAGTGAAATTCAGTTAATAATGCTAAGCTGCTGGTAATAAACATTTCGGGCACACCCCAAAACACGATGTGGTAATTTTGCTAATTCCCGCATAGTATTATTATCGGACAACTACTGTTAATCCTGTTGCTATCCTGCTGAGCACTCGTTGTTATCCTTGTTCGCGTATTATAAATGTTCAACAGCAGTTGTTGTACTCGTTTTGTGGTCGTTTGTTATTGTTGTTGTTACCCGTATAGAGTACGAGTGCCAGGCATTGTTTAATGCATTGCATTAAATGCATGGGAAAAAATAAATCAAGTGGCCTTTTTGTCATGTGGCTTATAATGCTTGTCCTCTGATTTTGTGGTTAGGGCAATTGCACATTTAATTTAATTTCCCACAAAATGTGAAATGGTTAGGAAGCAGAACTCGTGTGGAAATTTGACTGGACACAAACAAAAATGAAACTGAATAAATTACTGAAATTTATTGCAGAATATGTTCGATTTAATTGACTGGTTGTCTAGGTATTCCAAATAAGATATATAAAAATACAAATTTTCGTAGATTTCATTTTAATTGGTTATGCAAAAAAAATGCTATAATAAAAATTTAATTTGCCACAAGTGTTAACATTGCATGCATAATATTAAAAGTGAGTAAAGATATTTTAAACTTTTTAATACATAAGAATATCTAAAATTAATTTAATGAAAGTTACTGACAGGTTATGAGATAATAAATTTATTTAAATTTGTTAGGCACAAATAATTTTAATTTATATTTTATAACGGACGAGAGAATGAATATATTTTGTCATTTGGCAATATAAGGTGTAAATTAATAAATACATTTTTATTTCTGTCAGAGTTTTTGCCGAAGAAAATTATTAGTTTGTCTAAAAATAATTGTTTTGGTGTAATTAATTTCGATCAAATTCTATTCTAAGTGAGTGAATTTTGTATCTAAAAAAAAAAAAACAAAAGTATTCATTATATTTCTAAGTACTTGATATTTTTGGCATACAATAATTATATTAACCAAGTCAAATGTTCAACTCTGCATTGCAGCCAAAGTGCTGCTAAGCGCTTTAATAGGTATCCAATAGCTGATAGTTATATCAATGCATTTGCCCTTTGCCTGTTAGCACGGTAATCGTCAGCTGACTTGACTCTTTGTTTTGCTGCGGTGCCAATTAGCAGCCTCGCAAACTGTTTGGAAAATCAGATTTGATGTGGAAATTACATAGATACATAGTGTATATGTATATGTATTTTCATTCATTCTCTCGCAGCATTCGAAAATGTGCAAAGCAAGCCAAGTGAAATGATGTGTGGGCGACGTCAGACTTAGAGGGAAGGAACACAGAACGCAGAATGTGTTCTACGCTCGCTATCAATGGCAATGCCAAGGCGGACACACGCACACACACACGCACACACTCACACACTCACGCATACACGCTCATACAGACAAAGAATTTTCACGCATGCTGCGGGGCAAAGTAGTTTTCGCATGTGAAAAGTTGTTTTTTTTGGCAGAATGTTGCATTCCCCAATGCCATTTGTCGGTGTTTAGTGCGAGCTCGCACAGTCTTTATGCACTTGCCGCCATTAATTTCCATTTGCTGTGCTGTGCAGCCAAACTTTTGATGCATTTCCCTTCCCCAATGAACTTCACTTCACTTCAGTTGTGCACTTGTCGTCAATTGAGAGATGAGTTGATGATGCAGCAGCAGCAGCAGCAGCGGCAGCGACAGCGGCAACGGCAGCTTTCTCAACAACTTGTGGCGACATTTTCCATATTCAATTAACTTGTTGAGAAAATTAAATTGTGGCCAGTTCAAGCATTGAACGAGGGTTAAATAAAGCAAATCGTTTAATTGTTTAATTTAATTGCAAAATGTGAGCAGCGAATGTGTGTGGCAGTTATAAATTGTGTGCCCGAACATGTTTAAGGCCACCTAAATTAGCTGAAGGGAATTTTCAATTGCCGGTTAACGGAGCGTAAAATGCGACTCTTAACAACAAATTATCTCGCAAATGAATCTGGCCAGGATGGCACTTGGTCTAAACCGGGCAGCAGCAGCAGCAAGAGTCGTTAAACGCGCAACTTCCTGGTTCCGAGTGGATTTTCATTCAGCGCAATTTAAAACTGACAACTGTTCTTTTAGCTTAACTTGGCTGAAAAGTTCGCAACTTTAATTCGTTTTATTCCCTCATGAAAATCTGTTGTTATATCTCTTAAGCCTTACTGTGGATTATGACGTAGATTTAATGTTGCAATATGGATGTTATTTTCATTAATGAATTAAGCTAGTGTTGGGAAGGATTTCAAAACGTTCATTTTAACAGTTTAATTAATTTATGGAAATACAAACCTAAGAATTTAAGTTTACTATAGTAACGATTTCTTTACACCACAATATATTTATATGAGAACTATGAAGAAAATTCAAAATTATTCCTGAATTCATAAGTTTTATTATATTTAAAATACAAATTGAAATGTTTTTAAGATCGAAAAGCTCTCGAATTCATTATTTTAATTCTAGTTCTTAGGCAGTAATTTTTCTCTCTGTGGTTAACTTAATGTTTAAATTATTTAAGTTCTCTTTCGTATAAGTGCTTAAATCAATTTAAATTGTGTGTCCTGTGCCCATGGCTAGACAATGTACATTTTTATCAACATTATCAACATCGTTTACAAACAGAAAACGCGAGTTGAGCTTTTCTGTTTGCAACTTGCCGTTGATTGCATTTAAAGTTTTTAATTTCATTGGACCTAGAGCAGTGCTTCTCTTCGCCCCCTCTCCCTGGGTCAGCATTCCATAGTAGTTGCCCCCTCTGCTCCCAGGCTGCTGTCGAAAATAAACAAAACAAACAATGGCCATTTGTTGGAAGTGAATGAAGGATGTAGTGCAGTGCAGCTCTCGAATCCCCTCTGGCTTCTCTGACAAATGCCACAAACAAAGGTCCCACAAAATACTCACATCCTGGCAGAGCATATCAGACTAGGTCGGAGGTCTTTGGTCCTTGCTCTCTCTCCATCACTTGAATTATGTATAATTGTGGCTGTCACTTGTTGTGGTTTTGCGTGTGGCCAGAAATGTCCTTAATACCCCCAAACAATGCGCCAACTTTTGGCTAATATTGTGGGGCTGCATTGAAATGCAATCAAGCGGAAGGAATTTTGAGGCTAAGCTCGAAGCTGAGGCATTCGCAACAGCTGTCATGGAGCATAGAACAATTTGCTTTTCATCTCTCATTTTCGTACAATTTTTTCCCTTTGATTGCCTCTGAATGGTATTCGAGATAAAGCTGTTTATTCGCATTAACATGTGGGTGAGCTGTATTTAAGGAAGCGAATTATTTGGATTTAATTAAAAATATATTTGATGTAAATTGGTTATTTAATAATGTATAATACATCAATAGTTATTTGTACATTTTAACTTGTATACTAGATTTTCCAAAACTAAATCTACTTAAAAGTTAGTCTGAATATCATACGCGTTTGTTTATGCTGTAAAATTTATTTAATAAGCTAGTAAACTTTTTCGTGTACGCAAAATAGAAACTTTTTTCGCAGCGAAGTTTTTCCTGCTCGTCATCTGCTTATCGTCGTCTCCGTCTCGTTCTTGCCTCCTTGACTCTCCTTGTTGTTATCAGAAAAATTACGCCATTATGAGCAGACACAGCGATAAGATCAGACATGGAATCGCAACATGGCGAAGCTACTTCAACCGCATATGCTTTAAGAGCTTTTTGTGCATATTTTTAGCACTCCACTTTGACCCCCGCACCAAAAGCAACAACAACAACAACAACAAGGAGAACAAAAAGTGTGTATGGGGTTAGCACTTGGGAAAGGCCGCTTATCTCCATGCGGAGCTGTTCTTCAGCTAAAAGAATTTTTATAGCCATAAGGCCGCCGACTGCTGATAAGACTTTAAAAATGTATTTTTAGTTTTCAGATTCAAAAAAAAAAAACACACAGAAAAATCAAAAGAAAAACATATGTATAAATAAATTGAGAAATTTGTGGCGTATTTTCCGTTGTTTTGACTTGAGAGAAACCTTCAAGTTTATTCAACTCTTGCCTCAAGTGCAGTCACAACAATGTCGTCAACAAGTTGCAGCAGCACCCAAAAAGCAACAAAAGCAATAAAATGGTGAACTGCAAATGCAGAAGATGCAGAACAACAATAACAAGAAACAAAACAGCAATTAAATCAAGGTCATTGCAGTTCATTACTCAAGTAACAAGTGTTGCCTTTGTGCCTTCTTTTTCTCTCTCAGCTCGTCGCTCACTTATTGTTGCTTGCACTTTTTGCTGACTTTAAATTAAGTTTCACTTTTTGTTCTGATTATGTAACTTGACAGTTGCATATTTTCATTAAATCTGCATTTTTTTTTTTTAAATGCATAAATCAGAGCAGTAAAGATATTTAACATTATTAATATCAAATGAGGTATTTAAAATTCTGTGTAAATTACATACTGAGAATTATTATCGTTATTTTCAATCAGTATTAATGTTCGTCTCTATAGTTATAGCTCGTCGGTAAATAACAATATTTTAAAAATATTAGTACAGCAATAATAATAATGTGTTTTGTAGTTTTCTCGGGAAAATTCCCCACTCGATGCTATTTTTAAACTGCTTGTGAGTCGCATTATCTGTGAAATATGGTTTAAATAAAGAAAACGCTTTACGATACGTTTCAAATTGCATTTCACAACTCAAAGACCATTCATAACAAGCTTAACTCATTCACGCTATTACCCCATATTTATTTCGTTCTTTATTATTATTGCAACACGATATAACTTATTTCAGGCATAGTTTTTCGTTTGAAACCCAACAATATGTCACGTGAAATGAGCTGGAATTCGACGAAAACTTTAAACAACAACAGAAAAAAAAACAGAAATCGCAGCACAATGTTGATAAATCTGAAATCTGGTAGCCGTATTTTGTTTTTTATTTATTTTTATTTTTTTGTTGGGGCAACAAAGTTGCCAAAAGTAGTTCCCCATTCAGAGATGGTACGAAATCGCCTTTTAAAGAGCTTTCGACGCTTTATCGTTGTCTTAACTGAAGTTGTTGTTGTTGTTGTCGGTTCGGTTTGGTTCTGTTCTGTTGTGCTGTTGCTATCATGGGCATTGTTTATGTTTGGGCCACAGGCCCGCCACTAAATTATGTTGTTTTAGCTTGGCATTAATGACTCTTTCCGACTTGCCACACGGCAATGGCAACAGCGACGACGGTGTCGCTGTCGATATGACCGGAAGCGCTGTTTTGTGGCCCATTCCCTGCTCCAGCCACTCCTACTTCTTCGCAGTCTGCCACAGAGCTGTGGCAACCTGGCAATGCTGCCACTGTCAACACCAGCACGGCCCAGGCGAGTGTTGCACACGCATAAATTAAGCCTCAATGTTTCAACACCCACGCAATGCCATATCCAATAAAACGTTGTCTAAATATCATCAAGGCGAGCAGTTTACAAAGTTGCCTAAAATACGCTTGGCTAAATCTGTGTAGTTGATGCAGCAAAATCCTTTTCGTTCATTGTGATTTCTTCATTCTTGGGGGGAGTTACAATTACTATTAATATTCTCTTTTCATAAAGTGTTCTTTATCAATTATTCTTTCTAAAAGTCTTTTATTATTTTGAAGTTATTACTAGTTAACAGAATATTAACATAAAATAAACAAATTTCTTTTGCTCATATGAATAGCACTATTTTTGTTATAAAGAAAAGATTTGAGGATTAGCCGGTTTTACATAATATGTGAAAAACTACTCATTGCGAAAGGGACGATCTTTGACATCACCTCAAAAATTCAACCCGAATTATTTAGAATTAAATATTTTTGCATTTATGGGAATAATTGTGATTTAATTCCGCATGGTTTAAAATATGATTTTATATGTGAAAACACCAACATCTAGCGAAAATAGACAATACCACGATTAACTTTTTATTTATTTATTTTCCTCTTACCTTGATATACAAACATGTTGAAGTAAAAAATTATTTACTTATTTCATCATGGTGAACTTTTTCCTGGAAATGTCCAAGTGCATACTGCAATTAAATTTGGAGTTCTGTTTATTTTTGTATTAAATACGTGATTATTTTCTGTAGAACTCTTCTACACCTTAATCATAAAATTACAATTTAGTTGAAAATTCCTTGAATTTAAAAGCCACATTATTTATAAAGTATTTTTGGAACACAACTCGCCGTTCTAGTTAACAGTTTACAGTTTTTCTGGTCTGTTCTGTGAATCTCGCCTGTTGCCGTTGGCGTCTGGCATTTACACGTAAATTTTCCATGCAGAAAAAAATATATAAGTATATTGCGAAGGCGAATCGCAGCTATCATCATTATCATTGTCATCGGCAGCGGTATTATCATTATCATTATTATAGACCATCTACTTGTGCCATCTACCTGGCGCTGGCGGCATCTTCTTTGCTTAAGCTGCTGTGGGGCGTGGACGTGTTGCGAACAATTTTAGTGTTTTTGTTTAATAAACAAATAAAGTCAATTGGCCCAACGACGCCACTAAGTCGCAAGAGTCCAAGGGTTTCCAGCCACATCGTCTTTGGGCGGGTCCTATTAACATTAATCGTCCCCTCTCTCTCTCTCTCTCTCTTGCGGTCCCTTTCTATCTATTCCTCACAGCACACACAATAAATTTACGGCTTTGTATCGGTTTTAACAACTGTTTGTTTTGCAATTTTGTGAAGGCAAAATATATGAAACGCTTCTTTTATGACCAGTTTGTTTAGCATTTAAGAAGGCGTGGCACATTCTGCATGTGCGTTTAGCGCAAAAGCGCTAGAAATGCGAAAGTTTTATGCAAAAAAAAAAGGAAAAGAAGGAATAATTTGAAAGAATAGCTGTCTTTGAGTAATGTAGAATACTCTATCGTTAAAGCAGTTTTATGTATTCAGAACGCTGCCAATTTATTTGTAATAATTAAAGATAGATAGATAGAAAAAAATGTGATTGAAAAGAATCTCATATTAAATTTATATTTACAGAAAAGGCATAAAATGCAGATTAAATTCCCCATCAACGGCAATATTTATTAAATTGTCGCTATTTTAATTATTTTACAATTTACACAAAGCCCGACAAACATACATAAAAACACGGCGTAAATACAAAATAAAACTAAACTTTTTTAATAACTCTCGCTCGGTTGTCAGTGCAATAAGCGAAGTCACTTTTTCATAGCATACTTTTCCGGGCGCACATTATGATGGGCCAATTAACTTGATGTCGCTCATTCGGTCGCCATGTAACTCTATCTCCTTATCTCTCTCTGTCTCGCTCTCTTGCTCTCTGCACGAAACCCAATTGGCAGCTGTCGCTGCATCCTTTGAGAGAGTGCGACAAATTAGAAATGTGTACATCCGTTGATGCCACAGTCCCCATCGCCATCCTCATCGCCATCCTTTTCGGCTGACGCTTACAAATGGACAACTCGGCGAAATCCCCACATAAGTGCAACTCACTTGGTTCGTCATCATTCAACGCTGCGAAGCACTTGCAATCTAGTGTGGCAGTTGCAAGAACTGCAGTTGCATTTGTTTTTGCCACTGCAGGCATTTTTTGATAGCACTTATTAAAGGTTTTCAAATGCAGCGTAATTGATTGCTAGTCGCCTTTAGAAGTACATGACTTAAATAGAATATATTTAAAGAAATGAAATTCAAAGAGCGCAGAATAGTGCGTCATAAATATATTCTTGTTGATTGACAGTTTTGTATGTAGCTTAAAGTTGCTGCAGCAGTCGGGTTTCTTTTCCCAGCACCTCATTGATTTAGTGCTGAGATTTTCCCACGTCGATGCCGTTCAAGGACATTCTTTGATTTAGTGTTATTGCCAGGCATGTGGACAGCTTTCCACCTGCCAGCTACCAGCCACAATCTACCTGTGGCATCTGATGGCATAATCCAGCGAGCTGTCACCAGAAGCGGCAACTAGACTAGACCAAGTTATTGAGTGCAGTTCAATAAGAGTGTGCTTCAATGATTTATCAATGGTTTCTAGTATTCCTTACTATATGAAGTCCTTGTTCATTTTGCACTTATATTTCTTTTAAAGACGGGTAAAAAGCTAACGGGAAGCTAGCAAAACAGAATCACTGAGCTAATCATGTTAGTCTTAGTCAAAATCCTCATCCAGATGTGTAACAAAGCAATGTCTATTAAATAGTAAAACTATTTAAAATATGCTATTCATTTGCATATTTTGAAGTT
The DNA here is from genome assembly GCA_963583835.1 of Drosophila immigrans. Classification (NCBI taxonomy): domain Eukaryota; kingdom Metazoa; phylum Arthropoda; class Insecta; order Diptera; family Drosophilidae; genus Drosophila; species Drosophila immigrans. Next base: position 21,986,096 of record OY757141.1, read on the forward strand.
TCTTTTGTGCGCTGCGAATTATATAATTTACAAGTTCTTGCCATTTTCTTGTTGACTTTCGTATTCAACAAGCGCATATTAAAAGTTTTAGCTGAGAGAAGTAGTCGCAGATTTGATACTCTTACTAAAATTCTTATTCATTAGTTGAGTTAACAAATTTGAAATTCCAATTAAATTAATTGATCAAAAATATTAACTGAATTAGAATAATTATATTTAAATAGTTACTTGTTTTTTTAAAGGGTATAAAAATAAAGTGTCTGCCTTAAAAGTGTAAAGAAGGAATTCATTGAATGCAAAAGAGAGACCGGATGTTGGAGTGTTGAATGTTTGCATTTATGCTTTAAGGCGGGTTTTATTATATTTATATAAATTTGAGCTCTATTTCAAAGTGGGCGTCTCAATGATGTCGAAATGAGATAGCGATGGGCAAGGAAACAAAGTCAACACTTTATGGCTATTCGATTTCGATTTGATTTGCACTTATTTAAATATGAATGCATCAATTAAAGTCAGAATATTCCAGTTGAACAATTTTATTTACCTAACTGTTTTTTATTCTTAACTGCGATTTGGGTTTGTTGATACTTCTCGTATGCATTAATTGAACGTCGCATAATATTGCATTTGTGCAACACTGTGTAAAATATTCACAAGATGGGTGTAATGGTTATTTAATAAATTGGATTTAATTTCAAGCTTATTTTAAGTAAGTATTTTATTTTAATAAGTTTATTTGTGTGATTCCATAAGAACAACAAACAAATAAATGGCAACTTTAGTTAAGATTAATTTTCCTACTTCACTGTATTTAATGGATGATAAAAAATAAACTCATTAGAATAAATACCAATAATTAAAAAATAAACAAACGATACGGGGTATTTTCGTATCTATCACTTTTCCTAATGGGCTTTGGTTTTTGTTGTTGTCAAGCGACATTTTTAAGCCGCTTTCATCAAACATTTCACAGTAAAATGCCCTTGAAGTATTTTTATTTATTTTAGTTTTTCATTTATTTCATTTGTACATCCGTTGCGTATACGTAATATACATATATGCTGTGATATGAATTATTTGTGTATCCCATCGATTTCACATCCAATTTAAATTGCTGTTCGCTTTTGCAGATATGGATAAAAGTAAACAACAGTGCAAAACATACCAAATAACAACAGCAACAGCAACAACGACAACGACAACAAACATCGTCAACTATTATACAAGTTAAAAGTGAAAAGCAGCTGCAATTGCAATAACATCACCATCAATTACAACAACCATCAACGCAACAATTGCCAGGATTTTCTACAAGGGCAGCGACTGCAGAAGTTGTTGCTGTTGTTTTTGTAGCAGCAACAACAACGCCAACAACAAAAGCAGCACAAGCCAGAACACGTCAATAATTACAACAAAATACAAAAAACAATCGCGTAAGTATTTAAACATTTTTACCAGCTACTTAATTCCGGGCGTGTGACAATTTGTTTTATTTTTTATCAAAATTAATAACACTTACCGGCCACACATCGATTGGCTGGGGAAGGAGATTAATATGCAGCTGGGTAATGACACAATTAATTGTTCGGGGGGAAAACGGATGTGCATTAAAAGTCTGTTAAATCACTTCGTACTTATGTTAATGATGTTGCACTTTAAAGTGGAATTCAGTCATGAAATTTCCTGAAATAATGCAAAAAAATAACAGACATTAAAAGATTTCAGATAAGCAATGCTTTAATTACGACTCCAAATATTTGCTAATCATGCCAATTATGCTATTGCTTGTTTTGATATCTCGAACCATATAACTTATCTTAAAATCTATGATGCGGAATTTCCCAAAGACTTGTAAATACTTCTAAATTTGGATATAGCAAGTTTTATAAGTCAGAATATAATTTCAAATACGTTTGCTTTTTATTTAAATTGTATTTGATGGTTATGTATTAAACTGTTTGTTTAAGTGCTGCCTAACTCATTGAGCAGCTTTTTAGTGTCTCAATTCTGCGATTTTGCTAATTGTTTAAGCACTTAATCGCCATATAATGAACGACACGTGCAAAATGCGCAACGTACTTGCCACAATAAACACTCTCGTATTCAGTTGTAATTGCATGGCATATGCGACTATGAATACGAATACGAATGCGAATACGAATAGTTGTAACATATGAGTGGGTTTTGTGGTATGTTTGTACTCGAATCATGCGCTTATTCAACGCTCTCTCGCTCAACGTCAAAGGCTGATTCAGCGAGTTTTTGTTGCTTTCATGCCGCCCGCAGGCATTTTGCCAAGCCGCATGGAAAACCTTTCTGGGAAAATTGCCAAGAAGCCCCATTCGCAAACAAACTGCAAAACTTGTTGCCAACTTCAGAAATCAAGTATACGCATCGTTGCATCGTTTGGTAGTCAGTTGATGCATCATATGCAAAGGTGAAGCGCATTCATCATAATCAGACGTCTGACGTTTCGGATAAACGATTCGAATTAAAAATTGTGATGCCGGAAGTAGATAATGCGACTCACATGGCATTATCTTAAGCGCTCGCTTGATCTTGGTGTTAATGAAAGATCAAGATCAGTGCTGCCCACAGATCAGAGCAGAGGGAAAGAGAGGAATGGCCGGAGAAGAGTCTTACAATTACACTGAGAACTGAGACTCGACTAATTCACACATTCATTTCAACCTCGCGCAATGTGCATAATATATAATGCTATATATGTATAATATAGTATTTATAGAGCCGCGAGACATATGTATAGACAACCGCAGCGACCGCAAGATGTTTTTTTTACTTTTCTTCTAATATTCATTATTATTATTAAATTAATGATAATTTATAGATAACACTTGTGGCACACAATAAATTTGGTGCGCTGTGTGGTTTTGTTGTTTCTTTAGAAATAATAGAAATATGTTACATCGATTAAAATCAGATCCAAGGCCAAATCAGTAATGAAGAAAATAGAAATGACAGCTCATGTTGGAAATTGAAATGTTATAATAATATTGACGGTTTATGAATGACTAAGGTAAATATTTTTCAACAAAATAATGTAGGAATGAAACATATTATTTGAAAATATATTTCTTTTTATGAATGAATTTTAATTTATCTATTCAGTTTTTTTTAGAGCGGGAATCGGACTTTAAATTGCAAGTAAACTTTGGACTTGTTTAAAACTCTATAAATGTGTAGCTATTAAAATAGTTTGTCCCACCTCATTCTAGCACACATTGTTCATTAGATGTCCAATCAATTTAATAGTCGAATTCAATCAAGCTGGGAGTCTGGGTTAAAGTCTGGCAATAAAAGCGAAAGTAATCAGCTTTAGATTTGCTAAAAGCTCTTTTATAAGCTTAGGCTGCCTTTGAAAACTTTCATTGACTGATTAATGACCGCAAAGCGCATTAATAGCAATGGGAATTCTAAGTTTTTCCCTCCTTCGCCAGCCGGACTGTCGCCTGTGTGTGATTGATGAGCTGGCGCCAAGTTGTTCATCATATTCGTGCGAGTTTTAAGCTAATTAACCGACGGCCTGACTGCGTGCTAACAATTGAAATGCTATCAATATCAAATGGCAGCAGCAACAACAATCATAATAAACACATGTGAAACACTTGATAACTCGACTCGACTCGACTCAAGATAACCAAATCGATTCATGCCGACAGGCAAATACACAACAACTTCAAACAGCTGTGTGTGTGTGTGTGTGTGCGAGTTGTGGTTGTGTGTGTGTGTGTGAGTGCTTGTATAACATTTAACAATATAATCACTTGAAAATGCCAGTTATAAGAACTGGTAACGTTCTTAAAGCTTCTCAAGTGCTGCCATTTGACGTTTAATTGCTGTTTAACAAATTTATTTTGATTCTACATGGACTCTTTTTTTTCGTATACTTTAACTAAAGGTCTATTGAAATTGTCTGAAAGTGTGACACATAATTGGGAAAGCCTTTTGGGCTGATGAGCTGAATGAATATAGTCGAGGAGATATATATATTTTAAAGCCAACTTTCATCACTTTAATGGTATTAAATTCCCTTATCATTAAAAAACAAATGCGAAACTCATCAGTGATTATGAGATGTACTTATTTTGCTTGTTAATTGAAATATAAATTTATTTGCAAGGGTATTTACTATTCGACGTGACGACATAAATAATTTCCCATTCTTATTTTTCAGTTTCTGTTTCTGTTTCTTCTTCGCCTGGTTTTTTTTTTTCGTCTTGAGCGTCATTTTGATCGTCATTGTATAATGACTGAGCGTCAAAATAACAATTAGATTGGCTAATAAGCGAGTGCCAGACAATGCCAAGTTGGTTTCGATTCAGTTTTCAATCACTGAATGGCTCTCGATATGTCTACGAGTGGATATTTACCCTGCGGGGTTAGCCGGCTTCCGCATGACTCTATAAGTCTAGACTTTAGACAAGAACGCCTTTATTCAGAATCGGATTCGGGTATTCATTCAGTTTCGTGTTGTATTGTTTTCTAAAATGTTGTGAGAGGCATGTTTTGAAAGTGAATGGGGAACCGCATAAAAGGGACGGCAATAAAATTTGTATTCTTTTCTATAATTTTAACTGAAGATAATAGTAATCAGTTAAAGTTAATTTAAGTTGAACCAATCTGTAAACAAATTTAGAACTTTGTCTTAGTTGCACAACCTCAAAAAACTTCAAGTCTGACAAACCACAAGAAAAACAGAAGCTCTCAAAAGCAAAGAAATAGTTTTATTTTGAAATGACAACATAATTATAAGTTCTCGGAAACTTAATTAAACTATTCTCAGTTCACAAATAGTTGAAATACCAAGACCGGCCAATTAATCACTCATCAAATTGCCTATCGACAGCATAGAGACGCTGTCAGACGCATGAGATTTAAGCGATATTTGTCTGCAAATTATATGGAAATAAATCCAATTAAAGCGATTTTATTTCACGCCGTACCACTCGGCTCTTGGCTACGCGTAGTTTCCAATTAGTTGATGATGGCCCCGTGCCACAATAGTTGCCTCTCTTTCTCCCTGACGCGTTTTTTGGCAGGTGGTTAGCGAGCTGAACTGGAGGCTTTCAATAAAAACTAACAACAACAGCAGCAAAAAATCAAACAATTTATCATACAATGTCAGCGTTGTTTTTTCACTCTTTAGTTCCCCCCTCGCCAGCGGGGAGTTTTTATTGTGGTTTCAGTGTGGTTTTGTGTTTTAAGCTGACTCTTAGGATTGTTATTTGAATTTGTTTTGCGGCTTTGAGTGTCGCCTCAGTGGCTGGGCACGTTTAGAGCTCATCTCTTTAGTTTTCTTTCGCTTCGGTTTTTTTTTCTCTCTTCTATTGTTGTGGTGTGTGTTTTTTTTTATGGGCGAAGCCGGTAAGTGCTTATGGTAATCGTTGGGGCCTTTTAATTAATGCCTTTTAGCTTTCCCAAAATGAAGAAAGACGAGCACAAAAAAGAGAATTCTCTTCGCTGTTGTCGCGTGGCCAGACAATGACTAATACAACGTTTTGTTGCCATTGTTGTTATTGTTGTTGTTGTTGTTGTTTTTTGTCTCACTTTTTTTTTGACGCTATCTACGTGGGGGGTTAATTAACTTTGTGCGTGGAGTGGCCGGGGGAGACCCCTTCTGAGTTGAGTAAACAAATTGCACTAATTTGTGTCTTATTATTTAATAACAAAATAAATAGACTAAAGCCGACAACTTGACAGTTGTATGTGTGTGTGTGTGTGTGTGTGTGTAGACCAATTAACCCGTTTCATGCCGCACTTGTCGGCGCTTTCTGCGCAATTATTTTATGGCTATGTTCAGGCTCCTCCTTGCGCTGTGCTCAGATCCTTCAGTCCTACCATATTTCCAATTAGGAACAATCAATGTCGCCGCAAGTCGACGCCAACAAAGGGCGCGACCAGGCAACTAAGAAGGGCATAGGACACACCTTGACCTTACACCCCATCGCAGTAGTTCATCATCAACATCGTCGGTTTTTAGTTAAATCAATGTGCAGTTTGATTGTTCGACTCGTTGCATCGCTTTGCAAAGCGACAAAAATTAAGACGAAGAAATGCACTTTGTTTACATTTCAAAAGCAGCTTTCGAATAGCATAGTAAATAAATAAATGTTGCCAAATAAAAGCAAAAATTTAATTTTAAATTTATTTTTTTTCTGTGTGTGTGCCTTCAATTGTTGTCAAGGGAAATCTAGCTGAAAAAATCTCAAATTTACTCCTTCTCAACTGCCTAATGAACTGTGTGTGTGTGAGCTGTGATGCCTGCAAGAGAACGATAAAGCAAAGCTTAAGGAAAAGTGAAAGGAAACGAAGGCAATTAATATCCAAAAATAAATCAAATGAGAAGAGATTAATTAAAGCACACCAAATTATAAATACAAATTTAATTGATTTCTTGAGAATAAATCCACAGCTAGCGAAAAATTCTTGGCAAAAGTGAAAGCCCAAAACAGGTCTTGAGTTGATTTATTGCCGTGCCCATCATGCTTGTCTCTTTTGGACTACGTGACTATGGAAATTGGTGACTGCAAAGCCAATCGATAAACTCGATAGGCAATTGGTAAAATATGAGAAAAAATATACAGAAAATTGAATTTATTTTACATTCGAATACAATAAGTGAAGATACATTTGTGGAAATTACAATATTACTTTAAAAGAATACTTTTCACAGTGATTGTCGCACTCTTGATTACACACTTTTTATGGTTCTTATTTATGGTATATTTTCTTTAATAACTTATATTTATTTATGGCTCATTTATGATTGAAATATGGAAAACAAGCCACATTTAAAATCGTCACGATGACAACAACTTCCAGTCCAGTTTTGGGCGCCATCATTCCGACGACGTACTCGATCTTCTCTTGCTCTCCCTTTCTAGTTATTTCTGTCTCTATCTCGCCTTAGCTGACGTGTCTTTTATCAGAAATGTGTGTTGTACATTCGCATTCATTGCACCCTTTTTATATTATAGTTGTATTATCGTTGTTGCTGTTGTCGTTCGAATTGGCATTGTTTAAGGCCAAGTGCTGCTGTCATTAAGCCATAAATTTGTATTTATCATGCCCGAATTTTCGCTGTTGATGACAGAGAACTGGATCGATTTGTTAGGCTGGCGGACCTCCGACTGCATTTTGATTATGTTTATGGCGGCGAAATTGCAATCAAACGCCGTTTTTATCTCTGTACTATTAATATGTAGAACAACACAGCAAAAGTGGAAAGAGTGTAAGAAATCTACTCTATCTATTTTTAGAGAACAAAATTTTATTCATATGATTAAGTCAAGTGCTGTCACTAAATCAAATAACAAATTCGAAATCGAGCCAAAAAATCGAAACCAAAACCAAAAACATATCGAATTCAAAACCGGGTGATCGAGAACAAGTTGTTGTTGCTTTTTGCATATCGCTTCAACTTAATCGCTTGGCCCGTTTATATATTATTTTTATTTATTTATTTTTTTTTTGTGTTCGCTTCAACCAGAAGTTATTTTTAGCTGTAAGCGCATGTATTTTTAAATGGCCTTGGACCACTGTGTCGCCTGTTTTTGTTGGCTGGAGAAGATTTTGGGGCCAAAAAGTCAACGTGGCGACGTCGCGACTTGTTTAATAAGTCGATCATATTAACTTGTTTTCGATTGTTGTTTAGCGACTGATCTGAACTTCAATTACACTACGCTTTGATAGTCTACCTTTGGGCGCTGCTTCTCAGACCCGAAGATGATTGCCGAGTTGTGCTTTTAATATTATTCTGCTGTGCTAGTTTGCTTTGTTAGATAACAATGAGAATTGCAATCGTGAGCGAGCATGTTCGACTGGCGAGTACCTTGTAGCAAACCTTTAATACAAATTATTCATTATTTATTTGTCTACCCTAATTTAAATATTTGTGATATTAAAGACAAAAAGAGTAAGAGAAGAGATTATAATACAGTTTATTAGTGTTGCAAGATATTAATTTAATATTGTACAGTAATAGCCTGCAGCTGGCAGGGCATAATGATAGTGGCAGCTAAAGCTCAAATATCAATAGCTGGCAGCGCTGAGAATGCAGGCATTAGAAATGTTTTCTCTTTCACTTGTGCTGCCAACAGACAGCGGACAGGCAGACAGACAGACGGGCAGACAGACAGAAAGACGGATAGACGACAGATGGACAAACAGTCTCGGGCTGGGGCCAAGATGCCAGGCAGCCAAAGTGTCGGGGCGGAATCTGGACTGCAGTCCATTTAATGCGACTGCTGGTTGGTGGCTTGTCGCACTCTTTGCCACTGGTGTGTGGGGCTTGGGTGGCTGTGGATGGGTTTAACTAGTTCCCAGGCAGGTTGCAGGCAGCCTCGCAGGCTGGTTGCCAAGCTGCAGTGGCTGCCTCGTTGTCTGCCACTGCACGCAAAGTGGTTTAACTGGTATTATTATTAATATTAGTAATGCCAACTAGAGTGTCTAGCTCTATACATATACATATATATCGTACATATACATAGACATTTCATTTATATGTATACAATATTCAGTCGTTTGGTTTAAGTCAAGTTTATTCTGTGGCTGACCTGCCAACGGCATTCCAAGCCGAAGCGAGCTAATTTCGAAAACTCGTGCAATGCGGCGTATACGTAATAAATATTAGTCTGCCGCCTGCCTGTATTATTATCTGCCCGTCCGTCCGTCCGTCCGTCTGTGTGTTAAATGTCATTATGACTATGTTTACCGTTAAGTGATTATGTAAAGTGACAGTTCTTGCTGTTTACACGTGGCTACGAACAACGAACAACAATCAACATCGCCACAACAACAGCATCACCTTCAAAAGGGGTGAGAAATTAGAGCAATGAGCGAAGCGTGTAGCAAAAACGAGATAATTTTGAAAGAAAACTCTGTAGGAAATTAACAAGCAGCGATTCGGATGAAAAATGTTGATAACAGAAGTAAATTCGGGGGAAGTGTGAGTAAAGAAATCGATTTAAGGAAGAGGATAATTTAAATATTCAAAGCTGAAATATGGTAAAGCTTTATTTATATAAATGTCTTACGAGAAAACTTCGTTATCAATTTTTTTCTTGAAGCTGTATAATTGATTTGAAATTAAATTGTTTATAAGCAACGAAACAAAGGCAAATTAAAACAAATTTAACGTCATCGCAATAATGTACTTTAATTCTATTTCTCTGCATCTTTTTAAATATTCATATTGCAAATCTAAAATACATTTTTATATTTGTCTTAAGAGAAAAATTCGTTATTTATTTAAAAAATCGAGAATTAAAATGTTTATAAACAACGAAACAAAGGCAATTGAAAACAAATTTGAACGTCATCGCAATATTTTACTTAAATTTAATTTCTCTGCATTTTTACGTATTTTTTCGCATGCTTCTTATTTCAATTTAATTTGTTGAAAATCCCTCAGGTACACAACTAATCGTTTTTTTTTTATATGTTTTTTCCACAACTTTATCGAATGCTTTGAATTACATATTTGCTTTGGTTTTTCCTTTTATCCTTTTCCTTGAATTGGAAATTCCAAACACTATATCAATGCTGAATCAAGAATTTCTTGATAGAGCAATTTACGTGCTCTCGCTCGCTCTCTATGCGATTGGAATGGATTCTCTTGTGAATTTTTCTGATAGCCCAGCCAAAGGCGGAAATTGTATTTCCTGTTTGTTGTGCTGCAAGCGCGAGGCTCGCATCTCGAACCCTTTTGTGGGTGCTGGAAGCATCCTAACGAGACTGATGGCTACTCTCGAAAGGAGACAGCAAACGAGGCAGGGGCAGGGACAGGGGCAAGAGGAAGATGGTGGCAACTTGTCGCCCTGCTGCTGCCACGGCTGCTGCTGTTGCCTTTTGGCGGCCGTTGTGCTGTGCACATGTGGCGCGCATACAAGTATTTCCCCATCCAGATCTATTTTTAGAAAATCCAGTTTTTTGGCACCGACAACAAAAACTACCAATCGCAAGTGTTTTGCATGCTTTGAAATGGAGCGCAGTTCACTTTGAGTTGCAGAGTGTTTTCATACCCGGTAACCAAAGGCTAAACAGGTATCCAAACGAACATTTAAATTGGTATTATCTAAATTCACAAACTATAAAAATTTATGGAAGAATATAATCTTATGCAAAATAGTTGGTTCCATTGTTATACTTGATTGATTTGACTTCGTTTGAAACTGCAAAGCGGGTATTTTAATGTCGAGCCTTCTCACTTATTTTTTTCTTGTTTGTTTCTTTCGTTGCCTTTTGATCGAAAATGCAACAAATTTTGAGGGACGACCTCAAAGTGCTGGCGCCAGACATGCATTCAGTCATTCATTGCATCAGTGAGTCAGTCAGTCAGTCAGTCAGTCAGTCAGTCACTCAATCAATCAGCTCGCAGGGCCCTTCACTTTCACGCTGGGCCAACAGTCTGGCTGCCTGCTAGCCATCAGGCTGCCTGTTATGGCCTGGCTCAAAGACTCGTTGACTGAATGAACTGAATGACTCGCTTCAATTCGCAGTCTCCCTCTGTCTGCCTTTTACTCTCTGCTCTCCTCGCCTTTCTCTCGGTTGCTGCCCGTTGAAATGCCAAAACGTCGCATCGTTGTCATGTGGCTCCTTTTACGGAGCAACACGCCGCGGCGCCAATCTCTGCCGCTGATGATGATGACGGCTGAAGCTGAAGTTGAAGTTGCAACAGTTGCACTGCGGCATGCCGCAACGACGCCTTCTTCATTGTTGTCCCCGGTTGGTTTGAAAGTGAAATTTTGTTGCGTGCAACATGTGTATGAGTTGCCCCTGCAACACCCCCTAACAGCCTTGGCATTCTGCTCATGTTGCTGAGATTGCTTGTTGGTTGTCGCCACAACACAACTTGCAGCGTGGACAAATAACTGATGCAACACCCCGGGGAGCCACAAAATGTTAATGTCACTTCATTTTGGCATTTTTTAATTTCATATTTAATACGGCATTATTTTAAGTGTAACATAAAAAAAAGCGGAACAAAATATTACAATTTTTGAATAAATATAGTTTAATTTCTAGTTAACAAAAATTAAATATTTACATTAAAATATAAATAACAATTCAATTCAAATATTTTGGGGAAGAAAAAGCCACAAAAAGGCTTGAAAGTTTCGCTTTCAGTTTTGAAAATAAAATGTTTTGTAAACAATTCAGACACTGTGAATTCGGCCACTTCCCACACACTTTAAAATATTTACAATCACAACAAAAATTTATAAATATTCTGCCAATTGTTTACGAAAGTCTAAAAATAATTCCCAAACCGAACATGGAATAAACAAAAATATTTTGTATATGTTTTGCTAATTGAAAAATACGCACTGCTTTAGTTATTAACTTTTTAGCTTGGCAACAATTTGCGAGTAGATTTCCAATTCTCTGCATTTGTCTTCTTCTGTTAGACTGTAAATGTAATTACTCTCTGAGTATGGACATATATCAGGCTCTATTCAAAATTCTGGCAAATCGATCCCTATCAGCTGTTGTCCAAATCAATTCGGTTCAGCTTCATTTGCTGCTGCGAAGGAGCAAAAAAGTGCTATTGAGGCAGGCAGGCAGCTTGCACCTCACAGCTCACAGTTCACAGTTCTTGTGGCGTCTGTTAACAATATTTTAATCAACAGATTGTGCAAATGGAGAACGGAGATTGGGCGAAAAAAGGAGAAAACGTAAAGAAGCAGTATAGGGATTGGTATAAGGATTGGGTAACAGTGATTGCATCATGAGCTGGGACGAGGACGAGGCAGGCATTGAGGCATCGACACATTTGCAACAGTTGAACAGTTCGTTTGCCTTGTAATTTGATTTGAATGTTCTTGGGTTGGGCGCTGCGGCATTATGCTAAATGTATTAGGAGCAGCGTTTTTTCCTTTCCCATTTGCTTTACTTTGCTCAGTTGCCGTCTTGCTCTGTCTGCCGCCTCGACCTGTGTCATTCACTGGGCAAGCAATCAAGTGGTGCTAACATGAGAGCGTGTCACATTCTTTCACTCCATTCACAATGGTCTTGCATGTATAATAAGAGTAAGAGTATGTTTTTCAGGGCGTTTCATTTGTCTCTCGCCATTTGACACCATCATCGTCCTTTGGGCAAATTTGTAGCTGTTAATTATGATGAGATTTCCAGCAACTATCCTTTGGTGCTTTGGTCCTTTGGTTTCAATCAACAAATCGCTGGCAAATCGCACTCTCGGGTCCCATAATCCGCATCGAGTGGCGACGCACTTGCCACATTTTGCAGCATTAGCCAAATGGCCTATGAACCCTTTTCCTTCTGTAGAGTAGGGACGGGCAGCGTTGTCAAATGTTGACAACACTTTATAGATGGCTGGCTGGGGCGTGACTGTTTGCTGATGGGCGTCTACTTGTTGATGATTGATGACATCCAATGAATGTCCTCAACTCGTTCACACATCAATATTCTCAGTTCCCTGAAACCTTGAAAACTTTCCAATCAACTTACATGTGCGATGATGAACAGATAGTTGAACTTTAACCTACATTTCAAAGTGTTTTTGAGCAGCTAAAACAATTTGTTTATTCATCGTAGCCTAATCCTTTTAGCAATGGATGAGATTGTCATTTTTATAGTTAATCTCAGGAATCCATTAAAATTACAATTGTTATTGAACTACATATTTTTGTCAAGTATACGCTGTTTCAATTGTAATTGAAATATGTGAGCAACGGCTAAAAATAAATGAAACTATAATAAATAGCGCAAATGGCAATAAGACAAGTTTTATATTGTATGTATGCTAATAATATGCATACATCAGTGATCAGGCATATCGATTTCTATAAATAGTCGAATTATCGATAAGATGTTTGCTTAATTGTGCCAAGTTCAAATGCGGAAATGATTTTCGCTGTGTTCAACATTTAATCGTTGAGCTTTAGCTATGCTAGGGCTTTTAAGCACGCACACACACACACACACACACACACTGGGACACTGTACGTGTGCACACACATATTAATGGCAGATCAGACTGACAACCCGGCAGTAGTCAACAGTTGAATTTGTCGCGTCGCCTCACGCAGCTTTTGTATTTGTATTTGTGTTTGTGTTTGTGTTTGTGTTTGTCCGCCGCCCACTCCCCGCTGTTTTGCCTGTCTGTTGGAGTGTGTTTTATCATGTTTGTTTGTAAAAATATGTAATGTCGTGTTAGTTTATCCAATGGCGTGCCGTCGTGTCTATTTTTAGTGCACAAGCTTTATTTTTAGACTGCCAAGCAACAACAACTTCAACTTTAACTGCACAAAGTACAAGCAAAAGCAACAACACAAAAAAGACAGTGCATTTGCAACTTGTTGCGCCCCGTCCAAGAGCAGAGCAAAAGCAAAAGATAAAGAGAGTGTGTGCATGGGAATGAGATGACGGCTGGCGGGTGGGCTTTTGGGCGAGGCGGGGCGGGGCGGGGCGGAATAGAGGGAGAGTGGTCACTGCACGTTGTGGCTACGTGATGTTTTTGTTGGTTAAGTTACACAACTTCCAGTCTCCTGCTTGCTTGCCCGTTCTCTCTCTCTCTCTCTCTCTCGCTGGCACGTTGATGTCGCGCTCTTAAGCTGCTCTCTGCTCTGCTCTCTCAGTATCTGGCAACGCTGTCATTTGCGCTCTGTGTGCATTTGCATTTGTATTTGCATTTGTATTTGTATTTGATTTCGTTAAACGTTTTATCACGTCGTCGTTAACGTCGCAGTCGACGTTAGGTTTAAAGTTTACTTTGTAGTTGTTTTGCTGCTACTTCGTCGTCGTCGTCGTCGTCGTCTTCGTCGCCGACGTCTTCCTCTTGTTAGTCTTCGTCCGTCTGGCTGTTTCTTGTTTTGCTCGATTTATTTTTCTCTCATATTTTCTTTGAATTGTGAATTCTATTTTTAGACGCATTGGTCGCCGTTTGGCGCATATTCCGCTGCTCTCTGTTTACATTAAAAATATTCAAATTGTTGTCACGTACCAAGTTCTTAATAGGTTACGTTATGTGTTTATTTAACTCATTTTGATTAGCTTTTGAGAAAAGCACAACAAAAGACACGCTTACGAGTTGTGGCTGCTCTGCCCCCTGTTCGCTGCCCTCTGCTCTTGTCGTTGTAGTTGTAGTACAAGCTCCGTTACAAAGTTCGCTTCATCCTTCAACGGTTGAGAGCGAGACAGCAGTATTACACTCCGTCTCAAAAGCTGAATGCTATGCGGAAATGATAAGATACTGTAGAAAAGCAGATACTTTTGTATTTATCGATACATGTTTTGGAATCGATGAAGGACAGAATTATCGATCTCGTTATTTCCGTTCCAGCTTTGACCTGATAAAAAGAAGAAATTGCTAATACTTTTAATTAAAAAGCAATTCTTAATTTTCGATTGTAATAAAACAATTATGAAATAGATTTAAATTCTTATTCTTACTTTTGGATTTTAAAATAAAAATCAAAATAAAGTGGAATGAATAAAGTATAATTAATCGGCAGCATCCAAATCATATATCGGCCTTTATATCATACATTTGATTTTATAAAATATGTTAATCATATAATGTCTTTTCAGTCTTTCCAATTATTTTCAATTCCAATACTTCAACTTGAAGTTATTCGAGAATCGCTATTAGCAAATTTAAAAATGATAAACTCTATTTATTTCTGTCTAGTTTTTATTAATTTGAACTTGAAATTTGGTTGTTTGTTGGCTCAACTTTCAACTCTTTGCTTACCCAATTACTTAAATTTTAAAAAGTACGAAACTCGGCTAAAAAGTGCATGTGGCTAGTGATAGATGATGGTTATTGTTGGTATTACGAGTTGGACTTCTGTGACTTCTTCACATCGTTGGCAACCTTCTTGATGGCCGGCGGAATGCGCTTGGCCACGCCCGGCTGCGAGCTGAGGAACGAGATCTCAAAGAGCGCCGGCCGACTGGAATAGACGTTGTGCAGCATGCTGATGAACCAGAAGAGCAAGTCATCCATGTTCTGGATGGTGCACTGGGCAAACACGGCGCCAGCATCGCGGCCATGCTGATGGGAGTCGAAGAGAGCGACAATCGAGGCGCGGAAGTCAAAGGTCATCATCACCGTGCGACTGTCCGCAATGATGGCCGCAAAGAGATGCGACGCCATGTCCCGACCACTGTTCGTGCCCGCCTGCTGGAAGACCTGCAGAGTGATCTGGAAGATGCGCGACAATTGCATCGCCACATTGCGGTTGTACATGGGATTGCTGGGATCGGCCTCCATGTGGGTGTAGAACCACTCCTCCAGCCGAAAGTTAATCTTGTGCTGTGTTCGTATCGCCGATATGGCGTCCGGTATGTTCAGGTTCAGATTCCGGGCCATCGGCGTGTGTGCCGTGATCACATTGTGGTACACACTGTTGCCGTCGTTCATCGCATTGCCGAACAACTCCCAGCCGCGGGGCGGCAACTCTGCCACACGATGATAGAACCTCTCCGATTTGGCCACCTTGTCCGCCAGTATCAACGAGATGAGCGTGCAGGAATTGGTGCCGCTCTGCTGAAACTCCCCGAAACGCGACTGGCAAAAGTCGCGTGGAAACCACCAGATGTTCAGGTTATCGATCTGCTCATGGATCGCCATGCTGGCTGCTCTTGATGGTTGATGGTGGCGGGTTTGGGGGTTGGGGGGAGTGTCGGGCACTGCGCTCGAAACGATTGCTAAAGTCTGGTAGTGGAGGGTCGCATTTCAAAAATATCGATCACTATTCTAGAGATGGGAGTTGCATTTTTACCGTGCGCTGTCCCTTCCTGCTGGCTGCTGCTGCAGTCACATAATTCACACAAGATGTCCCACCTTCTTCGTATACACTGCACTGCAAGAGCGAGCTCCTTGGTTTCGCTTGCTTTCGCCTTAGCTAAACATTGAATTTACGGGTGTCTTTTTTGCCGGAGGAGTGTCGAAAACAGAAAAGAAATTTTGTTAAGAAAACAACAAATTAAAAGGAGTACTAACAAACAACAAACATTGTGTGCGAGACTAGACAGAAAACTGAATGAACAATCGTACAAAATTAGCTTACCCTACGAAAAATAATAATTTTCTTTCCAAAATTTTGTTCTGAATTTTGCTTTCAAAGGGTTTTAAATCAATTGGAATTTAGGCAAAGGGTTTAATACATCTCATTGTGCTACATTTTCCATCACATTTTGCTGTACCTCGATTCGAGTTATTCGTGAACTTCATTCATCATCACGACGCTCGCTCGTGGCACGCGGCGTATACGCAATTTCGTTCCGTCTGCCTCTCGAAATGGCGTCGTCGTTAAAGGCATTTTTTGCATTTCGCCAAGTGTCAAATAGCAGCGCAAATATTTATTACAGATTGGCAAACGAAATGGCGCCCAAAAGTAGATTCACTCTCCGCCCTGCGTCGCCTCGCCTCGCAGTCAATCCATTGTGGCTGGTTCTAATTTTAAATTGCAACATTGGCAAAACAAATAATAGAATAACAAACGATTGCGAAACGTGAAGTGTGTCGGAAATGCTAATTTGTATCGCTGGCCTGACATAGCAGATGAAAATAGAGAGACGGAGAAACGGAGGTGGCGAAAAGAAACACAATTTGGAATATCGTCATATCAAGCGAAGATTGGACAACCATCTAGCGCTATTGGGTTTATCAATTAATTACTGAAATAAAATCAGTTAAGTGTCTAAAATTAACTTGCATTATTTCAAAATAACTACAACTCAAAATTCTTTCCGTTTGAGGTAAATAAAAAGGGGTAAAAAAAAGGGAGGGGAAAAGTAAAAATGTTTAGCAACAATCTACACAACTTAATTATTGTAATTACTTAATTATGATTATTAATAGGTCAATTAGTTCGTCGTTGCCTAGAATCTCATTTCTATTAATTCGTCATGATTTTCAATTTGCTAATCAATTATTATTTCAATTATCTATTCAATATTGATAATTATAAATTACATAAACTATTATAGAAAAGTAATTTAGCATTCCTAAATCAGCATATGAATTGTTTTATATTACTGCAACGAAAATGTATTTGCCAAGAGCTTATTTCGTTGCCAGTTTCACAAAATTTTAGTTTTGCAAATGCAGTTTATGAAGCGCAGCTTTAAATTGCAGTCGCTTTCGTTAATTAATTCCCTAATGCATGACACAAACAGAATGCAATATTTGCATTCCCTTTGCGACGCTTGGCAAATATTTAATGCGCATTCTCATGCAAACTTTATTTACAATGTCCTCCTCCCGCAGCTTGCTCCTTTTATTTATGTTGTTGTTGCTATTCTGCTCATTAATATGTGTTTATTTATCCAGTTAATGCATTAATTATGCCGCGATTCATGCTGTATACAAATATGGCAGCTAATTTCATAAGCATATTTAACGCTGCAGCTCCAAGAGCAAGGATGAGCAGAGCTTTAAACTCGAACGTAAGCCAATTAACACACGCCAACACGATAGCGATAACAACAAGCCACTGTTGGCAGGAGGATAATGCCACAAACGAAATTATATAATCGCAAAATGAACAGTAGCTGCTGCAGTATGCATAATTAATAAGTCAACAAACAATGCGTGGAGGGGGAAGGGGAGTGTGTGATTATGGAGATACGCCAATGTGGCTTAAAAGCTACGCAAGACAATGCGGAAAGTGACCGCAAGGATATGCAGAGAAGCTATCACACATGATGGACATCCCTGCAGCTAAGCAAAGAAAATGAAAAGAAGCAGGCGAAAGGATACTGAAAGAATTTAAGTCGACAAGCGCTCTATGTGTGTGTTGAACTTCTGACATTTGGTAGTCAACTAGCCGGACGAAGGACAAGCAGGATATTGCAACAGATAGCGACGACTGCCAACAATGCGATACTCTTTTTTATTTTCATTCTTTGTGTTGCTCCCCAAATGAATTTCAAGCTCTTTTGCAGCGTGTGTGTTTAACTTTGTCAAACATGCAATTTCGTATTCGTTTCCTTCGCTTTTTGTTATACCATATAATACAGTCGATTGTCACCTGACAATTGTTACTTTATCCAGATCCTTTATCCATTTCGTTTGCCTTCGTTCTGCTTGCAGCGTGTAAATCCGTTAGCACCCATAGGCGTCGCGCTGAACGGCCCCGGCCTAAGGGGCCATGACGCGTTGGCCCTTTAACTTACTACTATTGCTCTCGGTGGCAGTACGCGACTGTAGCAATCATACCATCCTCACAGTCGGCTATCTGACGGCCCTCACTGGCGACCTCAAGGACCGCCAGGGACTGGCCATATCCGGTGCGCTGACAATGGCACTGAATGAGGTAAGTCCTTCAATTAACTGCAAATGAATTCGGAATTTATATGTTTGTATTTTCGTAGATCAACACTGATCCGAATTTGCTGCCAAATGTAACGTTAGCGCTGCGCTGGAATGATACCAAGGGTGATACGGTGCTGGCCACCAAGGCCATCACCGAGATGATATGCGACGGCATTGCGACCATATTCGGCCCCGAAGGACCTTGCTATGTGGAAGCGATTGTCTCGCAGAGTCGCAACATTCCAATGATTGCCTACGTAAGTTGCCCATCGTCGCATTCTCTGTTTGCCTGCCTGCATTTAACACACGTTTCTTTTCCCTCCATTCTGGCGAATAGAAATGCGCAGAGAATCGTGCATCCTCAATACCAACATTTGCACGCACCGAGCCGCCCGATAAGCAGGTGAGTGTGCAACGGCTCATAAATCATACGCAAACGTACAAGTCTGTTTATTGTTATACCCGGTACAGATATGGTAGTGGGGATCATAAATAGATGTTCTCTTTTCAAATCATGTATAAACTTCGTTTAATTGAAAACTTTCAAAATGATTATTACATTTCAATTTGTATATAAATTTATTTTTTAAATTTCTAAAATGTTATTCCTAGTACAGATGATTTAGTGGGGATCATAAATAGCAGTTTTTTGTTCAAATCGTATATAAATATATTTTTACTTAATTTCAAAATGATTATTACATTTCAATTTGTATATTAATTTCTTTTTTTTAATAATCTAAACCGTTATACCCGGAACAGATAGAGCTGTACAAATTTCAAAATGATTAGTACATTTTAATTTGTATTAAAATTTAGTTTTTGCTATAATCGAAAATAAGAGTTATGGTCTAATACTAATAAAAATGTAAATTAAATATTTATTACATATTTGTAATAATTAAATTAAAAATAAGTATTAGTCTTCATTTTATACAAACAAATAAACAAATAACTTTTATTTATTTTAAATAGTAATTGTTCGTGAATAGCTCTTTCACTAATACAAAAAAAAAAATTCTGCATTATGATATGATTACAATTCGATTAGATTGAGAGATTGAGAGATTGTCTTGGGTCCAGGGTATCTCAAAGTCGAGTATACTCGACTGCAGCTTTCTTAGTTTCTTTTGTTGTTTACACATTCGAACATTTTGAATGGCACTGAAGCATTTGGCATTCATATTTGCAGGTTGTCAAGTCGCTGATTGCATTGCTGCGATATTATGCATGGAATAAGTTCTCCATTCTGTACGAGGAGGTGTGGGGCACGGTGGCCGATCTGCTCAAGGAGCAGGCCATTAAGAAGAACATGACCATCAATCACAAGCATCCGTTCATGGATGACTATGGCAAGTGCTGTGAAATGATGATGCCCTGTTGTCGTTCCGGCTACTGGTATCAGGTGAGTCCACCCCGAGATTTAGTCGCCAATATGCTCTCCCAACTAAATAGATGGCTTTTATAGGTAGTCCAAAACACAATGAATCGCACCCGAATCTATGTGTTCCTCGGTTCGTCGAACAGTTTGACGGACTTTATGAGTTCCATGGAAACGGCTGGCTTGTTTGCGCGTGGCGAGTACATGGTCATCTATGTGGACATGATGGTCTATTCCGAGCGGTAAATTGCCCCAGCATAATGTCATTAAATGGCTGACTTTAATGCTTTCTTTTCCCGTTGACAGTGAGGCCTCCAAGTATTTGCGCAAAGTGGATCATATCACGGGCATGAAGAACTGCAAGAGCACCGAGAACTTTAATCAGCTGGCACGCAGTCTGCTCGTTGTGGCCTCCACGCCGCCCACCATGGGCTACGAGGCGTTTACGGCCCAGGTGCGCAACTACAGCTCGATGCCGCCCTTCAATTTCACCGTGCCCGAGCTCTTCTCCCAGAGCAAATTCAGCAAGGTAAAATCCGTGAAAATGTATAATTAACATTTGAGTATTTTATTAATTTGTCGCCGTCTTTGCAGTTTGTGTCGATCTATGCGGCGTATTTGTACGATTCGGTCAAGCTGTATGCCTGGGCGTTGGACAAAATGCTGCGCATGGAGGAGCGCGTGCTCACCGATGAGGTCATCTCCGAGGTGGCCAGCAATGGCACGCGCGTTATCGACACCATCATCAAAAATCGTACTTATATGAGTGAGTATCGCGCATCTGTCGCGTCGCATTTCAATGCCTCCATCAAGCTAACCGAAAAAATGCTTTTTAAATAAGGTGTCACCGGTTCCACAATCAAGATCGATCAGTATGGCGACTCCGAGGGCAATTTCTCGGTGCTGGCATACAAGCCATACAAATGGAATATCACCGAGAATATACGTTGCAATTATCACATGGTGCCCGTGGCGTATTTCCATCAAGGCGAAGAACTTCCAGTGAGTGAGTCGTCTTTTCTTTTTGTTATTATTTAGTTTTCTTCGCATTTGATTTGATTTTCGCATTGGCAAGAATGCTGCACAACAAATTCACTCACATTCCCCCCTCCGCCTTTGCTCGTCTGGATTGCAGGAATATAAACTGATCAATGGTTCGATTGACTGGCCATCGGGTGGCGAGAAGCCGACGGATGAGCCGATGTGCGGATTTGCCAATGAGCTGTGCAAAAAGGACGATACACACTACACGTCCACGGTGGCAGCGGTGGTGCTGGGAGTGCTGCTCTTCTGCTCGGGCGTCGTCACCATGTCCATCTATCGCAAGTGGAAGATCGAGCTGGAGATCGAGGGTCTGCTCTGGAAGATCGACATATGCGAGATCAAAGGGTATTCCGGCAACGAAATCGTCGCCTCGCCCAGCAAAGTAAGTTGATAACCTGACATGATTCACTCACATCGTTGTCTAACCATCTGCCATTTTTACTTTGCAGGTCAGTCTGATGAGCGCCCAGAGCTATGGCTCCCGGTGGTCGCATCAGTTTGTCACGTCGACGGCGCGATTGCGCGGCGCCGTTGTGCGCATCAAGGAGTTGAAGTTTCCGCGCAAGCGCGACATCTCGCGGGAGATCATGAAGGAGATGCGTCTGCTGCGCGAACTGCGCCACGATAACATCAACAGCTTCATTGGCGCCTGTGTGGAGCCCACACGCATTTTGCTAGTCACCGATTATTGCGCCAAAGGCAGCCTCTACGACATCATCGAGAACGAGGACATCAAGCTGGACGATTTGTTCATCGCCTCGCTCATCAATGACCTCATCAAGGTGAGCGCTAATTTATTGCATTTGACAGCTAATTTAATATGTACAAATGTAAGCAGTGGAACTTTAATATACATATGTAATATATATGTAATATGCGCACAAAGCACTAAGTTAAAAATGGTTCTGCATTGAAATTTAGTCTGCGTATTAAATGGTTGTAATGTCATTTTCTAAAAGGCAGATTAAATTACTTGTGCCCTACAATTGAAATTAGAAATTATGAATATATGGTCAGGAGAGAACAAAACAACAGGGTTTAAACAATTCGCAATACCATAGAATGTAAACGCGTTTCAATCCTTTATGGGTGACTTTCAAGATGAATTACAATAAAAAGCGCTAAGGAGATTTATAAAAGGACTAAATGGGTGGAAATTAAACGCACATAATTTAAAGCTAGTTGAAAGCTCAGTGCTCATTTTGGATAGTACGAAATCGCAAAGCAGAAGCGTAATGGTTGTGAAATTAAGTTGTCAACTTACTATTCGATATTAAGTTATGAAATTAAGCCGAACAGATAGAGAAATAAGTCATGAAGCGGCATCAGCTATTATTATTATTACAACTCTAATAACATATGTTTGTTTTGCAGGGCATGATGTACATACACAGTTCACAGCTGATCTACCATGGCAATCTCAAATCCTCGAATTGTGTGGTCACCTCCCGCTGGATGCTGCAGGTCACCGACTTCGGCCTCCACGAGCTGCGTCAATGCGCCGAAAGCGAATCCATTGGCGAGCATCAACACTACAGAAGTGCGTTAAATTGCTAACAATCTGTTTTATCTAATATAATATATAATATGGTTATGCTCTTGTGATTAGATCAACTTTGGCGCGCTCCAGAGCTGTTGCGTAACCATAATCTGCATGGCAGCCAGAAGGGCGACATTTATGCGTTCGCCATCATCATGTACGAGATATTTAGTCGTAAGGGTCCGTTTGGACAAACCAACTTTGAACCAAAGCAAATCGTGGACTTAGTTAAGCAGCTGCCCATGAAGGGCGAGGAGCCATTTCGACCCGAGGTCGAGTCCATCATAGAGGCCGAATTGTGTCCAGACTATGTGCTTGCCTGCATCAAGGACTGCTGGGCCGAGAATCCCGACGAGCGGCCCGAATTCGGTGCCATACGGTAAATACAATCAATTTGTCAAATGGAAAACTGATTACTAATTATATTTTGTACACTTTGCACAGCAATCGGCTGAAGAAGATGCGCGGCGGCAAGACCAAAAACATCATGGATCAGATGATGGAAATGATGGAGAAGTATGCCAACAATCTGGAGGATATTGTCACGGAGCGCACGCGTCTGCTGTGCGAGGAGAAGATGAAAACGGAGGATTTGCTGCATCGCATGCTGCCGCAATCCGTGGCCGAGAAACTGACCATGGGCCTAGGCGTCGAACCCGTCTCCTACGATCTGGTAAATCTCCAAGAGGTTTTATTTAATGTAATTCATTTAATTGTAATTCTGTTTGTGCTTTTGCCAGGTGACGATCTACTTCAGCGACATTGTGGGCTTCACGGCCATGTCGGCAGAGAGCACACCGCTGCAGGTGGTTAACTTTTTGAATGATCTCTACACGGTGTTCGATCGCATCATACGCGGCTACGATGTGTACAAAGTGGAGACCATAGGCGACGCCTACATGGTGGTAAGTAAACGACATTTCCACTGTCTAGTGCAATCTGTTAATTCATTTGCTTTAGGTCTCTGGTCTGCCCATCAAGAACGGCGATGCGCATGCGGGCCAAATAGCTTCGATGGCGCTGGATCTGCTGCACGCGGTGAAGCAGCATCGCATCGCCCATCGGCCGAACGAGACGCTGAAGCTGCGCATCGGGATGCACACGGGTCCGGTGGTGGCCGGCGTTGTGGGCCTCACGATGCCGCGATATTGCCTCTTTGGCGACACCGTCAACACGGCGTCGCGCATGGAGAGCAACGGCGAGGCGCTCAAGATACACATATCGAACAAGTGTAAGCTGGCGCTGGACAAACTGGGCGGCGGCTACATCACCGAGAAGCGCGGCCTCGTCAGCATGAAGGGCAAGGGCGAGGTGGTCACGTGGTGGCTGACGGGCGCCACCGACAAGGCGATACAGAAGAAGCCGGTGGACATGATGGACATGCCGCCGCCGCTGTTCAGCCGGCCGCGCAAGAGTCCCAAACTCAATCCGGACTCGCGGCAGCCCAGTCTGCTGGCCATGCACAATTGTGGCGCTGGCTCGCGGCGTCAGAGCAGCGTGCCACGGCCCACGGACGTGGAGTCCACGTACAGCCTGCAGGGCTCCATCTATCAGGTGGCCCGCGAGTCGCCGCGTCTACCCGCGAAGAGGGAACGGGAGCGGGAGCGGGAACGAGAACGTGAGCGACCCTCGATCAATGGACTGGGCGGACATTTCGTGGGTAGCGCGCTGCTGGAATCCGCCCAGGCCTCGCTCAGCACGCTGAATCATTCCGATACAAATGAAACGAACTGTGATACTAACGAAGCCGCCATTCTCGACGGCGAACTGGAGCTAAACGGCAGCCTCGCTGCTGCAACCGCCGCCGCGGCCGCCGCCGCTGCCGCTGCTGCCGGCCTCATTCGTCAGCCGAATGCGCTGCACAAACCGCTGGCCATGGTGCGGCCGCATCGCATCATTAGCGCCGCTCAGCTGCCCCTCGACCAGGCCATGGCCAGCTCGCCATCGGCGGCACATCATGTGGCTGAGATCCTGTTGCGCGAGGCACGCTCGCTGGATCCGATGCCGCAGCAGCAGCAGCAGCTGCGCAAGCGGCATGAACGCGGCAAGTTGCCGCCGTCGAAGCTGTCCAAGAACAACTCACGCTCCCTCGATACGGGCGTCTCGCTGATCAGCGGCAATCCGAATGGCGACGTGGCTGCGGAGGACGAAACGGACGAGCTGGGCGCCAATCCCGTGGACGCCAACGATGGCTACGACGACGAGGTCGGTCTGCTGATGCGCCACGACAACGGACAGCTGCCCACGCTGCGCTACTCGAGCAGCTTTGCCAATGCGCATCCCAGCATCGTGCCCATCGGCATGAGCGGCAGCAGCAGCTACAGCTACAGCAACAGCCGGCGACGCACCAGCAACGTGTCGACGGGCAGCTGTGCCACCAAGCATTTGAACAACAATTGCAATGGCGGCGTCAACATCGAGGAGGACATGCAATCGCCGCTGCTGCAGCGTCAGGCGTCGCTCACCACGCCGCCCGAGGAGCTGATGGCGCACTCCAAGCGCTGGCATTCGCTCGAGCACATGGAGCCGGGCGTCACCGGCCACGGCAACAGCGTCAGCTATGCGGCCGACATTGATGGACGCCACGACTCGGATCGTGGCGATGGCGTCGGCGGCGCCTTGGATGGCCATGCGGGTCTCCATCAGCGTGGAGCGCGCAGCAGCAAACTGGGCAATTGGGTGGCCAATTTCTTCAAGGGCAACGGCATGCGCAACAACAGCGGCACCAACAGCAACAGCAGCAATGGCAACGAATCCGCGCTGCGTCGAGCGGGCATCCTGCCGAGCAGCGTTCAAGCTGTGCGCAGCGGCTTCACCGACATGGCGGCAGCTGCTGCGGCGCGGGATCGTGAGAGTATTGTGTAGTTACGGGCAAAGAGAGGAGAAGAGAGTGGAGAGAAGAGGAGGAAAGTTACTCAGGAACAGTGCGAGCTGGAAAAAAGGAACGTCGAAGGATTCAAGAAACAAAATTAAATCGCATACACAATTAGAATTTCTTTCGGCTTATTTCATTGTTGTATCTTCATTGTCGTTTTGTGTCGATTTGTTGTGTGTCTGTGTTTCAACTCTCTAAAAACGATACATATGTAAACTATATCTATATATACATATATGATCTTAAATAATAACGAAATGCATATACATATTAGAGTAATTAAACGATTAACAACTACAACAACAACAACAACAAAAAGAGAAAACGAACCGTCTAGTCACAAGGTCTTCAGACTAGTTATTGTTTTATATAAACTACAAGTAAAATATATAATTAAATGGAATATATATATATATATGCATAATACCCTCACACAAACACACACACACACACACACACACTACACACACTCACACACACACATACATATATTTATATGCAGTATATCAGAAACAAAACAAAATTTTGCTTTTCCAGAAGGCGCAGCTAAAACAAAACACGAAACAAACAAATTTTGCAACAAAATTATTCAAACGAAAACTCTAGTTAAATTATGAATTAAACAAATTAAACCAACCACCAGCGGAAATACATTTCAAAGAACATCGATATATACTATATACTATATATATGTATATGGGATATTGCAAATGGAATCAAATGTGTTTTTGCTAGTATGTAAATTTAAGTGCGTGTGATTGTACGTAATTATTAAGCCTAAACTACTACTACGACTATATATGTATATGTACTATATATATCCACACACACACCCACACATATATATCGG
The DNA here is from genome assembly GCA_963583835.1 of Drosophila immigrans. Lineage (NCBI taxonomy): Eukaryota > Metazoa > Arthropoda > Insecta > Diptera > Drosophilidae > Drosophila > Drosophila immigrans. The sequence continues at coordinate 22,012,090 of OY757141.1, forward strand.
TATATGTATATTTATATATCTGTGCATGTATGTGTATGTATGTATAATTTTATTAGCTATTTTAAATGAGAATAAAACAAAAGAGAGAAATCAAACAATGTGAGCCGAATTGCTTCGAACGATGCAATCGAGCTGTTTTTTAGCTGTATCTATGTATGTAATGTATGTATGTATATTTTTAAAACCATGAAATTTGTTAAATTTGCCATATATAAATACAAACAACAAAAAATAACAAAACCAAAACCAATGGCACTAATTCCTCTTGTAATTCTCATTTAATTCGCTTGCCACTACATTCGAATACTTTGAATTTAAACTCAACTCGACACATTCATAGTGTAATCCAAATTCCAAATTGCGCTTCAGTCATGCCGTATACCACATGTAATCCTTTTTCAAGGTCTGACCCAGTTACAATTAAGAAAAACTGTAGGCCAACTGATAAGAGAGGAGAAATTCCGCTATGCACTATTTTTTCTTGCGAATCAAAACTGTCGCGCTTCTCGTTTTCCAAGGGGAAACACTTACAAAATGTAAAAATCAAATGCTGCCCAGTTTCTCAAGGGAGAAGTTATGATCCTGGTGAGAGGCTGAAAAGAATTGCTGGAGAGCCGGAGAATCAAATCAAAAATTACAGAAAATCCAGCATCAAAGATTATAGACAACCCAAAATCGAAGATGTTAGAAAACCTAGAATACAAGATGACAGACAATCTAGGATCAAAGATGAAAGACAATCTAAAATCGAAGATGAAAGGCCATCTGTGAGCTTAACCCCTGAACTGAGATTATCAGAAGCAATATCCAAAGATACAAGCAAGGATGCAAGCCAACAGTTAGAGAACGTCACAGATGATATCAATAATATTGAGTTGGAAAAGAAAAGGAGCAGTCCTCGAAGCTGGAAGCCGAAGTGGAAGTCGAAAGCAAAGAGATTATCGGAGGAAATATCCAAAGATAATAGCAGGGAGGGAAGCCAACAGATTGAAAACGTCACAGATGATATCAATAATAATGACTTGGAAAGGAAAGAAAGCCGTCATCGAATTTGGAAGTGGAAGTGGAAGACGAAAATAGACGAGTCAGAAGCAGCCGCGGACATCAGCCGAGAGTCAAGTCGAATCAATCAGGCTTCGCTACGCGACGATGAATCGAACCCAGAATCAAGAAGAAATACTCCAAGACAAACCAAACAAAAGAGCAGACGCAAACGCCAGGAATCGGAAAATAATGATCAAATGATCAAAAGGCAAGCGAAAGCCGCGGAGCGTATTGAAGTCTTAAGGCAGAGTACTTTCGCTATGTTACAAAAGAAAAGAAGCTTTACTGCAAGCGAACTTGACAAAATCGAAGCTTGGAAGAAGAGAAACAATGAGTCTGATTCATTTCTGAAACATAGCAGCTCTGAATCGTCAATTGCCAGCGCTGACATGAACGAAGGACGCTTACTTGATGCCAAGGACAGAAAGTATTCTCTACGACAATCAATGAAAATGATCATGAAAAAATCGAAAACCAAGTCGGTAACTCCACCTAAGACTGACCTTCCGAGTACCGCTGACATCAGAGCTTCCGTGTACAGCCCGATGAAATCGATTTCAAGTTTACAGCTACATGATAGCAAATCCATCCATTCATATAAGCCACGATTCAAAGAAAAGGGGCGACGGGTGAGAACAGATAAGAAAAACAAACATAGGAAAAGTTCTGATCCGAAACTATTAAGTTCCTCAGTATATTCAAAAGCGTCAATGAGGAGATTAAGAAGCAAAGAACTTCTTAATAAACTCCACGACCCGTACACAAGAAGCGAATATCTAAAAAGAATCGAAAAGACGGCAACAAAGCCCTTATTTCAACGGCGATATGGCGTCGATGACAAAAATCATAAGCTAAAAAGTTTATTTAGTTTACACAAATCATCTTCAAGGCCGAAATCATCCAGGTCTCTTGACCATTTGTCAATGAAAAGTAGTATATCAATGCAATTAAAAAAGATTGAAAACATGAGCGGACTGAACCGATACCGTAAAGTAGTTCAAATGAAAAAGGGGAAACAATTGTCGGCTAGAGTCGATTCATATAGAGATATGACTTCTGAATATTCCAATAATGCGGGCACAGCTCATTACGATATTTGGAATCTACCGCGTCTGGAAGGTAGCTCGAGTCTAAGTAGCATTACGTTACAAATTCAAAATAAACTAAAAAAATCGGATGAGCACATCCGATTCAATAAGTCTAAACAGTCATTAGAGGCAAATCGAAGAGCTGTAGATTTGAGAATATTTGATAAATACTTTCAAGATAAACTGCCGTTTGTTCCACCAATTTCATATGCGGAAATCGCACGACTTACGCCGGATCAATTTAATACATTATTTAAAGCTTTACAAAAACAAATAAAACCTAGCGAATTTCGAAAAACTTATGGAGCTCTTAGATCGAATACCGCCTTGACTTTAAAGTACCGAACAGAGCGTTTAAAAAAATTTCTCTATAACGATACAGCAAAAGTGTCGGAATTGGATGACATAAGTATTGATGATATAGATTTTTCATCATTTCTGAATTTTCCATACGCCGATAAATATCACGAACCTCAAGAAATCAAACGAGGTACAAATAAAAAATTGAAAGTGTCGAAGCCGAAAACCAAAGAAATTGCAAAGAAGGTCAAAGAAATCGTGGCGCAAAAGAAAATTCCTGTGAAAGTTGAAAAACCTCATCCACCCAGTTGTTGTATTTGCGACTCAATTCATCGCAAAGAAGAAATTAAGGAAAATCCATTTATAACTCAGATGAAAGACCAAATCAAACGTGACGAACTGAAAGCGTACCTAAGAAAAAGGCAAATCCCTCAAGCCGGACCTTGTACGCATTATTCACCCGATAAGCCCAGTATTCTTGTACGATGTGACCCTTATGCGACCAAGTATCCAAGCTCTCCCACAAATGTCTTCTGTAGAAATCACATTTAGCTGCACAGTTAAGGAATATTTCTAAAGAATTTCGACATTTGTGAGAGAGTTTCGGAAACGATAGAATTGCAATTGATTCAATGGATATAAGGTATTATATTATTGTTTATTCAGATGTATGTAAAATATGGAGTAAAGCTATGTTAAAGTAATCTTCATGCGTCTTGACCATAGATAAATAGATGAAATTTTGATTATTTTTTTTGTTAGCCAGGTTTTTAGAGTTATCCTGATTTCGGAGATTGCAGATCTCGACTTAGAATCACCGACATGACTGAAGCGTTAAAAACTTAGCAAAGTACAGAATTTTCAAATTTGTTTCATATGAAATTTTAATCAAAATGATATATTGAAAAACTTAAGGCAATCGCATTATTAGGATTCGAAATTCTAAATTACGTTTGAAATATGAGAAAGTCCGTAAAAATTGTACCTTCAACATTTGGCAGCGATGGCATTGGCTCGGTGGCAAATCTTCTGTGCAGAATGGAGAAAGCCGAAAGCCAATCCCTCGCTTGGCCGACCACTAATAAGAGAAGCATACGGCCTTTCAAATACCCAGAGATCCAAGGTGAGGTTGGAAATAAAATGCAATCTGTCAAATCGAAATTTTTCAATTTACTCAAATTGAATGAGAAAAAACATATTTCGAGAAATGAAGATGGCCCTAAATCAATACATGGCACTACATCCGCAAATCACAGACATCCGACAATACTTGTCAGTTCAGCTCCTTTATCACCAACAACTTCTATTACCGTCTACAAGATTCCGAAAAATCCCTTGTCAAGAGAACCACGTGTCAACAAGTCTACGACTATGCAAGATGCTATCTTGAAAATGTTGCGAGAAATCTCAAATCAAAAGACAGCCAAGGCTAAGCAAGAAAGATATTCTTCGGAAATGCCGACTCTTAAAATTAAATTTTCGTTCAGATATAGAGATCCGTCGGAATTGAAAAATTTAAATACAGTTCTTCCGCAGCCAAAAAGATTGAGGAAAACAAGAAAAAATTTCAAAAGAAGCCATCGATTAAGAGCAAGATTTAGGCCTATAGCGAAAACCGAAAGAGATACGGAATTAGAACCAGATTACTTGAATATTAAGAAAATAGAGTCGACACAACTGAATAAGATCCTAACACCTATTACTGGAGTAGCATCAACGGAAGCCACTGCATCATCTAATTCATTTGCACGTAATCGTGAGGAATATAAGAAGTTCCTGAAAAATATTTCTAGAATATCGCCAATGGGTGCCACGGGATCAACTTTTTCAGCTACATTCCGAAGTTATAGGCAAAATCGAAGAGAAACGGAACAATCTGAAGTGGAAGAGGTTGAATCCGAACAATTAGATGAAAATGATGAAACAGATGCTACGGACTCAAATGCTTCTGGCTATCAGCGATACTCAAGAAATCCGAAAAGGGTCTCTTACTCTAACAAAATCAAAAAGAATCGAAAAGTCAAAGGAAAAAAAATAATACCTGATGATACATCGCGTGACCTAGAAAATATGGAGTCAATGATATCGAAGGGGGTTTCCATAGCTGAGAGTCGAAATATTATAAATACTATTAGATACCCAAAAGATAATATGGAGCGTGATGAACTCATTTCAGAGCAACCTGTTGAAAGTAATATTTACCGAGCTGATTCAATGATGAGTATTTTCGGACCAGGGCCAGGGCCAGAACCAGAAGAAGATGTAGAGAAGGAAAGAAGAAGCGATGCATACGAGATAACTTTGTTTAAAAGTCAATCCCATTTGAATTTGATGGACCCAGAACCAAAAGACGGTAATCAAAATATGCAACATAAACTCGAAGCTAAACATTTGAAACATTCAGATAGGCATCGAACTCATCCAACTGAAGCTCATAAAAATTTGTTGGAAAAAGAGCCAAGATCTGAAAAAAAAGATAGGCATTTGAAACATTCAGATAGGCATCGAAGTAAATCCCATTTAACACACTCACATCCAAATAAAGAGGAACATAATGCTCGAAAATACGGCAAAGCCTTAGTGGTTAAACGTACCAACCCATTTGATTGGCGAAGATTGGGTTCAAGTTTTGATGCACAAGCATTGTCGATTATAAAACCAATTTCCAGAACATCATATTCAAAAGATGCACGGAAAACATTAGATTCACTAACTGACAGTGGCCAAATTAATGAATCTACAGAACAAGTTTCGAGGTCCAATTTTTCAAGCTTGCACTCTACTCCGAACGGTTCCATCCATTCCTTTTATAATGTAGCTAAAATCAGAAAGTATTTCACTGAAACCGATGCCAGCGTATCGGACTTGGAAGATATACCTATTGGCGCTATTGATATAAATCGTTTTTTGTATTATCCGTATGACGAAAAATATATTTGCAATGATACAATCACTACGCCGAATAAAACTACTGGGGAATCGAGAACAACTCCAAACCTGAAACAGAAAACAGCGAGTTTTAAGGAAAAAGCGCAACAAGAGGTTCGAAGAATTAGACAACTGGCTGAGTTGAAGAAAGACCAATATAAAGAACAAAGAGATAAGGAAAAGAATAGCAGGGCTATGGAACCAAGTAGAATTATTATTGAAGGCGTTAAGCCAACTGATCCTGATCCACCCGAGTCACATAGCTGTTGTATATGTTGCTCGATGCATCGAAATCGGAGAGTTGATGATGATCCATTGATTGCTAAGATGAAGCGCGAACTGAAACGTAACGAACTGAAGGCATATATCAAGGAGAAGCAAGTATATCGATCTGTTATTGATGATATTTGCGACAATATCAGTTCGGAATATGATCAGCCACAAACGCTTGGGCCATGTCCAAAATCTGCTGGTTCTACCCATATAGCAAAGAAATTCTACAGAAATATTTTTTAGCTGCAGAGCAAAAAAATATTTCTATAGAATTTCGAGATTTGTTGTTTTCTGAGTGAACTGTGAACCGAATGACTTAATTTTTATGCAATGGATTTAATGAATTTATTTTTGGTGTCTTTGTTGAATAGATACTCCGTATATATTAATATATGAAGGCTAAAAGCTACAGCCAAATGGATTTAATATCGACTTGTACACATAGTGATCAACTATCGAAGCTTTTACACTTTATTATAGCGGTTTTGCAGAAGAATTTATGCCGCTGGAGATGGCGCTAATTTAGAATACTCTTTCACCTTTTAAGTAGCGGGTATACAGATAGAGATTTGAAGGTAGATTCGAGATCCTTTTATTAGGACATGAACATAAAAATCAAAACAATTGGGAATACTAAAGTAGAGTGTGTCGATATTTCCTGTGCAATAATGTGTATATTGCGGAAACTGTGTCACAAAACCTCTATATGGGACTGTTGTCGGCCATATCTCAAAGTGTGCTTTGGTATTTCAGGTAGATCACACTCGACTATAACTTTTCCATTTGTTTTGCTTACACCCGATTTTTTTAATGGGGCAAAAATTAAAAATCATTATTCTTGAGTTTACGATCTAAATTCAATTACTTGAAATTAATCAACATGGAAGAAAAAAAGTAAAAAATAACCCTTGAGTTATAATTCGTTACAAAATAATGATTTTGGGGTTAATTTAGTAAAAAAAAAAAATATATCATTATTTCCATTGCTTATTTGGAAATTACTTCAACGGCTTTCGGATTCGATCGCATTTTCATCAGATAAATTACCTCGGAAAGCAGTATGGCGCGCTATTGCGGGCCGTGCAGGGAGCTGAGAGACACGCGGTGCGTCTGCAGATGGAAGCCTACATCCGATCGGTGCAGCGATTCAACCACTCCGCCCAATGAAGCTGCCAGGGAATCGAAAGCAACTCAAACCGTGAAAGAGACAACACAGAGTTTTAAGGAAAAAACGCAACGAGAGGTTCGAAGAATCAGACAACTGGCTGCGTTGAAGAAGGGGCAATGTAGGAAAGCACCTAAAGATCAGTGTGCTATGGAACCAAGTAGAATTATTGTTGAATGTGTTAAGCCGGAATCACACAGTTGTTGCGTTTGTTGCTCGATGCATCGAAATCGGAGAGTTAAGGATGATCCATTGATTGCTAAGATGAAGCGCGAACTGAAACGTAACGAACTGAAGGCATATATCAAGGAGAAGCAAGTTAATCCATCTGTTCTCGATGATATTTGCAAAGCAATCTATCCTGAATATGATAAGCCCAAAGTCCTTACGCCATGTCAAAAATCTAACTCCCCCGATATAGTAAAGGTATTCCATAGAAATATTTTTTAGCTGCAGAGCAAAGAAATGTTTCTATAGAATTTCGAAGCTTGTTGTTGGAATGAATTAAAACACAGGCGAATTGATTTTTATGCAATGGATTTAATGACTTTATTGTTGGTGTCTTTGTTGTATATATACACCGTATATATTAATATATGAGGGCTAAGAGCTACAGTCAAAAGGATTTAATATCAACTTGTATACATAGTGATCTATTAATACTATCTTAAACGCATCAACTATCGAAGGTTCTATCGACTGCTCTTTAATAGAGCGATTTTACCTTCGTTAAAGTTGATAGTACTTCCGATAGTTAAACTGCTCCTTGCTTATCAAATAAAACTTATGGCGAGTTAATTTTGACTAGATTTTGATAAGTAAACAATAAATAATCACAAAAAGGCCGCAATAAAGGGTTTTGTATGTCGAATATGGCAATCGAAATATACGAATATAAAGCATAAACTTAAGCTAATGACTAGCATCGTGTTTCGAATTAATATAATTATTTATGTACATATTTGATTCCTGCGTTTATCTAATTAAACCAATGCTTGAGCTTTAATCGAGCCTATAATTGAACCGGCTTAACTTAAGTTGAAATCTCTTCCTCATCTAACCTATTGGTGGTCTTATACGCATACTGCTGATATATGTTGCTACCCGTAACACATACTATCCTTAACTACATTAAGTTCTGTTCTATTTACAGGCTATTTTTGCTGATTTGCGTCCCTACTTAAACTGCAGCCTCTTTCGATCTGGGCATCCTTGCGGCATCATCGATGACCTGGTGTTTTTGTTTGAGCGTCGCCGCCTCGTAGTCGCTGCCACTTTCATCGGCGAATTGGATGTCCTCCAGATCGAGGTACTCCTGCAGATCACTCGAACCCTTCTCCACCAGCGTTTCCTTTTCCACATACGATCCCGTCATCGATTGACTGGAGTCCACGCTGTCCGTCATCTTCGCAACGCTCTGATGCACGGCGGCAATTTCCGCTGCGTGTTTCATTGCTGCACTGGGACGCAGAGTCTCCAATCCCGATCTGGATCCGGACCCCAGCTCGTTGCTCAGCTTCAACTGCTGCCTGGCTTGGCGACGCTGCTTGCGAGACATGTACGGCGTGGGCTGTTTGGTTGGCGTCTTCTGCGACGTGCTGCTCCTCTGATGCGTCTCGCAGGGCGACGTTGCCTTCGACTGCTGCTGGCTGCTGGGCAGCGAGCGCTCCTCGGAGCTGGGCGTGTTGTCGGCTGTGGTGCCCTTGCTGCCGGGGCACAGATAATGCCCATACTTGGGCATTTGGATTTCCTCGTACAGGGCATTTGTTTCTTCGGGCACTGAGGCAGGCTCCGGCGTTTTGTCCTCGTCCTCGCGCTCGGGTGTCTCCTCGAAGGGCGGTATCCATATGCAGTAGGCGGGATCCATGCCCAGGTAGGAGCCAGGCGCTGCGCCCGCATTGATTACATTGTAATCGTAGTAGTCCATCTCCAGTTCCTCCTGATTGCCCAGCGAGAACTCGGAGCCGGGACGCGTTAGCAGCTTCTTACGATTCTGTTGATCCTTGGACTCCTTGGGATTGCTGGTCGTGCGAATCGTCGCCGTGCTCACCACACTCGCCGCCGGCGAATAGCAGCCCTGGGAAACGAGAAGTTGCCTTAATAGATCGGATTGAAATTGAAATTTAATCCCTACTCACGTTGGTCAGTGAGGCGCTTACGCTGCGCGATCCCATGCGGCCTAGACACAGCGAACCGGAGCCGGAATTCAGTGATTTGGCATCCCGCAGACTCTCGTCCAGCCGGGAGCTGAGCAGCTTCAGCGTTACAGCATCGTAGCGATCCGAGTACTTGCTCAGCCGCTTGCTGTTGAGTGGCGGACTATTGCACAGCGAGCTCATGCCCGACGAAATGATGGACTCCGAATCCTTGGCACTGTCCTTGAAGCTCAACGGATCGGGCGGCGAATCTGTCTTGGCCGACTCATTGATGCGCTGCACTTCCAGCTCTGCTTCGGCTGAGGACGGCGATCCAACTGGACTGAGACTCTCTGCTCCCGGCGATAGGGATGTCAAGGACGCGTGTTCGTTGCGCAGGGTCATCATGGAGGTCGTGCTCCCGAATCCAGCTGCGTCCTCGCTGCAACAACGACCAAGATATATTTAAACAAGTAAGAAAGCTACAGTCGAGAGTGCTCGACCGTTAGATACCCGCAACCCATTTCGAGAGAAAACAAAAAACTTTAATGATATTTGAACAAAAGATATACTAAAGAAATATACTGTAATTGGTTTTTTTGTTTATTTGAAAAAAATCCATAATTTCAAATTTGAATTTCCTTCTCAAAACACACTTGGATCTGCTGAAGTACCAGGCGAACATAATCGAGTAGCAAGTAGATTACCCAAAAATTTAAATTTTCAGAAGCTTGGCGGGTTTTTCAAATTTTAATTTGAATAAAATACGTTAATACTAACGACGAAATTTCTTCCCAAAATCATCGTCGATTTGCTGAAGTACCAGGCGAACATAATCGAGTAGCAAGTAGATTATCCAAAAATTTAAATTTTCAGAAGCGGGTTTTTCAAATTTGAATTTGAATAAAATACGTTAATATTAACGACGAAATTCCTTCCCAAAATCAATGTCGATCTGCTGAAGTACCAGGCGAACATAATCGAGTAGCAAGTAGATTATCCAAAAATTGAAATTTTCAGAAGCTTGGCGGGTTTTTCAAATTTGAATTTGAATAAAATACGTTAATATTAACGACGAAATTCCTTCCCAAAACCCACTTGGAGCTGCTGAAGTACCAGGCGAACATAATCGAGTAGCAAGTAGATTATCCAAAAATTGAAATTTAAATTTTCAGAAGCTTGGCGGGTTTTTCAAATTTGAATTTGAATCATATACGTTAATATTAACGACGAAATTACTTCCCAAAACCAACGTCGATCTGCTGAAGTACCAGGCGAACATAATCGAGTAGCAAGTAGATTATCCAAAAATTGAAATTTAAATTTTCAGAAGCTTGGCGGGTTTTTCAAATTTGAATTTGAATCAAATACGTTAATATTAACGACGAAATTCCTTCCCAAAATCAATGTCGATCTGCTGAAGTACCAGGCGAACATAATCGAGTAGCAAGTAGATTATCCAAAAACTTTAAAATTTCAGAAGCTTGGCGGGTTTTTCAAATTTGAATTTGAATAAAATACGTTAATATTAACGACGAAATTCCTTCCCAAAACCAACGTCGATCTGCTGAAGTACCAGGCGAACATAATCGAATAGCAAGTAGATTATCCAAAATTTGAAATTTTCAGAAGCTTGGCGGGTTTTTCAAATTTGAATTTGAATAAAATACGTTAATATTAACGACGAAATTCCTTCCCAAAATCAATGTCGATCTGCTGAAGTACCAGGCGAACATAATCGAGTAGCAAGTAGATTATCCAAAAACTTTAAAATTTCAGAAGCTTGGCGGGTTTTTCAAATTTGAATTTGAATAAAATACGTTAATATTAACGACGAAATTCCTTCCCAAAACCATCGTCGATTTGCTGAAGTACCAGGCGAACATAATCGAGGAGCAAGTAGATTATCCAAAAATTTAAATTTTCAGAAGCTTGGCGGGTTTTTCAAATTTGAATTTGAATAAAATACGTTAATATTAACGACGAAATTTCTTCCCAAACCCAACGTCGATCCGCCGAATTACCAGGCGAACATAATCAAGTAGCTAGTAGATTATCCAAAATTTTAAATTTTCAGAAGCTTGGCGGGTTTTTCAAATTTGAATTTGAATAAAATACGTTAATATTAACGACGAAATTCCTTTCCAAAACCCACTTGGAGCTGCTGAAGTACCAGGCGAACATAATCGAGTAGCAAGTAGATTATCCAAAAATTGAAATTTAAATTTTCAGAAGCTTGGCGGGTTTTTCAAATTTGAATTTGAATCAAATACGTTAATATTAACGACGAAATTCCTTCCCAAAATCAATGTCGATCTGCTGAAGTACCAGGCGAACATAATCGAATAGCAAGTAGATTATCCAAAATTTGAAATTTTCAGAAGCTTGGCGGGTTTTTCAAATTTGAATTTGAATAAAATACGTTAATATTAACGACGAATTTACTTCCCAAAATCAATGTCGATCTGCTGAAGTACCAGGCGAACATAATCGAGTAGCAAGTAGATTATCCAAAAACTTTAAAATTTCAGAAGCTTGGCGGGTTTTCAAATTTGAATTTGAATAAAATACGTTAATATTAACGACGAAATTCGTTCCCAAAACCATCGTCGATTTGCTGAAGTACCAGGCGAACATAATCGAGTAGCAAGTAGATTATCAAAAAATTTAAAATTTCAGAAGCTTGGCGGGTTTTTCAAATTTGAATTTGAATAAAATACGTTAATATTAACGACGAAATTACTTCCCAAAATCAATGTCGATCTGCTGAAGTACCAGGCGAACATAATCGAGTAGCAAGTAGATTATCCAAAAACTTTAAAATTTCAGAAGCTTGGCGGGTTTTTCAAATTTGAATTTGAATAAAATACGTTAATATTAACGACGAAATTCCTTCCCAAAACCATCGTCGATTTGCTGAAGTACCAGGCGAACATAATCGAGGAGCAAGTAGATTATCAAAAAATTTAAATTTTCAGAAGCTTGGCGGGTTTTTCAAATTGGAATTTGAATAAAATACGTTAATATTAACGACGAAATTCCTTCCCAAAACCCACTTGGAGCTGCTGAAGTACCAGGCGAACATAATCGAGTAGCAAGTAGATTATCCAAAATTTTAAAATTTCAGAAGCTTGGCGGGTTTTTCAAATTTGAATTTGAATAAAATACGTTAATATTAACGACGAAATTCCTTCCAAAAACCAACGTCGATCTGCTGAAGTACCAGGCGAACATAATCGAGTAGCAAGTAGATTAGCCAAAATTTTAAATTTTCTGTAGATGGGCGGGTTTTTCAAACTTGAATTTGAATAAAATACGTTAACGACAAAATTATACGTAAATATTTACGAATTTTATTCAAATTTCACGACGGAATTATACGTTGATATTAACGTATATTATTCAAATTCAAATTTGAAAAACCCGCCAAGCTTCTGAATATTTAA